>WPIO01000017.1:3788750-4425000 GCA_009760855.2 Cristatella mucedo
GAAAAGACAGCCGGACTGCTGGGTGCTGATCTGGTGCTGATAGGACTGGACAGACTCTATCTCAGACAATAAAGAGACCGTGAGAAGCATAGCTGAGCCAGACAGGCAGGCTGGTGGCAGGAGAGCAGTCTAGGAAGTAAATAACATGGAAGGTGCAGCTCAGGATGCTGGAAATGATGTGCCGCAGTCAGCAGCAAAAGAATATATGTCGTTGCATAAAAGAGTTGTGGAAGTAAGTTCCATAGTCTATGATGACATTTAGAGCAAAATTGCTGTCACCAACGGTTTTTAGCCAAAGAAAAGAATGGAACAGTAAATTTATTATTTGTAGAGGGCCTCAGAACTGAATTACAATAGTCAGTTCTTGATTTTGCTCAAATGAGGCAAGTGCTGCATCGTTAGTGTGTCGAAAGTAACACTATTGGTGTGAGATGTTGGAAGTCACATGACAACAGTGGCTGCAACTGAAAAAAAACTCGTTTAGGGTGAATTTATTAGGTACTGAATTTTTTTAGTTTCCTCTTTCATCAGTTGCTCCCAGATGAAAGTTGTTGCTGGCAAATAAGGATTTGCTTAGATGCATAGCCGGGGTTTATTTTTGATCAAGTTTTCTATTGTTACCTGTCACTGCTTATTAGGTACCTCTGTGAGCTTTGTGCATAGGATCTTGAGACTCTCCAAAAAGGTATACTTTGCAGGTTACTAGTGCTTCCAAAGAACCAGTACTTATTTTAATAACAATAATCATAATCATAATAATCATAGTAAGACAGTCCTGTTTCCAGTTTCATAACACTCTACGAGTACTAAATCTTTTCTGGGTACTTGACATATTATAGAAAGGAAGCGTGTCTCTTTATAACATAGCTGCTTCAGATAAAACAGGTTCTACTTTTTATGGTCAACTAATAGGATGCAAAATCATTTTATACTGTGATGACGTGGTCTGAATGGGCTTCTCCTGCTTTAGAAGGCTACTACTGTCACGGTACAGCTGAACCACAGCTGCTTCACTTCATGGAACTTGAGTCATAAACTCAAGTCATAATCTGCGAATGCTGCTCCAAAACAATTTTTCATTGCATGAGCGAATTGCTTCCTCAGGAACAATACCAAAATAGGACCTGGTTAGACAAGAATGCAGCAGCCAAAGTAGTTCATTAGTTCACGAGTTCGTCACATCTCGCGTGGGTTATTTCAATTCCCTTTATTCAGGACTCCAGGCCTCAGCCCTCAATCAACTGCAACTAGTTCAAAACTTAGCTGTTCCTATAGTCTGTCGTTAATGGCATAACTGCAGCATCACACATATTCTATGTAAGCATCACTAGCTCTCATTCAAGAATCGAACCGACTTCGAGATCTCCTCTGTGGGCTACGGGTCGCTTCATTCGGTAGCACCAGCCTACATATCCTATATCATTGCTCCTTTCACACCACCTACTCCTCGGCATCTAGTCATTTTGCAGTTCCACACACTAAATTGTAATCTTTTGGTGATCAGGCTTACAGTTAGTATGCACGGCAGTCTGGAACTCTCGTCAGGCTTCTGTCGCCACCTGCGTTGACTTTGCATAACTTAAGTCTCAGCAAAAGATGGGTGCATCTGGTCCTCTAAGCTTTTGCTGCGCATCACTGAACGTTTCTTTTTTCTCGTGTCCTTACCTACTGTGCATGACTCAGTGCATGTCCCTTACCAGGGATTCTAGCAACTAGTTATTCTGAGTGTCTTCTTGTGTACCTTTGCATGCTGGTCTAAGCATGCTACCTGTCTGCTCTTGTATGCTTGTCTATGCATGGTACTTTGTATGCCATTAACCGTTGTTATTTCGTCTGTTGCAATGAGTTGTTAAGCACATTGGATAGTGGTTTGGTTCTCTCAGGATGCTGTGCAAATGAATTAGTATTATTATTTTTCTTCTTATCATCATGTTATTGGCTAGTATATTTAGCCGCACTGTAATTTGCAAATGAATGTGGGTGTAATCGCAGCTAATACAGCCACTCTCTGTGATGTCACTGTCATGGCCAAACGTGCACGCTCCCCTGACTACTTGCAACTTGGTTCTTCGACCTTTACGAGGCTCTTGCTCTTTCTCGAATATTGCCCATATTTATCTTCGATTTTAATTTATCCGAACCAGTAGCACTGCAATGACTATTCCTACCGTCTTCTAACCACACGCACTCTACAGAACTACAAAATGAGAATGGCTGTGTCCCCATCTGAATGTTGACACATCCGGCTTTATATACCCTCCTTCGTCTACCCCTCCCTGCACGGCTGTAGGTTAGACGATGATGAGACCGTGTTAGCCAGTGGTACAGAGCAGAATGAAGCCATGGGCACGAGTCCGGCCTCCGAAACGGCTGAGGCTGCCAGCACTTCCGCAATTCCAATAAAACTGGTAAGGCAATTGCCTATGCTCTAGCGATCACTGCAGCTGCATCCAATTCGAAACGTCCATGCTTCAAGTCTTTGAAAGGCATCGTTCATGAATGCATAGATCCAACTGCCAGATAAAGATTCCAAGTCAGCAAGGAAGTCATCTGCCACTGGCCGCCGACAGTCTGCAAGAAAAAACCGATTCGGTAAGCTGGATTTTCTTGTGTCAGTGAGTGGCAATGCAATAGCAGCGATTTTACTTTGTATTCTTTACTGTAAGACGATGAACATGTGTGCTCAAGAAGCACCTTTTAGTACATAAGTAATTAAGAGCATGTAATAGAAAAGTGAATTGCTAAAGGTTAGACAGCACTTACACTGCATAGTTTATTTAGTATGTTCTGTGACTGCTCTAATCCCAGAAGATGTATATTATTTCGATCCATGGTACTCTACTAAAAAAGAAATTTTTTTGCATAAGGGTTATAATAATAGGATGCCCTGTTGCTGTATCTCCGTGGTAGAAGTGTTAACTTCCCGGTGTTAGACCACAACAGTACACCATACAAAATTACCATACTGTTCAGTCCAGCGAGCTCCCCACTAAAGATATCGAAACGTCGCAGGTCATGAGAAGCTACCCAGACACAGGGTTCACAGTGTTGACACTAGAATACCTTCTATACATTAAGTTCATCTGAGTGTTGCCGAACATATCTGCATCTCGACAATCCACTGGCTGTATAACTGAATTTACAATAGTTGGATTCCTAAATTGCTATTACATTACGTAACTCTATCGTAGTGAAAGACATAAAATGATGTATAGTCATCGAGATTTGAACACTTGACCTCCGAAATAAGTGGCAACAGTTGTACCAGTCAATCTTGATGTAGTCGATCTTGACTAATTCCTAAAAATTCTCAATTGATCCTGATATGTTTGCAAGTGTGTGTGTGAGCAGTTGTACCCACCAGAAGACCGAATAGACAGCACGGCTGCTTATGGTAACTCTTGGGAAGCCACACAGTAGCTAATGGTCATGATGGCCGACCATAGCTCGGAGAATATGAAAGTCCCGCACTGGACTTGCTGTTCTCCTTCGGAAACTTCTGCCATAATAGGAAGCTGTCTCGGTAAGTCTAGCAGAATTAACAGATCCTTTGCTTATGCTGCCTGTTCAGCATTAGAAAATTGAATTTTTTAACAGACAGATCCATGGCATTGCCAACTACTGGCTGTCCATGCGTGTGTGTGTGCGTGTGTTTGTGCATGTATATGCACACGTGTGTGCACGTGTCCGTGGGTGCATTTACTTACTTTGTCTGAGTTTTTCTTGCTTGAGAAATATGCCATACGTTGCCCGAATTGCTAGCAACCATTACTGCATAATGTTTGTTGAGTGAGCAACTAAATAACTGAAGTAACACGATCAGGCACCAAGCAAAATTATGCAACTAATGCCTGAAACAGAAATTCTCATGCAATTTCCCTAACTGATAGACTCATACTATAATTTTGCCTTGCTTTGGTTAGGTATGCTTACAGCTTTGCAACTACTTTAGCCCAGGCATATGGTACTTACTCTTCACGACCAGAGTCTTGGGTTTGAGTCGTGAAGCTGATAATCCTTTATTGGCCACTGCAAACAGAGTGAGTCACTAAGATTTCTAAATTGACTAGTAAAAATGACCGCGGCAGCTTTGTAGTCAAGTCTGCCTACTCTTACCTTGTTTAACATTGCGAAAATTGGGGCATTCTTAGATTAGCACACCACGGCTAAGCTCGTCCTTGCATTCGTGATATTTTGAATAGACTTTCATTACTTCCTGCTTGTAGGGCTTTCTGCATGTGCAATAAGAATCTTGCAGTTGGCGCAAAGCTCTGCAGCTATACTTGTCGTAACGTTGCAGCTACCACATTACACCACTGCTCACCAATCTGCAATGGCAGCCTATCAAGCCGATTATCGACTTCAAGATCCTATTACTTATATTTAGGTCCATCAATTCTCAAATATCTTGCAGACCAGAACTTTAATTACTATTCACCTTAAGTTTGTAGCTCACTGGCAACAAGCAAAACATCATCTCCTGATTTGGGTTACATTCAAAAATAAACCAAAAACCTCTCTATTTCACACAATCTTTGCTCAGTCAAAGTGAATATTTCCTTTTTGTGCTTTTGTGCATTACAAAACTATGCAGCTGTGACTAAATGACAGAGCGACAGACTTTTGCATAGCACAGGAGTGAACTTATTTTTTTCCGGTATGCTCTGCTTACCTGTGCCTGATTGAGTGCAAATTACTGACCAGGGATCCTACTTACCAGTGCCCGAAATGTCTTATTTTTTAAATTTATTTGCATAGCAGCCTAGGAGAACTTAATCTGCATTCAGACACTTCATATATGCCACGGAGGCTTGAGCCCACAACCTCGGCCAGACCTTGGTTGGGAAGAGCACCGCTGGGCCAAACATTATTACATGCTTGTCTAAGCATGGTAGTTGGGTGCTTTTGCATGCTTGCTTAAGCCTGCCATTGGCTATTGGTTATTGCTTCTGTTGCTGAGAGTTGTAAAGAGCCTGGATACAGACTACGTTCTCCTAGGGTGTTATACAAAAGGCTTATTATTGCTATTCTTAGCGAGGCTCTTCTGCCACCATATAAATGAGGCTGCAGAATCAGCCAACCTTTCCCTTTCTACTCTTGAAAGGGAGAATTCATATAAAATATTTTTGAAATTCAAGCCTAGTGAATTTTCCAAAATCACAGGATTTTTTTTTACCCACTTCATAGTTCACTGCAACGTTGAACATTTTTACCTCATTTGATATCTAGACCTCGGCAGAATGTCTGCCCATACCTCGCACATTTTTCCAGCAGAATCGAAGCAAGATCTGCTGCCTGTTAGTGCACCGGAGCCAGGCAGCAATGACCTGACCACCGATCGACTGCGATTCCTCGAGGTCGTGCCTAGCCTGCTCAGCGAGCGTCCTCAGTCGGCTAGCAGTCTGAGGAAGGTGCCGTCGAAATCGGCAGATGGTGCAACAGTGGCAGCCTCAGGCTTGACCGTCCTACCACCACTTCCGATGGGCAGTGGGCAGCCTCAGCACTTGCAACGGCCTCCAACTCATGCAGCAATGGCCGCAGTAGAGATCACCCACTCCGACGTCTCCCTGCATGGCCGGCATCCATCTGGTTTTGGCATGGGCCTGGCACAAAGCGACGCTTGCACAGATGCCGACATCAGTGGCAGCATCTGGCTCGCACCTAGCGGCGCTGCTGCTGCTCTGAAACGCAGTGCCAGTGGCCGGAGTGCTAGTGTTCACAGCTTGTCACAGCAACAGCGGCTTCAGCAAGGGTCTGACGAAGACGACGGTGGCAGCGGCAAAGGCAATGGAGGCGGCGCCAGCAGTGCGCCTGAATCGGCTGCTCCAGGCGATGTGCAAGCTGATGGCACTAGTGTCGGTAGCCTGGGAATGCCACCTCCGGAAACCGTTAAGACCACTGAGGCCGATGCCCCTCATTCTAGAGGTAAACTGCTTGCTTTTGATGCCTGTTGCATTTGTAAATAGTTGCTTCGTGGGCAAGCCTTCTTGCACTTACATTTGCTTCGAATCGTATTTTTCAGACCGCTACAAGAAATTAAAAAGGCAATACAGGCAGTTCATCCAGGTATGTGATCAAATCCTCATATTTCTATGCCAAGTTTGCGTCTACTTTGCCACTTCATATACATTAGTTTGTCTCTGTGACTGAGAGAATGCCTGCCAGCAAGCTTGTGAGCTCATCTTTGCTGGAGCATGCAATGGATACCCTGTATCGGTTCCGGTTGACTTTAACATTGGTATGATCTTGCAACCAATTGAACCAACCTGAACGATACCAGCTGAAAATGTGCATGGCCGTTTGCAGGCCCGTCTGCTAGCTCAGTTTTACCTCACACTAAAGGATGCATACCTGAACATGTGAAACAGCAGTATTTAAAAAATAAATATAATTCATTTGTACAGCGGCCCAAGAGAACTTAATCTTTATTCAGGCGCTTCACATATGCCTCGGGGCTCGAGCCCACGACCTCAGCCAGACCTTAGTCGGGGCGAGCACCTTAACCGCCGGACCAATCCAGAATTTCAGTGACTGCTCCATGACAACGGTCCAGCACCCTGCATGTTGGAAGCAGCTGGGTAATGTGAAATTATACAAATATAATAATAATAATAATATCTTTGTATAGCCCCATCAGAGAACTTATCTCTTTTTAAGCCCTTTACAGATGCCGATCAAGTTAACACAATTATGTCTTGAGGTGTTGCCCCAGCTAATTGACAAGGTGTTTGGACTGGTTTCAAGATCAATATGTCAAAAATGAGGCTAATGGTTCCTTATATTACTCCTGCACTAAGCGTTGAAAGAAGTCTAGCAGAAATTTCTAGTGTGCGTGGAAAGAACCAACAACAAATAAGTATGGGGCATTAGGCTGGACGAGAGTATTAGCTAGGCCATATTTAGCATAAAGGCCTGAGTTTGCTGTAACCTCTGCTGTAAAAGACGCATGATCAAATGGTTAGTGGCAACATGCTCAATGTCAACAAGCATAACATGATTAGAGGTGACATGCACAGTATCAACGTGCAAAATATGGTTTGTGATAGCATATACTGTGTCAGAACACATAAGCATACAAAGGACGAATCACATGGACCCACTAAATGCTGAGATAAGTGTGCTTTTAGCTTTTTTTTAATGTCAGGGGATTGTTGTTTGATTGCAGGTCGGTACTCGATTGCCAGCCTTTGATGCGGCTTACCCACCCTCCGTGGGTCGCTTTCTGGAAGGAGGACGTTCTTTGCCAGCCTTTGATGGGCCGAGCCCCCTCTTGGAAGGGGCTCTTCTGTTCCTTGAAAGAAAGGGCTGGCTAGCAGACCCAAAGAAGAGTTTTGACGACGCTGAGCGGTCATGTGCTGGCCCACTGTGAGCGTCCGTGTGAATGAAAGTCTCCTGAAGCCTGCTAGTGTTTGCCTAGTAGCAAGTGTGCCGTTGAATCAAACTTTCGGGGTGGCGCAACGTCAGTCGGGAATGAGTTCCAGGCTTTGGGAGCATATGAACTAAAGGCACGGTCTCCAAAGGATTGGAAATTCTTTTGAGTTTTAGCTAACTGTTTTGAGTCAGAAAGTAAATAAAGTATATATATATATATATATATATATATATATATATATATATATATATATATATATATATATATATATATAATCCGGACGAAGTATATTCTATGAGGAACAAGTGAATGTTTAGCTTCATTTTAAATAATATCCTTGAGTCAGGGAAAAGTCAGTCATTGAAGGATGTCGAAACAACAAGCAAAGTCTGATGCTTGTGTTCCAACAAGTTTGCTTGTATAAGTGCAGGCTAAGGCATTGGTTGCATTTTTTAAAGATGAGCACAATTTTCTTCCCGAGAAACTGATTTTACCGTACCATGCCATGACTGAAATGTATTGTGACATGAGCATTCCTGTATTGTTCTGGCATCATGGCTCATAGCTGGAAAAGTTTCAAATCTGTGCTTGCCATATTAGAGGGTAAAAGCAGATTTTAAATGGAAAACAATGACTAGACTAGATTGTAGGAGAAAAGACTTACCGTGTGCAAACCCTGTAGCTATGTAATGGTGGGAACTCTCTACCTTCGATACTTATCCTTACGGTGTAACTTCCCACATTCACACAACTTTGCACGTGCATCTTCTTTAGATGTAGTCAATCGATGCATTAAAATAGCATCATATCAACTACGTTGCAAGTCTAATATTCCTGGGACGTCGTTTGTGACTTGAGCTAATTGAAATTTAGCTTCAGCATTCGCTAGTACACCCTGCAGCTGCATATTGCAGAAGCAAGAAGCCATCATAAAGGGCCTGCAAGCCGAAAATTCGCAGCTGAAGAGTAACCAAGCGGCTCATCAGGTAATGCTTCAGTTGCTAGAGATGAAGAAAGAAGAGGATCATCTGAAGCGTCAGGTCTCCTACATAGGCGACAGCTTCCACACTCTTGCTCGTGTCATTAACCAAATGCGAAACAAGCAGGCAAGTAGCACTTGCTTTATTCCTTAACTTGGTTTTGCAGCACTTTGTTATATTGTTAAATGCATCGATAGAAAGATGCGCCAGTAGTGCCACCTCTCTCTGAACACTGATATCAGATTGTAGATTACTAACGGCAAGAGTAAGATGCCGATACACCGATAACTAATCATGTTAAGGTTTACAAGGATATTTGAAATTTGTACGTAGCTCACTTTGGACTGCTTGACAATTTTTGATTCGTTTATATTGCTTTTAGGAGCACAGATACAACGTACTGTTACAGCGATATGATATACTATTGAAGGAATTTTGTGTCTGCCTCTCGGAGCTTCGAGCGATGTAAGTGCAAAGCAGCTTAAGCCTCTCTGCCCGACTGTCCTCAACTCTCTCTCTCTCTCTCTCTCTCTCTCTCTCTCTCTCTCTCTCACTCTCACTCTCTCTCTCTTTCTCTCTCTCTCATGCGCACGCATACACATGCACATGCACACTTACACATATATTATCCTTTTTTATCGATCTATTTATCCCTCACTTATCATTCTTATATCTATGTGTGTAGCTCCGTCCTTGCTCCCCACGGGCTTGTCTTCGTCCTTCTCATATCTCTTGCTATCTATCTGATTATTCTCTATTTCCCTCTCCTCTCGGCACTGTTTTTCTCTTGTCCCCTCTTGCTCTCTGTCTTTGCTCTTTGTCTCTCGCCTCAATCACTCTCTTTTTCTCACTAGACTCACTCTTACATCACTTACTATTGCATCACTT
This sequence comes from Cristatella mucedo, assembly GCA_009760855.2. Classification (NCBI taxonomy): domain Eukaryota; kingdom Metazoa; phylum Bryozoa; class Phylactolaemata; family Cristatellidae; genus Cristatella; species Cristatella mucedo. The sequence continues at coordinate 3,797,991 of WPIO01000017.1, forward strand.
ACACTCTCCTGCACTGGCTAGCAAACTTTCAGCACTCACCAGCTAAGTGGTGTCTCCGCTATTTAAGCTAGCAATTTGTTAAGATGCAGTGGCAGGTACCACTCAACAATAGTCCCCGGTGTTAGTCTGGAATTATCAGCTTTTTTATTTTTAAGAACCAGCCAGTTTCTTTTCGTAGTTGTATCTGCATTCATATAATAACTTACCATTAACATTCGATTTGAGCTTTAGGAGCATTTCTTTATTGCAGTCTGTCTAGATTTCAGTAGCTCACACCTTGAAGGTCTTCTTGCCTTTGCCATAAGAGGCTACAAAGCATGCAGAGCTCTGCAGCTAGGTTGGTCTGTCATGAACGTTACAACTGCCACATTACACCACTTCTCCCTAATCTGCCCTGGAGTCCCATCAAGTGTTGCGTTGACTTCACTTCAAGTTTCTGTCACACACTTTTATGTCTCTTGCCCTGCAGTTCTTACCCTGGCTTACCTCTCTCAAATAATTAACCTTATCCTCTGACTCGGGTTGTTTAGCCGTGCTTCTAAGCAAAGACCGCACCTTCAGTTCCTGTGCTCCTAAAGCCTAGAGTTCGCTGGGGAGTGACACCTCGGCATGCCTGACTTGACGTCCTTTAAAAGGTGTGGTCAGCCTATACGAATTGTGCGAAGTTTCACCTGTTGTCACTGTACTAAGCCATCGGTTGGACTTCTGAAATGCAGTGCGCAGATAGTGGATGCTGCAGTCATACTGACCGGGCAGCAGTCGGTAATAATGGCCAAGTCATGCCAGACCGTTCAGATTCCAGGCATGCACGACAAGCCAGTTGCCTTTCCAGTAACGTGCTCGCACTGTCGTCTCTCCACCCCCATGCAATTGCGCGCAATGAGCTGCAGTGGCTGCGAGCACTTGCCATTTGCTGCAGACGCGCGTTGCACCAGCGGAGCTCCCTTGGCGTTCAGCAGACCGCCGGCAGCAAGGCTGCACTGAGACCGCTGGCACCTGCCGATGTCCTGCCTCGGTCTCCAGCTGATCAAAAGAGAGCTCTTGCCGACGGGGAGGTGAGCTGCTGCATCGGATTCTGCGCCAGCAGTAGCAGCAGCAGCATACTCTGGAGCCGACCCTTCAAGCAAGTGACAAACACTGTCGTGTGACTGGTTCGTTTAATTGTGGCCCGTGCTCATGCTATCAGCCAGCTTCGAGTTCGACCGAGTTATTCTATGGCAGGCTGAAAGCCGGTGCTGCCACCAAACGGTGGTGAAGACGATGTAGCTCGAGCGTTATTCCTCTAATTTCTCACCTGACCCTTCGGTTTTCATCGCATGCCTGTATTCTCACTGCCCAAGTCTGCCCGCCGCCCAGATCTCCCCCACGCATCCCATCGCTGGTTCCACGTCTCACCGGTTAGCTGGCTCAATGGTTCACTTTCAGAGGGGGCCTTACTCGCTTGTTTAATGTCCCCTTTGCTCTCTCGCTGGCTTCCTCTCTGCTCCCTTCACCTGTGGCTGCTCTCTTCCTCACCTTCTTTCTCTTTCTTTGCTTTTTGTCTTCCCCCTGCCCCTCTTGCTATCTCTCTCTTTCTCTTTCTTATCTGTTGCTCCGCGAAACTCCTTGCGCCTTGCTCTCCCCAACCAGGTCTTTTTCTGCGCACGCCTCTGTGCCTCTCTACCTCGCTTTCTCGGTGTCTGTGTCTCTGCCAGTTTTCCTGTCTGCGAGTTTCACTGTCTTGCTCCACAAAACAGGAAGCTTGCCATCGGTGGCTGTGGGCCAGGTATAGTCAAGATTCCTTCAATGAGGGATCTTACCATGAACTTCCCAAGTACGGTTAGTTGCATGGGGTACTGTAAAGGCAGGTAGAGAGCCACGTTGGCTCACTCATTTTTGGTTGGAACGAGTGGGGTCGAAGCCCTCTCGCCCCACCCTCTTCGGTTGCTTCAACTGCTAAGAATTAAATCGAAATCTGGGGCACTTCGTGCAATCCTTGATGTCTGCTTCGGCATTTGATCTGATCTGCAGCTACAGGCAGAAGTGGAGGCACAATTTCCCACATTTACTACCGCTACAAGCATTCTACAGTCCATCGCAACAAGCCACCGGCTCCTAGCCACTGCTGATGTCACCTGTTTATCAGCATCTGTCCATGAGGGCCGTGAGGCTGACGCATCCTTCGTGTGCACTGCCTCGTCCAAATATCTCAGTCGTGGATTTCCCTTCTCTCCTGCTGCACTGGCAGTACTAATCAGCTCAATCACATGCTCTATCTACTGCTATTAATATTGTATATGTCTTCTTCAGTAGCTCAAGTGAGACTCGGTCGTTCGGTCGCCCAAATCCCATCATACGGTGTATTATTGCGCTTGGTGACATCGTGGGTGTTTGCTTAGGGACTCGGAGGACGTTGCAGAGGCACATGGCTGGCCGACTTCAAAAGGCTTGAGAATGTGCGTAGTTTGGATCGGACAGAGCTGGACATGTATTTTGCTAGGCGTACGAGCATAAATGGCAGATGCACTTTCTGTGGTCAACCCGGCAGCTCCAAAGTAGAAGAACAAGAGAAGTTAGCATCGGTGCAGGCCGGCAGATGGGCAGAAATGCACGATGACCACGTGACCCTCGGACATGGGCCGACACAGTGCTGGCAGCCAGTCAATGCTACACAGTCGTGGCCCAGGGGAGGCGGTCAATGCTGGGTTTGAGTTTCTACTTAAGAAATGGAGCAGCCTGTGAGCTGCCTCAGCATTACCCATAGTAGCAGGACAGAAGCGACAAGTGACATAAGCACGTGGGGCATCTTTTGAGAAGCATACTCTATTCAGTTCCGGGAGATAAATAATATAGTCGAGCCGACAGAACTAGGAAACTGAATCGGTGAAGCAAAAGTAGGCTTTGCCGGGTGGGGGAAGTTGTGAGGGGAGGGTGGTTAAGTTCCCTAGATGCAAGATGGTGGAGGTCAGAGAAACAGCGCAGCTTATGAAGAAAGAGAGGTTGGCTTTTACATTTATAACGAGAGCGTGAATGGGGTATTTCCGATGATGGCATATACCTGCCAATGGTGGTATTGGTTAATGTAATTTGGGTATTTTTGGTGTAAGGGCTTGAGAGCATTTACTGTAAGTAACCCCTGGATGTTCGCTAGATAATTAATGTGTGTATAATAAGTGCGTGGTACCGAACTCATGGTGGCTGCAGTATGTGTGCAGATCAGCTGTGCAGATCAGCATGCTGTCTGCATACAACTCAAGTGAATCTGCTAGCTGTGCCGCCTATTACACCTCGTGACCATACAGCTGCCATACATAACACTTGAGTAGTTCATCTGGTAGTTTTTATTGTTGACACCGTTTAACACACATTCTAGATGGCCCAGATTTAAGCACAATCATGCCACTGCAGAAGGCATCCTCTGCTTCCATTTACAGCCAAGCTCACAACCCCACCCCAGAGAAGAGCGTGACGTTATCTATCACAACGCTCGGCTTGCTTGTCTTGTCTGCGACCAGCAGATACCAGTCAGATGGCTGATTTCTCCTGTTTCTATAGCATTTGATTCGAGTCTTGCGATCAGAATGACTCATATCTTCATCATGGGTCCGCAGGCAATGCTTTGGTAAAGTATGAAAAATATTTCCTGAGTTCTCTGCTAAATTGACATGAATTTCTGAGCGCCTTCTTCACAATGTCTCCACAGTTATGTCTGCCAAAAACCATGCATCCTTTAAAAGATGCATCTCTCCAGTTGATCCCAACAGCAACTATCTCAGTTGCCTGCAGTGGCACCAGCAGATGCAATAGGCCTGCTATCAAGTAACTCATGGTTGGACTGCTGACAAAGTACCGTGTTTCAGTGCTTTCCAGCGTTTGGATTACTATGTACCAGCCGAGACCGGCAGCTTTCTGCAAGGTGCATACAACTTTTTTGATGATTGCCCCTGCAGGAGCACTTTTCTTCTGACGAAGGTATATATTTGGTGAATGTAACCCTAGTCATATTAATGCTTCTGGTGTTACGATTTTTCAGATTGCTACAAAGCCAATAGAGTCAAAAGCAGACTTCGAAATGCGACATCGTAATAAGGTTCAGGAAGATCAGGAAGCATGTAAGTCAAAATTCGACGGCATTTGACACTTTGTGCAAGCTTGTCATGCCCATAGCGTTTGGGGGCAGCGACCTCTTACTTTGTGACTATCAAAGCCTACCGAATAAGCAAGGTGAAGTATGGACCTCTTGGAGCTGGAGGATTAAAGAATTTGTCTGGCACTTCACACGACATGCAAAAAGAAAATATATTAACCAAGTGGTCTTAGCATGTGCAGGATCACAACTTACCCACACTAGCAAATGAGTATCCTAAAAAAGACATTGAGGTGGACATACTATTTTACTAGCTCATATTCTGAATCAAATTACGAAAATGTAATCATTGTAGTCTCAATTGCAGCTGCTATGAGTGGCCCAAATTGAAAATGTACAAAGCCTTTTCAGTTTATTTTGCAAAGCTAACTATTGATTACAACACCTTTGACTAATCAAGCAGCTCCAATACTTGTTATGATTCGAAGGATTAGCTGCATAACATTGATATTTTAGGCAAAAGATATTTTGAATATTTTGAAACTCTATTAAGCATATTAGTAAGTAAATTCTAGATTTTCTAGTGTTTGCTCTGAGAATGTGAATGGTCTAAATGGCAATCAGGCTGCAGACTTTCACTCACAAAATAAAGAAAGACAAAAACAGCAACCGAATACCGATGAAATGGTCTGTGCAACCATAGTATGCAGTGGTATGCATTTTTTGTGCATTGATTTTAAGTAAGACATGGAAATTATAACCGAGTTCATTTGTATTTATTTGTACATATGAAGTGACCGACTGGCATTAGAGAGTTGTGAAGAAACATTGTTAGTGCTTAAGACCTGCTTTCAATTCTGAAGACCAACCAGATTAGTATTCCCACTCATACAAAGCCTTGAAGGGTTTACTCGAGGTATACTAGTCCAGTGTTTTAGGTCAGCCATTTTGTATTTTGTTGTGATGGTAGGTAGTACCTTGAACATGGCGGTATAATAATAATAATAATAATAATAATGCACTTGATAAAGCGCCCTCATAGAACTCAATCTCTTTCTAGGCGCTTTACATTTGCTGCAAAGGGAAACACGATTTAATCGTGAGTAATATCATGCTTGATAAACAACATAAACAACGTGGTTAGGGGTGACATGCACAGGGTAAGCATGCAAATGTGAGTAGTGGCAGCATAGCATACACAGTGTCAGCACCCATAAGTATATGGAGGACGAATCACAAGGACCCACTAAATGCTGTCCTAAATAGGTGTGCTTTTAAGTTCTTTTTAAATGTGGTCAAGTCAGGGGATGTTGTGATGCAAGTCGGGAGTGAGTTCCAGGCTTTGGGAGCATACGAACTAAATGTGCAGTCTCCAAAGGATTTGAGGTTTGTATGAGGTAATGAGGTATTGGTAAACTGTTGGATTCCGAAAAGCGGGTGGTACGGTGCTTGGCCTGGTGAGGGAGTAGATCTGAGGGATAAGCTGTAGCCAAAGAATGAAGTGACCTAAAAGTGAGCGACAAAACCTTGAAATCGATGCGTTGCTTTACTGGTAGCCAGTGCAGGTCGGCAAGAAGTGGTGTGATGTGGCAACTGCGCAGTTCATGACAGACAAGCCTAGCTGCAGAGTTTTGCACAAGCTGTAATCGCCTGATTGCACATGCCGGTAGGCCAGCAAGCAGCGAGTTACAGAAGTCAAGACGGGATGTCACAAATGCATGGACCATTTTCAACGTGGTATCCTTATCTGAACAAGCCCGAACTTTAGCAGGTATCATAGATAATTGGCAATCATCTGAGCATGGACAGTTGAGTCAGAACAATCAGCCAATAGGAATTCACTGCATAATGTAATAATGATAATAATACAGACGACTCCACTTATAAGAATATGCTCGAGCCTGCAAATAGGCATTCTTATATGCAGAGTATTCCCATATGTGGATTGAGACTAATATTGGGGATTACATCTGGGATGCAGAACTGCTGTTCTTATAAGCAGAGTATTCCTATAGCCGATATTCTTAGTCGCGTATTCGACTGTAATACACTCGCATAGCACCCTCACATAACTTAATCTCTTTCTTGGCACTTTGCAGATGCTGTAAGGAAAGCATGACCAAATGATTAGTCGTAGCATTCGCAATGTTATCAAGCATGGCAATGTTAGATATGACATGTACATGGTGAACATGTATGGCAACCAGTAGCAGGCACAGTATCAGTAGGCTGAAGCATAAAACTGACGAATCACAAGTACCCACTTAATTCTGTAATAAAGAGGTGTTTTAAGTTTCTTTCTAAATCTCGTGTCAGTCGAGAGTGAGATCCAGGCTTTAGGAGCAAATGAAATAAAGGCACGGTCTCCAAAGGATTTGAGGTTCGTTTGAGGTGAAGCTAAACGATTTTGAGTCGGAAAGGAGGGTGGTACACTGCCCAGCCTGGTAGGAGAGTATTTCTGATAGGCAAGCTAAAGCCAGATAATGAAAGAACCCAAAAGTAAGTGATAGAACCTTGAAGTCGATATGCTACTTGCTGTGAGCGTGTCTGTGCGCGTATTGCGAAACAGCAAACGACTTGGAATAATAATAATAATAATAATAATAATAATAATAATTCACTTGATAAAGCACCCTCAGAGAACTCAATCTCTCTCTAGGCGCTTTACATTTGCTGTAAAGAGGAATGCAATTGAATGGTAAGTAAAATCATGCTTGAAAAACAAACGAGATGAATAATATGGTTAGGGGTGACATGCACAGGGTCAGCATGCAAATGTGGTTAGTGGCAGCATGCACAGTGTCAGCACGCATAAGCACATCAAAGACGAATCACAGGGATCCACTAAATGCTGTCCTAAATAGGTGTGTTTTAAGGTTCCTTTTAAATGTGGTCAGGTCAGGGGATGTTCTGACGCAGGTCGGGAGGGAGTTCCAGGCTTTGGGAGCATATGAACGAAATGCACGGTCTCCAAAGGATTTAAGGTTTGTATGAGGTATTTCTAGACTGTTGGATTCCAAGAAGCGGTGGTACGATGCTTGGCCTGATGGGGTAGTATATCTGAGAGATAGGCTGGAGCCATGGAATGAAGGGACCTAAAAGTGAGCGACAAAACCTTGAAGTCAATCCATTGCTTGACTGGTAGCCAGTGTAGGTCGGCGAGAAGTGGAGTAATGTGGCAACTGCGACGCTCACGGCAGACAAGTCTAGCTGCAGAGTTTTGCACCAGCTGCAATCGCCTGATCGCACATGCTGGTAGGCCAGTAAGCAGTGAGTTGCAGAAGTCGAGACGGGATGTCACGAATGCATGAACTAACTTGGACGTGGTATCTTTATCTAAACAAGCCCGAATTTTAGCAATGTTGTGAAGCTGAAAATAGGCGGATTTGACTGTGGAGCTGATATGGTCGTCTAACGAGAGGTCGCTTTGGAATATGACACCTAGATTCCGAGCTGATTCGACAGGAGATATGCTGGCAGAGCCAATTTTGAGAGTCAGCCTTTCCAATCTCTGAATCACACTGGGTTTGCCCATAACTAGTAAGTTAGTTTTATCATCGTTAAGTTTTAGAAAATTCGCTGCCATCCATGTGCGGATGTCATCAATGCCTGCAGCTAGTGAGTTGAGAGAATTTGAGGTACTCGAAGGCTGGGAGGGATCAAAGCAAAGGTACTGAGTGTCATCCGCATAGAAGTGAAAGCCTAGATTGTGCTTGGCAATCACATCAGCAAGAGGCAGAGTATAAACCGTGAAAAGAACCGGACCTAGCACTGAGCCCTGAGGTACTCCATATTTCAGAGGTACTTCAGATGATCTTTGTCCATTCACGTCAATACTCTGGAGTCTCCCACTGAGATAGGACCTGAACCACTGCAGAGCAGTGCCAGTGATGCCTAGGCGAGATGAGAGGCGCTCTAGAAGAACTTTGTGATCGATGGTATCAAAAGCTGCCGAAAGATCAAGCAAAACAAGCAGAGACACTCTACCCATGTCTGCATTCCTAAGTAGGTCGTTGTATACCCGAAGCAATGCTGACTCTGTGGAGTGATTAGCTCTAAAGCCAGACTGGAACTTACTAGTAAGGTGTGAGGTTTCGATATACGAGTTCAGCTGGTCCACCACGACCCATTCGAGTGTCTTTGATAGGAATGGTAGAAGGGAAACTGGGCGGTAGTTGCTCAAGTTGGAACACTCGGAACACAACCGAACTCAACAACGTTTAATCATCAACTCTTTCTCAGACGTCAATCTAACCGGAGCTTCCGTCGTCTGCCCCAGGAACGCTGCACTCTGATTGGTCAGCGCTGTTGCAAGCGCCAGCAGCAGGAACACTGCGCCTCGATTGGTCTGTCAAGGTCGGGAGGGCCCTCTCCCTGCCTAGTATCGGCAGACAACAACATCTAGGCACGGCACTGTCGTAGGCTGGGGTATGCATTCTCTAATACGATCTCAACATACTTGATTGGGAGCCAGTACTGGTAGGAAAGTGATATGGTAGTATGATGTGGTAACTGTGACGCTCACCACAGACAAGCCTAGCTCCAGAGTTTTGCACCAGCTCCGAGCGCCTGATTGGACAGGCCGGTAGACCAGCAAGCAGTGAGTTACAGAAGTCAAGACAGGATGTCACAAATGCATGGACCAATCCAGATGTAGTATTCCTGTCTAAGTAAGCACGAATATTGACAATGCTATGTAGCTATAAATAGGCATAATTGACTGTGATGCAGTTGTCTAATGGAATTTCACTTTGGAACAGGACACCTAGACTTCCTGCAGATTCAACAGGAGATATGCTGGCAGAGCCGATTTTGAGCATCAGGTTTCCCAATTTCCGAATCACACTTGGATTTCCAATGACTAGTAAGTTGGTTTGTGTTGTGGCAACTATGACTCTCACTACAGACAAGCTTAGCTGCAGAGTTTTGCACCAGCTGTAAGCACCTGATTCCACAGGCCGGTAGACCAGCTAGCAGTGAGTTACAAAAGTCGTGATGGGATGTTACAAATTCATGGATCAATTTGGGTGTAGTATTCCTGTCTAAGCAAGTCCAAATTTTAGATTAGCAATGTTATACAGCTGAAAGTAGGCAAGCTTAACTGTGGAGCTGATGTGATCATCTAGTGAAAGTTTGCTTTGGAACAGGACACCTAGATTACCTATAGATGCAACAAGATATATGCTAGCGAAGCCTATTTGAGCAATAATATTGCCAGATTCTGAGTTACATTTGGTTTGAGAGCTTAACCTATGATAGACTATACTTTTAGTTTATGCATGCGTTGTGTGTGCAACTCAATTTAACATACCGTATGAGACTTCTGCCAATAAACTCATCGTGATCTGCTATGAGACACAATAATTGTATCAGTGCCTCTGACTAAAGCTTAATCCCTCTCCTTTGCCTTCTGCCCAATGAAAGAGCCAGGATTTTTAAGTTGGAGCAACCTCTGCCAACAATGATAGACACAGTGAAAATCGCAAGTCTTTGATTCGACACAAGAGCAGTAGCTGTGTGTAATTTGAAAGTATGCGACGATCTCATCATTCGTCGACATCACGGACGTTTCTTCCTCGACATACTACAGAATGGCATCGTTGAGGTAGTCCACAACCATTGTCATTTGAAGGCATGCCTTGACACGTTTTATGCACTGAAAACACGTTGGCTTTGGCGGCTGACTCTGGCAGTGTCAGAATAAGTCACATCGGCTTGTAGAGTTGTTCATAGCCGGCCACGGCTAGACCGAACTTAGACCACTTGACAGCAAGATTTGGAGGCATCCTAACGTTCTTCAGTACCGAGAGTCCGAATCTATTTACCTACGAAATTGTTTGTCTCAAGAGCTCGATATCTTGAATGTCCATCTTGTAAAATTTGAAGCCATGTAGAGCTGGCCAAAATAACGACCACCAAATATTCCTGGACCCATAAGTGAAGTCTCCTGGTTCAGGCTAGGGGCAGTCTCAGCCTGCTGTCGTTGATCAAGTTCTGTACGATCTCCTTTTGCTAACTGAGTATTTAATCGTTGTGCTTGCAAGAAGACATCCCCAAATTAATACTGTCAATTGCCAATTCGAAAAAGAGGGCAATGTCAGAAGTGCCAACCGTGCAAGCTGCGACCATTACCAGCTGGAGCTTGTGAGCCCGTCAATGCCCGTAATACTCCAACTCATTCAGTTGCTTGATCAAAGCTCGCAGACCATCATACAGATTGGCCGACCATAGCCCTGGTCAAAGAAATTGGCAATCGAAGGGTGTTGATTCGTCTGAGTGTCAACGATGGCAGTGCACCGAATATCGGCCCAAATGTTTGTCACGTGCTTCAGGTCGACGAGTCGCTCGCTCAGCAAACCAGTCTTGACCTGAACGAAGTGGCCACAAAAGCCAGCTTCTCATTCTTGCTCTCATCGCTCGTCTGCCACAAGGCATCAAGTTATAGGCATCACCTGACTCGTCATCGAGATGCTTGCGAATGCAGTAAATGGCGTCCATCCGAATGTCGGGTCTGATCATCGCGACGTGCTACGTCCTTTTCGAGCACGATGGTGGCAAGCTCAACGTCCTTATCAACATGAAAATTGTAATGAAGTTTCCATGGGTGAGACTGCTCGACCGAACCTCCGATCGAGCAGGCTCTGGCTCATTAGTAATCATATTGCATCGACTGATCCTTACAACCTAGTTTGACTTTCAGCGATTATCGTGGTAGTCTGTTTTTCAATATGGTACTTTCCTGTTATGATGGGTGCCTCATTTTGCCTCAGGTTAATGGCCTTCTGCATCGGCTAGTTGTGGTAAAACTGGCGGCTGCCTTGATGTTCAAGAAGTTGGCAATATGTTTGCCGAACTTATTCCAACGGCGAAGCCACTCGTTGTGAACGGGTCCGAGCTGCACGAGGAAGGGAAAGAGAAGCAGTAAAAATTCTTGCCGGTAAAAGAATACTCCAGCCACTTATACGTCGGAAACTAGGATAGCAGATGGCGACACGCGACTTTTCAAATTTCTAGCTCGGGTATATGCATGAAGTAGTGGAATGAACCAGCCCTGAAGCCAGTACAAAAGACAGATTTCATGAACAATCTTGAGGTCGCATGTTGAGTTGCCCCAACCCTGGATCTCGATCGATGTCTAGCATACCTGTGAATAGCAAAACTAGAGGCAGTTCATGACCTTGGCCTGACTGTGCTGATGTAGGCAATGAAGTTGATTGCGATTTAACACTTTGCTGTGCTGATGACGGACCGACAGTTTGCCACTGGCATAGTGTTGCTGCAACATTCACAGCAGAAGCACAGTCTTCAGTGGAATAATTCGAGGAGAAACGACTGAGTCCCACTTTGAGCTCTCTTCAGTCATCGTGTAGGCGATGCTGGCACTGATGATGGCTTATTTGTAGGCAGTAGTGTATGATGGGATAAACAGCCTGAGGACCTTTAGCCACACTGGTTTAGCCCACTGATTAGGGTGCTCACCTCGACCAAGGTCAAGGCGAATGTATTTGATGACCGAGGTCATGGACTCGAGCCGTGCGGCATATGTGAAGCGCCTGAATAGAGATTAAGTTATCCAAGGGGGCTATAGAAATTAATTATGTATTAGACTATGGCAAGCAGCTACCCAATCCTAATAACACGGCATATCCGTCTCCGACGAACCCTATTGGATTTCCGGGCATGGGGGCACTAGAGCATGCCCCTTGATATTAAGAGGATGAGAGAGAGAGAGAGAGAGAGAGAGAGAGAGAGAGAGACGCCAAAGTGGAAAAGCTTAGCACGTTTGTCTCATCAGAAATAAGCTACTGGTGGCTATTGCTGTTGTCGTTCGGTGACCGCTGCTAGATGCAATCCATGGAGTCCCACCTCTGTTCTTCCCCTTCCCTCCTTCTCTTCCCTGTCTCCTTCTTCCTTGCCTCCTGTTCCCCCTCCTCTTCTCCTCCCTCCTCTTTCCTGCGCTGTAGTGTCAATACTTGCCTTCGTAACTAACATGGTTTGATTGCTTTTGTATGCTTAGCTACACTATTCGATTGCTTAAAAGTTATTCGTCACAAGCTGGGCAGCCCACTTAATCGCCAGAACCTAATGCGAAGGCTCAGCCACACAACTACTCGTGTGCACGAGGTAAGTTCGAATTGATTGATTAGCACAGCTCTGCACCTATCCTCAGTTATGAGCTGCATATTATTTTGAATGGCTCTCAGTACATAGCTATATCATGATGGCCCTGTTGTGACTACTGCAGTGCATGCAAGACACAGCAGCCCACACGTGGACCATCTTTGAGGAACAGCAAAAGTTGAGTCGAGGCACACCTAAAACTGCTGAAGCTAGGTGAGTAGGCCTGGCATTTTACCTGCTTGACTGGTGACTACAGGTCTCTTTAAAGGAAAAAGAGAAAAATCAGATACTATGGTGACAGTGGCAGCCACAATGGTACATATTATATGGCGATTATGAGATTATAAGCAAACCACTCGAGTTTGGCAAGTGTGACCCTTTGGCCTCTCCCCCCCTTTGCACGCGACCGACAGCTCGTGTAAGCCACATGCAGCCCATCCTAGGAGGCACCCAGCTGCCTGAAATTTGCAACAGTGACTTCATTTTCGGTGGGGCTCAACTAAGCCCCCAAGTATTAGCTCAGAGGTAAGGTGCTCTCACTTCAAGACCTAGGTCGTGGGTTCAAGTCCTGAAGCAAGCAATTCTATATTGCATACTGCAAGGAGATGTAATGCTCTTCTGACTCTAAATAAATAAGGTTGTGTTTACAGCCAACCATTATTTTACTAAGCCTTCCATGTCTCTTGCTGAAATCCTGGCTACATGACGTTGCAGTTGTTGTTGAGATGGCTTGGCAGCTCGGTCAAGCTCGGGAATGGGCTCACGCATGCATTCCTATCTCTTGTGTGGTGCTCAGAGTCTATTCTTCTGCTGTTTTTCTTTGTTCCAGCCAAAGATAGCAAACACATTGGCCAACAATATCCTTGTCTATTGCAACAGCTTAGTCTATATATGTATCTGCATATATCTGTATTTGTGCATGCATGCATGCGTGTGTGTGTGTGTGTGTGTGTGTGTGTGTGTGTGTGTGTGTGTGTCTGTCTGTGTCTCTGTCTGTGTCTGTGTCTGTGTCCATGTGTGTATGCATGCATGTGGAGATAGGTGTAGCATTCATCAGGCAATGCTTTGAGTGATGTGCCCAAATTGATGGCTGCTGACATTCAAAACAGGGGAGCACACAAAGCAGCAGATAGTTCAGTTCCGATGACAGCATCACAAACCAGTTGGCCTATTCAAAGACAACACAACGATATAATGCCACCAGATAAAAACAGACCAAAGAACATTCTTATGCAAGCTTTTCGCCTCTAGAAGACGAGCTGGTCATAGAAACTGATGCATCTCTAAATGCTGCTATAAATCCTAGCCTGCATCATACCTGCCCGTATAATAGGCATTCATTGCTATCATGTCTGACCATTTGCTAATGGTATAAAGTGATTTAAGATAAGCCTAGATGAAGATATGACGAATGAAGATGTTCCTACTTGATAGTGATGAAGTTAGATCGTGGGAAGATGAAGCTATAAAAGTTATCTAGCTATAAGCCGTAGTTATCAAGCTATAAGCCATAGCTCCTGCAATAGGTCGTGCAGATGAATTGCTTGAGCAGCCTGTGAGCACAACAGCGAATGCTGCTAAGAGTTTTTATGCTGGCGATCTCGTTCGTACGATATTTAATTAGTAAATGGACTAGGCATTACCAGATGTCATTTAGGTGACACCGACACTCGTCTAATGTCAATATGCATGTAGTGGGATGCCAGCAGCATCGTTTAGTAAGTGACAGCCTAGTTTGTTGCTTTTGTTCTAGACCTGGCAGCCAGCACAGTAGGCTCACGGATACATTGCCAATCGGCCTAGCAGCCCAAAGGTGTCACCTGCTCAAGCACAGACCGCCCAGCAGAGAACGGGCACACACCAGACCCGCAAACGGAGTGGCAATGCGGCTTGGGATATCTCCCCACGGACTCGTCGGTGAGTGCAACGTCTGCAGCACCAATCACCATCGTGCGGATGCAGCTCAAGCACTGCCCATCCTGGTGTGCCAAAAGGCTCACTCTCACTCTCGCCCTTTCTTACCTCTTTTTCACTTACTGCAGTATTTGAAGTATCGTTCGCAGTACTGGGTGACAGATAAGAAAGCAAACGATGAGACAAAGCGCCGACGATGGAACCTGGTGGCTCATCTAGTCAACGTGTAAAATCAGGAATCCTGCCGTGCCGTGCAGGGATGTTCTGCTTGTTTTCGTCGAGCAGCGAATTTGATGCTGCTATCTGTTTTTAAAAGCTGCAAGAGCCTGTCCACTTATTATCTAGCTAGACAAAATCGCTTCGTGCCGTCCCGATCTCATCCATTGACTATCCCTGCTAGCTGTGTCGTTGCAGTAGATTTTAAGCCTTTCTACCCTAGGTCTTAGCCTAGGGGTAAGGTGCTAGCTCGTCATGGATCGTGGGTTCGAGTCCTACAATTGGCAAACGTTTATTGCCCACTGCAAGGGATAATAATAGACCTTAAGGCGATTCTCCTGCTATATAAATGAGGTTGTTGAATAAGCTAATACTTTTTCTTGTGCCTCACTGCTCTATTGCCGACGTGCACTAGCTACAGTCAAGCAACAGATTGACTTCAAGGTTTTGTCGCTCACTTTTAGGTCACTTCATTTTTTGGCTCCAGCCTACCTCTCAGATATACTCCCCCATCAGGCCAAGCATCGTACCATCCGCTTTTCGGAATCCAACAGTCTACAAATACCTTGTACAAACCTCAAATCCTTTGGAGACCGTGCATTTAGTTCGTATGCTCCCAAAGCCTGGAACTCCCTCCCGACCTGCATCATAACATCCCCTGACCTGAACACATTTAAAAAGAACTTAAAAACACACCTATTTAGGACAGCATTTAGTGGGTCCCTGTGATTCGTCCTTCATGTGCTTATGCGTGCTGACGCTGTGCATGCTGCCACTTACCACATTTGCATGCTGACCCTGTGCATGTCATCCCTAACCATGTTACTCATTTGTTTGTTTATCAAGCATGATATTACTGACCATTCAATTGCATTTCCCTTTGCAGCAAACGTAAAGCGCCCAGAGAGAGATTGAGTTATCTGAGGGCGCTTTATCAAGTGCATTATTATTATTATTACTGGAACTCATAATTTGAGTGTCCTCAGCATGCAGGACTTCAACATTGCATTGACGGCACGTCACTTCGAAATCTCTTATAGGATCTAGGATTTGGAAATATGCGAAAATTCGGTTGGAAAGCAGTCATAAACGCATAATCAAGCAGCATGAGGTTTATCGAAGCACATCAAAACTGTGTAAGATAAAACAGACACATTCTGAGCTTGACATTTTCTTTAACTCAGGCTTATGCTGTTTTTGTATCAATAATTAGAGTGCTTAGCTGTCCGCGGAGATTCTTCTGAATACTGAACAAAGCCGATCGGCAGCATGCTTGCAGCCGTTGCCAACGACGTGTTCCTTCGACATTAGGCCTGCTGTGTCATTCCTTACTCGAGTGACTACAAGATGGCACATCTTGCGTGTATCTCTGCCTGTCGTCATGCTAGAGTACAATTGAGTATGGATTACAATAGACTAGAGTATCAATAATTGAGCAACGGATTCCTTGGGCTGTATAGCTTTACAACCCTTCTGATGCTGACTCCGTAGCATGTAAACAGACACTAGACCATGAACGCAATGCATGCACACACAAACAAAGGCATGCAACTGCATGCATTTTCATGTATGCATTTGCATGTGCTCACATTGAGCATTTCAACACACACATACATGTTCAGGTCTATGTGCAAGTGCAGCATTCGTGTATGAAGAGCATAAGTTGATATACGTAAACCGTATTAGGTGCTTCATTTATGTTGTCTAAAATTTTTGATGCGCTGTTTTTTAAATGACCTTTCGTTAAATGATGACGTAAGTTCTGCAGTAAAGCCTGCCCACTTCCAGGTAAGTGACATTGCGAAAATTCGGGCATGCATAGTTAAGGGTACCATAGCCACGATAGTTTTTCCATGAGTTTTCACATGCAATGCAGACTTCTGTACCACTCTCTCCTACCAGGTCTTCCTGACTGTGCTGCAAAATTCGGTAACTAGGCTTGTCTGCCTTGAATGTCACAGCTGACTCAATACAGCACCCATCACTTCCCCTACTCTCTCTCTCTCTCTCTCTCTCTCTCTCTCTCTCTCTCTCTCTCTCTCTCTCTCTCTCCCTCTCTCTCTCTCTCTCTCTCTCTCTCTCTCTCTCTCTCTCTCTCTCTCTCTCTCGTTGGCTCAAGTGGTGGTCCGACCACAAGCCATGTCACTCACTACTTTAAGGTCCCTTCATTCTCTTGCTGAGGCTTACTTATCTGATGTGCATGGCTCCTCAAATATTTTCGCACCGTGCCTTCAATTAGTTTGGATTCTACCAAAGCTTGGAACTCGCTACCGGCTGACATCACAATTCCCCTGACTTGATGGCATTAAAAAGGAAGTTGAAATCCCACAGTTATTCGAAGCATTTGCCACGTCCGTGTGAGATGCCCTTTTAGCAATTGTGAGTTTGAAACTGTGAAGGCTGTTATTGCTGAACAGCTGACATGTTTCCTTTGCAGTGCATGTAATGTGCCTAGAAAGGGCATAGATCTGTTAGGGTGTTCAATAAGGTTGATTAATGTTATTATCAGAATGAGACCACAAGCATGACCAAGGCAGTATCATAATTGATACGACCTCATTAAACGTTGCAATTCGAGACACATTCAGTGTACCTAGGTGGAGCCTAACTAGATTGTGAATGCTTTGGCTATAATAAGTGGTGAGTCAATCCAATTATATAACCTCAGTGGAGTGGTAGCAAGCCGTGAGATAATTATTAGGCAGCTGGTCGAGCAAGTCTCCACAGCTACTTTTTCTTTGCACAATACTGTGACTGGCTGGGAAGCCTGCAATCTCTGTAGTGGACGAAAACTACAAGCACCCAGTCATATTTACAATCTGTCTGTTGCATTTGCCATACTTGAAAGAAAGAGGCAGCGATAGTGAGTGAGAGAGACAAAGAACGGAGAGAGTGAGGGGCAGGCAAGGAAGGTGGAAGAAAGAGGGAACAGGAGAAAGGGAACGAAAGGAATATCTGTATCTAATATTTTACCGTAGATTTTGGAATGATGGTGGTTTAGCAATTTTGAAGGTGAGGCTCGAGTCCTTAGTCATGCTGCGTTTGACAGTAACTATTAGGCTGGTGCAATAATTATTCGATTTAAGAAAATTAGCTGCTATCAAAGTACGAAGTTGGCAATGCATGCTGCAAAGCAGTTGAGTACCTCTTAGGCTCTGAAAGGTTCACTGAAAGGCTATGAAGATTTAAAATCACAGTACAGCCGAGTGTCAACTGCATCGCGATGAAAGCCGGTATGGTGCTTGGTGATGACATTGGGTCAGAGTAGAGATGGCAGAAGAAGGGAACATAAAGCACCAAATCAAAGGCTCACCTACTGATCGTTGGCTACTGACAGCTACGCTGGGAAATATGTTAATACGGCAGGACTTCAATCAGTACAGTGCTATGCTGGTGATGACCAGGCAAGATGATAGGTGCTGAAAAAGGACTTGGAGTCTTTGATGAGAGTGACAGAATGAACACCGGGTGCAAGATATTAAAAATTATTCTGATATTGTTGCAACATCTTAATGAGTGATTGGATAACAACCTCATTGAGATTGCAAGAATGGAGCCTGAGGCTAAGGACATATTAATCTTGTTTGTTACGTTAGGAAGCAGCACATCCAAGCATCTCTTCAGAAGGATGTTAAGATATGGGATCTAGGGTCAAGCAGTGTTCTTATACTGGTGAATGAACTTGGTGGCAAGGTCAGTAGGGGTGACTTGGCAGGTGAATAGAGGGCAGTGAGGAGAGTAGAGGTGGATAGAAAAGAGGAGAGAAATAGAGTGCGTTGGAAGCTGTAAGGGTCGAAGATCAGTGAAATGTGAGAGAGTTCAGAAAAAAAATATGGTGAAGAGTTAAATTGGGATGTTACAGTGGTATGAACCTCCAATCTTGTCCATTTTTCTTGCAAAGAATGTAGAATAACGATTAAGCAGATCACTGCAAGGATCACTAGGTGCGATGCTGACCTGGGAGCAGTTGAGAACATTATTGATAGTCGACTTCAGGCTTTTTGGATTGTGAATCTGGAAATCAACCTAGTCCTTCCAGGAGCTAGACTTGATCCCAGCTACAATGGGTTAATGTAATTAAAACTTGTGTCTCTGTGGTAGTCGATCATGTTTCAGACCTCACTGTAACGTTGATGAGCACCAGTTTTCATTTCTCCGCTGCAGTGACTCATGCTGAATTCTTTGAACGTTTCAGCGACTGGAATTACAGGTGCATCTGTTATGACAGCTACGTTTCCTACCAACATGGTCACAAAAAGTGATACCGAGCCAATCAAACCGGTAAGATAGTCTCGGCAACTTCAAATGGTGACTGTCTCCGTTTACATCAGGTGCACATCTTCGTAAGACTTCTGAAATATTACTTTGGGGATTATTTTGGGCAAAACTAGTGCATGTTTTTACATACCGCATTGGGAACCTCGGTACTTTGGGTTGTTTTGATTAGCAAAATCTGTATCCTGGCAGTTTCAAGTATGACTATAGCTACTCCTAACAATGCCGATAGCTGAGGGAACAGCCGGACGGCTACAAGTAATATCGATAGGGTATGCCCTTCCTTCTTGCCAATAAAAGTCGTTCCGGTTAACGGACTGTATCAAGAGGAACCATTTCAACCGGATTGGACCTGAATGCTAAGACCGACCGTGATTTATTTTGCAGATATCCCAATTCGCTCACTCTCTTGTATGAACTTATTTTGTTATGCTGTCTGGATAATGTATCTCGTGTATTCCCACTAGACAGCCTTAATCGAAGTCAGTAATAATAATAACAATAATACATTTCCACGGAGTCAGCATTGCTTCGGGTGTTTAACAACGTTCTTAGGAATGCAGACTTTGGTAGAGTATCTCTGCTTGTTTTGCTCCATCTTTTGGCAGCTTTTGATACTATCGATCCCCAATTCCTTATTGAGTGTCTCTCATCTCGCCTAAGCATCACTGGCACTGCACTGCAATCGTTCAGGTCCTATCTCAGTAAAAGACTCCTGAGTATTGATGTGAATGGATAAAGATCATTCAAGGAACCTCTAAAATATGGGGTACCTCAAGACTCTTGGTCCTGTTCTTTTCATGGTTTATACTCTCCCTCTTGCCGATGTGATTGCCGAGCACAATCTAGGGTTTCACGTCTATGCAGCCGACACTCAGTTGTACCTTTGCTTTGATTCCTCCCAGCCCTCCAGCACGTCGAATTCTCTCAACTCCCTTGCTGCATGTATCGATGACGTCGGCACATGGATGGCAGCATGCTTTCTTAAATTGAATGATGATTAAACCAACTTACTAGTCATTGGAAAACCAAGTGTGATTCATGAATTAGGAAACCTGATGCTCCAAATCGGCTCTGCCAGTATATCTCCTGTTGAATCTGCACGAAGTCTAGGTGTCCTGTTCCAAAGGGATCTTTCATTAGACAACTGCATCAGCTCCACAGTCAAGTATGCCTATTTTTAGCTACATAGCATTGTGAATATTCATGCTTGCTTAGACAGGAATACTACATCTGAATTGGTACGTGCATTTGGAACATCCCTTCTCGACTTATGTAACTCACTCCTTACTGGTCTACCGGCCTGTACACTCAAGTCTTACAGTTGGTGCAAAACTCTGCAGCTAGGCTTGTCTGCCTTGAGCGTCGCAGTTGCCACATCACGCCACTTCTAGCCGACCTGCACGGGCTACCGGTCAAGCAACTCATTGACTTCCAGGTTCTGTCACTCACTTTTAGGTCCCTTCATTCTTTGACTTCAGCTTACCTATCAGATCGACTCCACTGCCGAGCGAGGCATCGTAGCAACCGCTTTTCTGAATCTAATCGTTTAGCTACACCTCGTACGAACCTCAAATCCTTTGGAGACTATGCCTTTGGTTCATATGCTCCCAAAGCCTGGAAGTCACTCCCGACTGACATTGCGATATACCCCGACTTGGTGACATTTAAAAAGAAGCTGAAAATGCGTATATTTGTCACAGCATTTAGTGGGTCCATGTGATTCCTTCTTTGTACGCTTATGCATACTGACACTGTGAATGCTGCCACTAACCATACTTGCATGATGATCCTGTGCATGTCGCCTCTAACCATATTATGCTTGCTGTCATTGAGCATGCTACCACTAACCATTTGATCGTGTTTCTGTCGCACCAAATGTAAAGTGCGTTTAAAGAGATCGAGTACTCTGTGGGCGCTATAACAAATGTATTATTATTACTATTATTATTTCTTGGGCACAAATTGAGTAATTCTTACAAACTGCCCATTAATCTGTAGGGTAGTAGATTGTGCAGCTCCCTATGCAGCACGTTGCCGGTTGCTTTCTCACAGCTATGTTTTACCCATGTCTCCCGGAGTTCTCAAGGAAGTAATGTAGAGGAATGCCTGTCAGATTCTTTACTCGTGGCTCACATGCATGCATCAGGGTATGACACGAGACCAAGCTTATCACCACACGCGGCTGAACCCTTCCATGGCTTCGGGGTAAACTGAACTTTCATCGTATTTATCGTGCCATTCTTATAAGAGCATATCTGCATAATTACTTTCACTGTGTAACGGTGTGTAACAAGCTCAGTGCAACAGACCGAGAAGGCTGTATAACCTCCTGTGTTGAGGCTATAACTTAATTCTGTGTTGTTGAGATTGAGCAGGCATCATAACCATTTGGGTAAGGCCCATGGGCATCTCAGAGAGCTTAGAGTACGTAGAATACATGATGCACATTAGAGGTTGATTTGACTACTTGCTTATCAACGATGCCAAGCGCAGCTTTCACTAATACCCTACCGATATGATTCATTTTTGTATGACCGACCAAAATCCCAGATCATTAACTTGTTGCCATGGCCGCCATGCTTCATCGGGATCGAGTTCAAACTCGTCTTCCGAAGGCAGAGTAGCCCCTAAGAGGTCTGCTGGGTTCAGAGCTCCTGTGTCCAAATTTTGCAGTTTCGTTATGAAACAGTGACCATAGCAGTTGCTTGAACCTGAAAGTGCTACTTCCTGATCTGGACTAGAAGCCACAAGATGAACGTCTTGTTCTTCGAGGCATGCGGGGCACCGGCTGCTTCAGCGTTTTTTCGCTTTATCTGTGGTATCATCAGTGTTAGCCCCTTGTCTTACCCCACGAGGTAAGGTGCTTGCTCTTCACGACCCTGGTCGATGGTTCGAAACCTGCAGTGAGCGGTTCTTAATCGTCCGTTGCAAACGGTGGCGATAGCCGTCAAGGCTCTTTCGCCGCTATTTAAGAGAGGCTATTAAATCAGCTGAGCTTTGGTTTAATAGAAAAGCGGCCACCCCAGCTCTTCCAACTTCTACAGCAATACCTCGTCGTGATCTCACAGGACTACAATGACCGGTTTGTGTTCCACCGAGTTACCAAAAGGTTAATCACTCCTCTTTGAATTGTCCTGGATACATACCCGTCATTAACGATCTGGTTTGGTCTAGCGGTTGAGGTTCTCACCCCGACCAAGGTCTGACTGAGGTCGTGGGCTCGAGCCCCGAGGCATATGTGAAGCGCCTGAACAGAGATTAAGTTCTCTTGGGGCGCTATACAAATGAATTATATTTTTTAACGATAAGACTGTGTATCCTCTAGTTACAGAGTTTTTGCTAAGCATCCTTGGTCCTTTCTACACCTGAGGTGATAGGCTGCTGTTGACTCTCCAGCATATTAGCTCTGTGTACATTTTTACGACATGCATTTTTGCTGCAGGCTGTCGAAGAAACGAAGCTACTCGAACTTGATGTGAAGAACTGGACCGAGTGAGTACATGTGACAGCTCTTTAGAAACATTTTTTCACTCATTGGAACAAAGTGAAAGAGAGAGAATTAGAAACAAGGAAAGAGCAAGATAGACCGTTAGAGAGAGAGAGAGAGGGGGGGAGAGAGAGAGAGAGAGAGAGAGAAAGAGACATAGACAGGTAGGTGCATAGATGAGGAGAGAGACAGAGGAAGCCAAGAGATAGGTGGGGCCTAGATAGAGAATAAGAGAGACAGGTCTATATATATATATATATATATATATATATATATATATATATATATATATATATATATATATATATATATATATATATATATATATATATATATATATATATATATATATATATATATATATATATATATATATATATATATATATATATATATATATATATATATATATATATATATATATAGTGATATAAATAAGTAACAAGGTAAGTAGTAGATCTAATTTATCAAGACGTCAGATGGCGATCTCAGCAGATCTGAGTATGCCCACGGCATGGAGAAGCTGTTCTCGAGCTGGGGTCATTCGTAAATGTCGTGACCCCGTGCCTAGTGTGGGAAGTGCTGAAATACATGAGGAAGGGACAAGCCAGTAAAAAGACAGGCTTTCATTGTCTCAGTAAGATGTCTCGCCAGAGATGTACGAGATGCCTTACCAGAGGGCTAACTGTTGATGGTGACGTTAGATGGGTTAAAGTGTGCCGACACTATGTCATACACTAGCAATGAGCCACTAAAGAACCAGTGCAATGCACGGTACTGAAGGGCAGAGGTAAGATTGATGCTTGTAGGCACTTGCAGAGCTATGGCACAGAGCTGTGGTGCATCCAGGTGCTCTCGCCAGGAGACATCCTAACACAGAGAGACACCAATAGACACTCACATACGTTCATACATACGCACGTGTGCGCACACCCACAGATACGCTGACACCAATGCAACAAGAAGGGTGCATAACGGTGGTCTCTGTGAGTTTTGTCTGCCGCGACTATCTGTGAGGCGTCCTTGAGCGTTATGCCTCCCCCACCCTCTTCCCCCCCCCCGGAGATTTCTGTGTAGGGGCACGGCACGGGCTGCAATCTGACTTTTCCGTTTAGTCTACTGAAAGCCAGAGGAGATCGGCAAGTGCTGCGTATGCGCACCACTCGAGGCTGCTACATCGACGAGAGCATTCTTCTGCTGCCGTTCCCTCTGAAATCCGTGAAGTCTGAGCGTCGACGCGAGACGGAGCACGGGGCCTTTAAGCTGCGTCCTAGACGTCAGATGTCGCCCCCGCAGGGCAGTTCGGTGGCTGATAGACGTAGACGAGGCGATTCATTGGAGGCTCTTGTTCTACGCGTGCCTGCAGTGAACATCATCTGACATCCACACTGCATCGGGTATTGACAACGAGACACGTCTCGAATGTCTGCAGCATGAAATATGCCGTCTTTCGGCAAGACTCGCTCCGCTCGCCAGTGCCATTTTGAGAACCGGGCAGGCACACATATCTTTGTGGGCGACATCGAGCTGCTGTAGGCACTAAAAGGGTTTACATTTATGATGCAACGAGATGGAAGTACCTCACCTCACCAAACAGGTTAGCAGGCCCTTTGCGCTACTTGCCAGAGTCAGAGACTAATAAATATCTGATATACTTGGTAAAGGCCTACACGCATCATCAAGTCAAGCCTAGCAAGAGGGCTAGGCGGTGCCACGTCAATTCGGTTCGCTTAGTAGTCCAGCTATGAGTGTGGGACCGTTGTGGCTGTGCATATACAACACACATATTTGTTGTGAAGTATTAGGTAATCAATGGTGCAAGTTAACGGCAACTTTCCAGCTGCATAACTCCCACCTTCGCGCGCTAACTTACTTAACATCTTTACTGAAGTCTAGTCCGACTTACTCCAAGTCTGATGGAGGACTGTCCACATGAGCAATAATAATGATAATACTTGAGATGCTTGAGTCCGAGCCTCATCAGCTACACGTCGGTGTGCTACCACGGTATACTTCATAAATGGAACGTGAACAAGCATATGAAGCTTAGCTGGTGATAAGCTTTGTTGAACTCGTAATTCCATAATTCTAAATACGGAAGATAAGGTATCTGCGTCATAGGGCGCCAGGCCTGGTATACCGTGTCTATGGTAGGTAGTTAGGGGTTACTGCGTATTGGTAGCAGCATCGGGCCATCGGGCAGACTGCATCCTAGTCGGCCCGCTCGGGTAACGCCCGAAGGCTTGAATAGACACCTCATACGGTTGGCCCGATCGGGTAATGGCCACTGGTTTCAGAAGCCACCACACGTGTAGCAATAAGTGTATTCAACAGTTATCCATAAATTAAACTGCAGAGGCTTCAACTTCAGCCAAAAAGAGCTCTGACCTGGTGCCCTGACCCTGGGCTGTGGACGAAGTGGACTACATGGTCTAGAGCTGTGTAACAAATTCTTTCATGGGGCCCAAATAGATGTGCAGTGGTGGCATCAGCAATATGTACGGGAGTCAGCCCACCAGTGGCAACACGCCCACACAGAAAACCCGGTCTGCTGTGGTCAGTCTAGGTAATGGTAGTGAGCATGGTGGAGCCTGCTATCCCAAAGTCGGGTAACAGGACAACTTGTTAAAACCACCGGGAGACCCATAAGGAATTCCACCACTTTGTAATCACCCCCCTGATGACCTCCCAGCAGAGCCCAGCATGCCTCAAAGCGTGTAGCAAGGTCTGATGCAGTATTTTAGAGATGCACCAAGTGAGTGAGAGGAAGAGATGGGTACGAGAAGACATGCTTCCATCGAGTACTTTTTTCATTCGTGTTTTGTGAATTGGCCACAAATGTAGCTAAATGCGTCTGCCGGATACTTGTAGCTGTTGGATTTCCTATAGGGAAAATTAGTGTATGTCTAGATATCAACTTAAACAGGTGGAATTAAACAGCTCTTGTGGGCTTACGGCTTGTGCATTTATATTATTTATAGTACAAGAAAATATCAGAAAGGACGGTATTTATAATTGTGATGTATGCATTCGTAGAAAAGCCTATCGATACCTCTATGCCTCTACGAACGACTTCGTCCACTTGATCCACAACAAAGGTCCGACACAACAAATACTGAATCGTTTTACGTATTTATGACAACTCAAAGTTTGATTACAGGATAATTAATTAGTGTGATTAAGTACAAATAATGCAATGTGTATCAAAATATGAACTTTGTAGTTAGCGTCGTACTTTTAACAATAGCCGTGTTTGCGATGTTTTGAAAAATGGGTTTATTTCAGGTGTATCACTGTCCTCTCACAAATGCCCAGTTTGTGGGGAGTAATGGCCATTCTATATACTTTTGAGGTAAAATTACGCAATTAAAAAATCACACTTACTATCCAGGAACACATATAAAGTCAAAGTTTGTTACATCGTGCTACCCTGCTTAAAAGCTTCGTGCCAGCAAAGAGGAATGATTGAGCATCAAATAACAATGAGAACGGGGCTTACGAGATTTACGAGAAATCAAATAAGAATGGGGCTTACGAGACTTCTCTGTTCGCACCGAGCATTACCGGGAGATGAAAGGTTCAGGCTAAAAGTGAGTAACAAGTCAATAGGCTGCTTGATGGGGAGTCGGCGAAGGTTGATGAAAAGAGGTTTAATGTGGCAATTCCAACGTTAGCGATTCCAGCCGCAGCTGCAGAGTGTTGCAATAACTGTAAGCGCCTTACTGCACATGCCGGAAGACCTGCGAATAGTTAGTCACACAAATCTAGATGTGATATCACAAATGCATGGACTAACTTGGATTTGGTATACCTGTCTAAGCAGGCCAGAATTTTTGCTATGCTACGCGGCTGAAATTAGGCTTTAGAGATGAAGTGGTCGTCTAGGAAAAGGTCACTTTAGAACAGGACACCCATTTTGCATGCAGATGCTATAGGAGATGAGCAAGCAAAGCCCATTTGGAAAATTACGTTTTTCAATCTATGAGGAGCATTAGGTTTGCCCATAACTAATAAGTAACTTTTATTGCCATCCAGTTTGAGAAATCGTGCTGACATACAAGTGGGGATGCCAGCAATACATGCTACAAGGGATGTGCTGTTTGATATGCTACCACGAAGAATATATTGCTGTGCCATTTGCAGAATAAGGAAGGCATAGAATATATTTGGCAATTACATCGGAAAGAGGGGAAAGAAGGAGAGTGTGCGTTATCTTAAAAAGCCCTGGCTCCTGTATCCGGTACCTCGGCTGATGACTGTTACTTGTCAAAACTCTGAAATATCTGTTGCTTCTCGCTGCGATTGGCTGGTTCTCCAAGGTTCTCCAGCCTTCCCCCTATAACGTTTGGCACACCTTAACAAACTTCTGGTTCCTCCTTGCATTAATTAAGAAATCGCTAGTTATCGGTAATGTTCAGTTCCATTAAGTATATTTTCTGCAAGAAATCCCTTCACCAAAAAGCTTGATGTAGTATGTCCTGTAATCCATCTGTTTGTTGCTCCACAAAGCCACAAAGACTAAGTGGATTATGCACAGGAGAATTTTCTCTAGCCCACTGAAAGTCCTTTGCAGCATACCCAAAGTGCCTAGAACTAGACTAATTTCTCTGATGGCCCAATACAATGCATTATTATTATGGCCCTATACAATGTATTACAATGTATAATTATTATTAGAAGCCTGAGCAGCTTTGGTAGCCAACAGACTTCACCTCACGAAACAAAGAGAAAGAGAGAAGCATAGCTGAGTCAGCAGGTTATTTTGAGATAGTGAATAGCAAAGAAATAGCAGTTCAGCACTGAAGAAAAGAATGTGCCACAGTCGGCAGCAGAAGAGTAGGTGCTGTTGCTGTTGTGTTTTCGAAACAAGGGCGCCTCCGAACTGACTCAAGACTGGTATTAGCCTGCAACACGTGTATTTCCCGGTCCGGGCGGAGGAATACCCGGCGGAGTAATCTACAAGCAAGCACTGATGCTATATACAGGTAAGTTAAACAGATATAACACTTAACATACTGTCTATACACACGCAATAGTTGCTTAAGAATTTCTTTTGAGTTCCAGAAGCTGGAATCTGCAGAACAAAAGCTGTCGCCAATGCACTTTAAGGGTAGGAATTAATAAGCTCATGTATAGCCCTCGCCGACCTGCACTGGCTACCAGTCAAACATCGGGTCGACTTCAAGGTTATGTCGCTCACTTTTAGATCCCTTCATTCTTTGGCTCCAGCCTATCTCCTAGATCTTCCCCCCCCCACCACGTCAAGCATCGTACCACCCGCTTTTCGGAATCTAACTGTTTACCAATACCTCGTTCAAACCTCAAATCCTTTGGAGACTGTGCCTTCAGTTCGTATGCTCCCAAAGCCTGGAACTCACTCCTAACTTGCGTCCCGACATCCCCTGACCTGACCAAAGTTAAAAAGAAATTAAAAACGCACCTATTTAGGACAGCATTTAGTGGGTCCCTGTGATTCGTCCTTTATGTGGTCATGCGTGCTGACACTGTTGCATGCTGCCACTAACCTCACTTGCTGACTGGCCTTGCAGCCATATTCAAGGCCAGTAGCAGAGACTTAATGGCTTTTTTGCGGCAGCCCTGCCAAAACGGAATTGCAGTGGGCCAGCCAGACAACAGAACCAGGGAAGCTAAAGTAAAAAGTTTTTCCGAGCAGCCGTGCTAGGCAGTCGCTAACCTTAGACCCGGATCGGACGTGATGGCTAGCTGTGGAGGTAGCTACGACGCTCGTAAGGCCCATATTATGTTTAATATCACGCATGAAGCCAATTAAAGTTGGCTCAATAGCCAGGCATTTCTCTTGAGTTGGCAGGTCAGCATATGACTCAGACGCAGCACACAGGCCAGTGCTTGCCGGGTGGCACGGCCTTTCAGACCACCTCTAGGCTAATAACCCTCACTGTAGAACTGTATATTGACCCTAGAGTAGCAAATACTTACTATCCGTACCTCCTCGGGCTATCCGCTCAGACAAGCAAGCCAGAAATGAGCGTCCCTAGTTTCTTTAGAGGTATTTTGGGGTGCGGTAGCCCCCAGCCAAAGATCTGAACGAATTGAGATCCTAGGTGACATGCAGAAGGCCCCATATACTAGATGTGGTCATGATGCTTTCACCACCCGACAGATTGCAATGCTCAGCTATATGCCTAGCAAGCGAGTAACAATCAGCAACAAGACTAGCTCGTCAAATGTGGACCTGATGTGGCCGGTCTTTTTGAAAGCCACTATAAAAGGGCACCTTGTGTTGCTCACTATGGCACATACGACAAAATATTGAGGCAGCCTGTATAATCAATATCCATTACAATGTTATGACATTCTAGACATGAGAAGCTACAGTCAAGAAATAGTATTAGACTGTGGCATTTTTAAATATAATAATAATGATAATGCACTTGATAAAGCGCCCTCAGAGAACTCAAATCTCTTTCTAGGCGCTTTACATTTGCTGCAAAGGGAAATGCAATTGAATGGTAAGTAAAATCATGCTTGAAAAACAAACAATGAATAATATGGTTAGGGGTGACATGCACAGGGTCAGCATGCAAATATACCCCTGTATGTATCTGTGATCTAAGATGCACAGAAAAAACAAACAGATTTGCACGATCGTCAACTACTAAACTCGGGTAATTGTTTATCAGACTCGTTGACGACTTCCTCAAGCCTTGATAATCGGCTCGTAAGTTGAGAGCTAAGAATCGCCGTGTAATTATCTCAGGCTTATATCATATACAAAAGTTGCTGTCGTGATAATTAGCTCACATGCACGATTCGGTGCATGTTACTCACCAAAGGCCCAAGTGTCTTCGAGTGTGCTTTTGCATGCTCGCCTAAGCATGATGCTAGTTTGCCTTTGCATGCCTTGTCTAAGTATGATATTAAGTATCATGTTAACCCTTGGTTATTTAATCTCTTGCAGCAAGTTATAAAGCACCTACACAGAGATGTAATTCTCAGGGCGTTATACAAACGATCGATTCTACTGCTATTATTACATTCTCGACTGCAGATCAAGTCCATGCAAAAGATTGCTGGTTCTCTGGAGTCAATTCGGATTGCAACTCAGCCTACGTACTATTATAACATCCAAGGATGGCATGATTTAAAGTAGATGTGCAAAATTTTCCTTCGGTGGAGAACAACCGATCTTACTTCCACAATCCATTAAGGCACAGTTACCCTTCTATTACGGGCGTGGCCAAAGCTGTCTGTCCTCAGTAACTGCTGCTTCCAAATACGGTTCAGTTGCACAAGTACTACACATATTCTTCAAGATGATTCACTCGGACAAAAGATCGACGATACGGTATCTTGATACGCCTTTGCAAGTCATGACAGCCACGTCCCAAAACCTATTCTTTCCCGACAAGCATTAACCAGTATTTTAGCAACAGCATCTGCGTAAAAATTTTAACATAATTTAAAAAGCCACCGTAATAGCAATAACTACCAGCCAGGCTCAAGCGACTTAAACTGGCAAAGAAGAGCCACACTGCAGACTCGAGTTTCGACGTAGCAGCAAGAGGAAAACGCTGGGTGGGGTTTTCCATTTTTATTTCATTCATGATTGCAGCGCCGAGAGCTAGGACTGAGCAGTACTGCATTAGGCTACAGACCTCACAGAAGTCGGCTGACTACTGCTTTTTCCTTCTTTCTTTTTTTGAGATATCCACGACCAACTTCGCATGCCTCGACAGCTGCAGTTCTAGCGGACGGTTGAATTTACCACATGGCAACATACATGGTAACCTCGCGAGTAGCTCAAGCATGGAAGAACTTAAATCTGAATAGTCAGCTCTTGGTCGGGTGCAGATTTTGAGAGCAAGGCTCGAGATCGCCAATTGATGACCTGAGTCACAGAGCTGAGCTAGCCCGCAAAGCAGCTAGCCGGCAAAGCAGCTGCCGAGTGCAGCCTGCCAAGCATACTGCACACAGCACAAGGTCGACAAACTCGGGCCGTTCGACGTCTGCAACCATTGGGCTGCTGCCAACAGTATCTGTCAAAACTGTACAGCTAGTAGCAAGCTCAGTCTGCGGCAAGACATCGCCACGGTACCAGTGTGAAGATGGAACCACTAGCAAGTCGTACGAACAGCAGGATCGAAGACTGCCAAGAACCGTGGCACACGCTTGCCCTGGCGATGGTAACGACGGTCGGCCACATAGCACACCCCTTCGGAAGCGGACATGCTGTTCATCGTCGCAAACGTTTGAATCAGAAAAGGTGCCACCGATCGTTTTGCATAAAACTGATTAATGAAACAGAAAAGCAGCCGAGGCGGCAACAGAAGTGGTAGCTGCAGCCTCCGGAAGCTTATCCACGGATACGCCCGGAATAGCCAAAATGGAGCTGCGAAGTGGCATGCTTTTAGGAGCCACTGGCTTTGGCTACATCAAAAAATGGGGGCCATGTTAAGCAAAAGGCACGGCGAATGCCGTGCATCGTGCAGCCCAATGATGGGTGAATCGCGAAGGGCGGAGACAAGATAGGAGGGAGACACGAGAGGGAACAAAAAGAAGAAAGGTGTGTGGGAGAATAACAATGTGATGTCAACAGAAAGCAAGAGAGACGGAACATGTGTGTGTGCTTTGCTTTGTAAGTGTGTGGTGTGCATTGTGTGTGTGTGTGTGTGTGTGTGTGTGTGTGTGTGTGTGTGTGTGTGTGTGTGTGTGTGTGTGTGTGTGTGTGTGTGTGTGTGCTATGGCATGTGCTGCAGTGTGGATGGGTGTGTATGCCTGTATGTTGCAGCATGTTGCAGCACGCGTGTTTGCTGTGTGTGTGCCAGCACAATTTACTATAAAACAATGTGCCGACACAGCACGGTAAAAAGGAGAGAAGTTGATTGCGACCGTTGATAAGAGAATGACCGTGACGAAGAACTTGCTCACAGGTCACGATCCTCGTAAAGAATGGCAAAGGTATGCAAATTGACAGACCTGTGGCTTCGACAGGCCAACAGTGCAGCACACGACGGCCGGTTAGGCTTGGCCAGCATACTGCACTAGCCAACGGCAGGGCATGCTTGGCCCACCGCCCCTGAGGGCAGAAGGTGCCTTTGCTGCAAGGCTGTCGGGCAATGCCTGGCATGTGCCGGCTACCACCTGCAGCAGCATAGTGTGCACACTTGCACGTTAGGCAGGCAGGGATCAATCAAAAGAGCTAACTGTCACCGGCTGCTGATCGTACCCCAAGACGGCTCGCAGGGCTGCTCGCACTGTGGGCGATGTCCGCCACAGTGCCAGTAGTCGGCCGCCGCAAGCGGAAACACGGTGGTCCATATCCGGACCCAGAATAAATAAACCGGTGACTTGTCATGAGCTCGCATACCAACACGTGCTGTGCACGACGGGCAAGCAGACATCGCGAGCAGACAGCACGAGCAGCGGCAGCAAATTAATGCTGCTGCCGTGTGACCGGCGGCACCAGTGCTCACGTCGTAGCCGTGGCCGCCAGGTGGACGGCATGAGACTTCTGACGCAGCTCACTTCGATACGCGTCCGAGTCTTTTAGCAAATCCGAAGGCGCTAATGGGGCGGCAGCGTCGAAGCGTCGGCCTGATGCTGGCGAGTACTGAGCAGAGGCGCTGGATGCAGAGCTTTGCGAAAACGCAGCAGGCGACCCGAGAGAACTGCTGTCAACGATGGACAGCACAGCGGTGCTGCCTCCGGCGTCTCCAGCGCTTCCCACCATCACAGCCTCATCGACCGTAGCACCAATTAGAGGTGCTTGCGGAACAGAGCCACCACTGCGTCCTAGGTCCTCAGCAAAGTTCGGCACGCTCAGCACCACGACACTAGCACCGGCGGCTCTCTCGGTTAGCATCAAGGAGGCATCTTTAGCAGGCGCTTTCTGGGCCATGGCGGCATAGCTCAGCTTGCTGTGGCTGTGATGCAAGGTAGGAATTCCACCAGGGGTAGTGAAGTCAAGCTGAAGGTAAAGACGAGTGCTCCACTGATGGCAAAGGAGTGTGCACAGTGGGCAAGCACACGCGAACGACGGCATTGCCGCAAGCAAGCACACTCCTGAGCACTTTGATTGAACCCTCCTCGAAGCGAATGCCGGATGACAGGAGCAAGGGCTGATCGTTCCTTTGGGGCGATCGGTGGCCAGCTTTTGC
This sequence comes from Cristatella mucedo, assembly GCA_009760855.2. Taxonomy (NCBI): domain Eukaryota; kingdom Metazoa; phylum Bryozoa; class Phylactolaemata; family Cristatellidae; genus Cristatella; species Cristatella mucedo. Next base: position 3,830,212 of record WPIO01000017.1, read on the forward strand.
TTTACAACCGTTTTTATATTTTATGCTGATAGCTCAGCAAATAACGGACAGATTTTCCACAAGAAATTTTTCACACCCCATGAAGTAAGAAGTGATAATACGATATTATTACGATATTATCGTTAGATAATAAGCTAATCAGATGCAAGTATCGCCATGCAATGCACAAATGAGTGCTGCGAGTTGCAACTTGTGCAGTACGAATCCTGGAAAAGACTATGCTGGATTCTCATAACCCCACCGTTGGTTTCACTAACTGTAGTGCTACATTGAAAATGAACAGCCTTACCCGGGGTTCCTCATCATATAAAATAGTTAAATGCTGTTTTATTCTTGCCACGGTATTCTCACGATCCAACAACTAGGTTTGTTTGTTTTGTATCGTCAGCTAGAAAGCATTAACGTATCGCCGGGTTGAAAGAAATAAACTTGAGGGTCTTTCGGTACACTCTTTAAGACAATAACTCATCACTCGTACGACTTCCAGCCTGTGCAATAAGATGCTTGGTGAAAAGCTCAGCAACTGGGCTTGTCTGTTGTGAGAGTTACAGTTGCCACTGTGCTTCTCAATCACCTGCACTGACTAAAGCAGCGCATCGACTTCAAGGTTTTGTCACTCACTTCTAGGTCTCTTCCTTCTCTCGCTCCAGCCCACATATCCGAATAGCTTCCCAATCAGGCTCGGCATCGTACTACCTGCTCTTTTGACTCAAATCGCATTGTAATGTGTGTGCTTATGCGTACTGACTTGGTGCTGTGCATGTCACCACTAGCCATATTTACACGCTTCTTTTGCAGCATAAGTAAAGCGTCTAGAAAGAGATTTGTGAGGTTCTCTCTACTGGCGCTAAATAAATGTATTATTATGTTATTACATCTATGGAGGTACTTCAAGGTTCCGCCTTAAGCCCCTTCTTTTAACTTATCCATGCTCCACTTGAGCCATCGCCAAACACATTCTTAGCTATTATTTCTACACCGGTGATACCAAGCTCTACATTCAGCCTTCAACCTTCTTAAGTCTTAAGCTTCTTTCCCATCCGACTTAACTCTACTCTCTTGCAACCTGCATCGAGGCCATTTAACCTTGGATGGCCACTAACTTTGCGAAGCTTAACGACAATACGACCAACCTAACAGACTTAGGCAACCCTCGTGACAATTGAAAATTGGATGACCTCACCCTCAAGTTTGGTTTGACTAGCCTCACTCTCGTGATGCATGCCCAAAACCTGGGCTTGCTATTCAAAATTACTAGTGATAAGCGAATTTCCTCCAGTCAAGTCAGCCTATTTTTACCTAAGAAACGACACCAAAATCAGGGCCTGGTTAGACGAGAGTACAACAGCTAAACTAGTTCACGTGTTTGCAATATCGTGCCAAGATTCCTGAAAATCCCTTTATTATGGACTCCATGCATGTGCCCTTCATAATCTAGAAATGGTGCAAAACATGGAAGCCCCTCTGGTCTGTCGCCAACAATAAAGCTTCTACAACCACTTTTGTCTGAGCTTTACAACTCCCTTATCAAACATCGAATCGACTTGATCGTCTCCTTGGCCTTAAGGGAGTTGACTCGCTTGCACTAGTTTATGCATTCGAACTCCTCATTCGTTCAGTGTGCTCCCACACAGCCCGTTATTCAGCATCTAATCATTCGCAGTCCATCACACTAAATTGAAATCTTGGGTAATCAGGCCTTCAGCTCGTATGCACCGAAAGCCTGGAGCTTGTTTCCAGCAACTGTCACTACTTGCGATGAGAGTCATGTAAATCTCAGCTAAAGACACGCGTCCTAAACTTTCCCATTGCTCCAGTGAACTTGTCTTGTTTTTTCTTGTGTGCTTTGTGTGCATACGTGTGCATACATGTGCATGATTCAGTGCATGCTACCAGCCGAAGGCCCTGAGTGTTTTCACTATTGCTTTAGCATGCAGGCCTAAGCATCATACTTGTTAGCTTTTGCATGCTTGTCTGAGCATAATATCGTGCATGAAAATAACTCTTGGTTATTAATTCTTTTGCAGCAATTTGCAAAGCGCATGGACTAAGAAACAGTGATGATATCCTACGATGCTATACTAACGACCTATTATTATTATTACTATTATTAGGTTACTCAGCAACACGACTAAGATCGCGCCTGCTATCCCGCAATGTCCGTCGTTGAGGCGTCAAGGTTAATAGTTCAGCAACGTGTTAATCTTTTATGCTAGGTAATCAGCCTGGTACACTTAGTGCTTGGGAAATATGCAGTTCATAACAAGTTTCACGTGTGATATTTTGATGGTGAGTGACACATGAGGCGTGAAAATGCATTCATGTAACAATAAAAAAAATAACAAATGTAACTTCCTCACACGAAGCAAGAAGTACTCACCAAAATGCTGGCACCAATACCACCGTCGATGGGATTTTCACCCAGGACGGTAGCATCGGCATGCTTCAGAATGCCTGAACGCGGAGTCACAGGCCCCTTATTCGCTTGTGATCTAACATGAAGATGCAATCAGTAATGTTAATTCGCACACAATACAGATGCAAGAAGCGCCAGTCAGCTGTTCAAACAAAGTACATACCCACTAAACTCAAAACTGCTCGGACTAGTTGATCCAAAATCTCCAAATTGGATGTTGACCACTGCCTCGGGTTTCGCTTCAGACAGCATCTCTGATGCTCGCCTGATGCCGTCTGCAGGCACAGTAGTCCCAGGAGATGATAAAGGAACCGGCAGCGACGACAGGTTCTGACTAGACGGCTTCTGATCACCACGAACTGCACTATTGCTATTGGCGTTGTGCTGAACAGATCGATCACTGCTGTTTATCCTCATGACCTTGACGGCTTCACCTAATGCCATTGACTCATTAATGACAGGAGTCCCTGTTGCCTGTAACACGAAATCTCTGTTAACACTACGATAAAAAATCCTAGCTGATTAAACAACCTCTTTTTGTATATCGACAGAAGAGCCTTTACGACTATCGCCACCGCTTGCAGTGGCGATAAAGGATCGCCCACCGCAGGAATCGAACCCACGACCTCGGGACCAAGGTCGTGAAAGCAACCGCCTTACCTAGTGTGCCATCACGGCTCAACTAGGCTACGATAAAGCCAATGACGTTCATACATAGGGTAATAATGACTAAGCTCACTAATAATGACTAAGCTCATAAAGCTAGGTGCACCTCGTTTCCACAGCTAGACCAAGAAAGCAAAATAGAGGCCGTTTGATGCGCACACAAAAACTTTAAAGGACAGCAGTAAGATCATGGGCGGTTTACACCAACTCATACCGTAGCTCCAGGCAAGGCAGGAAACGACGAAGACGAAAAAAGGTCGAATCCTGGTGAGACACCGGCTGCAGCAACAGCAGCCTGTGATGCAGCAGAAGCAATGCCGACGACCTGTTCTGGTATGAGAACCGTATCAGCTGTAGCAGCTCCACTGCTGACCTGAGGGTCCTGTATCGAGCAAGAGCCCATAGCATATGTGCTACAAGTAGCAGCATCATTCAAACAGGTCAGGGCAGCTCATCAGAAAGAACCTACCGGCTGAATGACTTCAGGGGCTCTACGCTGCTGCCTATTATATACAGAGCCACCCCGCCCGCCACGCCGCTGAGGCACCATAGCAACGTTATCAGGACGACTGCCTTGCGAACTTAGTATGTCCCTCTTGGGTACACCAGTCATTTGCTGCCCGTGACCGTTCATGGCTCCAGGTGTAGCTGCTCGGCTGCAAAGACACAAACGCCTTAATTTGCTATAAGTGCGCGTGACAGATTAGTATACACATATGCCACAGCTAGAGAACACCAACGATTGGTCTGGCAGACAAGGCATTGGCATGGTTCAAATCGTACTTGTCTGATTGTGTTCAATCTGTGTCGTGTGGGGGTCAGGTCTCACACACGAGACGGGTCACCTGTGGAGTCCCTCAAGGGTCCGTCCTCGGTCCCTTGCTGTTCTCCATTTATACCCAACCTCTGGGAAAAGTTTAGAAGGCCCGTGGAATAGGATATCACTTTTATTCTGACAATACTCAGCTGTATTCGTCATTCAAACCGTCGGAATCAGGTGCAGCAACTGATAAACTGAATGCTTGCCATCCGACATTCGATCCTGGACGTCGGATAACTTCTTGAAACTAGATGGCGATAAAACCGAATTGCTGCTCATAGGAGACCCTAAGCATGTGGCTGGATTAAAAAGCTTGCTCTTCTAATAGATGATGCTGTTGTGCGACCATTACCACGTGCTCGAAATTTAGGTGTCGTTTTCGACAGCTGCCTCAATTTTAAAAGCTTAATTCAGAAGACTGCTTCTATGGCTACGTTCGATCTCTATCTAAGATTAGGAGCTGTCTTCCAGTGGCTTGCAAAAAATTTAACTAGCTCCTTAATTCTGTCTCGGCTTGATTATTGCAATTCCCTTCTGGCTGGGCTACCAAAGAAAGCAACTAGGTCACTGCAGCTGGCTATGATTATTGCTGCAAGGCTAGTTTTAAGTTTAAGTAAGCAAACTAGTTGAAGTCCTAAAGGTTTGAGCACGTGCCTGCTTTGCTAAAAGAGCTAGGATGGCTGCCGGTTGATCAATGGATAGAGAGCAAAGTTCTTACTCTGACCCATACGGCCAGCCACGGCTTGGCATCTCCATACCTAGATGAACTGTTCCACCAGTTTCAGCCTCTTCGTGCCCTCAGGTCCTGTATGGACAATAAATTAACTGTTCTATTCCTTTGCTTAAAGACCGTTGGCAACGGATGTTTTAGCTCTGCAGGTACTAGACTGTGGAACTCGCTTCCACAATCCTTATGCAACGACAACTACTCTCCTGCTGCCGACTATGGCTCATCCTTTTCATCGGTCCTGAGCTGCTACTTCCATGCTACTCACTACCTCAACTGCTCTCCTGACTCAGCTATGCTTCCCACATTCTGTTTGTTGCTTGAGATGAAGTCTGTTGGCTACCGAATTCGTACCGAAAGCCACTTAGGCTGTGAGTGCGCTATACAAAACTCTCCTGCGTAACACCCACTTAGTATTTATGGCTTTGTGGGGTTACAGACGGAGATACATTACATTACATACCAACCTAAAGCTCGTGTAAGGGCCAACTTCACGCCAAATGCAATGCTTTGGGAGATACAGAAATACAGAAGATACAGAAATACAGAATGTACCCTTCCCTTTGCTATTGCAGAGATACAGAAATAAAGCTTAGTTCAAACAGAGAATGACCGTGACATAAAAGTGACAACAAATGGCTATTGCATTAAGACCCCATCGCTAGTGTTGTGAACCAAAGTTTATACTTGCTGAATCCAAAAAGCACATATGCCTTTACATAACAATAGATACTACATGAGAAAACATGAAACTAGCACAAGGCATCAATTAAAAAGAAGAGCAGTGGCAAATGCAGAAGGAGGATAGGAAATGGAAGGTCGCTGGTCGTGGGGGAAGGAAGTCGCCGAGATGCTGCAGTTAATATGAAGCTTCATGGCTGAATCGCCTTGCATAAAATGCAATAACCAAGAGACCGACCACAACGTTGACCTCCAAGCATGCAATCAGATATATATATATATATATATATATATATATATATATATATATATATATATATATATATATATATATATATATATATATAGAGAGAGAGAGAGAGAGAGAGAGAGAGAGAGAGAGAGAGAGAGAGAGCTGATTATATATAATGATGGTAGTGTTTTGAGGTTGTAATGAGTGTTCTGAGTACAGTAAAAATCTCGGCATCGTCAAGAAAATTACCCTTGACAAAACTTCTCGCTAGCTTCTATATGTTTTAAGGTCTTGGTATAGCCAAGGCAATGAATGCAAACTAAAATGTAACAAGAACAGGTTACAAGGGAGCCTCACAATCAATATCACAGAGCAAGCACGTTCTCCGTCATCATTCTCACAGGACAGGAAGCTAATTGATGGCTATGCCATCAAATTTGGTATCAGACTGCAAGTTTAATCGTACCTATGTCAGAAAGCCTGCTGCTGGTACAGCTTTGCAATAACAACGATCAGATCTTCGCAACAAAAACCAAAAACAACTAGCTCCAAGTCTGAACCACAGCCCAGTTCATATAGGTATAGCTACATTTACACTGCCCAACCTTTGCATGATCAATTCACCTAGCTTCATATGATGCTCATCATGTAATAAAAAGTGAGAATAAATGCAGCTTTACATTCAGTGCCACAATCAGCACCTCACCTCTGATAATAGTTGCCAGCAGATCTGCCAGAATAGCGATCAAAGCCACTACTGTTTTGAGCATTGCTGTGCTGTCGCCCAGGACCTTGGCTTGTCATCTGCGCTCCGCCTCCACGTACTGACCGTTGGCTATGTGAAGGCTTGGGACGATAGTTTATGTGGCCACTGCCGGAGACAGAGCCTGGTGAAGGCATCATAAGTGGTGCCGATGGTGGCGGTATGGGCTGATGAAACCCAGGATGGTGCACATCTAATACCTATGAAAATATGCAGAAGAGGCAAAAGATGACGGCTGCCTGCACCATTTTCAATCTCATCAATCTCAGACCTTTAGCAACTGCAAAAAACAAGCTTGTAAACTTACTGGATGACCGACCAGCGATGAGTCTGGATACATAGGTGACGGTGATGGCCAGTTAGGTGGATGGTGAAGCATCGGATGCATAGTAAAGAGATGCTGCAAGAATCGCAGATTATATTAGCTTTCCAAATGATAAGCTCGAACTACACAATCTATACAATAAAAAATCTCTGGAACATACATATTGCCTCTACCCGCTTGCACTTCTGAAAATTGATAATTGTGAACTGATATCAAACATATCAACCAAAACAGAATGTATGCTGCCGAGGCACTATCACTCAAAGGTGACGACTGGAGTGATTACTCGACGGTGATGACCGGAGTAACAGGCCAAGGTCCGAGGAGAGTAGGCTAGAAACACGATAGCGACTGAAGAAAACCCACAACCTTCCACAATGAGTGGCGATTCCCCATAGGAGAAGATCCACAAGACGTCTAGTCGAGGTAGGCTGGCAAAGTTGCCTTGCCAAAGCCACTCTTCCCTTGGGAGAAAAACACGAGCGGCATATGTACCATGGCTTGCAAGTAGCTACCATCCGACGCTGGCCGCCTCGGCCCTTTGCTTACTTAGACAGATCCACCAGAACTTCAAGTCCTGCTCTGCTCCAGGCATTTACCCAGTGTGCCTGGCCAGCTGTCACCAGGAAGGTCCAGGAAAGACATAACTCACAACAAAGAAAATGTGAGAAGAGTGGTGGAATTAGGGAATCACTAAAGGAACTCGGTATCATAAAAGGAGCTGTGAAGAGGAAGGCAGCAAAGGAGCTGCGCCAGATGACAAACAAGATACCACATCCAAATTGGTCAATGCATTTGTGACATCTCATTTAGACTGACGCAACTCATTAAGGTCGACTCAGCCTACAAGAATAGGCTTGGGCCGGTAAATAGGCATTCTTATATGCAGAGTATTCCCATACTCGGAGTGAGAATGCTGAGTGAAAAAATTTGGTACGAAGAACTGCTATTCTTATATGTGGAGTATCCCTATATCTGATATTCTTATATGGTGAATCGATTGTACTCGCAAGTCTTCCGGCCTGTACACAGGTGCATAAAGTTGGCACACAAATCCAGAATTGGGGAGAGCTGCTACTCAAGTCAGCATTACTGAGGTCATTGATACACTCATAAAAAAGTGCTGACTCTGTGGAATGATTAGCTCTAAATCCAGACTGGTTATGCCTTTGGGTAATCGCCCAGGAATAAGGCACTAACACTTCCAGAACCTGGCTGTCGTGGGTTCGAGTCCTTAAGCAGAGTCCTTTTTTGCCCACTGTGGCTATCGTTACTAGTGGTAGCAATAGCCATTAAAGCTACTGCTGCTATATAAATGAGGCTGTTAATAATAATAACAATAATGCACTAGATAAAGCGCCCTCAGAGAACTCAATCTCTCTAGGCGCTTTACATTTGCTGCAAAAGGTTATTAATCAGATAAACTTAATTTAGATATAAGTTTAGCTGGTCAGCCACTACTCACTTCAGGGTTTGTTATAGGAACTTGATTGAATTTGCTTCAGTTCTCCTAGTGTTGACTACTTAATGAGTGGCCCAACAACAGCATCTATGAAGAACTTGAGGCTAAATACATGCTTTTTATGTTAATAATGCAAAACAGCAGCAAATATATGCACCTCAGACAGAGATCAGTAGGTATGGGGTCTACAGAGCTAGTGTTCTGTTTAGACTCAGTATCAGCTTTAGAATCAGTTTAGAATCAGCTTGAAATGAGGTCAGAAGTGGCAGGTATGAAAAAAAGTGGCAGGGATGAAGGTAAACAACAGAGTTAATTAAAGCAATGAACAGCCGGTGATGATGAGTCCAGTGGGAATGCTACCTTGAAGATAGACTTCTGATCCTATCCATTCTGCTGACAAAGAAGCTAGAGAAACTATCGGCTAGATCGCCACAACGATCATTAGGTAATGCGCTGACTTCACCAGGGTCCACAGTAGCTCCACTGGCAAATGAGGCGAGAGCTCAATTTCTTGCAGACCAATCTAGCTCTCATTCTAAGGACTAACTGCAAGGGCCTGGTGGCATTTTCCTTCACTAAATTATCTCCCAAGAGTCTACCCAGTGCCCAAATTCAAGATACACGAAGAAACCGAATGTGATCTCAACTGTGTAGCATACCAAAACGCTTGTTTCTTATCAGAAAGGAATGATCTGGAAGGCTGCAATACGTGCTATACAATAGGAAATGCAAAGCGGCCATTAAAATGAGCAAGAGTTGTACATCTTAATGCAAGTGCAAATAAACATACCTGTGGAAATAATGAAAAGCCTCCGAGACCATGCTGCGCTGAAGCGACCGAGAAGCGCTGTGGCTGCTGGGATCCTGGCATCGGAGCAACACTGTTGACCGTGCCACCAGCTGGCAAATAAGGCCGCCCGGCCTGCTGCGGCTGCTGTTGCAATAGCAAAGGCAGCTGTGGAGGCTGCTGTTGGGGAAGAGCCTGCTGGAGCTGTTGCTGAGGAATATGTGGAGCATGGGGCAATAGCGACTGCTGGAGCGGTTGCTGCTGAGGAGGCACCAGCTGCTGTGGCTGCTGAACGGCAGCTAAAGGCTGCTGCTGGGGAACCACCAGTGGCTGGCGAGGTAGTTGATGCACAACTTCACCCGGAATAACAGCGGCAACGCGCGGAGGCGCACGAGCCATTGGAGCCGAGCTTGGCTTAGCTTTCATTCGTGCCTTCGGAGAAAAAGGGCAAATGCAGAGTAGCCAGAACGATATAAGTATCTCTCAAGCTGGACATAAATATAGAGCCAATGCATGCCACATCTAACTTAACTATCGGAGAGCCGCTCATAGCATTTAGCAAATAAATTAGAACTATACATTACGATCAGCCTGAAACTACAAGATCTGTGCTAGTTCTCTATGACTGCCAAAGCAGTCGATATACAGCACTACCTGTACAACGAGGTTAGACAGCCCATTTGTTTATTTGAACCTATCCAAACAGAAATTAAAACCCACGAGTAAAGTCCTTGTGCTAGCTTACAAATATCAAAGATCCATGTAGTGGTGGATGCCCTAATCCCACAACCACCAGCAACATCATTATGCCACTAATAGATTCTAGAACTCATCCAGGAGCTGCTTCCTTTTTTAAGTGATCGGCTCACAAACTAGTTATCTAAGCTGCGCAGTAATCCCCCTTCACTGCTGGCTACACTATTCGAAAGTAAAACCCGGGCAGCCGACCTTAATCATGATAACACCTATGGTGTAAAAAGTTCCTATATCGTAATTAAACCATTGTTGCTTCAACCATTATACATACTGCATATAAATTACTTTCAAGTAATTAAACTGTAGTTGCCATGGTGAGCTTACCCTGACAGGCTAATAGTCCTTCAACTTTGCTTACCCTCAAGGCCTCCATATTTTGACATTTCATACATATTCATGGCATTTTTAGTTGGCCTAATAAAACCGAGTTACAGTACTCTAGTCTAGAGAGAATCGCATAGCTATTAATATCTTTAGCCAATGCACATAAGTAGTCTCTTATTCTGGTGATAACCAAATATGATGACTAGTCATAAAAGTGTTCTTATGAATAATCAAAATTCCACTGTTACAGTGAATAATCAAAATCACATGGTTACCAAGGAAGACATACGGGTAGAAGTGCTAGTCAATGCTCTCACCACCGATGAGAAGGAAAAAGTCCCTAATTACATCCTTAACCCTTTTTTCTTACGTGAGTTTGAAAATGATATACCATGGTAGAACACCAAGTACGGCAGTAAGTAAGAAAGGAAATTAACAAGCGTAACAACCACACTTACCATTATAGGTTGCCCATTGATCGTCCGAGTACCCTCCCGAATATAGTGGAATGCCTGTTGTGCATCATCTTCATTTTCGAACATGGCATACCAGCAGTTGCCACTAGCAAATTCACAGCCGACGAGCTTCGGGCAATTTTCACCAGCAAATAATCCCCTGATGTCCTAGTAAAAAAATAAAAAAGAAGTTTACCTGCAACACAGTTCACGTATGTAAGCCCAAAGAAACTAGACTATTGCGATTGAACAAACCTCCTCGGTGGTGCCAGCAGGAATTTCCCTCAAGATGACGACACTTCTCTGGTGAGCAGGTCTTACTTTTTCGCCTTTTTCATCCACCTGGACCTGTATGGAGTCTGGAAAGCATCCAACAATTTCCATTTAGCAATGGAGAGCTTTAGCATCTCAACAACCATCGAGTAAAAGCATGGCGACGGCACCATGAAGAGGACACCGCGGCAGAGCAGACAAACGAGATGACATCGGAGCCGACGAGGATGGCCAGCTGTCCTCGCCACCTGAATCCGAGCCGTTAGTGGAGCTTAGGTTCAAGGGGCAACTCCGGTGTGCTCTGCCTCTCTGACTTCTCTGCTCTCTTGTCAGCCTTCATCGTACCTTTCACTGGGTATAATTTGTTGGACTTCCCTTCTGCACTTTCACCTCTCGACTTCTCTGACCTCTCCTTCCTTGAAGCAACTCATTTACCAATGTGACCTTGGCTGTCAAAGCTTGCTTACTTTTTTAAGCTTCACTTTGTCGACTGCATCCGCTCTTTCACCTCTCGCTTGTACTAAAGGAGGAATGGAATGAGGAGTTATTCCCCCTAGCTTATTTTCTAATTAACGAGAACCCACAGGCCGATTTTTGTGACTTATTTGATGATTGGGAATAGCCTTAGTAAATCTCCAAGGGTCTTCCTCACATGCGGTTCAGATGCTCATCCTGTTTCCTTCCAAATAGGGGTCAAGCATCTAGAGAGATTTATTTCTCTTTGGGTGCTGTGTAAATGTTTTCTTTTTTAGCAAATGTAAAGTGCCTAGAAAGAGATTGAGTTCTCTGAGGGCCCTTTATCGAGTGTATTATTATTATTACTATGGTCAGTACCTATCCTAACAGACATCATTTGCAATGTAAAAGCAAGGGTACATTTTATCGTTGATGCTAGCCAATAAAGTGCTTGAGCATTGCAGTTTGATCAATAACAACACTGACGAAGGTGACAGCTAAAAAAAGCTACCCTCCATTGCAACTACTTGCAATGTGGAATTAAGCTGCCAATGAGAGAATGATTGTGGTATACGAAAAGTAACTACATTTCCTAAGGTTCGCCGACACACATTAAAGCGTATCGAAGGAGGTCTATTAGGCAACAAGCCTTAATGGACGAACCGGAGGTACATGTAGGATGGCATGCCATAAAACAAGACACTGGCCAAAGTTGTTGACGAATTTGCACTCCTGATTAAAGCACACTAAGCAGCCATGCCCAGATTGCCTATGGTTTACCGAAGATATTGAACTAGTTGGGTCTATTAGGCACAAGCTTGAGACAGCAAAGGCATACGAGAACTACTGTAGATCATACCCACCGATCCTACCAAAGGACGTCTTTATCTTCTATAAAAACGCCGAATCACAATTGCACAATCCAAAAGTGCTGATCTTGACCATCAACCATCTTAACTGCTCTCAGGCTAGCACCTTACCTAGTGATCCTTGTGGTGATGTAGCTGATTGCTTCTCTAACTTCTTTGTCAGCAAGATAGACAAGATCGAAGAGTCCATCCCTAAGGCAACAGCATACCCACAGGACTCCTCTCCCCCAATTCCTTGCAGTACCTCAATGTCTGCATTCAAGCCTACCACTAGTGGCAACATCTTGAAGTTCATCTCCGAGTCTGAGACCGACACTAGTGACAACATTTTGAAGTTCATCTCAGAGTCTAAGAAGGCTACTAGTCCTTAAGACCCTGTCCGACTGTCCTACTTCTGTACTGCATAGATCTCCAGCTGCCATGTATAACTAGCATAATAAATATGTCCTTAGTCTTAAGTCTTGTCCAGCACCTTGTAGTGGCAGACCAGCTTAACTCCTATATTGAAACTTTAAACCTAGTATGTAAGTTCTAGTAAGGTTTTAGAACTAATAACTTGACTGAGTTGGCATTGCTTCGGATGTATAACGACCTTCTCAGGAATGCCCAATTAGCTAAGGTCTCCCTGCGTGTTTTGCTTGATCTTTCGGAAGTGCTTGATACTACTTATGACCAAGACTTTCTCGTACCTTCTCATCTCGCCTGGACATCACTGGCACGGTACTGCAATGATTCAGGTTCTATCTCAGTGGGAGACTCCAGAGCAGAGCCCTGCTTGGTCCACTTCCGTTCACAATCTATACTTCCTCTCTTTCCGATGTGACTGCTAAGCACAATCTATGATTTCACTTCTATGCAGATGATACACAGCTGTACGTATGGTTGATCCTAACCAGCCTTCCAGCATGTTGAACTCTCTCAATTCCCTTGCTGCATGTATTGCTGACATCCATACATGGATGGCAGCAAACTTTCTCAAATCGAAAGCCGACAACATCAACTTACTAGTTATGGGCAAACCTAGCCTCATTCAGAAACTGGAAAGCATAATCCTAAAAGTCAGCTCTGCCAGCATATCTCATGTAGCACCTGCACGAACTCGGGGTATCTTGTTCCAAAGTGATGTTTCCCTAGATGACCACATTAGCTCCACGGCGAAGTCTGCCTACTTTCAGCTACGTAACATTGCAAAAATTCGAGCCTGCTTATAGAGGGACACAACATCCAAGTTGGTCCATGCATCTGTGATATCCTTTCTCGATATCTGTAACTCACTGCTGGCACTTCTTCCGGCCTATGCAATCGGGCTCTTAAAGTAGGTGAAAAATTTTGGAGCCACTCTTGTCTGCAGCGAGCATCACAGTTGCCACATTACACCACTTCTTGCCGACCTACAGAGGCTCCACATCAAGCAGTGCATCTACTTCAAAGTTGTATCACTCATTCTCTTGCACCAGCCTACCTACTCAAACTACTCCCAAATCAGGCTCGGCATCGTACCACCTGCTCAACTGAATTTAGTCGTTTAGCTGTGCCTCAAACCCACCTCAAATCCTTTGTGGAGACCGTGCGTTTAGGCAGTGTGCTCTCAAAACATGGAATACACTCCCGACTGACGTCACGACATTACTTGACCTGACATTTAAAAAGAAGCAAAAAATGCACCATTTGTCACAGCATTTAGTGGGTCAATGTCAATTGCAATTTGTGTGCCTATGCGTGCTGACATTGCAAATGCTATCACTAACCAAATTTTACACCTATCCAGATATCCTGTGATTTGCCACATCTGACAAAGCCAAGGTCTGTATTTCGGGACTACATTCTGGTCCACTGAAGTCATTTCCATCTTGCTGTCGATCCAGACATGTTTTCCAGCTCTACTGCTTCTCGGCTACTTAGCCCTTATTTGTTCCCGCGGTGCACTCTTTCTCCCACGTGTACCTAGCTACTCACTATGGGGAAGCTCATTTTACTAGACCAATAACTGGGCATTGATTGACACAAAAACGTCTATACAAAATATGACAAAACATGCAAGTACGTAGAATAAGCAACCAGTTTCAGCAGCATAGGCCACCCTTACCTCGAAGGACTTGAACGATAAGACCCATGTCAGATGTCAACCGTTTAACCTGATTAAAACTGGCAATGACAGATATTGGAACATACTGATCGGAATCCATCTGTGATATCAGGTAAGAATCTCGGCTCAGGTTATCTCTGAAATAACAAGAAAGCATGCTTTCAACATCAATCCCTAGCCTGTCCACAGTAGCTATCTACTTGTATGGTCAACTTACACAATCAGGATCAGATTCAGGCTAAGCTAATTAAAGAAATTAGCAACAGAAGGTTCACCCTAGCTGAATTAGACGGCATTTATCTAGAGTTATTGGTCATCAAAAAATATCCACGTATCGTACATGAGTATTAATAGCAAGAATATGTACAACCAGATCACATGCAGTGCTCGTTGCAGACCATGAACCTATCAACCCTGGCATGAAGACTCAACATCTTTCCTTTATTAAGTGCAAATGTTGTCTACTAAGCTCTTCAGGATAATTAGCTAGGGTTCTCTAACATTAGTTGTACCAATTACTTTGCGACGTGGTAATAACGTCACGAAATCATTAATGATAGCTGCTGTATTCCATAATTCCTAACCTTATTAGTCCAACTAACCTCATGCATATTGCAAGATCATTATTACTGTCACCAATCATTGAGTTTTTCGCATATCCACCCGTACTCGATAGCACAGAAAATTACCTGGAGAACTTTATAATGTCTTCAACTAACCCTGTTTAGAAAATATAATTCATTTGTATAGCCCCCTATGTGAACTTAATCTCTATCCAGGTGCTTCACATATGGGGTGCTATCCCACGACCAGTCATTAAATAGTCATCAAAGGCAAGCACCTTAACCCCCAGCCAAACCAGGGTGGCAGTTTTGAGTTTATAATAATAATATTCTTAATTCATTTATAAAGCGCCACAAGAGAACTTAATCTTTATTCAGGCGCTTCATATATGCCTCGGGGCTCAAGCCCACGACCTCAGTCAGACCTTGGTCGGGGCGAGCACCTTGTTTGACTTCTATTCCAGCTTGCACATAAGCCACTTCTCAAGTGACAGCCCCCAAGGCATTAGTCGGTGTCACTTCCTTACACATTTTTTAGCATTTGATCTTCTAGCCAGCACATTTGCCTTGTGATCATTCGTGGTTTTGTGGCTGCGGCTCATGCAGTGACTTTCTACTTCTATCTCTAGCGACATTGCAGTAGTACTGCTGTTCTGGGGCCTTACCCAGCTTTACAAAAAATAGAAGACCATAAATATTTGCATAGCAGAAAATTCCCTTGAACAGCAAGCACATATGAATCTGTCGAAGGCTGTTGAACCAGGCTATCACAGTGTGCAAGTGGTCAAACATCCCTAATAAGTCGATGGCTTACCGTGAGAAATAATATTCGAGCTGATGCTTTAACAGGCCTCGGAGCTCTGACTCGGTCGGAAGATCAACTACAGAAAGAATAAGAATAATATTACTTTACTCCACAATAAGACACAAATATGAGCACAATGAATAAGTCATCTTACACATGCCTGTATCATGTTAGCAACAAAAAGTTACTGTATGACCTATATACCAGTTGGGTCGACAATCCAAACAACTTGCTAATCACTGGCCACAGCAGTACAACACTTGTACAAATCAATAAGCATTAGCAAGAGACCACAAAAATCAAATAAAGCATGCAAATCAAATGTTGTAAGATCCAATGTATTTGGCTGAGAATGGAGTCAAACACACAAACGTACTTAAAAAGGCAACTCTTATGACTATATTCACAGGCAAGAACACAAAAGGCTGATTGCAGTGACAGAATTTTTCTGGAACACCTTTCAGTTGACTGTCTGCCCAAGTGACAGGTCGACAGTGCAGACCACCCAGCTGTGGAGACATCAACTGACCAGCAAAATTCCAGCCACCAAGGGGATTTAAACTCGCGATCCCACTGACTAGAATCCGTGACATAATTGCTTGAATTACCTATGGGTTCATATGAATGATGGCTAGGGCATTTTTATCTAAGGAAAGTGTGAAACTTAAAATTTCAACTAACCCCGTTATTTTGTTCCATTTAATACAGAGTTAACAAGCAAAATCTTTTCTTAATAATCAAGTGAATATCTCCCTCGAGATCAAAGTTTTGCCATACCCACGGCTTTATAAATGGTCACTTTTATGGTGAGCCTGTGATCTTTAATACGGTACTCTACCACTTGCAGTACTCTTATCACTTTCAGTACTTTATCACTTGCAGTACTATACCACTTGCAGATCTTATTATTTTTGGGGTTTTCAGCCATAGATGAACCAAACTCCTTAATAAATACATCATCACGTTTAGCAGCATTATTTAATTACCTTAACTGAACCCACAACAACTTTTGTCGACTGACACACTCTTCTCGTGGGCTACAAAGCATTGTTCCGAGTAAGAAATATATCTGGCAGCTCAAAGATGTCAAAGAACCTCCTTGTAAAAAGAATATCCAGATAATTAATTTGTATAGCACCCTAAGAGAAGTTAATCTCTATTCGGGTGCTTCATATGTGCCGGGGCTCGAGCCCACGACCTCAGTCATCAAATAGCAGTAACAAGGTCAACCAGCATTCTTTTCTTTCCGACGATAGATAAAAGGTGGACATGTGTCTCAACCTTTACAAGACCTTATGTTTGCCACCATATCTAGTTTCTCAAGAGGGAATATGGCTTCAACAAAAGAGGCAAATTCTTGGGACAAGAACCAAAGAAGTCCACTGAACAGGCTTCAGGCAGCACAGGCTATATTCTGGTAAACCACCCAGCACTAGTTTTTTCTATGTAGGCAACAGATTGCAAACACCATAGGTCTTCTTGGGGAATTGTTTATGCAGAAGTGACATCATCATGGTCTAAATGGTCAGAGCCACTATACACCTAGCAAGGTGGATTGCCTCCAGCTCCCAGGGACATTCCACCATGAAATATAATTATGAGTTCGAGGAGCTTCTTGCAGTCGCAATGAGGACTGTGTGGAATGATGTGTTCCAAGGCAAAAAGAGATGGCCTAGCAGATACCAGCAATCCAGGTACCAAGTCCCTTTCGTCAGCAGTAGCATTGTCAACTTGCCATTGTAAACTTACAGCAAAATACAGTAACTTGCCAATTTAGGGCCAAAGGCGCTTTTAAAACGACCAAGCATCACCGGTTTGTATTTGGAGATATCATGCAGATCAAAAGCACATTTGAAGATAACCTCTGTGGTACGATGCTGACACGTTAACTGCTGAAAACATGCCCTAGATCATTCTAGAGCAACACGATATCGTTCTTTACTATTAGTTTGTAAGCTGATCGAAAGACAGTCCTAGTATTTTGTCCATAACATTCCAATAATCAACAGCTTCAAAGCCGGGTCTAGCTATGGCTAGAGAGGACTCTGAATAAAGCTGGGCCACAATAAATGGTTTCTCTCCTTGACCAGGTGCGTGCGGACTGCTATAACTACCTGAATATTGGTCCAAACTATATGCAAATAGGCTAAAAATGTCAGGCTCGACGAGTTCTATTCGTCAGCAGAAAGACAGCGATTTCGAAAACATTTTTAGTGCGAAGCAGCCGACCAGATCCAGGGCAAGGATCCAGGGTTAAATCACCAAAATTGAGCCTACTTTTTCGAGAAATAGCTCAAGATTGGTGGCTGATTTGGGACAACCACTGGTGCCTTCTTCGGGCGCCCCAGACCATATCTGCATACCCGGAGCAGCCGGGAAATGTTATCAAGAACTTGAACACGAGTTCCATTGCGTTGTTAAGAACATCACTGCCAACATCTTTTATATCGCCATTACAGCCAACCATAGCTTGTATCCTTTCATTGAGCTCTTGCACGCATAATTCTTCAGATTGCTTCGACATGATTCTGACTGTGCTGCTCCTGAATTAGGTCAACGGCGTTTTCGGCTTCGAAACGTTATATTTTTAGAGAAGCTATCTGAAAAATAATTAATTGCGATTCTACTTGCGGAAATTCGGTAACTCGGGTAAGAGCCATCGGGCTCATATGCAGCCCTTACCTAATCAGCGCTCGGCGGATGTTCACAGAACCTAAAACATATACGTCTGCACATATATATATATATGTATATATATATATATATATATATATATATATATATATATATATATATATATATATACTTATATATATATATATATATATATATATATATATATATATATATGTATATATATATATATATATATATATATATATATATATATCTATATATATATATATATATATATGAGCTACTCACTGCCTGTGGACTCTCTCCGATGAGTTATAGTAGTTCCTTCACAGAAGACACCACTTAGCCTTAGCCATCTAGAAGTTTAACCGAAGTGCACCATCTCGCCACATGACAAAGTGCACCATTTTGCGGTGTGATGGACTTTCTGGCTTAAATTAATTACTATATATATTTACTTATTTATTTCATTTCATTCAGGTGTTTCATATGTGCTACGGGGCTCAAGCACACAACGTAACATAAGCCTGGCTATGTAAAGCTGAATATAATAATAACAATACGATCTCAAAAAGCAACTGAAGAGAGAATTCGCACCACTTGGCAGACGAGATTTTGCTCTGTCTGGTGCTGCCGTGACTAAAATAGTCACTGCCTGCATTTTGCCAGGTATGAGCCTTTTTTGATGAACACATTTTTGTTTTAATTTGCACATATTTGGATATACTGCACTTGTCAGAGCTAGCTAGATCTGGCTGCAGAGGTGGAATTAAACATGACATATGCTAAGCTAGAAGCTCTCTGCCTACACTTGTTATTTCTTCAGCAAGTAAGCTGATTCTATTATTTTATAATGCTCTTCTTTCTTTGCCAGTTTCCAAAGTAAAGTGTTATCTTTGCATAAGGCTAGGATTAAATTTTCAGGTCAGCCGGGTCTTGAACACAGAAATGCCAACAAGAAGTAGAAGACTCTGCCGAAAGTACTAGGTTTTTTCTTTCCTTGGCAGTAGCAGTCTTACGTCACATTTACACGGTTAGTTTTCCTTAAGGCTTGCTTCCCACCTGCTCCACCCTGACAGACAAGGGTAAAATTGCTTTTGCTAGGGAGCTAGGAAATCACCTTCCTCGGTGCACATCCATATGAATTTAAAACTTTAATAATAATAATATACTTGTATAGCACCCTCAGAGAACTGTATCCCTTTCTAGGCACTTAACAGATGCTGTATAGAAAGCTATACCCAATGATTGGTGGTGAGTTCTGCAAGCAGCAGGCACAGTGTGAACAGGCACACGAAAGATGAATCACAAAGACCCACCAAATGCTGTAACAAACTTTCTATAACAGCCTCTATCGCCCTTATGGTATGATTTTTAGATAAAGGGCTAATAATATCCCATAAACAGGGACTCTCGTGGAACACATCAATGTTTTCTTTCGGTTAGGTCGTCTGCCATGCCTTTCAAACCAATGAACACAGCATGCCCTTTATGGGGCCTACGACTGGTCGTCTATTGGGCCTTGCCTGCCTTGATTAAGAAGTTATGCTCATTACAGTCATGCTCAGCTTCTCCGTCTTCGTTCAGTACTCCATCAGTCTTGGACCGCCTCCCTAGTATATCTACTTAGCTGATTTAACAGCCACTTTTACATAGCGAAAGAAGAGCCTTTACAGCTACCACGACCGCTTGCAACGGCAACAAAAAGGATCGCCCACAGCAGCATTCGCGCCAACGATCTAGGGACCGAGGTCGTGGAAAGAAGATCGCCTAACCTAGTGAGCCATCACGGCTAGTCTTGGTGACGTATGCTTCAAAGACTAAACCATGACTGAAGCAGGACAACAGGAAGATAAACAGCAAAAACACGGCTTTAGCAACGGTCTGCCGGCCAGCAAGTCACTGCAGCTGAGCCTTTGCTCACAGATATATGATTATATGCAGTCGTAAATTTTCAAATTGAATATCGTGTACAAGCAACTTTTTGCAGCTATATGCCGGTCACTTGTATATTTGCGAACCAGTGATACTCAAGGGAATTGGTGAACATCCACTAGGCTGAAGGCACTTGGGCTTTTGGGTCTACAGACAGCAAGCCCCCCCCACGCAGGCCTTAAAGAAAATGGCTAAAAATCTACTGCCCAAGTCTAGCACAGAGCCAGGGTCAACAACCAAGTTAAGTATCCTTTATCACTTCCTATCTCTTCGTGAGCCTAAATGACAGCCCATCCTGATGCAAGTCCAGCCACGTTTTTTCGGAAGCGACCAAACATACCCGTCAACGAGACATACACGGGGCAAATATTCACATATTTCCAAAAACAGCCTCCGTATTAATAGGTCCCTCACCGGTGGTATGAGATGAATATTTACACATGGCCAAGGGTATTTATTCACCACGAGAAGAGCTGAATTCCAAATCGTCGATGGGTAAGAGCAGCTTCGTGGTCCACACAACAGAAATGGCAATCATAACTTGTCACAGTGTGCACAGTTCGGTCTTCGACGGAGTCAACATATGAAATACACTAGATCAATCGATTTCAAGGCATGCATTCGACATTTTTAAATCCTGCCTATTTTCCAGAATCGTGCCTGTAAGAAGCTTAACATACAACTCCACCACATGAGAACAGTTGTGATGCATACGTCTCTCCCATCTTCTTCACAACTTAACTTCTAACTTCACTTAAGTAAACTTCTGATCTTCAGATACAATAAACACCGACATCACTCGAGCCAAAAGAAAAGAGGGAGTTCCATGACAAATGCATGCACTATGCAAATAACTGGAGTGGTAGCAGAGACGTGGTTTGGGAAACTTTTCCGGTGCCAGTATCAGATCCTTGTATTGCATTTCCTGGTAATAAGGACCAAAATGTATATCTCGCCATTTTCCAAAAGGTTGGAGCTCTGTGTGTCCGCCGACTACTAAGCAACTGCTATGAACATCAGCATGGGGAGTGAGGCAAAAATTCTTTTTGCCGACAGCTTAGCGCAGCTGGACAACTAGTTGGGCTTAAATCCTATGGAGCATTGCTGGTATGGTAGACATGTGATTAGGGTAGCAGTTCCAATCCGCCTACCTCCATGAGTCACATAGTTTACCAACCATCGCCTGGCGTGGGCAGCGATGGTGCATAAGACCACCCGACGGCATCCAGTGGCATCAAAGATGACAGGTAGAGGTCCTCCTCCAAAATTAGGAGGACCCAGTTCCTTCTTAGGGAGAAGTACGATTATGAAATTCGTTAAATAGTTCGAGTTTAATGAATATTGCTATTCAAAGTGGCCAGTTTTTTCGTCAAATGTGGAATAAAACAAACCTGTTAGGTGTCTGATCAAAATATATAAAATGCAGCCAGTTGATCTTGAGGCTGTGGGACTAACCTTGATTGCTTACGGATGAATTATATTTTTTAGCAAAATACCTGCCTTAGTTCGTAGGATAACATTGTACATTTATACGGCGTCATCTTACACAACTCAGGCAGATATCTCATAGCACCGAATAAAGGCAAATACCTAACACCACCGAAGGGGTAATAATACAGTCCCTTTGCAGCAAATGTAAAGCGCCTAGAAAGAGATTAAGTTCTCTGAGGGCGCTTTATCAAGTGCATTATTATTATTATTATTATTATTATTACAGTATGCAACTACATTTAACCAGCTCTTTTAAAGCAGCTCCATTCTGTTCAAATTGCACATATACCAACAACAATCCTGCTACATAGGTGGCTCTCTGTAACTCAGAAATTACAAGAAACAAAACAAAACTCATCTGCAATGCAAAGTTCACATCATTGACATTCGGCAGCTACAGCCCCGTTACAGGCGTGATTTCATAAAATGCTTGCAAGGGCCAGCATACGAGACTGTGGGCAATCACACAATGAGCTCCTGGTCTGTTGAAGCCCGTAAATAACTAAATCACCAGCTAGATTTTCCGGTTTATAGCACTAATGCTGAGAAGTAATATCACAGCACTAGGAAAAAAGAACATTCCTACTCTCGTACCAGAGGATACAAACCAACTCATATATTTATGGAGTTCACACCCCGATATATTCCTTCTGTTGTGAAGTATTTAAATAACACGAGACAGAACTCCTAATTCATAAGTCTCTCCACAACTTCCGGCATAGGACAGCTTGAAAGCATGTGCCGGTCAAGTGAAGCGATAAGCACAGGGAAACCGAGAGGTGATCAGAGCTGCGAGTGGGAAGGCTCTGTGCTACTTACCGACTTCAGCACCTAAAATCAATGTGCAATGTCTAGCATGGTCCCTGCCCCTGATGGGCTTAATATAAATAACAAGAAATCAACGTCAACATCGCTAGAGAACAGATACCTTGAACATACACACTTGCATGTATGCATAGGGCATACACACAATCGCTCACGCTCTCTCATATGCTCGCAAGCACTCATGCTCTCCCACACTTGCAAGCGCTCTCTCACTTATCACATACATACACACAACCAAACACACACACAACCAAACACACACAACCAAACATACACACACGCAAACACACACACGCAAACACACACACACGCAAACACACACACACACAAACACACACACACACAAACACAAACACCCACCCCACAATGTCCT
The DNA here is from genome assembly GCA_009760855.2 of Cristatella mucedo. Classification (NCBI taxonomy): domain Eukaryota; kingdom Metazoa; phylum Bryozoa; class Phylactolaemata; family Cristatellidae; genus Cristatella; species Cristatella mucedo. The sequence continues at coordinate 3,852,939 of WPIO01000017.1, forward strand.
TGAGTGCTAAGCTATCAACAAAGCAAGACTTACCGCTATGCATGCTTATCTTAGGCATGGGCTGTTGTGCGACCTCAGGTCCCAGCTTATCGACCAAATCGGCATCAGCCTATAAAATATCATATAAAATACCTTAAACAATATTATTCTTACAAAAAAATCAAACAGTCGAGAGACTTACAGAAAAACTTTGCTCAGTGTTATATCCTCATAGCCTCATGCATATGGACCGTTCCTAAACTCTAATCCTTCATTAAAGGTTTGCAAACCAAAGTTCTCAATTTCTGGCTAAACAATTGAGTGCTTAGCTGCCAGAACTAAAAACCAATTGAAATTGAGTTTTATAAAAATGATCTAGGCTCTCGAGTGCTATTTTTGGTCAAGAATGCCACAACCTACCGCTAGACTAAAGCAAATAAGCCACATCTGAGACTACAGTGGCAGTCAAATGGCGAAGCAGCATTAGGTCTCCTACCATATGACGCATGAAGTCATCTACCCTCTTCAAATTTAAGATCGTTTAGAGCCTCTAGCAGTCTTCAATTCCCAAATATTAGGTCTACAACCTCATACCGTTGCTCAATCTATGTAATTATATTAAAGAATGTACTAATCTGGGTTCGGCCGGCCTTTTTGTGGTGATGGCATAGATCGTAAATGCAACTGCTCTTATAGCATGACTAAAATTAATATTTGGGGATTCTAGACAGCCAATAAACAATTTTTTGAGGCAGTGGGCAAAAAGATGTGCTAGTCTGCTTCATCAGCACAGCCTACACCATGCTGGTTACCAAGAAAAAAAAACAATTATATAGCACACTAATAAGAACCAACTCTCTTTCTAGGCATTTATATATGCTGAAAATGAAGCAGATCAATTGGTTAGTCCCAATGTGCAGATTCAAAACACACAGGCACACAAAGGATAATTCACTTGGGTCAAGCAGATGATGTAGAGAACGGGTAGGTTTTAGCTACTTTTTTTAATCTAATCAAATCCGATGACACTGTTAGTGGGTAGTGAGTTCAGGCTTGGGGAGTATAGTAACTAAAGGTACGGTCTCCAAGATTTTTGAAGTTAGAAGCACCGCCACACCTACCTGAGTTAGAAGAGGGGGTGATGTGCCGAGAGGCCTGATTAGTAAATAATTCAGGTAGGCCGGAGCATGAAAATGGGGTGAGTTAAAGGTGAGCTAAGGCAGTACAGAGGGCCAGGCTCAGCAAATGCTATCCAGTCCGAAGACAGACAACCTCAAGTGCAATGGCTACCAAATACTTAAGTGCTCTGGTCTTGTAACTGACATCAAACACAAGATACAAAACAGACAGCGTTTTTGCTTGTCCTCTTTCTAATGCCTTCATTATTGCTTCGGAGACTAAAATAAGACATGAAATTACCCAATGCATTGTTGAACACAAGGTCCCACAATCATTATTGTACCCACCTTGTCCACATGAGAGTTCCCTCTTTTTTTAAGTCAACATGGCATACACAAACTGACATACACAAACTGGCATACACACACCTTTCAACAGCAGCACACCAAGTCCGGTGCTGTGCGGTGGGGACATGACCACTATATAGGGGAAGACCATAGGGCATGGGGTTATACCCACATACTTGTGACTACATGCTAATGGTTCCTTTAATCATGCTTGGGGGTGTTGCTCAGCCGCCTATTTCCAGTAACTGAGACTGCCGTGGAAGGTCGAGTGGGAATCGGGGAATACCGAGATTACGGCTACGAATCGCAGCCAAACTCCCAAGGTGGGGGAATAATAATGTGCCATGCATCCGGACCTCACGACGAACAGAAGCCTACACTATCAGACCGAAATTGGAATTAAAATAGTGAAACAGCCGCAGATCGTACAGTGGAGCTTTAGGTATTGTCTTTGATGACTGCTTCGTTTGAAAGCTTTATTAAAAAGACTGCTCATATAGTTAGCCATCCCGTTCGATCCTTGTCTTAAGATTAAGTGGGGACTGACTACAACGGCAGTGCTGAAAATTTAACTAGCTCGATGGTCTGTCTAGGCTTGACTGCAATTCCGTTTTGGCTGGGCTACCGAAAAAAGCCATCAAGTCTTCAGCTGTTCATGAACATGGCTGCAAGGCTAATCAGCCATCCCAGAGATTCAGCCATGTGTGTCCTTAGCTGAAGGAGCTGCAATGGCTCCCGGTCGATCAACGGATACAGAGCAAAATTTTTACTATGGCCAACAAGGTTCACCAAGCTTGGCTCATTCATAACGAGCAGGTCTACTGGCACCAGTTTCAGCCTCCTCGTCCCCTCACGTCCTCTACTGACAATAAATTAGCTGTTCCATTCATATGCTTAAAGACCTTTGGCAAGAGAAGCTTTTGCTCGGCAGGTCTTAGACTGTGGAACTCACTTCCCCAAGTCTAACCCAACGAAATATACGCTCCTGCTGCCGTCTGTGGCACATCCTTTCTAGCCATCATAAGCTGCCAGTTCCACGCTACTCACCTCTTTGCCTACCCTCGGAACTCAGCTACGCTTCTAATTTTCTCTTTGATATGTGAGATCAAGTCTATAGCAAACTCTCGTGTGTGTAAAACCCACTTAAGTCTTTGTGGCTTTGTGGAGTTGCAGACGGGGATACACGATGCTTGCATTTAAAGATAACTATAACTAGGCCTGTCTTGCCCTGGCTCTTTGGAATTTGCTGCTCTTTGCTTTTTGAGAAACCCCCTCTTCAAATTAATTCAAAAGAGGGTTTCCTTTTTAATAGGTGCAGAATTTTTTTAATAATAGCTTTATGTAAGAAGTTTTAACCACTGGACTATATCGAATGTGCAGTTCCTAGTCCTTGAAACAGCACTTGCTCCTACCGACCTTGGCGAGCCAATCGGAATGCAGTGCTCCTACTGCTGTTCGTGAGCAAAGACTCTAGCCTAAGTGGGGGGGGGCCCTAGCCTAGTACCAGAAAACAACATTTGGGCATTGTACTCTCATAGGCTGGGGTATACATTCTCACATCACGATGATAAAATAATTTGCATATGTAGTTACAGCATTCATTTCGAGGGTACACACTAGTAAGCTATGGTGATAGCCGTAAAGGCTCTTTTGTCACATAAGAGGTTGTTGAATCAGCTTTATATAATTATATAATTCATTTGTCTGCGCCCCAAGAGAACTTAATCTCTATTAAGGCGCTTCACATATGCCTCGGGGCTCGAGCTCACGACCTCAGCCAGGCCTTGGTCGGGGCGAGCACCTTAACCGCTGGACCAAACCAGCTCGGCCTAGATTGTATTAGCCTGGAGCAAAACTTCCTTTAAGAGATTCATTGCCACTAAACAGAGTAACCCACTGGCAAACGAGTTAGTACGGCATACTCATTGTGCAGATAGATATCCAGCGGTAACGACGGAGCTAGCTGGACGTACCTAGCAATTAGGCCTGTACTGAAAGAAGATACTCATGAACCCCAACAGCCACATGATAAGAGCATCGCATATCAAACCACGGCACACCCACATCCCTTAGGTGAGATGATTGATTAAAGTGATTGATAGTACCCTATCTTTATTGCCAACTTCAACTATCGCTTGTAGTGACGATCACCAAGAGTACACCACCATATATATGAAACGAATGTCAAAATACAGGAGCAACTTTCATGGCCTTGCCAAGGCTGTATCATATATAAGTATGTATAGCACCCGTATGTCAACTGTACTAATAAAACTAAGAAGACCATCAAGATAAGAGCCTTTTTATGAGTCATAACAAAGCTAGTCAGAAATGCCACAACCTAAAATGCATCAGAAGTGGCATCATATAAAGGACACTTACGCAACGACAACTACTCTCCAACTGCCGACTAGGGCACATCTTTTTCAGCGGTCCTGAACTGCTACCTCTATGCTACTCACTACCTCAACTGCTCTCCTGACTCTGCTATGCTTCCCACTTTCTCTTTGTTGCGTGAGACAAAGTCTGTTGGCTACCGAATGCGTACCAAAAGCCGCTTAGGCTGTGAGTTCGCTATACAAAACTCTCCTGCGTAACACCCACATGGTCTTTATGACTTTGTGGAGTTACTGACGGAGATACATTACATTACAGCTATACGAGCAGGAAAAATTACAATAACTAGCACAAACTAACAGGAAGCTTATTAAGAACCATATCTCTAGTAAGGTAATTACAGTTGCAAATATTGCTTAGCAGACCGAAATAGTAATTTCGATCTTCAATAGGCAAATTTAACTGTGGTATGTCACCTAGAACCCAACGATGTATGCATGTAGCATTGCAAGTCCAGATAACTAATAAATGGTGTCGATAAAAACTGCCCAAAGCAAGTTGCACACTCCATGAATCTGCAAAGGTGTGGTCGAAAACGTCCAGACGTAACCAGCAGAGCAGATCACACGGAGCAACCGATTAAAAATGGGCCTCATACAACAATATGCTTCTGGCAGCAAGATACATAGCAACAAACAGTAACCAGATATCATAGCTCATCATCGACTATATACGAAGTATTAAAAACATTTGCATGACTGAGTTAACTGAGTTTTTATATAACATCCTAAGACAAGTAAATATATGTCCAGATGTTTTATAACGCTACAAGAGAATCAACCAAGAGTTAAAATGATATGTACGGTATCATGCTTAGACAAACAAGCAACAGCACGCAAGTATCACGCTTAGGTTAGCCGGCAAAAGCCGACAAGAATGCATTCAGGGTCACCGGTTTATAGGACCGGACCCCAATGAATAATGCCCAGGTAATCACGTAAGGCACACAGGAACAGATAAGTTCGCGCATATACAGGGAAAGCTGGGTGGCTTTAGCTGATGAACAAAATATTTCAAATCGGCGAGACAACTGGAAGCCATAAGTTATTGCACAGAATAAAATAAGCTACTGCACAGAATAAATGTACACCTTCTGACTATGCAGTACTCAGAGCAGAAGTCCAGATCTGATTAAAAAAAGTAACTCTCTTGCACACACACACAAACACACACACACACACTCACACACACACACACACACACACACACACACACACACACACACACACACACCTCTCCCCTACTTTGTAGAAACCAGGTTAGTGGGGCACGAGTGTTATTCAAACCTGAAAAATAGGGTACTGGTCAAACTTGTGTTGTAAATCAGTCGAGAACTTGCACTATTATACTAAGCATGATCCCAACACGGTCATGGTTCTCTCTGTAATGGCTGTGTGCATTTTGGTGTTGAATTGCCATTCCCAATCCGATGTGCTTGCATGTGTAAAGTATGTGCCACCTAAATAATTCAGTACTTTATTAGAGATGCTACCTGGGTCGAAGTGTGAGAATTGGGATTGTACTGGTACTAATTATGAACATTATAGGCCAGTTCCATACTTACGCCACAAACCATCGTATGATTCTCACTCAGTGAGTTTCTGGAAGCTGCAGCTTTTGCTGTTGCTCCATCCAATCCTGCTCATACTAAACTCATTTCTCAATCCAATATTCTATGTGGAATGTGCCGGCACAGCAAGCCATGTCATAATTTCAGCCTCTTAATTGCAATATGCATATTGGTTGCACATTTACACTCGTACTGAGGCAGCTCCAACATGTAAACGTTATAGTATAACGTACTGGCAACTTATGCTGTAGCTTATGCTGTAATCCTATACCCAAGTGCCACATGGAAGCACTATATCCTGGCATTAAGTCCTACAATTACATTGCATCTAACCCTCCCTAGTCTACATCACAGCAGCATATACTTGCCATAGACCTGCATTCAATTGTTGTATACTACTTCCCAAATGTTACCAAGTAGTGATAAATACCGGCTACAGATACCTGAAGATTTTTAGGATACGGGTAATGTGCAATGCCACGAGTTGCATTTATCCACATTTATGCTGCTGCTGATATTGCAATACTGTTGTGGCAAGTGACCAGTAGTACTGTTCACTTGCCACAACATGACGACACACGTTGTATAGCTTCGTCTATTGACTTTAACAGTGCATTTTTCGAGTAAGTGCCAACAAGCAGACAAAAGTCAGACCCACCTAGTTCAACCCCAGTGGCTAACAGTGCCAACGAATATATGAAATTTACCTAAGCAAATCAAGTTGTTGAACCTCAACTGCTCCGGTAAAATATTAGTATAGGCACTGATACTTGTTATGCTAAAATACTCGTCCACTCTTCCACGTCGGAAAGGACATAGTCTTTCCAGGATATCCGACTGCTGCTCACATGCCTGGCCGTTGCTTTGAAAGGCATATTTGGCGCTGTCCACGCCTGGCCCTTAAACTGGTCAACAGATCCTCCAGCAGTGAGTGTTTCCCAATAACACACCGTGCTATGCCCTCCACAAAGATCATGATCGTGTCATATCGCTCCTCCTCCATTTTGACAATCGGCTATGGGCTGAACTAAGGCCACCATCAATCGTCCCCAGCATTGGCCGTGAGAATGTCTTTACTGGGAGTGGGTGGGTGGGAATCCTAGCTGCAAAATAACCTGGAAATACAGCCTATTCCTATATGAGGTTATTTGGCCCCAGTGCACACAATTACAGATACTGTACAGTGGCTAGGCTAAGATAACAGCACTACATGGAGTACGATAGTTATGTAGAAATGTAGACGCAGCTGACCGGTCATCCATAATTCCACAACTAAATGGCTTAAAAGCATTTCAGTACCCACATAAGATGTCGTCGGACAATAGAGGTAGGTCTAATAGATTTTTCAAACTTGATTAACAAATAGACACCATAACACCGACCGAAAATATCGCCGGGCTTAAGGACCAATAGGTCTATCGGCCTGGGGAGCTGAACCCACGACCTCCAAAAAGGAGAGAAGCGCCAATCGTATCAACTCGGCAGCTTAGAGAATGCTCCTTACATGTTAAATATCGCAGACATGCTATTGAGCCTTAGTAACGAAACCATAGATACGAATACATTATTTGAACAAAAGGGCCGGTAGCAAAAAGTGGGCAGGAAAAGTAGCCAAGCAAAATGGCCAGGGTACCACGACGAAGGAGCCGATTTCAATGGTGAGTCTAAGCTGGCTGTCACCTTGCAAGGAGTACGAAAGCAAAACGGAGAGCGGCATAGTGAAACCAGTAGGCGTGGATTTGGTCTCGATCCCCAAGCTTGTAACGAGGCGTGCGAGCAAGTTACATACTTATGCAGGACGATCCACGAAAGTCAATGAATGCTCGCTGTGACGACAAATGCAATAAACACCCCCCCCCCCACCCAAATCGCGACCGCCCACGGTTATGACCCTCACGGTTGGTACGCATTAGCAAGGCCCATGAGAATGAGGGGTGCGAAATCCGTGGGTCCGAGCTATGCTGAAGCCTCATAAGAGAGCTCCTCTCGCGAGAACAGCTGCAGGGCAGATAGAGAGAAAAAAGATGAGCAGCCTATTAGCCGTCTAGCCAAATGCAAACACTAAACTGGAATAGCGATGATTGCACACAGAGACACCGCAGGCCTAATTCTGGCTCCATAACTTACACCCTCGCTCCCGAGTTTCATTTTGAACAGCAAGCCGTAGCTCGGTCAGCCACCTACAAAAAAAGGACAACGGATCGAAACCAGCCATTGGTCAAATAAATGGCGCCTATAAATTCCGCGCAATTCACTGTGTCACTAGTATTCTCACGGTTTTATAAGAAGCAACGCGACATCTGCGCAGACCAGGAAAATATGTGAAGCACGTAAACCATATATGGCGAAGCAACGCTGCTACAGTGCGCAACCAACCGAGCGTTTAGAGGCCAATAAGGAGCGGGCACTGACGAGCAGAGACGACCGGACTTACTGAACAATCTTCGATGATTATGCGCCCGATAGCACTTCGAGGACAGGTTGCGTCGCGCTAACTAGGCGCTTCGGCCAACCATCGCGGCAGCGATACTGCGCCTAGAGCGACACCCTTCCGGGTAGGAGTGCATAAGAGTACACCACACCTCGTAGAAAATCACGTGCCGATAAGAAATTTTTATCTTATATCCTGTATTGTGATTAAATTCTCATCAAATTATGGACGCAAGTATTTTTGCAGGCGCGCAAGCGAGCAGGGCGGAAGCAGTTCTCCGCATGCGCATTAGCGGCTTCCTCCCCATACTCGTCCGCCGCCTGCGTGGAGGGACGCTCCTGCTGCCATAAACGTATGCCGGCTGGTGCGTGGCCACTTGCGTCCTTGACCGTCGCTACCAGGCATTTGCGAAGTGAACACTGGTGACGATTTTATGAGCAACATTTCGCTATAGTCGAAGACTGACTATCTCCCGTGGCGCAGAAGTAACAGCATAGCGCGACTGTCGCAGACTGCTGCTGCTAATAGTAATAACATATTTGTATAGCGCCATCGGAGAACCTAATTTCTATCTAGGCACTTTAAGTTTTCTGCAAAGGAAGCGTGATCGAATGGTTAATGATAGCATGCTCAATGTCAAAAAGCATAATAAGATTATTAGAAGTGACATGCATAGTGGTCAGCATCCTAATATGGTTAGTGGCAACATGTACAGTGTCAGCACGCACCAGCACACAAATGGCGAATCACATAGCCCAACTAAATGGTAGGATAAATAGATGTGTTTTAGCTTCTATAGGAATGTCGTCTAGTCGGGGGACGTAGCGAGCTAGTCGGAAGTGAGTTCCAGGCTTTGGGAGCATACGAACTAAAGGCACGGTCGCCTATGGATTCGAGGTTCGTACGAGGTGTAGGTAAACTATTTAAGTCATAAAAGCGGGCGGTACGACGCTTAGCATGGTGGGGGAGTAGATCGGATAGGTAAGCTGGAGCCAAAGAATGAAGGGACGTGAAAGTGAGTGACTAAACCTTGAACTCTATGCGTTGCTTGACTGAGAGCGAGTTCAGGTCGGCGAGAACTGGTGCGATGTGGCAACTGTGACTCACCCAACAGAGGAGCCTGGCTGCAGAGTTTTGCACCGACTGTTAGCGCCTGATTGCACAGGCTGGTAGGCCGGCAAGCAGTGAGTTACAGAAATCAAGACAGGATGTCACAAATGCATGGACCAATTTAGATGTGGTATCCCTGTCAAATTTTAGCCCAAATTCCTGCAATATTATGAATAAATAAATAAATCCTAGCTGATTAAACAGCCTCTTTTTGTACAGCGACGGAAGAGCCTTTATGGCTATCACTACTGCCTGCAGTGGGGATATAGAATCGCCCACTGCAGGAATCGAACCCACGACCGAGGTCGTGAAAGCAGCGCCTTACCTAGTGTGCCATCACGGCTCACCAAGTTATGTAGCTGAAAGTAGGCAGTCTTAACTGTGGAGCTATGCACGACTTCGTCCCGCCTTTGCGATCCGGAGCGACAGGGACAGCATAGATTGTTACTCGCTTAACTCCATTAGTCCTTTATTATATAGCAGGATTGTGTTAGGTAATTCCGAAAAATACCCGATATCAAGCTTCTGACTCCGATCTAGCCAGGCTCAAAGACCACATCCACGTTTTTTGCCGGGAAGCTTTGGAATGCAAATGCTTACTTTTTCACTCGCAAGTTGTAGTCTTGCAATTGCTACTCTAATCAATCTTAAAAAGGTGACAATTTATTCGCTTGACCAGTCTGATCCTAAACTGCAGCATCTCGAAATTGTCTGAGGCTATCTGATGAAATGGGTAACACAATTAAAGCCGGTAGAAAAATAGCCTCACTCACCAGGAGACCTTAAAACATCCTCCCTTTAGCCATCACCGGTAGATAAAATATAAAATATAATTCATTTGTATAGCGCCCCAAGAGAACTTAATCTCTATTCAGGCGCTTCACATATGCCTCGGGGCTCGAGCCCACAACCTCAGCCAGACCTTGGTCGGGGCGAGCACCTTAACCACTGGACCAAAACACTTATGCCACCCAGTCATAAAGTTAGCGTTCGATGCTTCATTGGCTGGGGGATTATTCCAATTCTATTCAAATCGTCCACCATTCTATATTAGTCAAAAGGCCTAGATTGAATTCCGACGCCTTAGATAATTACTACCTAGTCTTCCTTTTTCTTTTCTGTGCGAGAAATTCTCAAAAAGACTGTAGCTGTAAAGCTTATGAGATATAGACGAGAGTGGTTTTATCAGCAAAATGGTAACAAGTAGCTTTTATTAGCTCGAGGTGGTTGTAATAAGATGCCTCTAGCTGGGGGTCACCCGACTGGGCCAGGCCAGCCCTTTGACTTAGGGCAGGATAGCAGATCGATTAGATCGATGGCATGCACGCACTTGGGTAGTGGCTCCGAAATACTAGGCGAGTCTGCACGTGGAATCCGGTGCGGATTGGTCCTCGTTGCTCAGTGCTCGCATCCCGAAAGATGGACGGCTGGCACTTAGGACACACCTCGGCCGACCATGAAATAATACAAGAAACCGGTTACCCGGGACTTTAAATTTAAGTGCCGGTATATTCCTCGCCCCACGTAGTATGTTATTCTTAGGCACCCTAGGCTGGAGTACGAGCGTAGCCCCCCTTCGCCTGAGTGAGTCTCCGTTATAGAGTCACTCTACCTTTGATGATTTCGATCTCCATCTTTGATACTCCGCGTTCCCCAGTAGTCTTAATGTATCTAGGGTTTCTCATTAGCAACGTTTAGTAAATGCCCTCTTTTGGACTACTCAGCACTCACACGTTAACACAGGAAATTCGTGGCGGACGTGTAAATGGATGGTACGCCTTCTACTTCTTTTCGAAACTAAGCAGACACGTCCCCGCAAGGCATTCGCAGTGCGATGCCACAGGCGCCGACTTTGAGCCGATCGGCAAAACCTGGAAGAGTAAAAAATCTGTGGCAGGCCCCTAGGCCGGGGCATTGGGACCTTGGCTTCATGGAATGCGACCGAAAGGAGCGCCCTGAGCCGCTCCGTTGGATACGCCCCCTTCGGTCTTCCCCCCCCCCACGGAAAGCTCGGTAGTAGTCCTTCCACCCTGACCGTGAGTTTCCAATCGGCGGCTACCACTTTTAGAGAGCGGTGAGGTTTCTGGGGCAAAACGCATTCGCCGCGCAGCCTTAGGTTGTTTCTCCAACGACGGTTGGTGCCCTTTTTGTATTAAGTGGGGCTGAAAAGGCAGGGACGGCGAGTCTTAGATAAGCACACTAGTTGAGCTTCTAGAGGGAATCCATCATGTTTGTAGAGGTAGTGATAATTTTTGAAGCGTCTAGTGAGGATAATTCTTTTTTCAGATGGATCTAAGAGGAATGCCGAGAGGCGTGTCTTCGGCTCTTTTAACTTCAGCCTCTCGAACTGGAGGTGGGGGGTGGGCGTAGGAATTTCGTTCTAGTCAGGCGGGCGGCGCGTCTTTAGCACAGAGCTTAAGCCTCTCCGGAAATGCTGCGCAATAGTTTGGATAGGGCCAAAGAAAAGTCTTCCTAGCGGCACTGCAAGCTAAAGCTGCCCTTCTAGATGGTGAACCGCCACTTTCTTGGTCGATAAGGCTAAATATGCTAGCTCGGTAGCGTGCCTTTGAAACGCTGCCACGTTCTACACATGAGGGGCCGGCGAATAGCTCGTTAGACTGTTGGGGCATAGAAAGACTTCCCGGGTGCCTTATCTTCGGCGGTAAGCTTCAGGCTCTCCGAAAATGGTGCCCATTTGTCGGGCTTTTGAGGGGCCCCAGACGCCGTGCATTTAGAGTTGGCCAGTTGCATGCAAGGTGAGCGAAGAGGCACGACCTGACCTGAGAACATCAATTCTGAGTAGGTCTCCAACTGTTGAGATTACATCTATCCGGGAGTCCTCCCGACTGGAGAAGTGCCGAATATTTACTTTTTAAATCTGCTCAACAACCTTATAAAGAAGCTATTTACCTAATACGTCGCTTGGATCCTTCGGCTGTGTTGGTTCTGTTAGCGAGGTTTACGCCTAACCAGTGCCTTAGTTAAGTGTTCATTACCACTGCTTCCTGTTTTAATCGAATGTGCAATTGTACTGCTCTGGGGAGAGTACATAGCAGATGCATTGCTTAAGCAATTTATGCGATAAACATTTAGTATCTCAAGCAGTGGCAGGTTTGCTGAAAGTGTCATTTACCCACCTCATACGGTAGCTACTTGGTTACTTTATGCCATCAGTCTGCATAGGCTAAGGACGACCTCATGGGACGATCGCAGGGACAGTCGTCAGCAAGCTTAATGCTTATCTGGCACACGAAGGTATTGAAACCCAAATCTTCTGAAACTTTCTTACATGAGCAAATACTATTGTCTCAGCTCCTGCATGCCTGGATTACATGCCTGACTGCTTGCGACTTCAGGCCGCCCTCGACAGTACAACACATTGTGCTTTCTGTGCACATATATATAGACAGACGTGCTTGGCATATGCGTCAGCTGTTTTCCAGCCGAAGCGACACAAATCGCCTGAGCAGAGTGCACACAAGTGCTTCACGGGGTTATAAGAGGACAAAGCCAACACAAATCATTTGACGTCTTTGATGTATTTGCTGGCATGCGCCGAACCGAGCAGCTAGGCCAACTGAAGCTACAACCGTAAGGTACGCCGTTTGAAGCAACAATTGTAGTTTAGGCCGACTGAAGCTACACTTGTCAAAGGATGTACGGCCGACTGCCCTTCAGCAGCATGCCACAAGTGGTGGACTCGATAAAGTGGAAGCTGTCTCAAGAAAATCACATCAAAAGCCATGGACCTGCAAAAGTCAGGCGATTAATTCAGTTGGCATCCAAGGCAGCAGCAGCAAGGCTGGGCAGCAAACAACAGCCAGGTGTGGGCTGACATACCTTAATCTGGTCTCCATTAGCAAGCTTCATTTTGAGGAGGAAGTCTTTTATGTTATTCCTTTGGTCACCTTGCAGCTGAATTACCTCCCCATACTCTGGATGCTCAACAACCGTACCGTTGCAGGCAAACTCCTACAAACGGTACAGCTTTTCTAAAAGCCGGCTGCTAAAGGTCTAAAAACCACCAGCACAGGCCAACCCGGTATAAAGCAAGGACCATGGTTTGCAGCATCCCTGCAAGCTAAATAAAGACCTAAGAACGTTCTGACAGGACGGTGACACATCTTAAATGGGCACTTAGAACACACGGGCATTTAGCGCACAGGGCTGAAGCCTGTTACCTTCTTGCAGGCTTTGACGATTTTCTTCAGGTCATACTGCTTAGAAACACCCTGCACCGTGGTTAAGGTCTTTCTACCGTTTCTTTGCTGGATCCTTATGTGAATAAAGTCTTCGCCATGAGCAGTGCCTTTCTCATCCTTTGTGGCATCAGCAAAAGGATCTACAAGCAGTCGCATTGTCAAGGGTTGCGTGAGGGTGCGAATAGCCAAAAACACGGAGCGGGACATCTAAGCACGAGGACAGGCACGAGGCCAGGGGCTCCACTGCCAGCTGCAAGGGACACAACCATCCGACAGACATACGACTACACGAATTGCCGATTACACTGAGGAATGACTGCCTATATATAACACTGCTAAGATCTGCAGTTAATGTGCAAGGCACAATGATTTGCATGCTGACCGGGTGCATGTCACCTGTGACCATGTTATGCTTGTAGTCATTGAGCATGCTACTACTAAGCACACGACCATGCTTCCTTTGCAGCATATGTAAAGTGCCTAGAATGAGATTAAGTTCTCTGAGGGTGCTATACAAATGTATTATTATTACTATTGATAACAAATAAATAACCGAGCTGACGAGCGTTCCTCGGCAGCCATTGCACCGCACACAGCGATTTATTTTCCAATGCCGGACGAAACTCACTCACTCACTCCGACACGTGCATTTATCTATCGGGAAAAGGCATAGTTCTTCGGATTCTCTACCTTTCTATGTGTGTGCACCCGAACAAACAAACGCATGTTCGTGGGTCACGTGCAATGCCGTATCCTTATCCCAACATAAGAAACCAATACATGGGCTGTTGATCTAGGGAACAAAATGACTGCTGATGCTACGAAAAACGGGGATGAATAACAAACCAGATTAACATAGCTGTCTAAACAAGCTGCTCAAAGGAAAGCAAGAGGTTGGAACAGTAAGGCTGAGAGGACGACAGCTGCCCCAGCGAGCACCTTAACCACTGAGCCAAACCAGAGCGGCAAGTCGCTAAGAGCTAAGCGGATCACATGGCAGCAGGGTCGTGATGAGCACACACCCACACATCACAGCCTTGAGGTCCTAACATGTCGGCACATTGATGTCTGAAAGCATATCATTGATGCCGGAGCAATGACCATATTGCAAACCAAAGGAGAAAGCTTGAATAGCTATGACAGCACAGCCTGCCCTACAAGGAACGCATAAGGTTTTGGCTTCATTTTAAAGGACGTCGAAAGATACAAACCCACAACAGTAGTTCAAGGCTTCGTGAGCACAGGAAATAAAGGCAAGGTCTATAACAGATTTGGAAAAGGTTAGAGGCACAGCTAACCGACTTGAGTCGGAGGAGTGGCCAGTGCAAGAGCTTGGCTGGCTGCCGGTTGATCAAAGGATAGAGCGCACCGTACTTATGCTGACCCATAAGGCCAGCCACGGCCTGGCTCCATAACTAATCGAACTGCTGTACCAGTTTCAGCCTCCTCGTGCCCTCAGGTCCTTTCTCCACTAAAAGACCGTAGGCGACAGAAGCTTTTGCTCTGCAGGTCCCAGACTGTGGAACTCACTTCCACAATTCTTAGGCAACGATAATTACTGTCCTGCTGCCGATGATGGCACATCCTTTTCAGCTGTCCCGAGCTGCTACCTTTATGCTACTCACTACCTCAACTACTCTCCTGACTCAGCTATGCTTCTCACTTTCTCTTTGTTGTAAGAGATCAAGTCTGTTGGCTACCGAATGCGTACGGAAAGTCGCTTGGGCTGAGAGTGTGCTATACCGAACTCTCCAGCATAACACACACACACACACACACATACACACACACACACACACACACACACACACACACACACACACACACACACACACACACACACACACACACACACACACACACACAAAGTCTTTGTGACCCTGTCGAGCTACAGACGGAGAGACAATACAAAAGAGGGATACCGGATACACCAGTAGTGATAGGCAAGGTAGAGCATGAGAATTGAGGGAAATAGGCGTCAGTAATGACCTTCAAAATCAAAATCAATGCGCTACTTTATGGGAAGCCAGTGCAGGTTGGAGAGAGTTGGCGTAAGATGGAAACCACAAAGTAACCGTAAGTAACCGACAGGCAAACCGAGTGCCGAGCTCTGCTCCAACTAAATTACGAGTCACACGACACTGGCAGGAGCAGGATGACCTGCAAAGAGTTACAAAAGTCTAGACGCTAGGATAAAATGCATAACTATGGTACACAAGTGCAAGCGTGACACATTTTTGCAATATGACAGCTGATAGTAGGGAGACTTGATTGTACAGCTGATGTAGTCAACAATGAGACAAAGGTTACCTGAAAGAGGACACCCAAATTTCAAACCTCTGAGAAGCTGATCGAGCCCCATTTTGAAATTGACGCTTCCTAGTTCTGGACTAACTTATGTTTTCCTATAAACACGTCCACAGGTAGATGAATAGTCCCTCAATACATTCTTTTTAATCCACACAGAAAACAACAGCTGTTTTCTCCCTCCTGACGATTATTGGTGGTTTACTTGCGAGTATTGCACACTTAATCAATAAGCTGCAGCGACGGGCCTGCAACGCCTAGGCACAGATCGAGGTTGAACACTAAATGCCAAGCGTAACTGATGACTACGCGAAGACTATTACGGCGAGGGCGCCGCACAGATACGACGGGTTAACTATCGTCGTCAGTTAGTCAGGAAATGCGTAATAAAGGCTGCTAGCGTTAACAACACCCTGACAAGCGAAATACAAGTAGGGGGAAAATAGTCAACCACGTCAATGGCCTGCGTACTTTCGCTTGTATGGCTTGCGGCAGTGGCGGCAGAATGGAAGTGCGCCAGCAAAAACGATTAAACAGCCTAGTTCGGGTCGCAGGAGGTGTCGCTAACAATGGTGGGGGCCTATCGGTGCAAATCGGCATTACTTACCGAAAGCTTTTATGTTTTCGATGTCCCCTGACATAAATATGAGTTCGCTAGCTGACGAAAGAACCAAGGAACACGCAGCTATTGCAGGTAACAGCGACCGCGCCACTACTGAACACGCGCACGAACGGCGAATCAATGATCTCCATCCAGTACGTCACTATATGCTGTCTTGCGATGTGAGCTCCGTAGCATTGACAATCAATACGCGGCATTGTTTTAATTTAAAAAGAATAAAAATTTACCGAATCTTGCTTAATATTTCTAGCATGATACTATGATCGGTTTCCCGAGCGAGCGGTTCCCTTCATTCGCCACCCGGTTGTGCCGCTGGGCGCCAGAATCGAGGTTGCGGTATGAAAGGCATGTACCGTAACTGGCGTTTGCGATTGCCCGCGGCTGTTTGTTTTCTCTAGAACGCATACGACTTTAATTTCTCAATATTTATGAGCATATTAAGAAAGATACGGTGCATCGTTTAAAGTTGGACACGCGATGTCCTCGGCGTGGGTTAGCGTCTACCATTTCGCTTACCGCCGCCGCTACTGCTACCACCGTTGGCTTCGCCGGGTGCGCGCTTCATTCCCGGTTAACATTCTTGCATGATCGGTCTTCTATCGCTGCCGACTATTCATACCTTTAGACTGAACATAATTGAATATGATCTTTGACATAATAACATTGCACAGGCCTCTGGTTTGCTGCATTTATGCCAAGCGTCCTAGCCTCAGCGTTCGCGTGGTTTCGGTGTGGCTTTCGCTTTAACGAGGGACCTGACTTCGTTATAAGCCTGCTTGATTCTGGCAGCCTCCAGAGACTCCGTAGCAGTTATGTTATCTGTGAATGCCAAGGATTGTGCTTTTTTGTCTGCCGGTTCAAGTCGTCCGGCAAAGTTAACTACTGAGATACTGTGTCGTCGGCCGAATCGGTGTCGCGATGGCTTTCTTTGTATCCGCTTCTTTTGAATCGTCGATAGGCACTGTCCGATTGGATTCGCGTTTAGATATTATGTTACTACAATTGACAGCGTTCAATTGTATCAGCCGTTACCACCAGGTGAGACCGACTGTGGAGTGCAAAACTCGAGGAGCAGAAATGCTGTTCAGTGTCGCTTAATTTTGAGGCTGCAGAGTGGTTTAAAAGAAGTCGCTCCCCTTCACTCTCGAAGAGAGCCAGACAGAACCTACGGCAGAGCCAGAGACAGAAGGAGGCAGAGAGACTAATGAGAGACAGAGAGAGACACAGAGCATTCGAGTCTGGGAGAGAGAGCAAGGGGGAGAGAGCAAGGGAGGGAGAGAGAGAGAGCAAAGGAGAGAGAGAGAGAGAGAGCAAAGGAGAGAGAGAGAGAGCAAAGGAGAGAGAGCAGACAAAAGACAGTCATTTGGCTGTAGGAGCTGGCCGTTAACTTGCATTAATGAAGCTTGACTCTTCCTGCCGCCCTGCTTCTTGCCGTTCTCCGGATTGCTGGCTGTGTTGCACCTGGCCTATAAGCACCTTTCGTTGCGACTGACGCTCCTGAGCAGGTGCTCTTCTCATCGTTAGCCAGCATGATGCTAGGCATTAAGTGAGACGCAGCTTGCTCTGCAGCCAGAGCAGCGATAAGCCTGCCGGCCAGTCATAGCAGGGGGCAGGGGTATGTACACTTGGTCTCCAAGCCGCCGAAGAGTGCCGGCAAAAGAATGCACTCAGTTCTGCCGCACCATCTTGACCCATATTCTCAGCTCTCGACATACTTCGGTCCAGCATCCGTGGCCACGGATCCATCCACCGGGCTGGTATCGTTCTCGAGGCAGCCAGTTGCCGAGGGCTCTAACGAACGCCACCCTTGCCGATCAGTACTGCTTGGCCAGGAGCTCTGACGGCACATGGGGGAACTCTCTTGGGTCCTGGAGCGTATGCGCTTGCTGGCAGCTTGGCATGTTGCGCTTGCATGTGTGTGTGTGTGTGTGTGTGTGTGTGTGTGTGTGTGTGTGTGTGTGTGTGTGTGTGTGTGTGTGTGTGTGTGTGTGTGTGTACTCGTGCTGCAGCAACCAAACAGAGATAATTCCTTCGTGCATGATTACTTTGCACATGACACTCGGCTCGTAGCGATGTAAAACTATAGGATTGGTCTTGGTGACGTTAGGATATTACCTTTGTCATTCCCATCATATTCTGCCAGGAGTGATTTATCGTGTACACAAGAGCTCACAGGGTGTAGCCAAAAAAACCTAGCAAAAGAAACCTATCTGATGTTGATCGCATTTAATGTCGATGGCGAATGTTGTTTGCACACAGTCACTTGTTTGGAAAATATGCGTCGTGCACGTTGAACCCTGTTTGTCTTGTTGCAATCTTTGTGGTTTTGCATCGACTGCCACCAGGCTTAGGCAGCCGACTGGTGTACGAGAAGCTGTGAAGTTTTATGTCCGTGTTTTTTGCACGCATATGTGTGCGCTCACGCGGCGCCTGGCATTAGCTGATAGTCAGGGCAGTGTTATGATTACCCATGCCAAGAGCCTTTGGAATGAGGATAGTGGCTTCTTCACAGACATGTTCTGTTGTATCATCTTGGTAGTGACTAGGTATGGATGCTTCAGCACGTGGTCAACTGTAATGGAGCTTTGTTAATGGCAAGCCTGCTGGCATCTGCTAGTGTATTGAGTGACAAGGGTGTGCTTGCTTGGATGGCTCTGCGTAGATTCGAAACTTTCCGCATTTTGTTTCTTGCATCTTGCGTCTCTGTATATAACTCTTCCGAGCATTGACGACACAGCGGTGTCGTCGTCTCAAGCTTTCCATCATGCAATCATTGGCTAACGTCTTTCATCTCTAGCAATTTTGAAAAAGCAGAAAAGCCTTGCCGAGTTATTGTTCGCAAGGGCAGTAGACTGCATGTGAGTGGTGGCGCAGACGAGTGTCGTTGGAGAGTCGGGAGTGCCCGAGTCGGCAGCAGGAGAAAACGTATCATAGTCTGTACAAATTATAGAAGTCAGTTTCAGAAGGCCATACAGTGCAAAAATCGTGTCTGCTTTCGCCAACGGTCTTCGAGCAAAGGAAAGGTACGACGAATTGAGAGCGCCCTGAGTGGACAGCCGCAAGGACACGTTAGGCTGGTGCTGCTTCAGCTGTTGAGTTAGTTACAAAGGAGCCCTGTTGCAGCAGGATTTTTGGTCAGTATAGAAAGAAGCTTTTTAGCATGATGGGCATTGAAGTGGTAGCTTTAGAGTGGTAGCGGTTTCGCTTCAAGCGTAAGGTGCACGAGTGCCAATTGTGTGCCGTGCGATTCCGTTGCTGGCAAGCAACTGCAAGCTGTACTAGGCCACTTGATCGACGATCTAACTAGCGTGATATACTACGTGCAGTGGCTGTGGCTGTGTGTGCAAGGCCGGTAGGTGGCGCCTCGGCTCCTTCAGAATGCAGCGGTTTTCAGCGTCATTCTCAGACCAACTTGAGAAATTTGCTGCGCTAGCTCGGAGGCTTTGGGTGGCAAAGGAGGCTCGAAGGAAGGGAGCTTCGAAGAGACTTTTGGGGCCGGCGCCAAAGTTGTGCTTGGCCGAAAGCAAGCCTGCTGAAGCCGGTTCAACCAGAAAGCGGGCTGCGACTTTTTTTTATAGCTAACTTTGAACGTTACTGATGCATTGCAGGGTGCCACGCGGCCTTTTATAGTTTGGATTTTGCTCGCACTGTCAAAACGCGATGGCACCTGACTTATGTGTGACTTGGTATCTTGGTAATGTTAGTTCAAGTGTTGAGAGCTGCGCTTGCTTGCTTACAGGCGTTGTGTTTGCTTGCAACCCGGGGCATAGTTGGCCTCTGTTTTGCACTGCCTACATTCCGTTTGTGCTCAACAGTCCTAGGGCTTAGCTATGTATGTAATATGTAGGATGTAGCAACAGTACCAAACTGTGTATGCATCTATTTTGGATTTTATCATTTCGGATTTTCAATTGTTCATGTACTTTTGTGGCAGAACTACCGTTTCGTTTCCTTTTTTGTCATTCTAATTCCTTAGGCTCGTATTTGGGAGCTCGTGGCCGATCTCGGCTGACAGCCAACCCACCTGTTGATTGCTGCATTTGCCTAGCCCATGCAAGCTGTCTTATACGTGTATAGGGTTCTGAAAATCGCCAAAAACCTGACACTGTTTTTTTTCTGCGTACGCTAAGTGCCGAGAAAGAGATATAGCTCTTTTAGGGTGCTGCGCGAATGTTTCATTGGTATTATTATTGTTGTTGCCACCGTTTCGATCACTGCTGAATGGCACACTTTTGTTCATTCTTGCGATTGCTCGATCTTTTGCCCTTGTCTGCGCCAATTGACACTGGTCAAGCCTGCGCACCAGTGATAAGCAGCCGCTGTGTGTGCCTTACTGATGCTGTGTGTGCCTTACTGACTGACTTACTTACTTACTGACTTACTTACTGTCCTCTCCCAAACCCGACTTTCCCCTCCCCGGCCCATACAGGTACTCCCTTCCCCAGACCTGCACAATCCCCCACCCCTACAGCCACCTCAAGCCCTCGCAGGGCTACCCTCTCCCCTCCTTCCTGTGCCTCCAACCCCGGCAGCCTGCTTGAGCTGGGCGGGCATAAAGCAGGGAGCATGTAGAGCCACATCTTATTTATGTATTACTTATTTGTTGGTTTATTTAATTAACGATCTATTATATTATGTAATGCAGCCTAGGGCCTTTGCTACCTGTGGGAGAGGGCATTCTGTTCTGCCAGTGTGACCGGCAAACTTGGCCCTGTTTATTGGGCTGCTCAAGCAGAGATATGGCAATGCTGTGCATGATTCAGTACATGTTACTAACCAGAAGTCCTACTAACCGATGACCTTGCGTATTTTAGCATGCTGGCCTAAGCATGATACTCGTTTGGTTGTGCATGCTTGTGTAAGTATGATACCGGTGCATGTCAGCAATCCTTGGTTATTGATGCTCGTACAGAAAATTGTGCCTAGATAGAGATTAGTTCTCTTTAGGTGCTGTATGTTCTATTATTATAGTGTCAATGCTGTGCATCGTCTGCAGACAAATCTTTCCTGTAAATTTAAGTTACTGTAGCTTCAATTCCTCTAGAATGTAAGCACCAAAATGGTTGGGCCCATCGGTTAAAGTCCTTGCCTTTGACGACCGAGGTCTAGATGCTTGCCATCGACGACCGAAATCATCGGCTCGAGCCCTACGGCATCTGTAAAGTGCCTAGATAGAGATTGAGTTCTCTTAGGGTGTCATACAAATGAGTTACACACACACACACACACACACACACACACACACACACACACACACACACACACACACATATACACACACACACATACAAAGCCTGTGCCGAAACTAGTACCTCTAGTATATCTTCCCCTTCCTCGGTTTTTATCTGATTCCTGGCTGTGTCCCAATTTTCATTCAAAATAGCTTTGCTTTCCCAACAGCTTTGCTGTCCCATAGTTTTCTAGTTATGGAGGTAAATATGATTTATTCGTTTTGATGTTAGCATTGCAACTAGTTCTTTCTACTACTTGTTATTAACAATATTGCGAATACATTACGGCCGTCTCAATACAACTTTGTAGGCATTGTGCCTTGTGACTCTTTCGTTTGTGAAAACAACTCAGTTTGGAATGGGCAGTTATGGCTATATTTGTTCCTGTACACTAGAAATTAAAGGGAAGGCTTGCGGCTGCGTAGCCGTTCCTGCCAAAGTTCTCAGCCCGACTGCTTGCTTCTCTTTGACCACCACATCCGCATGCTGGTCAACTTTCCTCCAGGCACCTTCATTGCGGTTGTGAGGACTTATGAATGGAGAGGTTTCTTCTTACGCTGTGGGGGATGAGGTGAATTTCCCCACTCCGGAAGAGGGACCACACGGCTTCTCAGCAGTGAGGAGGTCGAACACGCACAGTCGTGCCGATGCCTTTCGTTGTGCAGGTTCCCTAGGCAGGCTATTGATCACGGCAACCACTTATTGAATGCACACCGGAAGCTCTAAGGCTTTGAGTGCATTGCATGCATAACACCCTCTTAGTCGTTGTGGCTTTGTGGAGTTACTGACGGAGATACATAACCGATAGTGTCCACCAATGATCGCACGAAAGTACCTTTTTGTGGTTCAAATTACTCGTAATATTATTTACAATGTCTCACAGGTGTTGGGACCTCCTCACCACCCCTCACCCTGCCCTTGCAATAGCACAGTCGCATTGTTGGAGAAGAATTTGTCCAGCGAAGTCATGCTGTCCATCCATAACTGTGTCGTTGGCGCAGAGCTCCTGGCAACTTGACTCCGTTCATGCAGCACTCGGTTTCTGCTTACCCAGTCCACCTACTGTGAAAGGCAGCAGTTTCCTGCCCAAGTATGACGAGGGACCTTGCTGTCTGCAGCCTTCTTGAGGGTTTCCTTGCCATTGTAGAAGGGCTTTAGATGGCCATGCTAACGATGTTAACCATTTGTTCTAGTTGCTGACAGCGAAGTCCGGTGCCGCAGGCTGCCGCTTGACACAGGACTCGTCGAGTTGAGGATGTGCCCTGTGGCACAACTGTCGGCTTTGCTTGTCTCTGGCGATGCTTACGTGATCATCAGCAAACTAGTCACGCGTTGATCTCGTGTAGTTCGTTGCCTTTATCGGTTTCAACTGGTGCACAATGCCGCAGCTTGTCTGGTCTATGATAAACACCATGTCTATTCGATTGCACTGCATTGCTATTGAGCTTCACTGGCTCAGTATCAAGCATTGAATCGATTTCAGGATCTTCAGTCTGGCTCACAGGTGACTTGACTCGCTTGCACCGACCTACTTATCCGACCTCTTTGCTCCTCCTGTGTGCTCTCATACATACTGCTCATCAGCTTCCACTCGTCTCACTGTCCCTCTCACTAAATTGAGATGTTTTGGTGATAAGACCTTCATTTCATATGTAGCAAGTCTAGAACTCGCTTCTCGCTATGGTGACTACTTGCAATGATCTTGAATCATTGAAGACTCAGCTGAAGATGCTTCGTCAGGTTTCGGTCAGTTTTCTCTTCACTCCTATGAACTAAGAAGAGATTTAGTAATCTTTTAGGACTATACAAACGACCTCATTGTACTCTTATTGGCACCCAATATTTGCAGTGCAACAGGGCTTTGCCAGCCACCACAGCAAAGTATGGGGATTCATCTATTGAAGTGTCACTTCTACGTGATCCCGGTCCAATCTGTACAGACTTTCATGCGGTTTATGTCCCAGCACTTCCACTTGCTGCGCCTATAACTTGCCCATTGGTCAGCTCGTCCCTTGTCGGGCCAAAGGCCTAGACAACGTTAAAGAGGAGGGGGGGGGCCTTGAGCTGATATATATACTTATTACACGATTCACCTTCGCAAGGCGCGAGGAACTATGGGCTGGCTATACTACAAAACACACACATGCACACTTGCAAACACACACACATGAATGCCCACGCACACACAGACGCACACATAATTCATTTGTATTATAACGCCCGTAGAGAACCTAATCTCCATTCAGGTGCTTCTCTTATGCCACTGGGCTGAAGCCCACGGCCTTAGTCTTAAATGTTGTATGTGCCCCTGCCTGTCTGGGATTACGGTAGCGAGTGCTTTAACGCCTCTGGTATCCGTGGCTCCATGTCTGAACAAGTTGCTTATTTCTATTACTTCGGTGCGGCCTCGCGGGTGCTGCCTCATTAGTACGATGCCTTTGCCTGCAAGCCGTGATTCGGGATCTAGTTGGGCGCATGCAGGGTATCCGGCTTTGCACTTTCCGGAAAGATTAGGAACCCAAATTTCTTGCTGTAGACCCTGGCAATGCAGGTAGGCAGGTATCAGTGTAGATGGCCTCGCAGCCTGACCTTTACCTCGGTTACAGCAGGGTCGCCATTTGCCAGTCCTTGTCCACCTCTGCCGTCGCCAGTGTTCATCGCCTGCCATCTAACATTTGCACTACTAGACTTCGGCTCGCCAAGTCGGACGGTGTCTTGCGTACTTGCTGCGAGCACTCGGCTCTTCAAGTACAAGTGGGAAACAATCGTTGAGCCTAAGTTTGCTCATAAGTAGCAGTAGCTCATAAGTGCAGTTTGCTCATAAGTACATGCGGGTGAGCCTCGCTGGGCCCTCCCTGGTCGTGCCCATCTCGAGTGGGCACGGGCTGCTATCCGATGCTTTTCAATAAACTGATTTCATTACGTTGGCTTGTGACGTGATTAAAAAAGAAAATTTTGTGCTGTGAGTTGTCACACCTGCAAACATGTTGCACATGTAAGGACTCGAGTTGGAAGCAATTGCTATCACAGAATGCAGCTTTGTGGTGTCTATGTGTGCTGTGCAGGTGCGTTACTCGGAACTTTTTTGATGGGCCGATGGTATCAACTGTTTGCACATACCCTTAGGATGCTTAAGGATTCAGCGGTATCATCCGGGGACTGCACTTGATCTGGTGCCTTCTTATCAGATGGCTACTACACTGTCAATCGGCTTGTTCTGTACTCTGTAAATGTATGACCACTGCAGGTGCTGCAGTAGCCGTTACTCTTGAGAGCTGCAATTGCCCTGGTTTGGCCCAGGGGTTAAGGTGTGCTCTCGTGTGACGACAGACGTCGCGGACTCGAGCCCTAGAGATTAAGTTCTCTTTGGGAGCTGTATATATTAATTGTATTTATTTATTTTTACTAAAGGGATCGTATGCTGTGATGCTGTGCCTCTGGTGTCCGGCTGTTACCGGGTGGTGGTGGGGGCGAGCTAGAATCTATCACCATTCGTGAAAAGACCTAACTCGGCTTCGTAATACTAGATTTAACTCGAACCCTAGTATTTAACTGCATGCCACAAAAATCACAGAGCTGTACTATGTAGCCAAGGGGCTTCCAGGAAAGCGCTAAATGGCGACTGTGTTCTTTCTTGTTAATTTCTTTTTGTTTAGCCATCTCTATCCTGTGTTCTTTGAACGGTTGAACTCTCTTGCTTCGAGCAGGTAGTGCCAGCTCCGTGTCGGTGGCACCTGCAAGCATTTCCCTGTTTGATTTGCAGGTGTTTCGATCCCTGCCGCCAGCTTGAGCCGGAGTAAGCTTTCTTTTTATGTATAAGAAGAGCTGGATCACAGCTTCTTCACGATGGCCGCCTCTTATGATCCGGGAAGTCCGACTAGGTAAGCCGTCTTTTCGCTGATTGTCGGTCCACCGTTTTCTCTGGGATTGCTCGTGCGTGCGCCGTCAGTTCAGTTCTGTTTGCGCATTGCAGCGACGATGCGGAAACAGCGGACGGCGTGGCCAAATTAAAAGGGTCTGTTGCTATTAACGATGGCGGTGCCACCTGTCACCAGAGCGGTGACTTTCCAACAACGTACGCCAGATGTGAAAGCACAGGAGCTCGATCTCTTTCGCCTGACGACTGCAGCCACCTCACTGCTGCACCGAGCGCAGGCTTGTACGACATTCCTTTACCTGCTCCCGTGCCGGCAAGCGCCTGGCCGAACAAAGTCGCCCCCGCTATGACCCCATTGCCACCGCCGGTCGCCGACTCAAGTCTGCAGCCGGCTACTGCTGCCTCTTCATTGCAAGGTAGGCTGCCTATGGTCGGACATGCTGACGGGACCGAAAGAGACTCGGCTCGACCCTCCGAGAGCCGTGCACTGGAGCTGTTGCGGCAGAAGGTTTCGCTGCTAGCGAAGCAGTCTCCCGGCGACGGCAGGGGCATCAGTGGCAGCGGTGGTGGCAGCCACTCCACGACTCGCGCGCTGACAATCGGTGGCCGGCCAGAGCATGACAGCTTTGCTGTGACCAAGTTTAAGATAAACACGCGGCCCTCGCTAAAAGTTAGCACTATTTTTAACTCTGATCCGGACGACGGCATTGGCCTTCGCCTTACCAAGGGTCTTGCTAAAGACGGAACCGGCAGCTGCTTCGACGAGAGTGCGGCTCCCGCTGCCGCGGCGGCTATTGTGGATGCTCGTCTCTCTGGTCCGGCCGCTGCTCCGCAAGCCGTCTCGGCTGCTGCTGCGTCATCGGCGCTCAAAGCCGGTGCCGAAGCCGCAGTCGGTGGTGACCTGGAGTGTGCTCAGTCTTTGTTGTCGTCGTGCGTGCCCTCGTTGAAGATGGATTTGCCCGACCTCAATACTGTCCGCAAGCGGTCGCCAGTTCTCGTTCCTGCGGCAGCTGCTGCGGGCTTGGCCGAGAGCTCGGAACCGAGATGCCTCGAGGGCGTGCAGCAGCTTCCTCGGTTGGCCGCCCAATCTAGTCCTTCTGCTGACATTCATCAGGCTAGCCGAATCGCCTGCGAGGCGGAGCCTGTCAATCGCGCACCGCACGACCGCTCTGATATAGGGATTGCTGCTGCTGCTGCTGCTTCTGCTTCGGCTGACATTCAGTCCCGCTCGTCCTTGGCTGCTGCGTCGGCACTGCCCTCTGCCTCTGCCGCTGTACACCGCCACCACCAGACTGAGCTTGCAGTGGCAGCCTCAGAATGTGGCTCCCGTAGGGCACTTTCAGCTGCCAGTGCCTCCTCATCCTCCTCCGAGAAATGCGTTTCCGAGCTGCCGCGGCCATCGCACAAGGACCGCAGTCGACAATCGTTGTTGTCGCCGAGGCGATCTCCGGACTACATGCACCGCCGCCATCGCGGCCGCTCGCCTTCACCGCGGCCGCTCTCCCGGTCGCCTTTCCATCGCTCGCGTGCCTCGCGTCGTTCGCCGGCCACTCAGAAGCAGCAGCCGTCGCGTCGGCAGTCCGACAATCGGTGCAGGCCGATGCGTCGTCACGGGCGGTCGCGATCGAGAGAGCGGAGGCAGTCGAGGCACCGCTCGTCACCAAGCAGGTCCGCATCGAGCGGAACGTCGGTGGAGTCTCGCTCACCGCAGCCCCGCTCGCCCGGCAGGCTTTGGAGAGGAGGTGGCTCACCACCGGCTGCTTACAGGCGAGCGCGAGCCGACCAGCGGACGTCGCCTCGCACAAGACGATCGAGAAGCCCCGCCACGCCTCCCAGGCGCCGGTCGTCCAGTCACCGGGATCGCCGCTTGTCGGGAAACGGTTCGAGGCAGTCGGCAGGGTAAGTTGCGGGCAGGCGATGCGAGCACCAGCTTAGTTATGTGCTTCTCCTTGATGTTGTTCGCCATCAGGGCGTAGGATCTCAGCCGAAGGGCATCGGCTCACTGTATGTGTAAGCGATATTCGATTGGGAGCTATTGATCCAAATTCGGTAGTACCCTTTGGTTTATGCTCGTATATCTGCCAGGGCACTGTGTCCTTTGTGTTGCAGTGGTTTTTTTTTTTACCCTCAAACCGACACTCATCGATAGCCTGTTCACTGCACCGGCCCGGTTTGCTTAGGAAATGGTGGACTGTTGCCTGTTAGGTTATGCTAGCATTAGCTCGTGAACGTTCAAGTGAATTATTATTAACGTTGGGTGGAATGCAGTTGCCGATTGTGGTGCCTTCGGGTGTGTTGTCTGCTTTGCAGGAATCCAGTCGTAGGCTCTCACAGAATTTTTTATGCAAAGATAGTTTCAAGATGCTCTCTAAAACGAGTTAACGTATTTTTACGATTATAAGTCGCACCCAAGTATAAGTCGCACCCTAAATGAATTTGCACAATTTTTTGAAAGTTTTTATTGAAAAATATTATTACTGAATATGTAGCTCATTTTGTATTAATATAAGTTTGCTTTAATCATCACAGCAGGAAACTTGTCATCAGTATCACTGCTAACATCTTCATAGTCGTCTGCAGCTTTGTCAATGTCTGAATCCTCACTTTCCTCATAGATTGTGTCGTCTTAAGTTCCATCCGCATCTTTGAAATTCGCAATTTTAGCGTTTATGGTCAACGAAAGTTAGGTATAGTATAAACTGGTTCATCCAATATGAACAAGTTAAACAGTCTAGATAGGTATGCAAAGAGCGGTTTTTAATTTTGACATTTAATAATAATAATACATTTGATATAGCACCCTCAGAGAACTCAATGTCTTTCTAGGCACTTTACATTTGCTGCATAGAAAGCACGATCGAATGGTTAGTGGAAGCATGCTTAATTTACCACAAGAATAAAATGGTTAGGGGTGACATGTACAGGATCAGCATGCAAGTATGGTTAAGGAAAC
The DNA here is from genome assembly GCA_009760855.2 of Cristatella mucedo. Classification (NCBI taxonomy): domain Eukaryota; kingdom Metazoa; phylum Bryozoa; class Phylactolaemata; family Cristatellidae; genus Cristatella; species Cristatella mucedo. The sequence goes on from WPIO01000017.1 coordinate 3,881,084, forward strand.
ACACATGCACAGTGACATGCACAGTGTCAGCACACATAAGCACACAAAGGGCCAATCACAGGGACCCACTAAATGCTGTCATAAATAAATGCGTTCTTAATTTGTTATTGTGGTGAAGTCAAGGGATGTCGTGATGGAAGTCGGAAGTGAATTCCAGGCTTTGGGAGCATATGAACTAAAGGCACGGTCTCCAACGGATTTGAGATTTGTACGAGGTATGGGCAGACAGTTAGATTCCGAAAGCAGGTGATACGATGCTTTGCCTGGTGGGGGAGTAGATCTGATAGGTAGGCTGGAGCCAAAGAATGAAGGGACCTAAACAAAACCTTGAAGTCAATGCATTGCTTGACTGGGAGCCAGCGCAGGTCAGTGAGAAGTGGTGAGATGTGGCAACTGTGCCACTCACGGAAGACAACCCTAGCTACCGAGTTTTGCACCAGCTGTAAGCGCCTGATTGCACAGGCTGGTAGACCAGCAAGCAGTGAGTTAAAGAAGTCTAGACAGGATGTCACAAAAGCATGGATCAATTTACATGTGGTATCCCTGTCTGAACAAGCCCGAATTTTAGCAGTGTTATGTCGCTGAGAGTAGGCAGACTTGACCGTGGAGCTGATGTGGTCGTCTAATGGAAGGTCACTTTGGAACATGACACCTAGATTTCGTGCAGCTGCAACTGGAAATATGCTGGCAGAGCCGATTTTGAGCATTAGGTTTTCCAATTTCTGAATCACACTTGGTTTGCCCATAACAAGTAAGTTGGTTTTATCATCATTCAATTTAAGAAAGTCTGCTGCCATCCATGTGCAGATAGGGATCAATACATGCTGCAAGGGAGTTGAGAGAATTCGACATACTAGAGTGCTGGGAGGGATCAAAGCAAAGGTACAACTGAGTGTCATCTGCATTGAAGTGAAAGTCTAGATTGTGCTCGGCAATCACATCGGCAATAGGGAGAGTATAAACCGTGAAAAGACCTGGACCAAGCACATTTGGACTTGCAGTGAATAAGTCGCAGGTTTTTTTTCAAAAACATTTGGAAAACAGTGCGACCTATACTCGTAAAAATAAGGTACTTAATTAATAGTGCTAGCAGTTACGAGAGGTTTACACATAGATTAATGATCAGCATTTGGTGGGTCTTTGTGATTCGTCCTACTTATACATGTACCTGCCTACACTATACCTGCTACTTGCAGATGTTACCACCAAACATTAGGTAATGCTTTGAATGCAGCATCTGTAAAGTACCTAGAGATAAATTCAGTTCTCTGAGGGTGCTATGCAGATTATTAATATAATTTTTATTATTATTAGATGGCCCCGGTCATGAACAGCCGACTGTTTTTTATTCACTTCATTAGGTGTGTGCAAGGATCGGCAGGAGCAATAGTCGATTTTAATGAGATAGTTTTCTATGAATAGAAGTTATTGCTCGCAAGCGAAGCTCGCAAAGATGGGGTATACGTATATGCCCTCCTCCACTGCTAGGAGCTATAGGAAGCCCCAGATAATGTCAAGGGCTTCGAGATGTAGTGCCAGACGTTGTGCTAATAGGCTGTGTTTTGAAATGTAACTATAGAAGATATGTCAGTAGGAATGTGAAAAAAATGCTGTGGCCACCTCGGACTCGAGCATAGCTCATGTAACTTGTGATCGAGAATTAGAACAGGAGCCTGTCATCGGTGCCTTTATTTTGAATTTCCACTGAAATCTATCGCCATTCCTTCTGTCCTGTATCTAACCCATGGTCGCCTATTCACGGTGTCCCTACTTCCAGAAAAACTATATTTAATAATGAAATAATAACCCATGTGATTCTCTTTCTGGTATCCATCGTTTGCGCAATTTTCTTGTCTCAATGACCGACCTGTATTGATTGTGGAGCGCATAGTGGGTAGAGTTCAAGCTAAAAGCTACCCCGAGCTACTGTCATCGGGTTTCGGCTGGAGGAATCGGTCACAGGGGTCTGCAAAATAGGAGTACCTGTAGCTTCTACTGCATCTACATGGTTGTCTCTGTGTGTGTGCTCTGTGTAGACTTGTTTCGGCTTCCCCAGTTGATGGGTTGCTGACGGCATCAAAGTAGCTGGTCATTACTTGGGTGTATGTGCATACCTTGCTTTAACTGCTTGCAACAATGCCATGATAGAGCCTGTGCTATCCCTTCCCTCCCTCACCATGTCCCACCCACCCATCCCATCGGTTCTTTCCCCCCTTCTCACCATAGCTGTCTGTCTTTCTTTCTTGCTCTTTTCCTGTTTTTTCCTGCCAAGTGAGCGGAGGGAAGAGAAGGGCCCTGGCTCGGTCAACCTGCCACGCATGCTGCCAAGCGTACCCAGTCTGTGTGGGTCACGGTGGGTCTAGCACGCACGACCCAACCCCCCTCTCATCCCCCTTGCAGAGCTTGCCCAATGGCTGCCCTTCATGGCAGCCTGACGTGGTCACCCCTCTCTGCTGCTGTGTCAGCGTGCTGAGAGTGTGCAATGTGCAGCAAAACCCCCAGCACCCTTATTCACAGTTCTTATGACAGCCGTCGAAGCAGTGGCCAGCGCTGCTCATCTCGTGCCGAGGAGCAGCCGCCTGTGGCAGCACGCCGATCTGGCGATGGCGCAGCAGCAGTGGCTGGCAAAAAAGTGGCAGCCGCCGAGCCGATCGCCGTGTCAGCAGACAAGCCTGAAGCTGCTGAAACAAAGGCAGCAAAGGCGGCGGTGGCATCATGCAAGCCTCTAGGTGACGATTACGATGACAACAGCTCACGTCAGCAGTGGCAGCCACCGCCCTCCGGACTGCTCTGCTCGAGCGCAGCCTTCATTCCTTCGGCAGCTCCTCGAGATGCCTCGCCGTGCACCGACCGCTCAAAGAAGGCCAACGGACAGCTGAGTTTGTTGCCTCTCATGAGCCGCATCAGTGGCTGCATCACCGACAACGACTCAGCTAAAGGATGGTCACACTCTGCCGCCCCCGCGCAACTCAGCAATGGACGGTCCGGAGAGGGAGGTGGCAGCAGCAGCAGCAGCGCCGGCAAGCAACCACTGCCCCCGGCTCGAGATGTTGGAGCTAGGATCGAAGGCGTGGCTATGCCCTCCATAGCTAGCTTGCCGGCGGCTTGCGAACAATGGACCGTGGCAGCTGCTGCTGCCACTGCCTCCACCTCTGTCATCGTTGTTGCCGGCCACCCACAGCCCGCCTCGTTGGCAGTAGACAGCATCATAGCTTCGATGCCGGTCGCCTTCTCCCTCGGCAGGCCAGTCGAAGGGGAGACAAAAGGCAGGCTTGGCAGACCGTCCGAGCTCTCGGCTCACGTCAGTGTTGCCTTTTGGCACGATGCTCGAGACAGTGCTTCCGGGGAGCAGGCCAGGTCGTCGAGGCCCACGGAAGGAGGTCCCTCGTGCAGCTGCCCACTCATATCCGCCGCTGCTCCTGTGGCCATGGATACCGATCAGCTGCTGGCCGTGACCGAGCTGCACGTGCACTTGGAGAGTGGCGATCCGGTGTGCGACGCTGCCACCGACGCTGTCGCTCGAGCTGCTGCTGCTGCTCCTGATGATGTTTCTGACCCTGCTGAAGCTGCTGCTGCGGCTGCTGGTGATGCAATCGCTGCCGACCAGGGTGGACTGCCGTGCGAAGCCGACATGCCGTTCGGATCGCTCGTGCAGCAGAGCAGCCAAGGTACTTGGTGCGGTGCGCTTGCGCAGGCCACTGCGCGCCGTCGTACCCCGCTCGCGTCGCCTGTTGAGCCAGCCAAAGTGCTTGTCGAACGTTCTTTACCCCCCCCCCCCGGTTGCCAGCTGGACCAGTTGCTGCTCGCCGGAAGCCGAGCGCAGCCAGCGCCTTTGAGCCTGGCCGCCCAGGGCAGGACATTGTGGGAGCACCTCGCAGGCCTCCAAGGGGCTCCTCGGTGAGGCTGTTTTGCTTTTAAAAGAAAAAAACATAAGAGACAAAGTTAAAGGCAGGTTAGACCTGGAAATAGATGATGCCACGGAGCAGTCCCCGTTGAGCTGGGTATTTGGCATTTGGCTGCAGCCGATAGCTAGCCTGAAGCATACGAAGCTTGCAGCAGTCGGCTTGGGTGCTTTTCTAGCTCTCGAGGCTACCTGCTGCCGCTATCAGTGGCAGGATTTTCACTTCCGGTCTTATGTGGCTGGCTGGCCGTCCACGACGCGGTAAATGGTAGCGCTCACTAGTGCGCTAATCCGGCCTTAGCTGGGGGAGGGCATTCTCGGCCACTCGCGGGCCTAGCGCAAGATGGCTGACCGTCAGGTTGCACTACCGTATGCAGCAACGTTATAGCAACGTCGTCGATGAAGCTTGCAAGCTTTAGTGGCCGTCATTAGTCGACAGGTAACGTTGAGATGGTCTAGATGTTGGGTTGTCACAATTTCTTGTAATTTGTTGTCTTGCAAGGGTTTTATCAGGGGTGGTTTTGTCAGACACAGCCTGTGCTGGGACTATGGCATAGGCCAAGTCAGGCCCCCCCAAAACCTTCTTAACGTATTGTACAAAGGAGTATTTTTATGACAGTTAAACGTATAGAGCGGCTGGATTTGCAGCCTCATTTAAGTAGCAGCAGAAGAGGTGAAGCCGCTTCACCACTCAAAAGAAATGCCTGCTGCATGTAGTGCTAGAATAGCCGACCTGGACTGTGGGCCTCGAGCACCTTAACGCCTCTTCTTTAGCCATATGCCTCTATGCCGCTATGCCTCTTCTTTAGACATAGGCTGTAGCTCGTTTTGAGCTCTTTTCACTCAAACGCTCTCTCTCCCCCTCTGTCCGGCATTATAATATCTTAGCGTGGTGAGCCATGGACCTTCAGCCTGTTTGCTATGCAGGGCAATGGAATGAAAAATTGGTTCGATGAGAAATGTTTGTCTTTCAGATCTTTCGAAGGCTTCCTCTGAAGGGATTTTGATGGGAGATTGTTCAGAAGAAAAAGTAAGCCAGCTCTGTTTAACCGCCTGTGCGGGACCTGTGATTGTGTCTCTTCTGTCTGCTGTCGTCATGATGTCGTACTCGTTGCTATTTGCATGCAAGTAGCTAGCCTTGCTGCATTTGGCAGCCAAAGGTCATATAAAAAAATATAAGCAAGCTTAAAGGATTGCTTCCGGTGTTAACCGTGTCTGAAAAATTTAGTTTGAGAATCTAGTAGAGAGACAATGCAAGCAGCCGGGTCAATGGTCTGCACTAACTGCACTAGCGGGCCTGTGGAAACAGACCGCTGGGTGGCTGAATAGTTTACTCGGCAGCTGCTATTATTCCCGAGGTTCTTGGGGCTATCCCGTGTATTAAAGTGGACCAAGCATTGAGAAGTGGCTCATTGGTTATGCTTGTTGCTTCTGCTTATGTTGTTTGATTTTTGTTAATGTGTTTTCATTATATGCTAGCAAAGGAGTTCGTTGGTGCCAATAAATGCCACTGCCCAATGGTCTTAGCCTAGGGAGGTAAGGTGTTCATACTTCACAGCCGACGTCGTGGGTTCTAGACTTGTAGCAGGCATGCAATCCGTTATTCCCCTGCTGCAAGCAGGAGGAGGAATAACGGATGGCTCCACTGTGTGCTATATGAATAAGGCAGTTGAATCAGCTAAACGAGAATTTACCAAATGGACAGGTCAAAGTTGCTACTATATATAAACAGCTCACGTACAGAGGTGTAGCAAGGGGTGGACAGGAGGGATAGACATATGTCCCCGGGCATCAAGTTCAAGGGGGCGCCAAAAGCAAATAGACTGTGCATATTTTTTTAAACTTTTTATTGTGCGAATACCAATCTTGATTTCAAGCAAGACCTTATTTCAATGGACCTTGCTATTGCCGGCTGAGCTAATTAAGCATGTTTACAGACTAAGACCAAGCTGTAGCTTGCCGCTCTGGCTGCATGGACGACACGGAAACGCCTAGGGAGCTTCTACTTCTATGTTTGTGTATTCGTCTGGTACTCACAGCACAACAAGCACATGGGCGCTCACCCCTCCATCCGAGTTCCAACTACCATTCCTGTCTGCTCGACCCATCCTGCCTGCCACAGGCAGCTGTGTGGCTGGCGTGGCGTTGTGTCAAGGGCAGCCTGGCCTGCTACCCAGCAGCCAGCCAGCTTCCCGGCGTCGTGTAGCTGGGAACCGACACACTATTAGACCACACTAAGCTAGCTAAGCTTAGCTGGCTGTGCTAGCCGGTCACACACTCCAGAGCTCATCCGGTACATGAGTGTTGTTAGTGTAATGCTTTGCGATTATGAACTATGAGCTTGACAGCTGAGCTCAGATTAAGATCAAAGACCTTTACCACTGAATTGGACCGCTTATGAGATAGCCGCAATAAGCCGAAGCTTGTGATCATAATTTTTCATAATTATGTACGATAGTGATTATTGTGGGACTTATGAGCAGGCTATTATATAAAGATTGTGCCTGACTGCTGTCTAGAGCAACGGTCTGCCCGTCGGTGAGCCTAGAGCTGATTGTGAGCCTCAAATACAGGCTATTGTTATGCTTTTACTAATACGGTTTTGTTGCTAGCGCTGAGCGCAGATTATCAAGCTCTAGCGTTTCAAGTGTTTTTACCGTTGGCCTGTATACGTCACGACTGGAACTCGTGTCTTTCATTGTCAGTTAAAGAAAAGACGTGTTTCTTAATTTGAGAGTTGCCTTGCAAGCTCTTCTCACCATAGCTGTATCAGTTGCCGGTTGTGAACGTTCCTTTAGAAAGCTAAAGATAGTCCTTTTGTATCTGAGAGCATCAATGGGGCAAGATCGGCTCTCTGATTTGACTTTGTTAAGCATAGAGAACACTGGAAAATATTGACTTTCAAGCTGTAATAGGCCATTTTGCCACGTTCAAGGCCTGAAAAATTCGCCCAAGTTAAAGCTGCCATAGCTACCTTGTACCTGTACTACAGTTAGTACAACTTTCTCGACTCGATATTCCTGAAAGCGCGCGTTTTCTGCATTTTCTCTGTGGTAAAGCTATTTTGCTGCAATTTTTTATAAGGGGAGGGACACCATTTGTAGCTCTGTCCCCTGGCACCAAAGGTCTCACATCTCTGCTTACGTGCTGCTTAAACTAAAAAGTTTGATCGTGGCTCGGGTCAAACCGAGAGTGGTACTTACAGGCAGACTTTAATCACTTCTTACATTAATAACCTTTCTCGTGTTCTTGCTTATTTTAAATTCATTTCTGCATTGCAGCATAATTGTAGTCCATCAAAAGCAACCATGCAAGGGTGCATTTTAAATTTAGTTTAGAAGACTTGTAACAAGTTTGGCTACCAAACACACTCGGGTAGTAATTCTAGAGCACGGCAGCGTAATTAGCAACAAAAGACGCGTCCTTTTATTCTTGAGGGTATTTTGTGTTACATTAAGTTTGTGTACGGTCCTATGGTATCTGGCATTGGTTTAAGCTGTTTCAATATGAGTAAGAACGTAATTGTTTACGGTGCCAACTCGACTCACCCTTTACTACTGAAGCTTTCATTGTGAGTGTCGAGGGTTAAGGCTGAAGACTAGTCAAGTCTTAGGCTTTGATCTTATTCTTTGGCTAGGGTGCTGCACTTGTGCAGCATTAATAACTTGGTTGTTCCTGCTGCTCAGGTCATGCATATGAATATGGAGGAGTTTCTGCCAGAGAATCGTGCGACATCTTCACGTGGTGATGTCAGCCAAATGTTGGAGAGCACTCCAGGCATACAGCCAACAGACTCCAAGGCTGACTCTCCACCGAAGTTTACTAGGATCGACAAAAACATGATGCTGTGCAAACCGTAGGTTGCTTCAGCAGTGTCTTTGTATCACGGATCAAGCTTGCCTTGCCATTTTCTCGGATTTGTATGTTTGAGACTGATCGCCTAATCGTTTGCAAAAGGGAAGAGGCCCAGCAGACTTTGCCACCGTGGATCGACTGATCCAAAGGGTTGTTTCCGATGTGACGTCCCCTTAATCCATACTATTATTTTCTCCCTTCAGCTAGATCAATGTCTTGTTCACTCCGGTCTAATTAATCTTGGCTATATCCATACTTCCAACATGCTTGCGATGGACATGCCTGCTAGGGCGGGTGTGTATGCATCCTCTAAAAGCAGTGTTCTTGCTAGAATGATTTGCACCTAAATCTGCAGCGTAAGCAACTAGAAGTGGTGATTATTTCTTTTTCTGAACCCTACTTTTTAAACTCACATGGCTGAGACCTCGTTCGATTAAGGTGGGTAAAATAAATTGGAAGAAAATTCTTCTCTTTTCAACCAGGCTCTAGAATTGGTGTTAACAATTTCTGAGCCGCACACAGTGATTGCTGGCTTAGGCTTGTGATCAATGACTTCTGAAGGCAGTATGTCGTTCGCAGTTAAGGGATAGTCAGTGTCTGGAATCAGCGATTGGAAGTTGTGACCTCACAGCATTGGACGATGTGATGACATGCAACTAAAGTAAAGTATGAAAACAAAAGGTACATCAACCAGCATTGCATCGAGGCTAAACATGAAAGATGATCTTGTAGCCTCCCTCTACTGCATCTCTCTCTCTCTCTCTCTCTCTCTCTCTCTCTCTCTCTCTCTCTCTCTCTCTCTCTCTCACTCACTCACTCTCCCATCGGGCCTTGTATTGTCAATTCCTTTGGGCAATTTTTTTAGGTTAGAGGAGCATGCAGAGCTCAACCATATTACAACAACATCAACACAATTCCACACCTGGCAAGAGTCAGCTGTCTTCAGACATTTCTGCTCGTGACCTCTAGTTGAAATAATTTTTAAAACTACCCTGCAGCTAGAAAATATCACAAGAAGACTCTGTTGTTGTCTGCAAAAGCAGCATTTCTTTTTAGTGTTCGCCTGACAATGCAATGAGCCCTTCGTGATACATGCAAAATGCCTCTTAGACAATCAAGGCTGTAGTCAGGCATTGCGATGCCACTGAATACCCAGCATTAGATAGTGTTGCCATACAAGGCTACAATTTTTATGTTCATGCCTTTGACGACCCCTTAATGTAAAGACTCAAGTGTTTCCAAAAGTGATGGCAACGTAGCAATCGTTTTTACGGTCCTTCCAAAGATGGTTCTCTAAATGTAAAGAAAGTTTCTTCAAATAAGAAAGGACAACTAGATCCGTTGACTTTACCTCTCTGAGATTAACAATGCACAAACAGCTTTGACTCTGGTCTGTGTATAAGTTGAGTCATTAAATTAGACAGCAGCCAATAGAACAGCCTATTTTTTATAGTAAGAGAAACGTTGGCAGCTTTCACCTGCATGCAGGAAAGAATTGCTGCTACACTACTCAAACCCTATATATATATATATATATATATATATATATATATATATATATATATATATATATATATATATTTATATATATATATATATATATATATATATATTTATGTATTTATATATATATATATTTATATATATATATATATAATTCATTTATATTGCGCCCCAAGAGAACTTAATCTCTATTCAGGCGCTTCACATATGCCTCGGGGCTCGAGCCCACGACCTCAGTCAGACCTTGGTCGGGGCTAGCACCTTAAAACCCTAAAAAGGATGAGTCATTTTACGACCACTGATGGTATCACTTAGATGTTGCTTTTATGCCGTAAATGTATTTTTATGTGGTATACATTTAGCAGTTTTTTTTACTTATGTTTAAGAGCTTTGACCCAGGAGTAGTCATCAGAGAAAATAACTGACCTCGGCAGTACTTGCTCACTGGCATGTGCGTTCGTGAAAGTGTGCATCATCACTTCGGACAGTAGCAGTACCCTTGTAATTTTCTCACCGAATTTCAGCATTACTTTTGACTGTTGTATCCAAAGTTTTTCCTACCATCGCATTGCTACTTCGTAGCTTCGGTGCATCAAAGTATCATTTCATTGCCGGTTTCATGTGTGCATGGAGTCCGAGAAGAAAAAGATTTGAAGAATGTGTTCAGTTTTCTTTTGTTTTGCTGCCTTAGATTGTGTGTCTCGTCCTTAGCAGAGAGATTTCTGCATCACTGATGTAGTGATTTAGCTGCATCTTTCCAGAGTTGCGGTTTGAATAAGCAAACCTGTCAATCGCAACCCTTACCAGGTGGCTTTTATAGACGGACCGAGCAGCTCAAACTGGCAGTTACTGGGCGAGGCGTGCCGGCCTTGCAAAGACCCGCCATCCAGTTACGACGTGCACGCATGCCTAATAATGATGATGATAATAATATTGACATTTGTATAGTGCCCCCAGAAAGCTAGATTTCTTTCTGGGTACTTTACACATCCGCAACATGTCATTTTCATATTCTTGCGCTTGCACTGTTTTGTGTTTGTCCGTGCTGATGCAGCGACAAGCTGCAATTCATGCTTTAGCAGCAAGAAGACGACAAATATGGCCGACTGCAAGTGCTCCAAATGCAATGTCGGACAGCCGCTGCCGGACGAGGCGTGCTGCGACAGCGAGATCTGTGTGGACGCCGCCCTGCTCGTCGAGTGGTACGCAGGAGTGGCTTGGTAGCTCGTTCATTTGCTTGCATCACTCTCGGCAGCAACCTGTCAACCTGCTGTGGGCCTATGCTGACGGCCAAACTCTCGTCGGTTGCAGCTCGAGAAAATGCTTGTGCGACGAAAGCTGCGCGAACAGGCGCTTCCAGCGGCGCCAGTACGCCAAGTTGGAACTCTTCAAGACGGACATGAAAGGCTGGGGTCTCCGCTCACTGTGCGATCTGCCGTCGTAAGTAGCAGTCGCAGCCACAGGTGGTCAAGGCTAGGTTGATTTTGCTGAGCGCGATTTCTGTTCATCACAGATGGCGGCTATATGTCACGCCTTCTTCTGTCGGTTTTGCCATATGATCTTAAATCGGCGCATGTCCTATCCGCTGGTCGGGTTAATTGTGTGCCTCGATGGCTCTGCCAGTTCATCCTCAGGCTAGCTCCTGTTCAGAGCGTGCCCCGGTCACCTGGAGTGTGCCGTAAAACCTTGTAAATAAATGATAGCTATTTTCTGCCTGCTAGGGCGACGGCTTCGTCGATTGACTTTGGGATGGGTGAGTAGGACAGACTTTCTATTTTGGTCGATTTGCTCTTTTTTAGCTGGCTGGGGAGAGACCACACTTGTAATGCCTAAGCCATCTTCTGACAGCTAATTGTCAGCAGCGATCAGTGGGAGGTGGAAATACCGGTTTTTTGAGTTTTGCCCTAGGTACCCTCAAAGGCCATCATCCTCTTGCCCACACGTGTAATTCGTGTAAATTCAGTACTTTGCAATTCTCTTAATTAGTGTACACCACTGAGGCCGAATGCTTACGGCACCTAAGAGATGATTTTCGCTTCGCTAAAAACATTCAAAGCACTAAATAGATGCAAATAGGCGTTTAATGGAGCGGGCTGGAGTGCTGGTTTAAGAAAGCAGGCTTAGGCCTGGATCTTGACTGAGATAAAGGAATTCTTCCGTGCCTACTAGAGCTGGCGTTTGCACTGTGATGTACTAAGAAAATCTGTGAGACCACGGGACACTTGCTTGCCTATGCCAAGTGGTCTCACTTCTCGGATATTGACTTTGCTGCTAAAAAGTGTTGTATCTTCTCGGCATCATTGCCCTGATATGTACTTCCATAATGGTGCTGCCAGCTAATGCACACACACGGTAGCAATCAGCAACCACCACACTTAATCTGGCCACGTGTTCTGTCGCTGGTGTGTGTGCAGTCATACTTTAAAGTCACTCTTGTATGGTCAAGTGCATATTCGCATATTGTGTCCACAGCCCCCTCTTTTGCACTACTAGTTTACTCAATCCTTGCTTAAGCTTCGTTTTTCAATGCCTCTATCGATAGATGGGTTGATCCCAAGCCATTCAAATCCAACCATTGTTTATCGTGTACTCAAAAAGCCTGGATTTGATTCCAAAGTTTTGGCTAATTGCTGTCTGCTGTCCATCATTCTTTTTTCAAAGACTCAAAAAGTCCATTACTAGACAGCTTGTGGAGCTTATTGCATGTAGGTCTAGCTAGCTTATTGGGAAGGTGTTAGCCTGAATTTCAGCCATTATATTCTACCAAAACCACTCTTATCTGTGCATGATTCAGTGCGTGTTAGTAGCTAGAGGTCCTACTAACCGGTAACCCTCTTGTTTGCCTTTGCTTGCTGGGCTAAGCGCTTTCTTCTTTTTGCTTTTGGATGTTTTCTAAGGATGATGCAGTGCTATCACTTACCCATGGTTAATAATTCTCTTGCTGCGCCTAGATAGATAGAGATTTAGTTCTCTTAGGGTGCTATACAAACGACGAATTATTATTATTTTCCATTTGACAAATGAGCATACTAGGATAGGGATAGTGGTAAGAGAGTTAATATGCCCTTAGTCCTGTTTCAACTATCTGTCATATTCGATACCGATGTTCACTAGATCCTTGACGAGAAACAGAATGGTGGTCTTTCAGGTCGGTGCGACTGTGGCGGGTCATGCGTGTCGAGTATACTGTCATCCGGTCGCTCAGTCTCATTCACCTTTGAGTTCCACGAGGGTTTATTCCGTTCCCCCTGCTTTTCTCTATTTATACAGCTCACCTCGAAAAGATAAGGGGACCGACTGCATTCGCTGTCACTTCTATGCTAGTACTACCAATGTAACTATTGTTCAACCGTTCACTAATAGTTGTAGTACATTATTAACCGAACTAGGCTTTTTCTTGCATCCGGTCTTGGATGTTGGCTTATTCCTAGCTCTATGTAAAACAAAACAGTAGCTAACCCATCACCCCGATCGACAGAGCGATAAATGTCCTAAAGTGAGATCGTAGTGTTAGGACTCTTCTTGCTGCCATCCATACGAGTTAGACCACAACCTCTAAATCTTTTAGTCATGTCATACCAATCGCATAGGGAACTTACTTAGCTCTCTTAGTCGATGAAATAATAAGAGCATTGTCGAGCCCCAGTGTGGGTGTCCTCTTTGACGATGACCTGATTTTGGACAGTTTTATTCTTGAAGTCTTTTACGGGCCACTCACATTTGTTCCTATCCTATAGGTTAGAGGCTACTTACTGCAAGCACATGATTAAAATCTTACTACATCTCTTGGTTATACAACTGTGAAGCTGCTTGTACCTGGTAGGTTTTCCTTCCCTTGCTTTTCCGTCAGTCGATAAGAAACTGTCGGAAGGACTATAGGCAACATTTGCACTATCGGTTTTTGCCAGTTTTCTGAGCACAGGTCCATCCACATATATCAGCTCTTATCGCTATCTGCCTTAATAATATACCGTGAGCCCCCCCCCCCCCCCCGATTTACGAAATAGATAAGGACTGGAAAACCTGTCGTAAGTCGAAAATGGTATGTTATGCATTCTACCGTGAGCCCTCGGCACCCACAATGCATAGCTATCATGGTGAGCCGTAATGGCTCACTAGGTAAGGCGGTTGCTTTTCACGACCTCGGCCCCGAGGTCGTGGGTTCGAATCCTGTGGTGAGCGATCCTTTATTGCCACTGCAAGCGGTGGTGATAGCCGGCAAGGCTCTTCTGTCACTATACAAAAAGAGGCTATTAAATCAGCTAGTATTTATTTATTTTTTCCTTCCTACTGCTTGTGGCATTGTGAAATCTAGTGACACTATGGATTTTGAAAGTTTTCTTGGGTAATTTTCATTTTTTTTCGTGATTGTGGCCAAGTTCGTATTTCCGAGTTTTCGTAAGTAGAACTGTCGTAAGTGGGGGGGGGGGGCTGACTTTATTCCTCATGTTCTGACATAATGTTTCCAATAAACAGCAACTAGACCCACCGGAAACCGATGGAAAAATTAGCTAAATAAACACTGTTTAGCTCTTCAGTTTAGAGGGATGCCAACAATTTGACTAGGCTACAGTTTGCCGTGACTGTCGCAGCTAGGTTTGTCTTCTGGCCCTACGTTAAAGCCGTCAATTAATTTGGTTTTCAATTCAAGTCAACCCGGCGGCTTCCCTCCCTCCCTCCCTTGGTCAAGTGCCACGCTGTTGTGTACTTCTACTGCCTAGCTGCACGGTCGTCTGACTGCTTTGCCTTGCCCCTGCAGGGGACAGTTTGCGATTGAGTATCTGGGCGAAGTCGTTGATCGCAAGGAGTTCAGGAAGAGGACTCTGAGGTACGCTCGTGACCAGCACCAGCACCATTACTTTATGGAGTTGGACAGGGAGCGCATGATCGATGCGACATTGTTCGGAAACAACTCGCGGTTCATTAACCACAGCTGTGACCCCAATTGCGAGATCCAGAAGGTAAGAGAGAGTGGCCGCCCTTTACAATCGCCGTTTGTAAAGTCGGTAGGTCGGCTTCTCGGTCCTCTTTTGTTCGCAGCCTGTGTGCCTGGGGAGGGGGAGAGTAAAAAGAGAGAAGAATTGGCCGAAGTCAGCATTGAACGGCACTTTTTTTGCTGCAAATTTAATGTGCCTAGAAAGAGATTGAGTTATGTGAAAGATCTGTAGCATATGTATTATTATTATTATTATTATTATTATTATTGCGACATTGGATGGGTCATTCTGTTCGGTGCTTTGGGGCATAGTTAACTTCGTCTGTACATTTGTTGCGCCTAGTATTTTCTCACACTGTAGGCTAGCTAAGGCGGCAGCATGTGTAATTTTGCAAAATCTATGGTTTTCTCATATTAATCCTACCTTGTAGTATTTTTTGGCCTTGATTTTGTAAAAATCTGCAATACCTGAGCTTGAGTTGATTCACGGAATGCATGGATTTAGGGCCGACTCTACTAGGGCACTCGTGTATGTGTGTAGACACACACACACCTGTGCATGTACACCCACCCCCCCCCACACATGCCTATGGACTGGGCTTAGTTGGTCCGCATGCTTGGGCTTTTGCCTTGAATGAAGGGAGCCGCACAGGTAGCTCAGGTACAGGCCGAGTGCTGCATTTTTTTCGTGTAGAGGCATTTACAATATTTTTCTTTGCAGTGGCTGGTTGGCCGTGACTATAGAATGGGTTTTTTTACTTGCCGTCCCGTCGCGGCTGGCGAGGAGCTGACGTTTGACTACAACTTGGTTCTCTACGGGTACGTATGTGTGTCATATGCTATGCAGTTGCCACATCACACCACTTCTCGCTGACCTGCACTGGGTCCCAGTCAAGCAGTGCATCGACTTCAAGGTTCTGTCACTCACTTTTAGGTCCTTTCATTCACTGGCTCCAGCCTACCTATCAGATCTACTCTCCCACTAGGCTAGGCATAGTATGACCCACTTTTCTGAATATAATCGTTTTCCTACACCTCGTACGAACGTCAAATCCTTTGGAGAGCATGCCTTTAGTTCATATGCTACCGAAGCTTGGAATGCACTTCCGACTAGCAGCACGGCATCCCCTGACTTGACGGCTGGTAAAAAGAAGCTAAAACACATCTATTTATCACAGCATTTAGTGGGTCCATGTGATTCTTCCTTTGTCTGTTTATGCGTGACGACACTGTACACGTTGCCACTAACCATATTTACATGCTGACACTATGCTCGTCACCCCCAACCACGTTATGCCTGTTGCCATTGAGCATGCTACCATTAACCATCCGGTCATGCTTCCTGTGCACAAATGTAAAGTGCCTAGAAAAAGATTAACTTCTCTGAGGGCACTATATACAGATGTATTATTATTATTATTATTATTATTGTTATTATTATTATTACACCCTATCGTGGTTTCCTTGGAGGGAGAAGTCCGCTCCTTGTCCAGCAGCTCTTTGGAGTTCCCTTGAACTTGATCATGTGTGGTCACTGGGCAAGCCCAATTGAATGGGCATTTTGAAATGTTCAATTGTGCCCGATTCTACTAGGGACTGTAAAAAACTAACCATTCGATCGTGTTTTCTTTGCAGCAAATGTAAAACGCCTAGAAAGAGATTGAGTTATCTGAGGGCACTTTATCAAGCGTATTGTTACCATCATTATTAAGATGCAGTACATTGCCTCAGTCTGATTCTGTTTTTGTTTTGCTGTCTTTCAAATGTATTTCCCTTAGGGAGCAGCTCGGCAGTGTAGGCTTTCTACACTTAGTATTGCCATTGCTTGATTTAGCTACTAATTATGCTATTCATTGTTATAGCATAGGCGTTTTTTCACACGTTGTCTATGCTCTGCCATATTGTCGTACTGTAGGGTGCGCAAGCACCGACTAACCAGCCGACTCCCACAAATAATCCATCACAATTTTTCCATTTGTGTTGACCGAGCTGCAAACCATGGTATTACTTGCAGCAGTTTGCATTAGTAGACTTTAGAATGGTGTTGTGCTATCAGTCATCAATGGTCACTTGGTGACCGGGATGTCGTACGTCACGGGTTTCTCGATTTCTGCCTAGCCACTGGTTTTGTGTTGTCTATGAATGAGCATTAGGTAGTTACAGCTTCTGGACAATTATAGCGGCTGCCAGGGACTGTGTGCTCAGCATCCCTTCCCGTGATTCCTGAGAATCCTTACATGTTAATGTATCGAGGAGCTGCTCCTGGTATAACGGCTGCCATGGACGGATAGTTGGCAAATTGTTATCTGCTGAATGGAGATGTCGGGTTTTAGCCCCTTATTGTGTGAGGAGGCAAGCTCGGCATGGGCTCAGCTCTCCTCTCGCTGGCCAAGTGTTCGTTTTATGCAGCCGTCAGGGCGACATGCATGTGCTGACTGCTTGCTAGTTTTTCTTTCGAGTGCAAGTGCAGTCTAGGTGACTGCACATGTCGCAAAGGCAAACTATGCAGGCACTATGCACAGGCCGAGACGATGCATATCTGTGGCTGCCGCTCCTTGCAGAATGCGCTCATTGCGCTGGTGCCTCGTGCCGTTCAGTAGTTGGCGCTCGTTGCGGACCGACGGCTGTGGCAGATGTTGTCCTCCTTCGCAGCGTGCAACACGGCCGTCGTGATTCGACTGCTCGCTTTGCCCCCCCCCCTTCTTCATCAGGGAAGAACTGCAGAAGTGCCACTGCGGTGCACCCAACTGCAGTGGCACTATCGGGACAGGCAAGCAGCTGTCGCTCGATACCGGCAGATTGAAGAAGAAAGGGAAGAAATCTGTCGACTACAAGTACATGAGCAAGGTGAGCGGCCGTTGCAGCTGCGCTCGTGCCCTCAGCCCGTTGTGCAGACGGCCGCTTAGCGTCCAGTCGATAGCGACTGTTATTATGCTCACGGGCAACCTGTCTCCTGTCTCTCCCTTCCCCTTTGCTGCCGACCCCTCCGCCCCCTTTCCCTGGGTGTGCGGCAGTGCCCCGTCGGCAGTGCTTGCGAGCAGTCTCGTTCGTTCCGCAGACTGACCTCGAGATCGCCAGGCTGTCTGAGGTGTGCAAGTCAGAGCACGCGGCCGGCAAATGCCCCAAGTCGCTGGGCCTCACGCGACTGATGATGCACAGCGAGAATGTCGAGCAGCTGCTTGAGATGCTTCAGATTCTGCAGGTTTGTAGCACCTGGCTTGCTCGCCACGTCCACGTGCGTGCGTGCTGGGCGCTCGGAAGTGCTGTCGAGGTGCTGCTGCTGCTGCTGCTGCGCTTTTTTCCTGCTGACGACGTTCATGACGTGACCAATCTGCTAGGGCGCTCATGAGATGTGCCGGCGCATGTTCCTCACCTTTCACGGTCTGGAGAGCATCTGGTGGTTTGCTTCCGATCAGGCGACCAAGGGAAGCCAGACGGACGAGTTTCGCATCCAGGTACTACGGCTTGGCTGCTGCCGCTAGGCAGCTGCAGGCAGCCAGCGCTCATGGTGCCAAGCACAGAACTCTGAGCTGTGAGGTCTGAGCTTCTCGAGCTTTCTCCCTGCGCCTGCCTCTAGGTCATCAAAGCTCTGACCGTGCTCCCTGTGCAAACGAAGAACGCAATTCAGGACACCAAGGTGCTGAGCCTCATGCAACGATGGAGACGCGAGCTAGCCAACAGGAACACGGCGTCCACCGCTGCCGGTGGCGCGCTCATGGCCGAAGCCGTTGCAGCCGCCGAGCGGACAGCCAGCGATCCTGCACCGCCTCTAGTTGCCACGGCTTCGGAGGACAGCAGCACCAGTGGTGCGTGAGCTATGCCCCTTTTGTGCTGAGGAGGCGCCTTATGGTGCTCCTGCGGCCACCGATGCCGACCCGGAGCTGCCATGCCGCCGCTGCCTCGGCTTGTGCCATCTGATCCGGCTGCTGCCCAGCGCATACGGTGGCTTCGGCAACATAGCTGTTGTTGCACGTAGCATTGAGCTAGCACTCTTCCCATCGGCCACAGCCACTGACCGATGACGTGCCGTCTTGTAGCCGAGGAGGTTGCTGCCGGAGCGGTCAGCAAAGTCGGCGATGTAACCACACCCGACGACGCTTGCTGTTTTCCGTCAGTTGCCGGGGAAATCCCTGCATCAGCTGACGTGACCCTTGGCAGCAGCTCTGCTGCCTCGGCGACCCAGCCAACTGAGCCAGCTGAGGGCTCTCATCCCGATGGTAAGTCGGTCCGTTGCTGCCATTGCTGTTCGGCAGCTGCGGTTAATGGTCGACGTTGGCTTTGCAGGCAAAGTGAAATGGTATCACACTCCACCCCGGTCTGGCTCGTGCAGCCCAGCCTTCTCATTATCGAGTGCTAGGGTTCGAAAGCAGCGACCAGATTCCATGTGCACTGCCCCTTGCTTCTGGTGGCCTGGCTCTGCCTGCTGCTTTTGGTATGCCACACCGCCGGTGTACCATAATAATAATAAAAAAAATATTGGCAATGATAAAATATTTACATAGCACCGTAAGCAGACGATGTCACCTTTCTAGGCACCATAGGCATATGCCAAAAAAGAAGCATGTCAAATTGCCAGTCTCGGACAAAGTGTCGGAATTTACTCGGACGAAGCCAGGTGGTGAATGTCATCAAATCTGGAGATGAGATGTCAGCCTTTAGTGAGTTCAGAGCTTTGGGAGCATTGTAACTGAAGGCAAGGTCTCAAAGGATTTGAAGTTCGTTAGAGGTAGAACCAAACGAGCCGAGTAAGAATTGCAGGTTTCTCGACAGAAGGCCTGATTGGGAAAATAACTCGGCTTAGTTCCTGGAGTGCAGTAAATAAGGGACTAAAAAAAGTCAGTGGCAGAATCTTGGAGTTATTGCTGCCTCATAGTGAGCCAGTGCAGATAGGTTGGAACTTGTGGCAGAAGCGATTTTTGCGACATGCAAGCCCAACTGCCGAGTTTTGCACCGACTATTAGTGCTATAAGCACCTCCATAGGTTTGCCATGTACATATGCTTGAGTTTTTCGTACATCCTGCATATGGCTCTCACTGGAATGCCACTCTTGTGAAGGATTCCTGCAGTAGCATCCGGTGCTCTACAATATATTGCATATGCATAGAGAAAATTCGGTTTTACTTCGACTTGGTCAGCAATTGCCGAAATCCCATGCATGCATATCATACGCTTACTGCTGTTTCACCGGACCTGTGATTTCGGGATTTCTTCACCTGTGGAAAAGCGCATGACCTATAGAAGACTAGCATGAACTGCTCAATTGTATTTTCATCCGTGAGCATCGGTATTTTTAAAACTCATGCAATCCACCGTAATCTTCTTTAGGGTCATCTCTTTTGGCTTGAATACTATGCATTCTTGTATTGGGGTTTTTATTTTGAAACTTGGCTTGACTTTCTGTACGATTCTGTTAATTCGGTCAACCTGCATTTCGACTCTTTTTTCCAGATACAGCATGAAAAGTTCAATTTTGTTTATCTAGAGGAATCATAAGGATGCATAGACAGCTGCAGTGACACAAATTCCGGGTTGTTTGGGCAGTTGATGCATAGGCTGCTCTGGTTTGATTCATAGGCCAGCTTAGGGTTAAGATGCTCACCTT
This sequence comes from Cristatella mucedo, assembly GCA_009760855.2. Lineage (NCBI taxonomy): Eukaryota > Metazoa > Bryozoa > Phylactolaemata > Cristatellidae > Cristatella > Cristatella mucedo. Next base: position 3,900,882 of record WPIO01000017.1, read on the forward strand.
TTAACGACCTGGACCTTTAACGATCTGGAGGTCGAGGGCTATATGTAAAGGGCATGGTTGAAGATTGTGTTCTCTGGAGGTACCATGCAAATGAATTATATTTGTGTGCATGCGTGTATAGCGCCTCTGTTAACCCTGTTAGAACTCGGGCACTGATTCTGATGTGAGAGCTCAGGAAGTGACTGAGGTTTGAGTGCTTGAGACTACTAACTTGGGAGTGGCCTGATAGAAGCTGTATCGAGAACGTGGGATAACTGCAGTAGGGCACCGACCATACCAAGAGTAAACTAATTAGCATAATCATAAAAATAATTAAGTGGTTTGGGTAGCGCCCTAATAGAACCAAATATCTTTCCGGCGCTCGAAAGCTAGCTGCAAGAGAATCGGCGCCTTTTTGCAACTCTTGCGTTGTGCTCTTCAGCTCAGCAGTGTGCACCAAGCTTGGTGGCCCTGGCAGGTCGATGTAGCCAATCATAGCTGTATCCAAGTCAGACACTATTTGTATCAAATTCACTTGATTGCTTCCGAGTCGACATACAAAGAGCTCTTTCGACTAAATTCTTTGTAGTCGGAAATCGTGTGATTACGTAGTGAAGCTCGGTGCTGTCTGATATCGCTCTCATTTTCCGCAACCCCTCTGTGAAACTAGTCCACTTTTTTGAGCAGCGGCAGGGGTGGCGGCAGATCCTGCAACTTCGTCCAATAATGCGTCGGAAGCGAGCTCTCCACCTGGACAGTCGGCAATCATCCTTGCAGGTCTACTCGACGAGCTTCTTGATCATTGGTCGAAGCTTAAGGTATGGATTCGCTGTGCCTGGCATTTACTTAGGGGGTGCATCGGGCACTCACAGCTGAGCAGTGTCGTCTAGCGAATTTCGTGACGTCAGGAGGTGTTCAAGATCCCCAAAAAGCAGCAAGCAGAGGAGCAGCAGAAGAGCGACGTGTGTGCTGTGAAGACTGAACCTGATGGACCTGCACCGGAAGATGGTGCAGACAACAGTGGAGGCTACAATCGCCGGAAGTCTCGGTTCGACTTAGCTGTGACCAAGGAGGACAAAACCGGCGAGGGCTGGGATGCCACCGGTCCCCAAGCGAAAGCAGGTGAGCCACCGCATGCTTGCCGACTGCTCCGGCCGATCGCAGCTTCTCGGCATTGTCTTGGCACGTCTTGTGCGGGCATCAGGTGGGCAGTGGCATTGGGGCTTTTTTCTCACGGTTTGGCAGCCACTTTTGGGGATCTCGGTTTCGGTTTGTAAAAAAAAAAACCTGGTCGGTTTTTTCTGATGAGGCTTGCACAGCCTCCGGCTATTGCAGCCTGCTTTCGACTGCTGGTGAAATATAGTGTAGCTCGGTGCGTTCGTTAAGTCTACAGAGATAGAAGAAATGGCCTGGCCGTGCTGCTGGTGCATGCAGTGAAGTACACATTTCCGCTGCCGACCCCACCCTGTACATTGTTTTCCAGTGGCGCTGTGTCATTCAAGTAGTAGGACACGTCCTCTCGGTGCAACCAATTTGAACTCACTCTGCTTATGCTCGGTAGGTGCTTTGGCTGCTAGGAATAATAATAATAGTAATAGTACGTTTGTATAGTGCCGTCAGAGTACTTGAGCTCTTTCTCGGCACTTGACATATGCTGTACAGGAATGAAGCGAATGAGTCGGTTCATTTCTTGAGATGAGCTGTCGCTTTGCTTCACCCTCACCCTCCGTAGCAAGGAAGCAATGCATGTACCATTGACCTCCATTGACGCATCGTCAGTCGTTTCTAAGTGGGGGATGCGCATCCAAACATTTGCCTTTCTTAGGACGTATGTCTTCTTTGGCCTTTAATCTGCAGGTCAGGCGATTACTGACTGTACACATTGTACCGCCCTGGCTTGACTCACTTGTAGAAGTTGGAAGAGAGCAATCTCGCTCGTCTGGTAGGAGCAACCGGCTGCTTCTCTCAGACGGAGCGAGTGGAGAGCGGAAGAGGAGGCACGGAGACTCTGCTCTTGGGGGTCAGCAGCGCAGCTATTCGCGCACCTCTAAGTCGGCGTAAGTGGTCAGGCATTTTTCTAGTGTTTGCGCAGGCAGACTGGTCTCTGTGTGACCTAGCGGCATTCGTGTGCAGCATGTTGCAGCGACATATTGTAGTGCAGCAGTCGGGACCTTCCCCTTCGAAGCATTTGGAGCATTGCTTTTTAGAATGCCGCTGACCGGGCGAGCAAGCATATTGATTAGGCGGAACCCTGTGTCTATACCTGCCACCTTTGGCCCATCTGCCTGCTCCTTTGGGTGTTAAGGTGCTGTTCGCTGTATTGATTGCAAATGGAGCTCAGGGCACGCTCATACGAGGAGCGTAGGTGCACATACCTGCTTTGATACTGGAAGCCAAACCAGATGTAATGTGCCTGCATTTGAAGTGATTTACCGTAGTTACAGTGTTACCATACGGTCTTTCAGTCGTTTTTCGCGACCGGTGATGACTAAGGAACAGACCCGGCGACAGTTTGAAGCCGATGTCAAGGCTAAGGACCTGCTGGTAAGGGTTGCCAGAGAGTGCTGTCATTTTTTGCTAGGCAAATAGAGAGGAAAAAAGGATCACTGTGCTGCAGACTTACATGTAAACATGTAAATTTGTTTCAACTCATTTCAACTGTTTCAAGTGAACGATTTACATAGGAACTCAGATAGGGACTTACGACAATAGTAATACCCAAATTTAATAATTGGCTGTTGTAGCACCCTAAGAGAACTATATTTCTTTCTGGAAGCTTGGTCTAGATAGAATGCATATCGTCAGAGTATTGATTTTATTATGCAAAAAAATAATAACAATGCACCTTTGGTATGCACTTACAGGGCAGATTCACGTGGACCTGGTTGTGGGCGACAGACCTGTGTCTGCTTTGCCTAAAGATTATCAGTCTAGAGATGTGATGTTAGTTGGTAGCAAGTTAATAATAATAATAAAAATACATTTGTTATAGTGCCCTCAGAGACCTCACTCTCTTTCTAGGCACTTTACATTTGCTGCAAAGTAAGCATCATCAAGTGGCTAGTCTAGTGGCTAGTAGCCAGGCATGCCCAATGACAACAAGCATACTATGGTTAGAGATGACTTGCAGTGTCAGCATGCTTAAGCAGACAAAGGACGAATCACATGGGCCCTCTAAATGATGCGATAAATAGATGCCATGCCTTGACAGAACCATGTAGCTAGTGAGCCGTGGTGGCACACTGGGTAAGGCGGTTGCTTTTCACGACCTCTATCCCGAGGTCGTGGGTTCGAAACCTTCGGAGGGCGATCCTTTATCGCCACTGCAAGTGGTGGTGATAGCCGTCAAGGCTCTTCTGTCGGTATACAAAAGAGGCTGTTAAATCAGCTAGTATTTATTTAGCTACTAAGATCTTTATATATAAGATCGCCAGCCGTCACGGTTAGTAGTACCTCAGCTTGGATTGGTATCAAGCATGATGACTTGCTGGGGAGTTTGTCTGAAACTTGCACGCATCAATCAGTCGTCAAAGAAGACACCTAAATACAAGCACTCGATGGTGGTCATACCATGGCACCACAAATTAAGGAGAGTCACTTATTCCATCAGTAGTTTTTGGTTCCTTGGGGGAGTTTATTTTTTCATAGCTTATGAAAAATTGATTGTCATCAAAGACCGAATGTCTTCAAAGTAGTCATTTCAGGTACCAATGCCTTATCAAAGGCCGCCTTAGTTTTTTTGGCCATGTTTAGCAATGGAGACCATACATTCATAATGACCTCAGTCCTCTGTGTGCTGCAGCTAAAGGCGACAAAAGATCGGACCTCATCCACTAGTAGTGAGGCTACTCCTGTTGCTCCTACTCCACAGCCACCAGGTGATACCGGCTCTATGCTGCAAGCTGTGGCTGTCTGCCAGCCGTCATCTTCTGCAGCAGGTTTCACCACCACAACACAACTACCACAACTACCGAGTGTTGGCTCAGCAGGCTCTTCAATGTCACAGCTGCCCGTGCCTGTATCTTTTGTCGACAGTGGCAGCGTGCCCTATGGACAATCACTTGGCCTCACGGCAGCCATCCCGGTAAGGTTTTCTGTAGCTGTCGATTCTATGCTTACTATGTATTTTGTTAGGAAAATGGTTTTCTAGACCTAAGATGCAGTGAAGGTGTTGCAATAGAAAAGTGAACACAAATGTGCAGAAAGATCGGTTAATACTGACTCGTGATGCTGAAATGTCGAAGTAGAGTAGTTTTGGTACATCGAGGGTGGCATTTTGGCGATCTTCACAGTTGCTTTGATGGCATGCATACCAAACGAACCAAATATATCTGAATGTCATATTGATAGCCTATGTGGAATCCATGTTTTCTGTTTATTCTTTCCTTCAATTCAGTCACTTGCGACGATGTCAACTGTTAACAGCTAAGCTGGTAAAAAAAAATTATGCATCACAATTTGTAATATAGGAATGTCTGAATGACTGGTTGCCCTACTTTACTAGCCTCCATCAAATGCTCTTGTTTGTTATAGCAGTTATATACTAAGAACATCACTGACCTTGCAGCGTGCATAGAGTCGTTATCTTGCTGCTAAATGTAACGAACCCCAAGCCGATTTTTAGCTTTAAAATCCAAATTGCTTGACCAAACTTGAGTAAAGTACTTTTTGACTAATCCTTGTTTGGTGCTGATGCAGTAACCCAGCTAGTCGCCTGATTTGAACCCTACAGCACGACTGTGGAGTGATATCGACTGGCGGCTGAGGCAGAGTATTCGGCTTACACCAGTAGCCGACCTTTTCAGTAAAACTCAGTCTCAGTGAATAGTGCTACAGCAGAAGAGACAAATCAGAAGCTTGCAGCCTCTTAGCCTGGCCAGACAAGGGATGTCATAAAGAATCGTGGTGGGACATTACGCTAAATGCATGCATACCAGCAGAATATGTTTGTTTTTGGACTGTCAGTAAATATTTTCACATGCTTCACATAACTTTAGTATACCTTGCATCGTATACAACTCTTATCTAAACGAATTTACAGCCACAGCGGTGGCGACCATACTGTGAGGAATGTTTTGCTACTGTAGTGCATTTGTCTTGTCCCTTCTTATCGCAAGTGAAATTGTCAGCTTGTGCCTCTAACCAACACCAAATCCTGCACCTTCAGTTCCTATGCTTTTATAGCATAGAACTCATCACCGACTGACGTCACGGCATATCCTGATTTGACGACATTTTAAATAAGCTAAAGAAAAGCTTGTTCCTGAGAGCATTTGCTTCGTCCGTGTTGTGCATTGTCCTTTTTGTGCTAATGCGAGTTGCAATTATACGTTATCACTAGTCAGCGCACGTGTCACTGCTAGTGGATGGCGTTCGATCTTCTAATGTTGCCTTTAGCTGCAGCACACAATATGTGTAAAGTGCCTAGAATGAGACTTCTGTTATTTAGGACAAGATACGAGTTTGTTATTGTTATTATTCTGCTCTCTATACTGCCTCGGATTATCTCGGATTAGTCTGTGGATTAAGCCTGTCTGCACATTTTACAATCTCAGTTGTTTTGTTCGTAGCCTCCAGCCTTTCTCACTGCACGTCCACCGCCGGCAGCATCACATCATGCAGCTGCTTCCTTCCAGCAGCAGCAGTTGTCGGTGAACATGCAAGGCCAGCATTATAGTTCCGCCTATGCAACTGCTCCTCCGCCACCACCAGTTGGCGGAGGGGTCTTCAGCATACCGCCGTACGGGGGTGTCTTTGGTGCAACATCTCACGGCACCGGAGCCTATGGAATGTCGGGCCTGCCGCTGCCACCCACTGGTGCCTATAGTGGCGTGCCTCTCGGTGGAACCAACTATGGGGCTGGTCCACTGACTGCAGCTTATGGTCCGTCAATGCCATTGGTTGCAAACTACAATCCGTCCTCTGTCAGCAGCAGTTACAGCATGCCACCCCTGCAATCTGCAGACCCGAGTCGCACAGTTCCACCGGCTCTATACCCCGGTGTGCTGCCTAGCCACTACATGCAGCCGCCAGTGATGCCTCAACAACCCCAGATGATTCAGCAGCCTCACATCGTTAACCGTCCTGCTGGTTTGCAGCCGGGAGTGGCTGCTCTGTCGATGCAAATCCGGGCGAGTCTTCCGGTAAGGCTGTTGTTGCACTGCCGACTTCTTTGTACCTAATTTTCCAGACTGCTGGCGCATAATTTTCAAATATTGATAATCTATCTCTCATTCGATGCTGCAGTCGAGCCAATGCGATTGTATTCAATTAGCCAATGCGATTGTATGCCAATGCGATTGTATCTGCACATTTTTTTATTTCGCAACCACTTCCAGCATGCAGAGAATGCTGTGTTGTTGCTAGTAAGACCACGTTTAGAAAGGCCATTTGCTAGTAAGACCTCCGTGTCATAATACACGAGACCAAACCCAGCCAACGCATCTCGTGACCTACACCGGTTGCTACGGGTACTAGCAGAATGCCAGAGTACCCAATGTATTCGAAAATAAGCTCTGTAATAATAATTTAATCATTTTTAGAGTCATTCTAACTACAATTCGAACATAAATCTACTGTCATAAGCCAGCTTAGTTACTCCTAAGAGACCATTCAAGGTGAGAGGTAGTGCTGGCCAAGCACCCGGCTTCGTCGCCTTGGTTCCTAATGACTCTCTGGGGCACCCGGGCTGGGTCCACCTTGTGCCCAAATTGGCAGCTGAGTGCCTGCACACGTTGAACCCCTTGCAAGTTCCCGTTAGCCCACCTTAACGTGGTGCCTCGAATACTTGAATCCGACCACTATGATCTGCAGCTTCTGTTCACGCTAGCTAATGACCGTTCTGTTCCTTAAATTGACGGTCATGATGTAGAAGCGGCCACTTCAGTCTTGACCAGCTAAATTCCGGCATATTAGGGGATTCAAGCTCCTTATTGGCTGAGCTACCAAGAAAGCCACTAGGTCATTGCAGCTGGTGTTGACTATGGCTGCAAGTCTAGTTATCAAATCCCAGAGCCATATGTCATTTCCTTTGCTGAAGGAGTTTTGCTTACTCCTAGTTGGTTATCGGATACAGGGCAAAATTCTAATATTGACCCACATGGCCCACTGTTGTTTGGCTATGTAGCTGAACCAGTTTCAACATCCTTATGCCTTCACGTCCTCTATGGACAATAAATTAGCCATTTCATTCCTATGCATCCCTAGTCGGTTGATAAACAGAAACTTTTACTCTGCTGGTCCTAGACTGTGGAACTCACTTCCACAATTCTTATGCGACGACATCTGCTGTCCTGCTGCCGACTGTGGCGCATTTTTTCCAGCAAGTCATAAGCACCTTTTGCTATGTTACCCACTACTACCTCAACTGCCCTGCTGATTCAGCTATGCTTTTCACTTTCTCTTTGTTGCATGAGAAGAAGTCTGTTGGCTACCGAATGCTTACCGAAAGCCGCTTGGGCTGTGAGTGGGCTATACAAAACTCTCCTGTGGAACATCCACACAGTCTTCTTTGCTTTGTAGAGTTACAGAGATGCGCTACCTTGCATTAATTACTCTAAAAAAAACGCAACAAAAGTATTTACATGAGCCTATGGCTATCTTCAGCAAGCTGCTATCACCCCAGCTGATAGACTTGATATTTTTGTCTAGCAGCACCGAAAGAGTGCACGTGGGGAGTTTTCATATTTTTTTATTAGGAGAACTGTGGCTATACATGCACAGGTGGATGCTGGCATCAATAGTAGGTCAGACTGTCCGTAGCCTTTATAACTTCATGTATTCACCTGGTGTTGACTGGGTCAGCTTTTGTCAAGCATCCGGAGTATCCATGCTATCCTACGGCTGCTTATGCTTACCAAAAAGCTTCTCGTTAAATGGCGGGGCACAGTTCTCTGGGTTCGCAGACCCGTTTCATGTTGTAAAGATTTAAAAAAAATTGTTCTAGTAGAAAATTGAATGCGAATGCCTAGCAGCCGATGATGCTATGCTGTTCGTTCCGTTTGTGCGCCATTGAGTTGATTTTAAAGTTATGCATGTGTGCAGTGAAGCGGACAATGCATGTCGTGTCCGGCTGATAAGTCCAGTTTTGGGAAATTTCCATGCATGCAGAGAGATTATGCATATAAATTGGATGCACATAGATTGGTGCTGCTGTGCGTAGGTCTTCCAGCGCAATCTACCGCCGCCGGTCGTTGCGGCTGCGGCTCCGCCTTTGACGAGAGATGATGACAATCCACCACCGCCACCAGCTCCTCCTCGACGTGAACCCCATGTGCTGCCGCTGAACTGGAAGACGGCCCTGGACCCGGAGGGCAAGACCTACTACTACCACTCGGTCACGAGGGAGACACAGTGGGAAATGCCTTCGCTGGATGCTGCCACAGAGGCAGCAGTGGCCGTCCCGTCAGCTGATCCGGGTACGCCGACTGTTGATGAGCCAAAACAGCACAAAAAAGTACGTGAAAGGTCGTCGGCTACTCACCGCAGCTCCATGGTGCGTACAAGAGCGCTAGCTTTATTTATTTCTGTCATTATTTTCATTGCACTCGTCGGGTTCCTTTGACGAAGAACCGCGGGTATCGCCGGTCTGTTTTGTGAGGGATGGTTTGGTCCAGCGGTTAAGGTGCTCGCCCCTACCAAGGCCTGGCCGAGGTCGTGGGCTCGACCCCAGAGGCATTTGTGAAGCGCCTGAATAGAGATTAAGTTCTCTTGGGGCGCTATACAAATAAGTTATAGTTTATAGTTCAAGTCTACTTGCGTGTGACAGCCCAGGTGATTTACCTAGCCGGCGCCCTACCCAGCCCTCAGCGAATGTAAAGTGCCTAGAAGGGATTGAGTTCTCTGCGGGTGCTGTATCTCAAATGTATTTTGTTATCATTATCACTGCTTGATGGCGACTCCCTCTCGTGAATGTCGCCTAGTGGAGGCATTTTTTCGTGAAGGTGACGTGCCTACCAGGCGAGGCTTTCTCACGTATAAGTGGACAGAGAGCCATGCGAAGCCTCCATTACCCGTGTCATTCTCTAGTCCTAACTCCAAGTAGCGCTTGAGTGCTGTACGACTTATCCAGTGGAAAAAGCCACGAGAAATGTGGCTTTTCCTTGTAATGTCCTATAAGAGGATGGTTAGGGGCGGACCGGGTTTTCTTTAGTTGCCTAATGTGGCATCTGGCCGGCTGTTCCTTGAGCTGGACGTAGAAATTTCTGCTACGATGGTTTTGCGATATTTGATATTCAGTTTGAAAATTACAGATCGTCCATATAAGTATATGGCTGCCCAAAGGCTCAGCCGCAATGGCTCATCGACCGATGGACCGTCTTTGTAGGACTGACTGTCCCTTTCAGGTTCTTCATATTTATCCATTCTTATTAGAAATAATCGCCACAGCATTACGTACATAAGTAGATCAAAAGCCTTCTCACCTTCTCATCACTATGTCATAATTCCATATTAAATTTCAAAAATGAGATCCCTGTTTTAGCTGCTTATGCAAATGAGTATGTTACCCCCCTGATATGTTAGACGCAACAGTCATAGCTGTAGCATCCTGATACTCATAGCTGTAGCATACCAAGAGCACTATGTAAGCTTGTCGTTGTGACGTCAGCGACTAGTGTGACTCACGTGCATACTTGCTCACATTAACAATTATATAGGTTGACGCTGCAGTAACTCCTGTGTATAGCACTTTTTTAGCCCGATTTTTAGCTAGCTTGCCGTTGGCTAGTTTTGTACGAGAGTTTGTCAAGCATTACTACTATCCTGCTGTTTGAACCATTAAATGTCGTCATTTGCTGGTGTATGTCTACTGTCTTCCACCAGAAAATCGTGTAATACTAGTGATGGACAACCTGCAATACAGGCAGCTGCCGATGCAACTACGTTTGCTTGCTTGTGTGCAGTGGAACATTAAAGCCCACAAGCCTGCCGTCTGTTTCACTGTGCAATCGTGTCTGCTGACTGAGCCTGCACCTGAGCCTGCAGGTGCTTGTGGACCTCATTTAGTGGCTGCCCTTGTAGTATATGCATACAGGGCCTGTCTAATTAGTAAGATTACACTCAAGGTTTGCGTCGAGTCTCGGAAAGTGACTACCACATGGGAGGGGACCACGAAGCCCCTCCTCTGCTGTTTTCTGCTGCGATTAAAAGCGACTGTGATGATGACATTGTAGAGCTCAAAGAGAACAACGACAGCAGCTGCTGACACATCATCTGTCGAAGGATCCAGCAATGAGCTTAGAGATCGGCTGAAACAGCTAAAACATGACGTGAGTGGTGTGGTGGTGGCCATGCCACTGCTGACGCCGCTCTCCCCCCCCCATGTTGTCGTGAGGGCAAACCAGCACATAGTGTCAGTGGCAAACCAGCACATAGTGTCAGTGGCAAACCAGCACATAGTGTCAGTGGCAAACCAGCACATAGTCGTGTCTCTACTATGACTTTCTCAGCAGGTAGGCTTTGTTAAGGTTTTACCGTTAGTGGTAACGTGTCCGTGATAATGTTGACTTCTTCTCATTGCTTTCACGTTTAAAAATACCGTCACAGTTGATCCACCTTTTGGCAGTATTTTATCTTATAATGTCTTCTATTGTTGTAAACCTTAGCCTTGTTCTCGTCTTAACATCCCGTTTTTGCAATGTGCTAGCCACTTCCGATTGGATTGTTCAATTACACTAGGTTGCAGATGTCATTGCTTTCCGTTGATTCAAAGTGCTGTTTTTTAATCCCTATGCCTAATATATATAGAAACTAGCTCTTGTTCTACACGAACTTTGCCTCTGAGGTCAGGATAACGATATTTTGAAATTCTTCAGTTTTCCTGTTAGGCTTGGTGCTGATGTCCTGTTTGCACGACAACACACTTGTGTTCCACTACCGAATTAGTGAGGGTTAGGCAGGCGGTCTAGGGCAGGCATAGGACACGTGCCTTAAAACGAATATTTTACTTTTGTCATTGCAAAGTAAGAGAATAGTGTTACCCATATTCGATTGACAAGGTGATGTCACCTTTGATGACCCAGGTCAAGATATTTGCCTTTGACCACCGAGGTCGTGGAGTCAGCACTGTGGCTTATGGGAAGCGCCTGGATAGAGAGATTCAATTCTCTTCGGGTGCTATACATATTAATTATTTATTGTACTTATTTATATACACTGATGTGCTGATGCTTTTTTCTAACCACCAATGTTTCCTTCGCATTAGACCTTTTGCCCACTGTTACCTGATACACCATACTCTCTTGGGGCGTTTAGCTGCATAAAAAAAAATTATGCTGTATTTCGGGCTACACATGTTTATTTTTATTGCAGGTATCAAAGTGCGTTCGTGCTTGTTTGAATGGTTACATGATGCCCAGCTGCCGCCTTGGCCGTATTGAAAACAAGGAGGATTATAAGCATCTTGCTCAAAAGGTAAGTTTATCGGTTTTCTTTAGCAGCCCCTCGTCTCGGAACGTCACAGTCACTCAGAACGTGTGCAACCATTTTGAAATCGTTGATTCTTAGAGTAAATTTGTATTTTAATTTTTGCTTAATTCAAATCGTTCCCATTCTATTTTAACCGAGAGGGGTCATTGTTATGACCTGAAGCGGTACGTAGTCATGTCAACGATCGCCCAGTTAGCAGTCTTCTTGTTTGTTTGGCAGACCTATATATATATATATATATATATATATAACGGGATTTCGGGAGGGTAGGGAGTTATGCCCCACCCCTATAGGAGTTATGTCCCTCAGCGCACATTTATTGATATTTATCAAATACTAATTGACCGACCGGCATGCAAATTTGCACAAACAACAAGGGCATCATTATCTATCTTTTCTTGTAACCACAGTGCCACTTTGACCTTCTGATGACCTGTGCAAGTTGAGGTCAAATTTTTGCTTCGGTTTATCCCTTCGGTTTTATTCAAACAGATTCATTACGAGGCATTGTATAAATATATCAAACCTCTCAGGAGATTCAGAACACTTTTGTTTACCCTGGGATGATTCTAAAAAAACAGTAAATAAATAAAATTGTGATGTTTAAAAAAATCACATTAATCAGGAAAGGGTTGATCATGTGACTTTGAAGGACAGTGGCGCTATCAATTGACATACAACCAAACTTGAGAAATCCATGGGTAAAACAAGTCGACCAGAGCACATTTTCTAAATTTCAAGTTGATGTGGCCATAGATGGCCAAGCTGTAGCATCTCAAAGGTACAAAGCCTAGCTGTTTAGGAAGCACAGTCAAGTGTCCTCCAGAGCCCAAACCAGAAGTTTAGGCAATTGCAAAAACAACCAACGACCAGGAGACAATCGATGACCAATTGGCTACCATGTATTAGCAGCCTAAGCTGAGGAATGAATAGACAATTGCTTTGAACGGGGCATTTCTTTGTCTTCAATACAGTCTCTCGGCTCTGACCAAGGCAGTGACACAGTGGCAGACAGACACGTGATCAACCCTGTGCAATTGCTAGCAGCTGGGCAATAAGAACCAAGGCTGGAATTATGTGTAGGCATAACAATTATACATTTAAAATTTCATGTTTATCGGATCACTATTATCGAATATATGACATAGCATGATAGCAAAGGTAGGCACGATAACTCACATAGCCGAGCTGGTTAGGTCTAGCGGTTAAGGTGCTCGCCCCGACCAAGGTCTGACTGAGGTCGTGGGCTCGAGCCCTGAGGCACCTGTGTAGAGATTAGGTTCTCTTGGGGCGCTATATAAATGAATTATATATATATATATATATATATATATATATATATATATATATATATATATATATATATATATATATATATATACACACACACACCGTGGGCAGTCAAACCACCCGGGCGTCTGACCCGAGTTCGCCCATACAATTCTCAAGCTTTTTCTAAACGGCATTAATGAGAACTCAAAATCACCTCAATTTCTCTTAAATAGAATCGAATCAACATTTTCAGACTGATTCCCTGTGAACGACATGCTAGCTCTATCCAAGTCACCACACTGACCGGCGGCTGGACAACGTGGCCGATGCCTCATGGATTATGGCCAGCCGCTACAGGAACCGGATCAACAGTCCCGTGATTCAGTAGGTGCAGTGGTAATGGACTCCTTAGTTACGGCGGCCCCATCAGCAGTTAATTCTCGATACATTATCCCTAATGATAGTCGACTTGCCAAACAATAGTCACATCCGGTTTCTGAGCCGATGTAAACATACCACTGTAAACATATTTCTTCCAAGTAAATAAGGAGTGAGCCTTGAAATGCCGTTTGCAGCCGGTTGCTATGAGCTTTGTGGGGAAGGCAGAGGCAGGACTACGCCCCGGCCCGATATGGTTTATGGCTTTTATGATCTTGTTATACTACCAGTCGGACGTTTGATCTCAAGGGGAGTGTTTTTTTAATTTCAAGTATTTTTGGTAGTATGAAGTTATATTCTGCGGGTCCATTTAGGGCTGAGTACCTTATATTTACAAAGTTCACCACAAACGCTCGGTTCGGGAGGTCGGGTTTAAAAAAAAACTTTTTTTTTTGAGCTCGACGTACTACTTCCGGTTTAAGTACGTCTTACAAAATAGTTGTATTTACCATATTCCGGTCATCTGGCAACCACTGCAATTTGGGATTGTATTTATAACTGGTTTGTATTCTAACAGGCAAATTTCCAAAAACTGAAAATGGTTGACCATTTTTCGTAAACTCCCTCATAGCTAGGTTTACTAAGGGTGTGTACTTTTTAACCAGAAAGATGGATTACTTGGAAAGCTGAAGTTTGCTAGTAAGGAAATTGAACTACTGCAGCCAGGGCTTTTTTTTAAGGTGAGCTGAGGCAGTAGCAGATCTCTGGCGCCTGTTCACTGTAGACACTACGTGCGTGAGCTCTGTTTTTTATGTGGTAAGTGTGGCGTGGTATGTGCTGTAGCAGCTGGTGTAGCACTACATCAGAGTCGTACTGGCCACCGCTGTCTTGCTGTCCCAGAGAAGAAAAAAGTAACAGGTCGTTGGCCGAATCCCGAGCCGCCTGCACCAGCTGGAGCCGATTGCAGCTACGCATTGCTTAAAAATCCCAACATCGGTTGCCATCACGTATGCATATGCTTGCTTAGGCACAGGCTAGCTGTGTGTCGTACCAGCTGCCCATCGTTGATCGCTGCTGCATCATTGGCGAGCTGCCCCTATCGTCTCGATGCTGATGGGCAACTGATTGTTTTGGGACTGATGCGACTATCGGCCCTGCTTCTGGAGGTCGTTGCTTCTGCCCTTAAAGGAGGAGTAGCTTGTGCACGTTTTATCATCGGAAGATGCTGTAATTATTCCTTTCTGCAATGGTAGTTGTCCTTGTCTGCAATTGTAATTGTCCAGAATGTAGGAGGCAACAATCAGTCCGATGTCACCTCACCTCTTGCTCGTTGGTGGGTGGGTTGGGATGGGGTACTCATTCCCTTTGAAGCAAAGTTAGCTTGACCACAAGACTTGTACTTGGGGGCGCGAGGGCGCCAGCTTCTGAAGTGAAGCCTACTTACTGGTGGCTGTGGGCGCCTCTACATGTTCAGTGGAGTGGTGTCGATGCTCTGTCGCATGTTGCCGAGCCGACATTTTGCGGCTTGACATTTGCCTCTCTTGCCGCCAGCTCACTCACGGGATCATGGAGAAGGAGAGAAAGAAGTACGAGAGCATGGAGGATGTGGAGGTGACCGACCTGGTGAAGTCCAAGACCAAGGGGTATATTAAGGCCTACATGGAGAAGTTTGGCGAGGTGTACCGCCGTCCTAGGACGACTCGTAGCAGGCATGGCGACTCGTAACGAGGAGCAGCTGGCGCCGGAAGCCGCTCGTGCAGAGAGTAGGCTGCATCAGCATCGTTTACAGTGCTGCCATGCCACTGCACGGTCCGATTGCCTCAGCACTTCAGACGTGGGGCGGGTGCTACGGCAGCCATGCCGGTAAATGGCCGACCGACTTCAACTCGTCCACCTCATCGCGTCCGACCGTCCTGTGACGGTGTAGGATGGCTCTTTCTCTGCTGCTGTCGCTCGTCCTCCCCCTCTCTCTCCGGCCATCTTGTTCTCTCCTCTCAGCTCAGGCTGCAGGGGGCCAGTGCTGCAGGTCGGCTGCCGGTCTGTCTGGCAGCTGCCGGCAGCTACCGATTGGAATTTCTTTCCCGGACTTAGTTTCCGAGATTACAAGGCTGCCGACTGCTTTCATCCTTTCGGCTGAGGCTGACTTGAGGCAGGCAGCCGTGTGTGGCCTGGCCGTTAGCCTTCACTTATGCTGTCCGGAGCCTGGCAGAAGTGTTTTTTATGCGACCGCTGGCAGATCAATAAATCGAGGATTCCAGGCTGAGCCTGCCTGTGTTGCCCCACCCACTGCCTGGTTTAGTCGGTTGGCCATGTGTAGGCCTCGGCTGTGCTGCAGCCGGCCTCTGTTGACTTGCCTCGGAGGACGTCCACCCACTGCTGCTGCCTCCTTGGCCTCGTCGTCGAGTGGCTGGCGGGGCAGCAGCCCGAGCCGGATGCTGTGATGAGCCCCTTCGGCCGCGGTGGCATTGCCACCACCGAGGTCTGCACCAGTCTGCCGTATTGCAATGGTGATTCCCGTTCCAGCGGCCGAGCTGTGCATTTTTTGTTTTGTACGTGCTCTCTAGTTTACTGTCTAGTTTGTTATGGGCCCAATGTGGCGGCTCTTTGACGAGACGATGTCTCACTGCACTGTGGAGTGTGCGCCGCACAGACCGCCAGCAGGCTGTGATTTGTCTATTACCACCTCGGTTCAAACAAGTATAAAGAATAAATTTAACAAAGCTTACTCGAGCTCAGTTCAACTGAGAAAACAGTAGCGGCAGCCGCCGCTGTCACGCTGTGCGCGAGCATTGAGCGCGGCTCGGCTGCGCGTTGCCTCGAGCCCCTCCGCTGGGGTGTGCTCACACGCACGCACGTCGTCTGTCCATCTTGGAAGTCAATATCTATCAGCACCATGTCCGAAAACGGACTCTTGCACCTCTTGCGGCCACCTACCTGGCTGCTTGCCAGGCGGCACGCAGGTGCCTGCGGCCTGTGCTACTCGACAGGCTGTGTCCGGCCACACCTACACACGGTCGGCTGACCAACCGGCCAGTTGGCCGACGGATAGGGAGACAAAGCCAGCTACACTGGTCCATAGCTCCTCTGAGCTGCTGCCGCAGCAGCCAGCCAGCCAGCTAGCCAGCCGCCCCAGTTGGCGCTCACATTTTCGACATTGCCGGATGAGCAGCCTGTGTCCTGTCGGTCGGATGGTCCGACTGCAATGGGGGGGGGGTCGCCGCGACGGCTTTTTTCTGTTTCCTGTCACTGCTAAAGTCACCGGCACGGTCGTCACGGCAGTACCCCGTGGCTCCCCGATGGCAGCGGCGGGGCGGCAGCTCTGGCCGCCGCTGCGCCGAGCTGCTGTACCACGTCGGTCCGGCCGAGCCGCCTGAGCGAATGCAGCAGAGTGCCGAGCGTGGCGGAGTTGCCGCCGTGTCGGCACCACTCCTCGAGCATGCCGTGGGCAGCGAGGCTGCCGTCTCTCTGAGCTCGCTCGGCCATCTCGTTGACGTGCAGCTGACTGAAGCCTGAAAAATGAAGCGAAGACCCATCGTGCCGAGCTCGGCTCGAAGCGATCGCTCGAAGCTTCGTCGTCGGCAAAGGGCTGCGGCGACGAGCTGGTGCACCTTCCTGCCCGAAGCTTCGAGTCTCTCGGCATTATTCGTTCAGCTCCGCCTGGCATGTCGGTACACCCATCACAACCGTAAGGAGCTCGTCCGGTACGAGCTCCTTACTAGCTAGTCGGTTTCAGTACGTGCCTCCTCCCTCCCCCCATTACGACTGGTATCGAAATCTGTCTGACAGACATCTTCTGTTTCTAACCAACTCACCAACGCTGCTATCAACTTTGCGACTAGATTACATTGGCTCTATGTAGTCATAAAAGGTGGCTCAGCTGGAAGCAGAGCGGTTCTTTGCTCTTCGAGAAATTTTGCAAACGTGAATGAATGTCAAAGAAGTCTGTATTGAACAAGCTACTGACCAGTCGATGCAAATGCCAGGTATGACTTGCTTGACGCCATAGCCACTGTCGCCGGCTTACACTACTATAATTATTTCACGAAGGCTGTTAACAGAGTAGCATGCCGTTCGTATCGGCAGACGATTGATAGCAGCTTCGAGCTGATCGAGGCGTACAATTCGAACGCAGTAGTCGACGAACGGCCTCCATATGCTGCCACGAACGAGTATTACACAAGCTAGATGCCAATCGGACACCCAGAGCTAAGAGCACCGCTTCGAACAAATATGCAGCCCTTCTATGTCTACCTCCCCACCCCAGCTGATCGCTGTTAATGGGTGTGGGAGCTCCTTATTCACCTTATCCTCCCTAATTCACAGCGGAGCCAGGGGGCATTGAAGCCCCCCCACACACTCACTCCAGCAGCAACCTGGGCCACCCTTATTCCTACTGGGCCCCGACCGTGAACGATGACGAAATTATTCCTTTTCATTCCAATCGATTAGCTCGTCGAGTTTGAGTCAAATAAATATTATGACTTTTTGCTATTATTTTCATTGATCTCAAGGACGCTAGCCCCACTACATGAAAATCTTTCTCTCCTGGCCCTCTAAATAAAAATCTTGCATGTCCTGGCCCCTCTAGATATAATAAAAATCTCCGTCTGTAACTCCACAAAGTCATAAAGACTATGTGGGTGTTACGCAGGAGAGCTTTGTATAGCGCACTCACAGCCTGAGTGGCTTTCTGTATGCATTCAGTAGCCAACAGACTTCATCTCACACAAAGAGAAAGTGGGAAGCATAGCAGAGTCAGGAGAGTAGTTTAGGTAGTGAGTAGCATGAAAGTAGCAGCTCAAGACCGCTGAAAAGGATGAGCCATAGTCGGCAGCAGGACAGTAGTTGTCGTTGCATAAGAAAAGTGGAAGCTTGTTCCACGAGCGCATCCATACTAGCTCTTTTAGCGAAGGAGACATGTGGTCAAACCTCTGGGATGTGAAGACTAGCCTTGCAGCCATATTCCAAGTCAGCTGCAGCGGCCTAGTTGCTTTCTTTGGTAGCCCAACCTAAAGGGAATTACAATAATCAAGCCGAAACAGAACTAAGGAGCTAGTTTAAATTTTTGCAAGCCACTGTGAAAGACGGCTCCTAATCTTGGATAGGGATGGGACGTGATGGCTAGCTGTAGAAGCAGTCTTCTAAATGCTTTTAAAATTTAGGCAGGTGTCGAAAATGACACCTAAATTTCGAGCACGTGGTGATGGTCGCACAACAGCATCACCTATTAGAAGAGCAAAGCCTTTTTATCTAGCCACGTGCTTAGGGTGTCCTATGAGCAGCAGTTCGGCTTTATCGTCATTTAGTTTCAAGAAGTTTTCCGACATCCAGGGTCGAATGTCGGCAAGGCAATCCTGACTACTGCTTACTCACCTTATTCACTCTTACATTATCTTACGCGGCTCGAACTTCATAATAGCTCAACTAGCATGCTATGCCTCGGCTTTTCACTTCCCGGAAAGTATTGACTAATCAGTATTTATCTGACGACTAAGAGCGGACCTGTGGCGAAGTGAAGACCCGCTGCTCGCTGTACAAACGGTATATTGATCGGTCGGTCGGTGTGGGCAAATGGTCAGCTTGGCTGCCTGTGTCGGTCGGTGCCTGCACTTTTATTAATGCAATAGAAGGAATGAGTGGCGTGTTGGCACTCTTCGAGGAGTGCATAATTCGTTATCGACATTGTGACGAACATATTATAGTCACATAAATCGGTTTCGATAACACAGCTGAATCTTCATGCCAGTGCCATTAAGGAGGTTGCCACCGACAGTACCTAACCATACAGCTAGGTCTAGCAAAGGGGGGGTATCGGACTGCTGCCCTCCCCCTCTTATGCCCTTGTTGGCGCATCTTAGAGCTAATCACATGAGCCTCTATCGGTCCGGAAAGGAAAATGTATGGCTCCATCCTCTCCGTGGTAGGGTGGCTCGACATAAAACACAACCGCGGTAGATAAAGGGAACGTGGTCGTACCGACACATAGCGGTAGTGTGCATTAAGAGAGTGCCAAACAGTATCAATGCCAGACATTGACCTTTCCAGAGTCAGCCAATCTTAAAAAGGGTGCAAGGGATGGAGGCGAATCGATCGACCAGCCGGCAAGCTCCTCCAAGTCGAGGTCAAGGGAGAGGTCAAGGGAGAGGTCATAGGGAAGGGCTGGTGAGCTACTGCAGGAAATGGGGAGCCATTACCCGGAGCTGGAGCAGCCTTCCCTGCAGTCAACAAGTGGCTGCATATGTCGATGCAGCTAATGAGCCGTGCTGCTGCTGCTGATATGGAAATGACAAACATGGTTGCCGCGAGAGGCTGGCCTTATCCCAGTAAAAACGGCTAGGGCAGGACCGGGGGCTCCTGCTTCACCTTACCGAGTAGTCTAGCCAAGCCTTGCCAATTACGCTCCTTGGGAACATCCTGCCTGTGAAGCAGTGCTGCTGCGTCCATTCTCTTGCCGACAGAAACTTCGCTGTAGTGCACCGAGCGTGGGGCCACTGGAATGACCCAACGAATGCGATGTAGCTGCTGCTGCTGCTGCTGCTGCTTGTAGCTGCTGCTGAACTGCTTCACGAAAAGCCACGCCAGCGCATACGAAGCCGACTGGCCACCAACCGGAAGCGACTTTGCCCGAACCGTTGAGCAGGGCCACGAGGTCGACTTTCATCGGCGTCTTGGCAGCGCTCGGCTCCAGCTGCTTTCTCGTCCTGTTCGGCCGGCACCGAATGACGACGTACAGGAGCAACCCGACGACGACCGTGCCGAGTATGGCGCAGTAGAGAGGCACCGTGGGGAACTCGGAATGGATGCTGCTGCCGGCGGTGCCCCCTGGCGACTGGGCGGGCCGGTCATCGTGGCTTCCAGGAGCCTGCTGCTGCAGCTGCTGAGCTCCGCTCTCTGCGCCTTTGTCTCTCTTTATATCTAAAATTGGAGCAATGGCACTGTTGATCAGACATCGACGGTGAGCAAAACAGGGTGCGAACGCTAGCAGTCGACCGACATCGTTCATGCTCGAGAGGCCGGCGAGGGAGTGATGCAAAAAAACAAATAATCTCAACATGGATTTTTGAGCTGCTTCTCGAGTGCTGTGATACAGACCCATTCTGAGCCGTGATGGCACACTAGGAAAGGTGGTTGCTTTCACGACCTCGGGACCGAGGTCGTGGGTTCGATTCCTGTGGTGGGCGAGTCTTTATCGCCTTGCAAGCGGTGGTGATAGCCGCAAAGGCTCTTCTGTCGCTATAGAAAAAGAGTCTGTTTAATCAGCTAGGATTTATTTATTTATTCTCTTACTTTCACAGACCCGCAACCTCTAGGCTTCTTACCTCCCCCTCACTCTCTCACTCCCCCTTTCTCTATCCCTCTCCCTCCGCGCCTCTCTCTCTCTCCCTTCCTCTCTCTCTCACTCTCTCTCCCCTCTCACTTCCCTCTCTCCCTGTCTCTTTTGCTCTCCCTCTCACTTCCCTCTCTCTCTCTCTCTCTCTCTCTTTCTCTCTCTCTCTCTCTCTCTCTCTCTCTCTCTCTCTCTCTCTCTCTCTCTCTCTCTCTCCCTCTCTCTCTCCTCCTTTTCTCTCTCTCTCTCTCTCTCTCTCTCTCTCACTTGCTGGCCTTGCCTCCCTCTCACTTGCTGGCCATTGTCGAGCCTCAGTGAAACCCGGGCGGCTTGCGTTTGTCGCTGCCCACAAAAAAACGCCGTGCCCTATTCACGGTGCTGATGAATGGACGCCGATGGAGATAGGATTATATCAACAGCAGACTTCGGGCCGTGCACCCCGGCGACCTCGCCTAGCCCTAACGTGGACCAGCACTTTCATTAGCTGCCTTTAATTAATCTTCAGATGTGCATTCTTTGAGCTGCCTTTGGTCCGTTTCAAGATGCTTTAACCCCAGCAGCTTGAATAATTGGCCTTTTGTGTTTCCGTGCGACTGTTACTCATTGCTTTGCCGGCGGATGCTGGGGCCAGCCTTTGGTGTGCATACCGGCGGCCGGGCAGCTGGCGGCTGCTGCTGATAAGCCTGCTCCGTCAGCAGCAGCACCGACTGATCGTTGCCTCCGCCCCCCACACACACACATGGCGGGGCTTGCTCGCCCGCCCTTGCAATGCGGCCGATAGAGGCACGTGGGGGTGAGTGAGGCTTCGCGTGCAGTGGAGCGAGGTGGGTTTCGGGGGGGAGGAGAGACGGGTCTCCTCGTCAGTCGGCCTTGAAGGGAATGGGCACTGTACACCTACCGTGACACGCGGTGTCCTGCGTCGACGTGCACTCGTGCAGCGTCACCTGGCTGGCACTGCACTTGGTACACACGATGCAGCTCCGAGGCGCAGCAGCAGCAGCAGCAGCAGCTCCGTCGCCGGCAGCGGCTGCGCCGCTGCCGCCGCCACCGCTCGAGTACGTGCCGTCGGGGCACTTGATGCAGCGAGCGTCGGTCCAGTGGTCGCACGCCACGAGCAAGCCCCAGCCCTCGGCGCAGCGCAGGCACTGGACGCACGAGCGGCTGCCCGCGTTGAAGTAGAAGCCGCGCTTGCACTCCCACTGGGTGTCGTGCGTCGCGTTGCACTGCCGCGTCACCACCGCGTGGTCGGGACTGGGCGAGCAGGCGGTGCACTGCTGCATGTGATGGCCCTTTCTTGACGCCTCGGCCGGGCTGAACGTGACGCCCTCGCGGCAGGCTTCGCACACGGTGTCGTTTCGCGCGTCGCACGGCCTCCACACGCCGCGGCCCGGCGGGCAGCGCCGGCAGCAGCGACCGGCCGCTGCCGAGTGCTCGTAGAGCGCCGGATCCGGGCACTGTCCGTGCGCGAGCGTCGGCGATACCTTCCGCTGGCCGTCGGCGTCTGCGGCGAGTCCTCCGTGGCAGCAGCAGCGGCAGCAGCACTGGACATGCAACAGGAGCAGCACGATGAGTGGCCACGGCTGCGTCGGAGCTGGCACGGCGGCCGGTAGCAGCAGCAGCAGCAGCGGCGGCGGTGGCAGCAGCAGAGGGGCTGGCGGCTCTCGCATGGCTCGGCTGGGCGGTCAATGCACGCAATGCAGCAATGCACGAAAGCCGGCTGCTGTTTGGAAATTATAGCCCGACCCGGCCGCCCTGCTGCTTTGGCGATTGAGCCGGTCTCTGTAAGCCCACCGTAATCTGCCAGGCACAGACATTTTTATGGCCGAGCCGGAACATTACTCTGCGGCGAGCCTTTGAACGGGTTTTATGATACCGTAAACACATTTTATGACCTACGCGGTAGCAATTTATTTCCACTCGGCGAAACGCGAGGGGCTCGCAGGCTCGGAGGGGGGCTCGCGGCAGAGAGCTGAGCGAAGCATAGTGCTGCAGCCGGCTGCTTGCGACTGCAAGTGGCTGGCGGTAGCGCGGTAGCATAAGGCTGCTGACCGCCCTGCTGACTGCTCCAGAAAAGCGGCGGCATCCCAGCCCTGCCCCTAGGTATACCCACCCGCCCGACTGCCCTCAAAGGGCTCCGGCAAAGAGCGGCCGAGTTTGAGAAGGTCGATGGGTGAGCCTGGCAGTCGGCTGGCGCAAGCCGGCCGCAGCGCAGCGGCATCTCGGGGGGGGGGGGAGAGGGAGCGCCGGCCCGACCGGCGAGAGCGCACCGGTCGCGGCCGGCGCTCGCTCGCTCGCGGCGAACGCCGGCGGCGGTGGCTGCTCGAGCGCCGGCGTTCGCCGATTACGCAGCAGCAGCAGCCGGCTGATCGGCGAACGAGACCCGGACCGCAGCCGCGATTGCCTCGCGGCCCGAGGGCGGCTGCAGTCGAGCGCGCCGGTCGCTAATGGCGAGGCTGCGCGATCGGCAGGCTCGGCTGGGCATCTGGTTTTTGGCATCAAACGAATCGCCCAGCCTACAGGTATACAAAAAGATCTAATCTGGCGTCGGCGTTATTGTCTGGCCGACCGAGGGCCGCTAGGTGTCCTCAGTCGATGTTAATGCCGTAATCGCTACGGTTCGCCGCCGCCGCCGCCGCCGGCGGCGGCGGCGGGCGCCAAACGAGAGGCGCCTGAATTTGCATCCGCTCAAATCAGCTACAGTAGCCAGCCAACTCGTCGGATAAGCGGCCGGCGCCGCCAGCCAGCTTGAGCTACAGGCCGGTAGCAGATCAGTCCCGCGATGTGTGCCTGCACGATGCAAATCGAGGCCCGTCGCCGACTTATGATGCCGCCCGCCGCCGTGAGCGCCGAGGTTTTTTTGTTGGAGGAGATGCTTGCGGCACTGCTGCAGCCGCTGAAGGAGCGCTTCTGTATTAGGGTTCACAAGAGAACGGTGAACGTCGTCGAGGTCGTCGGAACGCAGGCTATGCGCTAGCGTGACTCGCGGGCTGGGAGAGCTGGGCAGCTAGAGCTGTTTGCTGGCTACTCCCTGCCGCGACTCGAGACGAAACGTTAAGCGATGCGCTCGACCAGCGCGGCCGCTGTTTAGGCGACGTCGCGACCTTGTGCATTTTCCTTCCTCGGGCGGCGCCCGTGCCGCTCCGCCTCGCAGTCCTCGACCGCCGCCGCCTCCCTTCGCCGCCGCTGAGTACCCTCCCATAGGCCGATAGCGTGAGGCTAAGGGTAGCGCGGAAGGTCAAAGCGCAGGTTAGCTAATTCACCGGCTTCGTTTGGGCTTGAGAGGCAGGATAGACTCGGCCCAATCGCCGCTCTCACTTGCGGCGGCGGGGCTCGAACCCACGACCCGGCTCGTGAAACGCGACCATATTACCCCTAGGCTCAAGCTCAGTGACTACAACTGGCTCGTCTGCTTGCTAGCTTTCCGATACCCTCGAGTCCCCGTCGTTTGGCACGAGCCGCGGGTGTTCGCCGGACCGTCGGTCCGCTCCGGACGCAGTAACCACGCAGCGGCTTCTGCCGCTCTTTGAGCTCGCCGGCAGCGAAACGAGAGTCTCTCTCTCTCTCTCTCTCTCTCTCTCTCTCTCTCTCTCTCTCTCTCTCTCTCTCTCTCTCTCTTTGAGCTGCCGGCGAAATGAGAGCTCTCATTGCGAGCTCTCCTCGACTCCTCTCCGGCTCTCGGTTCTACCTCTGGCGATCGAAGAGCGAGTTGGGGTGGGTGGCCGGAAGCTGTCGCAAAAAGCGCCGATGCGTATGCTCATCTCGGAGCGGCCATTCAGGTCATTCAGCGGCTTTCAGAACCATTTCAGAACTTTTTACGAATGCATGACGAACTTGGGAAGCCGGCTGCTTTGGAGCCTTCAGTGGCTCGGCCAGTCACTTTCGTTTTGCTCTACCCAGTTTCCGTTTCGTTCTCACACTCTCGTCCGGTCTCTAAGTCTGGCGTCCTTAAGGACTTTTGCTAGCCTCCCTAGTGGAGTAATGGAAGATAGAGATTGATCGGACTACGTAACGACCGTCAGACTCGAATGGTGCAACGGTGCCTAGTTTTCGGACCCTCCCCGGCGCTCTCTTCGCAAGGAATTGTAGCCTGCCTGGCCGGTTATAATTTGCGAGTTTGCAGCACGATGTTCTAGGCCCTTGAACACTCGGATACAAAATTGTTTGAGCCTCACTGGCAAGGAACCCTGCTCGTTTAGAAAATCTCATTAAGACACATTGGATGCTGGATCAGGCATCAGACAGAAGCTTTATATGCGGAGCGCCTGAATAGATATTACGTTCTCTTCGGGCGCTATTCAAATGAATTACATTATAGTATTATATTCCGACGTTCGGGCCCTTTAATTGGCACGGCCAGCGCCATGCGAAGCTTTGTGGCAGCTTCGAGCCTATGGTACTATTTCATGAGAGACGAGCTTCAATTTTAGGCCAGCTCTTAGCCTTTTGTACGACATAAGGCTCCTGAGAGAGAGAGAGAGAGAGAGAGAGAGAGAGAGAGAGAGAGAGAGAGAGAGAGAGAGAGAGAGAGAGACAGACAGACAGACAGACAGACAGACAGACAGACAGACAGACAGACAGACAGACAGAGGGAGAGAGGCGCCGCAGAGAGACAGACAGAGAGGCCAAGCAGAGCTGCACGGCGGTGACACATTCCATCCATTCGGACTAAACTCCGACTAGGGCTGGTCCTGGAACTCAGCCCCCCCCCCACCACCTTGGGTCCAGTGGAGCTGCCGTCCCGACCCTCCCCTTAGCACGGTCAATGGATGGCTCAGTACCATTGACTGAACTATCGCGAGTGCAGCTTCATGCCTCGTTGGAGCTCGACCTACTCAGCTTCGACCGATCACCCCTGCGGCTTGGGGCTGCCTTGGCTGACTCAGCGTGCACTCACTTCGGCATATACTATAGGTATATCATATAATAATAACATTCATTTGCATAGCGCCCCAAGATGACTTTGTCTCTATCCAGGCGAATTAGCCATGCCTCGGGGCCCGAGCCAACTACGTAGGTCGTTAAAGGTGAGCACCTTACCGGTGTGCTAATATCACGTATGAGAACAAACAAAGGTGTGTAACACGATGAGTTACCGACTGCCACCTTTGAGTAGGCGGGTGAGTGTGGGAGCTACCGATCGATACGCGGCGATCGATACATGGCAATCGATACGCGGCGATCGATTTGCAGCCGCTGGTGCAAGTCCGGAAAGTTTTCTTTTTTCCATGTGCCGCCGCCGAACCTGAGTCGCAAAGTCTAAGCCGAAGCCGAGACTACGCAGCCGGATTTGCAGCAGTCGCTGCTCTCACTCTGCAGGTCATTCTCCAGCCAAACATCGCTTCCTTTCGGTAACCCACTTTCAGATATTTCAGTTCCACTTTATCTAGGAATCAGGTGCCCTTATATAACTGGTTCAAAACTCGGCAGCTCGGCGGTCGACGACGCAGCATACGTCACACCACTTCTGCCCTCACTGCAGTGCCTCCCGATCAAACATTGAATCGATTTCAAGATACCTTGTAGGGCTTGCCAGTCGCGTCACTCGCTAGCACCAGGCTACCTACGCGACCTCCTTGCTCCTCCAGTCACGTGCTCTCGAATAGCATGGCCGCTCCTCAGCTTGTCGCCACTCGCACCTAACTGAAAGCTTTGGTGATCGGGCCTTCAGCTAGTATACAAGGAGAGTCTGGAACTCGATTCCGATTTCGGTAACTACGTGCAATGACCTTGGGTCATTAAACTCTCGTCTACAGGTGCGTCTGTCTTTTTTGCTCCTGCATGCTTTTCGTGCGTACCTGTGCACGATTCAGTGCACGTTACTAAAAAGGAATCCTACTAATCAGCGGCCCTTGGTGTCTTTGGTCAAGTGTCTTTACATGCTTGCCTAAGGATGATACCGCGAATGGCAGTAACCTCGGTTGTAGCTACTTTTTCGGCATGCTGTAGAGCATCTGCATAGAGAATTAGTTCTCTCGGGATGTTATACAAACGACCTGTTGTAATGTTTATTGTTATTATTACAACTACCGCACGTGCTCCACCTCTTCATTTAGTCTATTACACCTATCTGCAGTCGGATGTGAGATCGGACGTGAGACCAGACGACAGATCGGACGTGAGATCGGACGAGCTCGGCTAGTTTGACCCGCCCTCCCGAGCAGCCGCCCGCGGCTCGCGGTAGCCGCGTCGTGCAGGGGCGTTGCGCTCACGCTATCACCTCGCTAAGTAAGGCAGCGGCTGGTCGAAAAGGTAAGCATAATTTTAGCGCTCCAACCCGTCGACGGTTTTTCTCCCACGAACAGTCAAGAAATCGTACGATCAGAGCTATGTATACCTGTAGATTGACGAACTCCGGATGGTACGAGGATCGCTGGGCACGGCGCGCCCGACTGTGCAGGCGTACGCGAGAGGGCGCGGGAGAACTCAAGAACGCAGCAGTGGAGCGCTGGATGGTGGTGGGTGGGGACCATGCCGGAGCAGTGCAGCGGCCGGAGCGCTGGCAGCCCGCCGCGAATTCGAGTCGGAGGGAGCTGCACGAGAGTCCGTGAAAGTGCGCAGGCAGGCGGCCTCGCCTCCGTCGCTGCCGCCGCGACGCTGCCCAGCAGGTGCGCCCGCACGCAGCCAGCCAGCCAGCCAGCGCAGACGATGATGAATAGTGAAGCCATTTATCGCGGCTGCACAGAGAAAACCCGGCTCGGGCCCATCAAAGCCGCCGCCGCAGTGCGCAGGGCTGGGCACTGCGGCGGCTTTCACGAGAGAGCTGCCAGATGCGTACCGCGCCGGCGGATATGACGTATCTTCAGATTTCTACAGCGGTCCGCACGACTAGGCCGCTCTCCCCCCCCCCGCCCGAACTCTGGCCACGAGCGCTCAGCCGACGCTCTGCCAGCGCTCGCCCGACTACAAAGCGGCGCCGCGAGCTTTTCTGCAACAGATAAGGCCAACCAGTCGCCTCGCCAGTCACCTTGTGGGGCGGGGCGCTCTAACGTCGGCCGCCTCAGCCGCAACTGGGTCGACATTCCTCACAAAAGGCGATGATGGCGCGATTCCAATGGGCGACCGCGCGCGGCGGGGGGGGGGGGCAAGGCGGTCGCGGTCTAACGGGCTGCGCCCTCCGACTACCACGCAGCATCGGAACTCCTGTCAGCACATCCCCCTCCCTTGTGTGGCCCCTCTTGCGCCCATCGGGTCTGCTGGACGTGCGGACCGGGGCAGGACGTTGGCCAACCAAACCATCCACCCAACCATCAGGAGGAAGTCGCGTGCCGAAGCCGCCGCCGCAGGGCAAATTCGGTGGCGGGGGCGGCGGAAACAGGAAGCGCCGCCATCTCACCGCCGAGGAGGACGGCCGCCTTCGAATGGCCACCACCTGGCGCCCTCGAACCGGCGTTGCCGCCGACCAGGCGACGCCCGCAGAGCCGGCTGTGCCCTAGCCGCGGCGACGCGAGCGGACGGACGCAGGCGAGCGCGAACGAAGGGCGCCACGGAGGACGACGCTGCGCCGGTCGGCGTGCGCGCCGATGCGAGCGCTGAGAAGCGGAGCGGTGGCTCGGCCGGCGCCGCTAGAGAGGACGTCACCCTTTCGCCGCTGCCCGCTCGCTGCCGGAGACCGCCGCCGCGCGTGCCCGCGCCAGCCAGCCAGCGCGCGACCTCGGCGGCAACGGCCAGGTGGTGGAGCACTCGGCGGAACGTTCAAAGGAGCGCGCGGGGGGCCGCCGCCGCCGCTCCGCGCCTGCGAAATCTATCTGGACGACGGCCCGTCGCGATCCGCGTGCGGCGGTTGCGCTATCGCACGAGAGCGGCGAACGCGGTGATAAGCAAAACAGCATAACAGGATTCCATATGAGTTTAAATAATAAACCAATTATCTTGCTCGGCCTTGTTTCAACAGAGGTACACTGTAGCAAACCTGGCAGCGATTAAAGGAAATTGAAAAGCCCCGGCGCGTACGATCGCGGCGCCGGCGCGAGCGCGAGCGGACTCGTCGACGGACGTGACGAGCGTCCACGTCGCCAGCGACGGCGGCTGCGATTCGGCAGCTGCGGAGGTCGCTGCGCGCGCGCGCGCGCGCGCTGCGCCGCCGCTCGTTGCTCCACGATGGCAGACGTTGCACGCATGGCGGCCCACGCCGCCGGCGCCCCAGAGCCGACCGATTGGGGTCAGGAGGCGGAGGGTGAGGCGCGGCGGCCGATCATTCCTGCGCCCCCTCGGCCGCGGAGGCAGAGCCTCCGGGATGCTGCGCCCCGACGCGCAGACGCTCGCGCGGCTCGCGCCGCTGACAAGAGAGGCGGCGTGCCGCCGCAGCCGCCGGTAGCGGTAGGGGCGCGCGCGCGCAGCGGAGCGAGCGAGCGAGCCGGCGGAAGTAAACACCTTGCGGCGCCCTAGAGCTCTTGCGGCGGTCGCGACCGCGAAGCCCGGCCGGCGCGCGGCGGCACGAGCGCCGGCCGGCGGCGCGCTCCTCACCTCCGCGAGGAGCCAGAGCAGCAGCCGCGAGCGGAGCGCGTCGCCCGAAAGTCGGCGCTTCATGGCAGCGATGTCATGGCTGCGTACGGTCGGCCGGCGCGTAGAGTAATCCGGTCTGCGCCGCGAGCGTCCTCCGCCTGGATAGACACCCCTCACGGTGCGCCCGTGAGAGACCAGATTCGTATCTAGCGCTACCATCAATAGCACACTGTCCGCTAATAGACCTTTCGGATAAGAGCTGCGACGCTATTGGCCAGCCTGGGAGGCCGCTGGCTGCCCCGCCTCCATCCCGCCGTCGCTCTCTTCCCGTCGGCGTGCCGGCGCCAGCGCCGTAGCTTAACCGTCTGCGTCGCACGACTAATGGGCCTCACTCAGCCTTCCAGAGCCCAGCTCAACGACCCGCAAGCCCCGCGATAACTCCTTCTTGGGGCTTGCGAGTCATCCCAGCCGTAAAGTAAAAGCGTCGCATCGCAAGCTTAGCGCCACGCTCTTGCGCGGTGACGTCGTCGTCGCTCCCGGGGCCTCGCTTCCGACCACCGGCGGGCGAACGGTCAAGACGGCGGCAGATCCAGTCGCGCTCGCACATGCGCACTCATCGCGCTCCGCAGCCGATCCTGCGGAGAGCGGTCGGCTCCATTTGTCGGCCGCTCCGAGGACGCGCTCGGGCTTCGGCCGCTGGCGTCGATTTCGAGGCAAAGTCTCCCGAGAATCCGTTCGCTAGCTTCCGGCACCGGAGAATCGGCGCGCGACGACTGGCCGCCGTCTCACGGCGGCTGCGGCCGCGGCGGCGCCAGCTGCGGCTGTGGCGGCTCCGGTCGATAAACGCCGCCGAACCGCGGTAGCCGGCGGCTCCTCAATGAATGCAAACAAGAAGAGGAGAAATCGTCGGCGACGGCCACGCCGCGAGTGGCTCGACGCCGACGACGATCGCAGCCGACGAGAACCGCTCGCCGGCTGAGGATCGGAAGCGGCGGCGGCGGCGGCGGCGGCGGCAAGCGTGCAGGCGCCGGCTCTGCACAGGTCAGACAAGAGACGGACAGACAGAGACTGGGACCACGGCGCGCCCGCGTCCGGTCGCGTTGGTCGCGACCGCGCCTCCAACGTCGCCGGGAGCTTGGCCCCCCCAGCGCGCAAGTGGCCCAGCTGCTGGCCGGCGCTTCGCGGCGCCCGACGCTTCTGGCGTCTTTACTCTGCTGCGAGCGACCCCGAGGTCGCTCGGTCGACTGCGAGCGCAAGCGGCTGAGACAGAGAGTTTCTTGAGCCACCCCCCCCCCAGAGGTTAGCGACGCTGCACGCGCGCGCGAGCGCGAGCGCGAGAGAGAGAGGGGAGAGAGAGAGACAGAGAGAGAGAGAGAGAGAGAGAGAGAGAGAGAGAGAGAGAGAGAGAGAGAGAGAGAGAGAGAGAGAGAGAGAGAGAGAGAGAGACAGAGAGAGAGGGAGAGACAGAGATAGAGAGAGAGAGAGACAGACAGACAGACAGACAGAGACAGAGAGAGACACACACGCAGAGAGACAGGGAGAGAGAGGGACACAGGGAGAGAGAGACACAGAGAGAGAGAGACAGAGAGAGACAGGGAGAGAGAGACAGAGAGAGACAGAGACAGAGACACAGAGAGGGAGAGACACAGAGAGAGAGACAGGGAGAGAGAGGCACAGGGAGAGAGAGAGAGCCACAGAGAGAGAGACAGAGAGAGACAGAGAGAGACAGGGAGAGAGAGACAGACAGAGACAGACAGAGACAGAGAGAGACAGGGAGAGAGAGACAGACAGAGACAGAGAGAGACAGAGGGAGACAGGGAGAGAGAGACAGAGACACAGAGAGAGAGAGAGAGAGAGAGAGAGAGAGAGAGAGAGAGAGAGACACGAGAGAGAGAGAGAGAGAGACACGAGAGAGAGAGAGAGAGAGACAGAGAGAGAGAGAGAGAGAGACACGAGAGAGAGAGAGAGAGAGAGAGGGAGAGAGAGAGACACAGAGAGAGAGAGAGAGAGAGAGAGAGAGAGAGAGAGAGAGAGAGAGAGAGAGAGAGAGAGAGAGAGAGAGAGAGCTCGCGAACGCCTCGCCGACCGCCCGGCAGCGGGCCCGCCGCCGGCGAACGAGACGCGCGAGCTCTGCGTCGGGCGAGAAAAGCCCGGCGGCGGCGGCAGCGTGCCCGACGAACGTCGTAAACGGGCGTCGGCGCCGCCCTCAGGCCGCCTCCTTCGCTCGGCGAGCGCCCCGGCGAGCGTCTCGGGCGAGCGAGCCGAGCAGCGAGGAGCCTCGTTGCCAACGACGGCGACTTCCCGCCCTCCGCGATCTGTTTTCGGCGTTCGGCGAAGGATGAATCCAAGGGGAAAATGCGAAAACGCTCGCGCGGCGCCGCGCGGCGCCGATTCCGATTTGCCCCGTTCTTTCCCGCTGGCCGAACTCAGCCGTCGCAAATTGGCAGGCAGTTCTAAGGCGGCAAGAGCGCGGCGGCGGCGGCCTACCGATCGGTAGACGGCCACGCTCTTGCCGCTCGTCGCGCCGACGGCCCGCTGGCGGACTGCCCACTGGCGACCGTTGTAGCCGGCGGCGGCCTTTGGTTGGGAATCCTAGCCGAAAGCAGCGCTCGTCCGCTGGCGCGTCCGCTCGCCAAATTTGGGTAAATCACGCTCCCCCCTCACCCGCAGCGCTCTACGCACGATTTCGCCGCCGGCTGAACTCGGCGGGCGTTGGATCGTTCGTTGCTAGCTTTTTTCGGCGTCGTTCTAAAGAGACGAAAATCCCGATCGGTCGGCGATCTGCATCGCACGAGTTTAGAGAGTTTAGCTTATGCTTTGTTTTTCGGCACCAAATTCCCTTGCTTACTGCTTAACGACACGCTAGAGACAGATCTTGAAGTCGCTTCGATGCTAGGGATAGGGAACCAGTGAAGCGCAGACGACAGGGGTGCGATGTGGTGAGCCACGATGGCGCACTAGGTGAGGCGGTTGCTTTTGTAAACCTCGGTCCCGAGGCCGTGGGTTCGAATCCTGCCTTGGGCGATCCTTTATCGCCACTGCAAGCGGTGGTGATAGCCGTAAAGGCTCTTCTGTCGCTATGCAAAAGAGGCTGCTAAATCAGCTAGCATTTTTTTTATGTGGCGGCTGTACCGCTGACGGCGTACCGAGCGAGCTGCTGAGCTCTGCCACTGCAGGCGATCGAGGGCGCAGACCGAAAGTCCCGAAAAAAGTGACTTGCAGTAATGTAGACGCGATGCTACAAACGCATAAACTAGTGCGGCTATCGTTGTGTAGTGAATCTGTCAACGCCGCGCGAAGTCCGCGTTCGTTCGTTAACGCGCATTCAAAAACCCTGTCGTTGACCGGGTTCTTAGCTGATTTGGTCCAGCGATTAAGGTGCTCGCCCCGACCGAGGTCTAGTCGAGGTCGCGGGCTCAAGCCCCGAGGCATACGTGAAGCGCCTGAAAAGAGATTAAGTTCTCTTGGGGTGCTATGTAAATGAATTATATTTTTATTATATTATAAAATTCATTCAATACCCTGGTCCTTCATTTTTACACGTGTATGCTTGTGTCGTTTCCTTCTCCCACTTCGTATAGCAGAACTGGCTACGGCAAGAGGTCGGAGAGGCAGTCAGGTTTGAAAACGTTCGCACGAATCAGCGCGGAGCTTCGCGTCAATAGCGCTACCAGGCGTGCGGTACCGGGCTGAGTGGTACCCCGCCGCCGCCGTCGCCGCCGTCGCCTCCGCCGCCGCCCCTCCCCCTGAGTCGACCGATGGGAAGGAACGTTCCGCCGACGAACGTGCGCCTCTCTACGGTTTGCTGGGTTTGGAAAGGTCAAGGTAAAAAAATCACTATTCTCGACCTCTGCGCGTGCGTTAAAGACCAGAACAGCGGCGGGTAGCGGCCGTCGCAAGACTGCATGGACGACGACTTCCGCTCTGTCGTCTGCCCCTTTGCCGCGCTTTCGGCGGGACCGTCCGACGTCTGCCGGCCGCCGCCCGCTGGTACCCTACGTACGACCGCGCGACCTTCGCGCTCCCGTTTCAGCTGCGGCGAGCAGCTTAACGTAAACGATGGCGGATTAATGGGCCGCTCGACAATGACTGCAAAAAACGAGCGGCTCAGCTGCCGGACTCGCTTGGCCGGTCTCGGCGAGAGGCTCGGCGACGGGGTCTGACCGGGCGCCGGGAGCGGCGCTCTAGAGCGAGCCGAGCTGATCTTTTTTAAGAGGCTGCAGTCGTGAGCTGCACGGGCTGAAAGTGTTTAGAAGGAGAGAAGAAGGAGACAGAGAATAAGAAGGAGAGCTTCGGCCGTTCTATCCCGCACCGAGCGCAACCGAGCGACACTCGAGCGGTCGCCGCCCTTTTCTGCAGAGCGAGCTCCTTCCCCTCGTCGCCGCCGCCGCGCCCGCCGGCCCCGCCCCTCCGCGCCGCCAGCCGCCGCCGCCGCCGGCCTCGTTGAATAACGAGTCTGCGAATCGGACTACCAAGCGCTGCGCTTAGCCGGGGGCGATTTCGAGGCGAGGCAGAGGGTAAAAATCCACGACGAATCGGCGTTTAAATGTGGGGAGCACACTACGTCGGCGTACGATTGCGAGATGCTAGTCTCGGATGCTCAATCAATCAATTCTCGGTTCCTGAATTGCACTGATTAGGCACCGGCGGAGTCTACCGGTCTGGTTAGGCTGTCTGTACAGAGCCCCGCTCGTGCGATAGCAGGTCAGCTCAGCTTTACCGCTTTCCAGTGCGGCTGTACGCTCTACGGATGGTGTCGTACACTCGCGGCCCTCTGTGGCTGTCCGAGTAGACAGGTCTGTCTCCTATTCATACGGACTCGCTAAATTAAGATACAGGCGCTCTTGTATAGCTGTCGTGCTGGGCGCCCGTCGAAGCACCGACGCTATTGAGCATCGAGGCAGCATCTGCGGCTCGCTCGCTCGCTCGCTCACCGAGCTACGAGACGCCAGCTTCATCACGTGTTTGCGAGGCGTCGATGGGGACTAGCGCCGGCACGAGCGCCTCGCTTGAGGCCGCTGGACATTGGTGGGGAAGCGATTGCAACAGTATCCACTAAAGCTGAGGCATATTAAAACAGTCGGATCGTGTGTGCCGAGATGTTTGTTGTTCGTGGTTATTGAAGGAAAACGGTCAGGAACCGTGAATATGATAATAATAATAACGATAATAACAATACACTTGATAAAGCGCCCTCAGATAACTCAACCTCTTTCTAGGCGCTTTACATTTGCTGCAAAGGAAGCGCCATTGAATGGTGAGTAATATCATGCTTGATAAACAACATGAATAACATGATTAGGGGTGACATGCACAGGGTCAGCATGCAAATGTGGTTAGTGGCAGCATGCAGGGTGTCAGCATGCATAAGCACACGAAGGACGAATCACAGGAACCCCCTAAATGCTGTCCTAAATAGGTGTGTTTTTAAGTTCTTTTTAAATATGGTCAAGTCAGGGAATGTTCTGACGCAAGTCGCGAGTGAATTCCCGGCCTTGGGAGCATATGAACTACATGCATGGTCTCCAAAGGATTTGAGGTTTGTACGAGGAATGCGATATTCTGTAACGTATCTCCGTCTGTAGCTCCACAAAGCCACGAAGACTATATGGATGTTACGCAGGAGAGCTTTATATAGCGCACTCACAGCCTGAGTGGCTTTCTGTATGCATCCGGTAGCCAACAGACTTCATCTCACACAACAAAGAGAAACTGGGAAGCATAGCAGAGTCAGGAGAGCAGTTGAGGTAGTGAGTAACACGGAAGTAGCAGCTCAGGACCACTGAAAAGGATGAGCCATAGTCGGCAGCAGGAAAGTAGTTGTCGTTGCGTAAGAATTGTGGAAGCGAGTTCCGCAATCTAGGACCTGCAGAACAAAAGCTTCTGTCGCCAACTGTCTTTAAGCGGAGGAATGGGACAGCTAATTTATTGTCCACACAGGACCTGAGGGCGCGGACAGGCTGAAACTGATGCAGCCGTTCAGCTAGGTACGAAGGAGCCAAGCCGTGGCGGGCCTTGTGGGTCAGCATAAGGCATATTCATCGGCTTTTTTCTTGGCAAACTCGCAGATCATTTCTTTGATGTCTAGAGAAGAGGCTGAATCTGATTCAATAGAAAATTTTGTCAAGCCAACCAGTCTTTCTTGGCACATTGTTGAACGAAGATAGTTTATTTTAAGTTTTTTTAAAGACTTCTTTGACCACTGGCCGCTGACATTGGCAAGGTCAATACAATTCTGAGTGCCGTTGAAAGATTGGGAAACATTTCTATCAATTTATGCTGCATTAGAAATCGCAAGACCTCTTGGGAATTCATAGTCTGGGGAAGCTTCACTGGCAATGGCTTGTAGCTCACCGCGAAGTTCTTCTCCATCTAAATCCTTGCTGTCTGAATGAGTAATGAGAGACTCCACCGGAGACTTGCACTCACTAAGGATATCCTCGGTGGGTATATCAGAAATCGCGAAGAAATCACGCATGAACCCAAACAATGTGCTGTGTTGTTGAATCTGATTAAACCTTTCTGTGACAGATTCTGGTACCACATCTAGAACAGCACAATAAAAGTTAACCTTGTAGCTCTCCTTGGGATTCTGTGCAACCTTATCCTGTGCTTCATAATCAAACAGACTTCCCTTTTTCAATGGTCGATTTGCTTCCAAAGTGGGTTCAACCTCCAACTCTTTAACCGCTTGAGTTACATCCGCCAATATTTTATGGAAGCTCTCTTCACTTTGGATATTACTGATGTAATTTTTGGTATTTTCCAGCTGTTTAAATCCTATTCTCAAGTCAGCTGATGTCTGCTGTAGAACGTTGCTGTTGACATTTACCTAAAACAAAATGTTGTACCAGGTAAGAAGCGATACTGCAAATTAAAATTTTGCTATGTCATTGACCAGTGTTCGTGCTTCAGATTTCATCATAGATTCAGCCAACTCTTTCTGACTCGTATCTTTATATATCTCAATCAGAGAATCATAGACTTAGTCAACGTTGTATCTCAGCGGTTTCAGAGCATCAATTCTACTTTCCCATCTTTTTTCACTCAGTGGTTTTACCGTCAGATCACTGGCATCAGTGATGTGACTTTTAAGGACTCCTTAACGCCGAGTACATGTAGAGAAAAACTCGGATATTTGGTGCATCAAAGCCAATACATTCGCAGCCTCCAATCAAATCTTTGCTGCATCACTTACAGCTAGATTCAAGGAGAGTGCACTGCAAGGTACATAGAAGGCACGTGGGATTTAGGTTCAGTATCGTCTTCTGCAGCCATTTTCCTTGCATTTTATATTACTGCCATTGTCATATCCTTGTCCTCCCAAATTTGAATAAATACATAAATAAATATTAGCGTATTGACCAGGCTCATTTGTATAGCGGCGGGAAAAACCTTAACGGCTATTACCACCGCCTGCAGTTGGCAATAAGGGATCGCCCACTGGAGGTTTCGAACCCACGATATCGGTAGTGAAGAGCAAGCACCTTACCAATGGGCTATCACGGCCCAGTTATTTCCAGCATCAAACTTCATATCTCTGAGCTGCTCAAACAGAACTTCGGTCTTGAATGCACATGTGGTCTTTTGTAACGGGACGAAATCAAGGATATGCAATCCGATTATCGATTCGGTTTCAATTAGGCGAACAAAGCAATTTTTTTTCATGGATTTCAAGAAATGAATTGGATATTTTTGGCTTTCTAACAGTCAAGCTGATGATATTGCTTTTTCTTATGATCATGTTGATAGTGAGCCTACTGTTGTCAATGCAAGCATTCCGGTTAGTCTGTAGTTACACCTAATTGTGGCGATTCGTGTATTCCTACCTCAATTTCAATATAGTCAAAATGGTTAAATAGTCTTTGCAGTTTATAAATTGGTCCACGTGCCGTTGGGGCCAACAATATTTCTAGGAGTTGGTCTAGCGGTTAAGGTACTCGCCCCGACCAAGGCCTGGCTGAGGTCGCGGGCTCGAGATCCGAGGCATAAGTGAAGCGCCTGAATAGAGGAATAGGAATTAAGTTCTCTTTAGGCACTATAAAAATGAATTGTATATATATATATATATATATATATATTAGGAGTCGAGCGAAAGTAGTCTGTCGCTGCAACAAATAATCATGATAATCTGTTCAGTGTGGTTGATTGAGATCTGGTGTGCAGTTAAGGATAGCTGAATAGCCTTTTGCTGATTTGGCTGCTTCTGTAAGCTTATGCTTTATTGTAATTCATCACAGAATTTAGTGGGTCCCTGTGGTTCGACGTTTATGTCCTTAGGCGTGCAGACGCTGTGAATACTGCCCCTAACCACGCTTGCATACTGATCATGTGAATGTCACTCCTAATCATGTTATTCTTGTTGTTGATTGAGCATGCTACCGCTAACCATTCAATCGTGTTTCCTTTGCAGCAAATGTAAAGCGCCTAGAAAGAGATTGAGTTCTCTGAGGGCGCTGTATCAAGTGTGCTATCATTATTATTATTAAAAGCTAAAGTTCGTATTAATTCATTCTGGATGTCTTTGCTAAGATAATGTACCTACGTTTCTTCGTCAGTAACCCTTCGCAAAGTGTTCCATCATTAAAGGATCAAAGAGGGTCAGAAACTCAACGAATTTGAGAAAGTTTCCACTCCCAGATACGAAGAGCTTTAAATTTGATCCACGAAATGCTAAATTTTGATTTCAAGGAACTCATACTAATGCAATGCTTCGCTCCAAGACATGTTTCAATATTCCTCTTGTTGCTCAATCTTCCGCTGACTTGTCTCATCAGTTGTCTTGCCCTCTGCTAGCCGCACCTCCAGTTCCCTCCAAGCTTGATAAGTTTCTACGTGCGTTGGACTTTTTTCATGTGAGGAACAGATTACAGACAGATTTTGTACACTATTTACAGCCACCTTCTTGCATAGAAGAGATGCATTTCCGTCTGTAACTGCACAAAGACTGTGCGGGTGCTACGCTGAAGAGTTTATGTAGCAAACTTAAGCGGCTTTCGGTACGCATTCGGTAGCCAACGGGCTTCATCTCACGAAACAAAGAGAAAGTGAGCAGCATAGCTGAGTCAGGAAAGCAGTTGAGGTAGTAGGTAACATGGAAGTAGCAGCTCAGGACGGCTGGAAACGATGTGCCATAGTCGGCAGCAGGAGAGTAGTTGTTGCTGCTGCTTAAGAATCGCGGAAGTGTTCAACATTCTAGGACCTGCAGAGCAAAAGCTTCTGTTGCCAACGGTCTTAAAGCGGAGGAATGGAGCAGCTAGTTTATTGTCCACACAGGACCTGAGGGTGCGAGGAGCCAGGAACTGGTGCAGCAGTTCAGCTAGATATGGAAGATAAAAGCCGTGGCAGGCCTTGTGGGTCAGCTTAAGAACTTTTCGCTGTATCCGTTGATCAACCGGCAGACATCCAAGCTCTTTCAATAAAGGAGACACAGCCAAACCTCCGGGATTTGCAAGCTAGTCTTGCAACCACATTCATTACCAGCTGCAAAGGTGTAGTGGCTTTCTTTTGGTAGCACAGCCAAAATGGAATGACAATAATCTAGTCGAAGTATAAATAAGTAGTTAATTAAATTTTTTACAAGCCACCGTGGAAGACCGTTCCTATTCTTAGATAGGGTTTGGACGTAATGGCTAGCTGTGGAAGCAGTCTTCTTAACGAAGCTTTCAAAATTTAGGCAGCCGTTGAAGATGACACCTACATTTCGAGCACAAGGTGATGGTCGCACAACAACATCACCTATTAGAAGAGCAAAGCCTTCTAGTTCAGCCACACGCTTGGGATGTCCCATGAGTAGCAGCTCCGTTGTATCGTCGTTTAGTTTAAGTAAATTTGGCGACTTCCATGATCGAATATCTGCAAGGCAATTATTAAGTTTGTCAGTCACTTCAGCAGATTCCGACGGTTTAAATGACAAATACAGCTGAGTATCGTCAGCATAATAGGGATAGCCTATTCCATGTCACATTTCCCATAAGTGAAATATAAATGGAGAACAACAAAGGAGCCGAGGACAGACCCTTGACGGACTCCTCGGGTGACTGGTCTGGTGGATGAAACCTGACCCCCATACAATACGGATTCAACGCGATCAGACAAGTATGATCTAAAGCACGCCAGTGCCTCGTCTGCCAGACCGATCGTCGTTCTCAATCGTTCAAGCAAGTACGATATCGTGATCAAGGGTGTCAAATGCAGCTGATAGATCTAGCAGCACTGTGACATTCATCGTTGCTGCATCGGATGTCACTGGTTATGCGGAAGAGAGCAGTTTCCGTAGACTGCTGCCACTTGAACCCCAATTAAAATTTTTATGAAATTTTATTCTTTGTGATGTGTGCTACAAGCTGCTAAGCGACAATTTTTTTAATAATCCTTGTCAAAGAAAGGAAGAAGGGAAACTGGGCGATAGTTTGCAATGACCTCTGCGTCTAATTCAGGCTTTTGAAGTATCGGTCTAACGATGACCGATTTGAAGAATTTGGGTACAACCCCTTTTCCAAGAGAAACCATTAAAAGTCTCGATTATGGCTGGGCTAAGTTTGTCTGCCACTGAAGATCACAGAGATGATGTACAGAGTCTTCAGGAGACGTACTCTCTTTAATAGACCTTAATAAGGTAGCCACGCGACTTGCAGAAACCTCGGAAAGTCTTTTCAGGAAGGTCACAGGTTGCGATTCAGCAATTGCTATAGTCGAAGGGGATTTTTATGGAGGCACCGATGGGCTCAATTTTTTCAGTGAAGAAGGCTGAAAACTTTCGGCCTAGTCGGTAACATCTGCGGAGTGAGACCTCTCAGAAGTGGCCAGCAAATTGTTTACCGTCTTATAAATCTGTTCTGGGTCTGACTGGAAGAACTTCAGTTTTCGAGCGACAAAAACTCGGGCTTTTCTAACCTTTCGAGTATAGAACCGAAGGAAGCCTTTGAAATTGACTAGATCTTCATTAGCCTCAGATTCCTTAAAACGGTGTTCAAGCCTGCGCTTAACAAGGTGTGTAGTTTGATGACTTTTTTATGTAAATTGAAAGGAATCTGCACCACTCAGTATGATGGACAGAATGTTCGGGCGCATGCTCATCAAGAGCTTGACTCCGTCAGTGTCACGTTCACTGTATCGGTGAGAGTATTAAATCTGTCGGTCGAGTCTGGGTGCAGATCAAGAAGACCTGCCTCGTACACACATATTTCAAAAAGTGTGTCTCGGTAAATGCTTTTTTAGTTACGTTGCTGGACATAGTCGACTTTACCCTGTTCGTACAACGGAGCAGGAACGGTAAACGAGACCGATCAATTATCCGATCCAAAAGAGTCATCGGGGACACCACAAGGTCAGTGGGGGCAGACATCCTTGGTGAAAATGAGATCCAGGATATGGCCCCCAACATGAACGGTACGACTAACGCGTTGTACCAAACCAAAGTTCTCCAGACAGTCAAGAAATGAGCAGACATGGCTGCTTCTAGGGTTGTCAACGTGCATGTTGAAATCTCCTGCAATCAGGAACAGGCTGTCGCACACAAATATTTTAGGGAGGAACTCCGCAAACTCTTCCATAAACAAGTTTAGACAGCCAGAAAGAAATCGCCATATCACAACAGTGAGAGACACTGTCTTTGATGAGGACCTGATTGCAACTGATTCAAACGATGGCCCATACAAAAACAGCATTTCTTATAGCAAAGGATTTTCGAACAATAGCAACCCGCCACCAACCTTCTCAGATCGCATGGTCTGAAAGAATGAGAATCCAGGTGGGGTGGTCTCAGATACACAGCTACTAGAACAGGGCGTCAACCCAGTTTCGGCCACCAGAAACGCATTTTTTCCTGGACAGCTTGATCGCGGATTAACAATCCCTTGGCTCTTAGCGAGCGAAGATTTAACCGGCAGAATTTAAGACGCTGTCCAACAGCTTCGCAACACCAATTAATTGGCTTGCATTCGTCGGCATGTGGCCCACCCGGCAGAAGCTGCCACTTCTAATTTAAATTAGACCTTAGTAAAGTCACCCGTTAATTTTGTACAACGTGCTGAGGCACGGCGAGTGAGCTACAACCGCAACGAGTGCTAATCGGTGCTTTAAACTTATGGATCGTAGGTTTGATAGCCGAGCTGTTGATAGGTCGAACGCAGGATGCTGGGAGGTTCTTACTAATCCACCGAAGAAGGCCCGCCGGTAGGTATCCACAAATGGCGACATTGCAGCTTGTGCTGAGCAGATCCTCTTTAAAAGGAAGCTTTGTGTGAGTTTTTTTGCGAGGCTATCTATTTCCTAGTCTTGTGATTACAGAGATGTTGGGCTGAATTAATTCTATAACCATACTTGCACTTGAAATTCCTCACGATTATGAACTTTGAGATTGGCCACTGACTGTGAACTGAGAGGAGAGCGGCTCTATTCCAGCAAGACACTGACTGCAAGACATCTCTATCCAGAAATCTCTGTTCAGGTGCTTTGTATGGCACCGGGCTAGAGCCCGCGACCTCCGTCATTAAGCACGTTCACATTGACCTTGGTTCGAGGCGAGCATCTTAACCACTGCGACAAACATCACGGCAAAACCCCATTGGTTAAGGTGCTCGCTCCGACCAAGGCCTTGTCGAGGTCGTGGGCTCAAGCCCCGTGGCATATGTGAAGCGCCTGAATAGAGATCAAGTTCTCTTACGTCGCTATATACATGAATTTCATTCGTTTTTCATTCTCATAGGGCGCTACAGAAAAGTCATCGTATTCCATTTTTCGGGCATACGAATACGATGTGATATGTATGTTAGGCTTGCGAACAAGAAATAATTGAATGACTAATGCGGCGTATCAAAGACGTGCTCCAGTTAGCAGTATAGTTTGGTAGCATTTCTAGAACTCAGAGCAGCTCTCATGAGCTAATGGTACGGGCGCGGGCAGGCAATTTACTGAGGGAGCAGAAGCTCAAAGCAGAGCTCCTCCCCGAGCTCCCATATGTGAAAAACAGACAGGCCTACGCTATTCTGTGTTCTCTAAGAAAACCGAAGGGCAGGTAAATCGAATGCAAGGTAAGTAGAAGTATTACAGCACCAGCTTCGCTTGCAACGGCAGAAAATTAGGTCACCTAAAGGGGAAAGTCGACCACCAATCCTTGGTTTTGGTCTCGATCGTATTACAAGTCTCTTGACAGGAAATGTGTCAACGCTTAAAAAGCAACTCTCGGTGGTGCTTCGCTCGAGCCGATAAAGCAAATGGTTGAGAGAACCATCTGCAACTATTCTTTACCAGCTCTGCCGACCCTGCGAAACGAGTACAAGGAATGCTCGGTACACGCATGCCATGCGATCGAACCGGTGCACACTACATTTGGAGACGATCGTGTGATGTCAGTGGCGAGAGCATACTCTAAGGAACTTAATAGTAATAATAGATCGTCTCTATAGCGTCCTAAGAGAATTTAATCTTTCTACAGGTGCTTTAAAACTCTCTGAAAGAGAACAAGTACCCAAGGCTAAGCGACATGCCCGGTATCACGCATGCAAAAGAAAACCGTAATTACGCTTAAGGAACTGAAAGCTCGATCACCGAAAGGTTTCAATTTAGTGGGAGGAAAGGCAAGTTTACCAGTGCTGGCATTCGGGTGGTGCCGGGGCACACTAGAGGA
This sequence comes from Cristatella mucedo, assembly GCA_009760855.2. NCBI lineage: Eukaryota > Metazoa > Bryozoa > Phylactolaemata > Cristatellidae > Cristatella > Cristatella mucedo. The sequence goes on from WPIO01000017.1 coordinate 3,943,337, forward strand.
GAAAGGAGAACGGATAGGTAGGCTAGTATAGTGAAGTGACTAGTATACTGGCAGGCCATGAAGTGACTGCACTGTTTAGCAGCCTACGAGGACGGCTGTCTAATGCTGGGTCGTGTTCCGTTGTTGTACTGTCGTGCTGTGCTTCGATTTTGGCGTGACATGCTTGCTTTCCTGTCATAGCTTTATTACAGCCCAGGTTCATGTGCATGATCTTGAGATCGAGGTGGAAAGTGTTGTTTTATTGCTGCACTATTAGTGTATGGGCCGATGGCGTTTATGGCCGCTGGTTTGTGGGCCATACCGGTTTCTGGGAAATGGCTTCATGAGGGTTAGTCACTGCCGGCACAGGAGGGGCAGGGGAACACGCGGCGAAGGAGAGAGCCGTCGTGAGCCGTGGCGCTTCGAGCCCAAATACAGCATTGTCCGTAAGACATTCAATGTTTTCGGTACTGTCGCGTGATTGCAGTCGGGGCGTCAAACTACAGCGACCTGAACGCCAGACTGAGGATCTCGAATTCGATGCTTGATCCTGGAGTCAGTGAAGCTTAGGCAGCAGCGGCTTGACGTGGCAGCTGTATTAACTTGTATTAGCTTATTTACCAGCCTCATTCGATAGAGCCAAAAGAACCTCAACGCCTATCACCACCACTTACAGTTGGAAATATTGAATGCATGATTCGAACCCTCGACCTCGGTAGTGAGGAGTGAGCACCTTACCTCCTGGGCTATCACGGCCCAGTACTACACGCTGCTGACGAGTGACTAGATGTACATGCAAGTACATATTTCTCCTTATTTCTTTTCTCTCATCTCTTGATCAGGTGTCCGCTGGCATGCTGCTTTTGGTTAGCATGAAACTGCTAGGGAGGGCGAGACCCATCTGAATTAGAAACACTAGGTCCTTGATCCACGGATCCATACGGCCCTTGGTCCACGAATGGATCTGCCCAATCTGGTCAAACTAGTATCACGATCATCGTCCGGCCAACGTGCAGTGCTTGCTATGTGGATATGCTAACCTCTACATGCCGCTGAGTTTTGCACCAGTTACAGACTTACAAGGGCATAGACCATGCTGCAAGGTTGTTGTACAAGCTCCAGGAGACAGAAGGGTTACATCAGGCGAACAGGCTGAGACCTCAGCACTTCGCAATGACGAAGGCAGAAGACAAAAGTGTCTCTTGCAGCACAGGCCGACAGCTCTAGCTTTACCGATATACTCGGGTAGTGAGATAAAAAGCTCCGTCTATCCAACTCCCATGACTCGACCAGTACACTTACGTTTCTGCATATACTCGACACCGTATTCGACTCAAGCTCTCGAAATCTATTGAGCACAGGCAACAAAGCACCAACCAGAAAAGCAATTATACATACACAATGCAAATGCTAGATGAAGGTGAGAAATAGATATAAGGTCTCATGGGCTCCACCTTCAGTGCCTCCGAACGTACAAGAAGAACAGGCTTCGCTGGTCTCCCATATGATGCCTGACAAACGCACAGGCTTCGCGTACGCATGCTAAGAAGGAAAATATACAGCTGAGATCATGAACTAAATCCACCGCGGAAGGTTCTTAAAATACCGGTCATAAATTCGATTTAGAGAATGCTGCTAAGCCGCTTAGGCGTCACTTGATAATGAGTATGCAGCCAGCTCTCTATTCTCTGTCTCACTTTATCATCTAACTGGACTTCAAACGCCAGCAACTAAGCAAAATAAAAAATTCATACGTACAGCACCATAACAGACACGAATCTTTATCCAGATGCTTCACATGAGCCACAGGGCTTGAGTCCACGACCTCGGTCGTAATTGTCGTTAAAGGTGACACCTTAACGCTTGGGCCAAACCAGAGCTTCTAAATCTTGAAGCTCTAGGTACAGGAGTGAGTTCTACTGTTAAATGCAATTTCCTCGATATTCCAAGTGCTTCTAGGGTAGTCACACCGCACCACCCACAGACAGCTAAAACAACATGGAATGATGGCTGCTGGTTTTAAAGGTTAGCCGGAAGTGCATGCCCGTTCAAGATGTAAGCGAGGTCGACTAGCTTTAATTGCTTGACCTAGGAGTAAACTAGACTTGTCCATGTTTCCTCATACAGTCCTGTTCTCACTAATCACGTTTTGGAGCCACCAATACCACGTAGCCTTTGATGAAGGAGATACTAGATGTGGCTGCCTTAACAAGGTCTAGCAAAAAGAGCTCATCTCCTGAAGACCCTATACCATCATCTCTGTGGTCTTCACTTGCAGACCAACTTAGCCCTGCCATAACCAAGATTTTTAATGCTTCTTTGGGAAAAGGGGTCGTCCACAAGTCCTTCAAATCGGCAATCGTTAGACCTATTCTTAAAAAGCCTGGATTAGACACAGAGGTCCTAGCAAACTATCGTCCAGTTTCCCTTCTTCCGTTCTTATCAAAGATTCTTGAAAAGATTGTTGCTAAGCAGCTAGTTGAACATATTGAAAATAATGGAATGTCAGAAACATTTCAATCAGGTTTCAAGAGGCAGCACTCTACTGAAACTGCTCTCCTCCGTGTTAACAATGACATTCTACGTGGCAACAACGACGGGAATGTCACTGCCCTAGCTCTGCTAGATCTGTCTGCTGCCTTCGACACCATTGATCACGAAGTTCTGCTTGAACGATTGAGAACAACGATCGGTCTGGCAGACGAAGCACTGGCGTGGTTTAAATCATACTTGTCTGATCGTGTTCAATCCGTGTCGTGTGGGGGTCAGGTCTCAGACATGAGAAGGGTCACCTGTGGAGTCCCTCAAGGGTCTGTACTTGGTCCCTTGCTGTTCTCCATTTATACGCAACCTCTGGGAAAAGTGATTAAGGCCCATGGAATAGGATATCACTTCTATGCTGACGATACTCAGTTGTATTTGTCATTTAAACCGTCGGAATCTGCTGCAGCAACTGAGAAACTGAATGCTTGCCTTGCTGATATTCGATCCTGGATGTCGGAAAACTTCCTGAAATTAAATGACGATAAAATCAAACTGCTTCTCATAGGACACCCTAAGCGTGTGGCTGGATTAAAAGGCTTTGCTGTTCTAATAGGTGATGCTATTGTGCAACCATCACCGCGTGCTCGAAATTTAGGTGTCGTGTTCGACAGCTGTCTCAATTTCAAAAGCTTCATTCAGAAGACTGCCTCTACAGCTAGCCATCACATCCGATCCCTATCCAAGATTAGAAGCTGTCTCCCTCAGTGGCTTGTAAAAAATTTAACTAGCTCTTTAGTTCTGTCTCGGCTTGATTATTGTAATTCCCTTTTGGCTGGGCTACCAAAGAAAGCTATTATGCCACTACAGTGGACTATGGATATGGCTGCAAGGCTGGTCTTCAAGTCCCAGCGGTTTGAGCACGTGTCACCTTTGCTGAAAGAGCTAGGATGGTTGCCGGTTGAGCAAAGGATACAGAGCAAAGTTCTTATGCTGACCCACAAGGCCCGCCACGGCTTGGCTCCTTCGTACCTAGCTGAACGGCTGCATCAGTTTCAGCCTGTCCGCGCCCTCAGGTCCTGTGTGGACAATAAATTAGCTGTCCCATTCCTCCGCTTAAAGACAGTTGGCGACAGAAGCTTTAGCTCTGCAGGTCCTCGACTGTGGAACTCGCTTCCACAATTCTTACGCAACGACATCTACTCTCCAACTGCCGACTATGGCACATCTTTTTCAGCGGTCCTGAACTGCTACTTCTATGCTACTCACTACCTCAACTACTCTCCTAACTCTGCTATGCTTCCCACTTTCTCTTTGTTGCGTGAGACGAAGTCTGTTGGCTACCGAATGCGTACCGAAAGCTGCTTAGGCTGTGAGTGCGCTATACAAAACTCTCCTGCATAACACCCACAAGGTCTTTATGACTTTGTGGAGTTACTAACGGAGATACATTACATTACATAGGGGTATTTCTACAGTATGCTTATTTTTCCAGCACACAATTTAGGATTAATCCAAGAAATTGCTAGCCCATCATTATTGACAGGCTAAGTGCTAGTTCATTTATACCTAATGACTCGAAGGCCAAGCGGTACACCAATTTCTTAGCCCACGGGTAAAGTGTTCTCTTTACGACCCAGGTCGTAGGTTCGAGACATGCGGTGGGCGACTTTTTATCGCCCACCGTAAGCGATGCCGCTAGCCGTTAAGGCTCTTCTGCCCCTATATAAATGAGGCTGTTGAATCAGCTGAGCCTGTTAGTAGCAAGCATAACATTTCCATCTGCATGTAGTCACCAGTTTTCGCAAGCCGGATTATTAAGCCCGGTGAGTGGAGCATATCAATGTGCTGCGAGTGGTCGACTAGGCTTCCTTGACTGACCAGATACAACCAAACGCCTTCGGTGGTCTACGAATAGGCAAATCTGTGGCACATACTGAAAAATGGCAGCCTGACACGGTACATCAAGGTAGGGTATGGTTTATTCCGGCGGTACACCACACAAGGCAAACGAAGCAAATGCCTTGCAGACACGCACTGCCTGTCGGAAGCAGCCACGCCAGCGCCATGTCGCCACCAGTCAAGGCAGAGAGGATCGGCTGCCACCCACGATTTAAGATGGCTGCGTCATTAATGCACCGGTAGCAGCAAAGCAGGCACCACGCGGCTGCAATCGAGCCAGGCTGTGGATGAGGGCACGTGGATTATATTCTCGACCTTCTAACGAGAGCAGCCGACGTCGTTGGTCGGATTAAGTATCAGATGTCGCATATAGTCTTCTTGCTCTTTGGTAAGGCCAAGCCGAGGGAGGTCCTGCGACAATAAGAAAAACTCGATCGAGTGCCGGGCGTAGCCACGCGAAATACTGATCTGACTCATCGAGCAGCTAGATGATGAGCAGCGGGTAGTGGGGAAGGAGGAACTCGGAGAAAGAGAATCGGGGAAGCAGCTTGGCAGGAAATCGGGTGCAGGGGCGGGAGGGAGTCAGAGCAGCAGGAGAGCAGAATGGACACGGGGGGGGGGGAGGAGGAGGGGGAAGCATCAGCACCATTGAGGAGCAGGTGCAGCATAGGGCCCACTAAGCAATGGCATCCGCTGCACAGTCTTTAATCAGAGAGAGAGAGAGAGAGAGAGAGAGAGAGAGAGAGAGAGAGAGAGAGAGAGAGAGAGAGAGAGAGAGAGAGAGAGAGAGAGAGAGAGAGAGAGAGACAGACAGACAGACAGACAGACAGACAGACAGACAGACAGACAGACAGAGACACAGACACAGACAGAGGGGGAGGGAGGGAGAGAAATCCTGGTTGGGCCAACAAGACAAAGAAAAAAGTGAGCAAATTCTGGCTGCGAGCGAGCGAGCTGGCAGCGAGTTTGCCGATGGACACACCTTCTCGAAGGCTTCCATGGTGCCATAGCCGCCAGCATAGCCGTTGAGGCGACATGCCGCGAAAGACTTGATCAGCTCAGCGTCGGACAGACCGAGGCTCCTGACAAAGCTCACGTGCTGCCGTAGAAGATACTTCTGGTGATAGCTGGAACAGACACGCAGGCATCTGGATGACTGAGCAGGCAGCATGGCTGCATGACATAGGGGGACTACGAGCGAGTGGTGAACAGAGAGCAGCACTGCTCCGGGCCGTTTCCTATTAGGCATATTTGCCCTTTGATGTTTTCTTTTAATCTTCGTAAGAACAGTATTAACGGCAGGTTTTAATCTTTCTCCATTGGCAGGCACGGGCATCCTACTCGAGTTACAGACCTGACTGAAGCAGCACAGCAGCTGGCTGCCAGTTAGCAGCAGCCCACTGGTGGTAGCCCAACCATCTGTGGCACCAGCTTCATTGAAATTCGTCGAAGGCCAACAAGGGAGTGAGGGTGCGGCAGCAGCAGGAGGATAGCTCTAGCGTACAAATTCGATAAGAACAAGTGCTATTTGTACAAAGAGAGAGTTGTAAGGCGGCTAGGCAGAGGATTAAAGTAGAACTGTTGAAAATGGGTCGGAAACATTTTTTTTTATAAATGAAAGGCACCTTTTAAAAGACAAATGTGTTAGAAATGGACTATCCGTTTTGAAGAGTTCCACATAAAAAGAAAACATTAAAAAATAATTATGTGAACCAAGGGCCGTGATAACCCAGTAGGTAAGGTGCTTACTCTCCCAGACCGAGGTCGTAGGTTCAAATCCTGCCGTGGGCGATCCTTCATTGCAAATCGGAAGCGGCGGTGACAGCCATTAAGGCTTTTCTGCTGCTCTACAAACCAGGCTGCTAAATCAGCTAATCCGGAAATAAATTGGACGTAGCATATCTGCAAATGACAAATTTACAGATCTCAGCTTTTCTTGCGACTAGTGGTGCCCTAATGAATTAAAAAAAAAGTTCAAGGACACACGAGCTTATGCACATCTAGCATTACCTATCCAACCCATACAAAATAAAACAACTTTTGAAACTAATCCGGCTGCTGCAACAACTTACCAGCATCGCAGAACGCACGCACCAACTACACATATTAACCGCTACAGGAACCAAGTAAAAAAAGGCTCCAGAGTCAAGCTGCCGGCGGACACATTTGATCAAGCAGCACTTACTCCTCAGCATTGTAGAAAACGTTCGCCGGAAGAATCTTGGTAGTTATGGGTACTGAGTGGACCTTTGACTGAGCCTTCATCGTCTCTTCGGCAAGCCGCTTCTGCTCATCATTATGATAAAATATGGCCGACATGTACTGAACGGTCGTTTTTGAACATGGGTCGTGCAGTTCCCAGAAAAGCTCGAGGAGACGCGAGTAGCTCACGACGGCAGGGTCATAGTCGAAATCGACGGTTTCGGTGTGGTCAGCCCTGCAACCACGAACATAGCCAACGACTGGAATGGTCAAGGGAGTTCTCCATCGGCGCCAGATGTCAGCGCTCTCGCGTGCGTCGCGCTCAGCGCGCGACTCACAAGTTTCGATATGTGGGGAACTTTGTCGAACCGCCGGTGAACCCAACCCTCGAACGCACAATCCCGGGCACACATGCAAACTGTGCCTCGGGAAACCAAAATCATCTCATGGCGAACGAAGCTCGCTCAGTCGGAACGTCCGGCGTCCACGCAGGCATCGTCAGAGGCTACGGAAAAGTAGTCGTCTATATGGGCGCAGCCGCAGTACACGTAGCGAGCAGACCCTGGCGAGCTGATTCAACCGCAAAAGAGCGAATGCCCATGCCCATGCCCACGCCGGGAGAGCTCAGCTAATTCTAAACGCGCCCGGGTGGCTATCGCAGTCGAACGCAGCACGAAAAGGACAGTAAGTGCACTCACTTTCGAACCGACGAGCAGAGGTAGCGACCTCAACGCAGCCCGAAGTCGACTCAACATCCGGGTGGGATTTACGTAAACGACCATCAAGGTGAGGGTCACCTCCTGTGGGGGGGGGGGGGGGGGGGGGGGGGGGGGGGAGGATGCCCTAGGGATCCGAGGCCGTAGTAATCGATGGACGGGCTCCCAGCTTTGTCGATGAGCGGAAAAGAGTAAGCTGTTATTTGCAAGAAGCGTGCGAACTAATAGGATTGGAGCTATTTCAACAGCCGAATGGCAGCCATGGCTACATCGAAGCGTCTACAAATGACCCGGACGCCGGGACAGCTTGACGAAAAAAGCTTTACAGCAAATGTAAAGGGCGCAGAAAGAGGTTGAGTTCTCTGAAGACGCTAAATAAATTGCACGATTATTATTTTATTTAGTGTCAAGATCGCAGCCGTGCCAGCTTCGCCAGCGAACGTACCGGATTGGCAGCAACGGGTGGTGGCGCACAGTGCGGTAGCCGCGGTTTCAGAGCTGCTGGTGGCGGAGACTCGCGAGGGGCCAGCAGAAGACGTGAGCGAGACGCCCGTCGAGGAAACGCGACAGGTGTACGCACGCCGAGCGACCGAAAGCAATGGCGCAGGAATGGCCGACGGAGCGGCTAAAGGCAATCGTACAGGAGCCGAGGCTCGAGGCATCTGCCTCGCGGGCGACGCGCGAGGTGACAACGGTTGCAGTCCAGAATACAGCGGCCGGCGTTAGGGCGTATTCCCGCGAGCCCAGTGCGGTGGCAGAGATTAGAGTAGACTGGTGGAGCGGTGGAAAGATGTAGGGCTCGGCAATGCGGCAAAGCTCGTGCCATACATGGCCGGAAAGTTAGCAAAGGCCATACTTTCAATTGCCTCTTTCGAGCGGCCGCTACCTAGCCTTGTGCTAGATGAGAAGGCAGTTAAGGACGGCATGTATTATTATTGCACTGCTATAGTGTCATGTTTTGTCGTTGCTCCATTTTATCTTGAGATCAAGGGGAAATGTGGCTATTTTCAGAGTATGACACTGTCTTTGGTTTATGGGCTGTTGCGATTTATGGCATTGTATATAAGTAGCGGGTGGCAAAGGCCCAGCGAGTAACGTCGAGGACGCCGGGCGGGACAGTCGCGTACTGGCCCTCTGCGGCGTCCATGGGAATAAACGTCTTTTAGAAAGCTTCGGTGTTCTGCGTGGTATTGCGTACCTGCCGCTTAGAGAATGAATGGCAAACTACGCTATCGAACCCAGTCCCGTGTGAGCTGATTGGCTATGCCGACGACCCGCACCTGGCTCTCCATACTTCTCCACGGAGTCTTCGATCTGCGACCTCCGGGGTTCACCATTGTATTCGCCGGTGTTGTTCATCGTGGTCCCGAAGAAGGGCCAAATCTGGAATCGCTTTTGTGACCGGTACCAAGCCGCATGCATATCGACGACGGCGACCTGTTCCGGGAGGAGCCTGAAGTCCCGGTAGTGCCAGGACGTGTAGTTCGAATAAAATAACGGCACATATCGAGAGAAATAGCGGTACCGCGGCTCGCACGATGATTTTTCAAGAACTTTTATAATTGTATTTAGTAATGTATATATATATATATATATATATATATATATATATATATACTGTATAATACATGTATATACTGTATAGTACTTTACCGGATCATAAAAATCGTTCTACACAGAACAATAAGCGGAACGCGCTACAGCAATGAATACCTTATGGTAACAAGTCCATATCCATAGCGTAGAGAAGTCTACATGACAGCGGAGGAGGGTTTACAGACATCCATAATCAGTCATGGAATAAAAAAAATCTGGTAAGGCACCATGAGTACCTGAGTACTGGCAACTTGAGTACCACTCAACTGTCTGACCAGAGGTCTGGAGCGCAACTGCTGCCTGGCTCGCAGCCAGATGTACAACCAACAGTACAACACGACTTCGGCTTATATGCAGCCGAACCGTAGATTATCGCATAACCAGTTTCAAACTTTAATAATTCCAGGTACCGCGAAAACTAAATATCTCGGCAGTCATAATCTGACTGATGTGGATATTTCGTTATCTCCAGCGGTTACTCCACAGTGCGACGGGGACTCAGCCGGTACTGCTATGCTCGGAGAATTTCTGTGAGCGCTACTGCGTGCTTTCGGCTAGAAATCGATGGCTTACGGCCTTCATTGCGCAGCAAAGAGGAGAGATCAGAGCCGTATGTTTCTTTTGGCCGCGGTGGGGAGAACATTCTTGACCTCACTGGCTACCTACCGATCGATAGGCATGCCTTCTGCTTCGCAGCGAGTCTCTCGGGGTATCGTCTGCGGCCTGGCGTCTCGAACGCTCACGCCTGCCTTGGAAGTGCATGGTCACTTCTGTGATCAGTCATTCAGCAAAGGACAGTTGACTAGCCGAAAGGTCGATGGACGCCTGCATGACTCGCTAGCGCAGAGACGTCGTCGAGCATGTCGTGTGGCGGCGGCTTGGCACGATGCCAGTGATGACCAGTGCTGGCTCGACTGTCTGATGGAGAGGAGGAGGGCGGGGGGGGGGGCGACTCGAAGCGAGGCCCGGGCGGAACTCGAGGCCGGGGGGGGGGGGGGGGCGGTGCTTACTAGTGGAGCTGTTGCCACTCTTCGTATGAGTGTGCTTCGTATGAGGGCTCTTGCTTTTGTGTTTCGTACACTCGCTACTTCCCATCAGTTCAACTGATCACATTCGGGGGCTATGCACAAGCCGGGGAGGATAATCAATCTGCGCCAGCAGAGCTACTCGCTGATAACAACGGTTTCACGGTTAATACTCTCCTTCTTGCCTATGCGATTGCCAGGCACAATCTAGGCGTTCACTTCTATGCAGATGACACTCAGCTGTACCTTTGCTTTGATCCCTCCCAGCCATCCAGCAGGTCGAACTCTCTCAACTCCCTCGCTGCATGTATTGATGACGTCTGCACACGGATGGCACCAAACTTTCTTACATTTAATGATGGTACAACCAACTAACTAGTTATGGGAAAACCAAGTGTGATTCAGAAATTGGAAAGGTTAACACTCACAATCGGCTCTGCAGCCATATCTCCCGTTGAATCTTCGCGAAATCTAGGTGTCATGTTCCAAAGTGACCTTTCATTAGACAACCACATCAACTCCACAGTCCACTCTAGCTATTTCCAGCAATATAACATTGCTAAAATTCGCGTTGGCTTAGACAGGGATACCGCATCCTAATTGGTCCATGCATTTGTTACAACCCGACTTGACTTCTGTAACTCACTACTTGCTGGTCTATCGGCCTGTGCAATCAGGCGCTTACAGCTGGTGCAAAACTGTCCAGCTAGGCTTGTCTGTCGTGAGCGTCGCAGTAGCCCCATCACACTACTTCTCGCCGGCCTGCACTGGCTCCCAGTCAAGCAACGCATCAATTTCAAGATTTTGTCACTCACTTTTAGGTTTCTTTATTTTTTCGCTCCAGCCTACCTATCAGATCTTCCCCCACCAGGCTAAGCATCGTTCCACCCACTTTTCGGAATATAAGTGTTTAACTGTACCTTGTACAAACCTCAAATCCTTCAGAGGTCATGCCTTTAGTTCATATGCTCCCAAAGCCTGGAACTCACTCCCGACTTGCGTCATGCTATATCCTGACTTGTCCGCATTTAAAAAGGAACTAAAACCGCATCTATTTATCACAGCATTTAGTGAGTCTCTGTGATTCATCCTCTATGTGCTTAATCGTGCTGGCACTGTGTATGCTGCCACTAACCACACTTGCATGCATGCTGACCCTGTGCATGGCACCCCTAACCTTGCTATTCTTGTTGTTTATTGCTCATGCTACCACTAACCATTCGATCGTGCTTCCTTTGCAGCAAATGTAAAGCGCCCAGAAAGAAATCGAGTTCTCTGAGGGTGCTATATCAAATGTATTATTCTTATTATTAAAACAAACGGCTGGTAATAGCGCTAAGCAGACATCGCATAAGTAGAACCTCAAGAGCTTGTTACGCGGGGAACTTATGACCAGATAGCAGTGTACGGCGTGCAGTCCTCATTTCCGAGCGACCATTTCTACGATACGATAGGCCTCAGTGTTGACAGATTCAGTAGGCGTCGCTAACTGTACGCAACTCCCGGTTGCGGGATGGATTCAGGACGCAGCCGGTGCTAACCGCGCCTGAATCAATGCGCGTCCCTGCAACACTACTCGCGTGCTCTCGCACTCGAACGGCAAAACTGACACTTAAGTGAAAGGCCTCGACCCCGTCGCACAGCGTCGAGGTTCTTCTATCCCTCGGCGAAAATCGTCGCTGCGCTCCTTCTTTTCAAAAAAGGGGGGCAGGTGCTCGCTCTGCGCGACCCAGGGGTCGTGCGCCGGTCGTGCTGCAGCAGGCTTTCATTCTTTGACGCCCGCTGGCTGCAAGCGGGCGTCAATGCCGCTACGGCTCTGCTGCCGCTATATAAATTGCCTGGCTAATTGGTTCATTAGCGGTTCAATAGCACTCGTCGGCGCTCGGGCGGCGAGCTGCACTTTGAAGTGTGCGCTGCGGGGCACATGCGGGGAGCGTACCGGCGACGGCCGGCCGGCCGGATCGCTTGCGTCGTGCGCCGCGGGAACGACGCTAACGACGCTCGGGCAACGATCGAGCCAGCGATCCCTCCGATTCCGCCACTCCCTCGTCCGCGCGTGCGCGAGCCGCGCGGCGCAGCCGCTGCAGCCGGAGTCCGGACGTCCGAAGGAGCCGCAGTCCGCCGGAGCGGAAACGCTGCTCTGTGCATCCTTGCATCGCTCTTCTACAGACCGCAAAAATGTCCATGTGGCGGATATGTGCCAATCAACCGTCTAGCTGACGGTAGCAGAGCCGCCCTCGTTAGTTGCTCGCGTAGGAAAGCGTTGGAGGAGCCGCCTCTTGATGCGGCCGGTAAGAAGGGGCGACGCTCGCGCGCGCGCGCGCGCTTTGTAATCGGTATCGCATTGCGGTAATTGGTCGTCGTCGCCCGCTTATCTCGGGAGAGCGACGATGCACCGAGCGGCGCTCCGGAGGAGCTGTCCGATCTTGAGGAGGAGCGCCAATCTTCAAGTCGATCGCTAGCGAGCAGCGGCCGACTCCGCCTCCGACTCTTTGCAACGATTGATGAGCCGACTCCTTTCTCCTACGAAGGAAAGGCCAGAAAAGCTACGCCGCGCCGGAGCTCGTGCGTACGCACACGACTCGGCTAATCGCCCCTGACGTACACGCCCCTATTCGTCGAGATTGCAGGGGCGCTGCTGCTGCGGCGTTGTCTTTGGCGCCTAATCGTTAGCGCCGCTCGCTGCTGTTACCTCTCCATACCGGTCTCAAACCGGCGCGCGCTCGCCTCGCGTGCGCCTGCCTCCTCGCTCTCGCTCACCGTTCAGGGCGTTCATTGCGTGCTGAACCGCATAACTGTCCGACACGTTGACCGCGTTGACTGTTGGCAACAAATCCGCCTGCTAGCAACAAATCCAGCTCACAGCTCGCATCCCTCGATGTGCGGACTCCGCAGCCGCCGGATCGGACCGCCGGCGTCCGACCGAGCGTGACGAAGCGGGCGGAGTGCGGTAAGGCGAACGCCACTTGTCGCTGGCGGCGGTCGCTGCTGCAGTCCCCCGGCGGCATTTGGCGGCGCAGAATCGGAAGCAGATGATGACGCACCGATCGCTAATGCAGGGCCGGTTCGAGGCATTTTGGTGCCCTGGGCGAGATCGGATATCTGGCGCCTCCCTTCCGCACTCACGACCTCCTCCATCCGCCCATCATAAAATAAAAAAAAACCCAATTTTCGAGGTGTACAAAATTATAATCGTAAAGACTCACACAAACATAGGTAAATTACACGTGTGGATGCTGTAATACATGAAATGTTAAAAATGACGTTCAATACTCAACATTCATCGGCTTTTTTCTTGGCAAACTCGCAGATCATTTCTTTGATGTCTAGAGAAGAGGCTGAATCTGATTCAATAGAAAATTTTGTCAAGCCAACCAGTCTTTCTTGGCACATTGTTGAACGAAGATAGTTTATTTTAAGTTTTTTTAAAGACTTCTTTGACCACTGGCCGCTGACATTGGCAAGGTCAATACAATTCTGAGTGCCGTTGAAAGATTGGGAAACATTTCTATCAATTTATGCTGCATTAGAAATCGCAAGACCTCTTGGGAATTCATAGTCTGGGGAAGCTTCACTGGCAATGGCTTGTAGCTCACCGCGAAGTTCTTCTCCATCTAAATCCTTGCTGTCTGAATGAGTAATGAGAGACTCCACCGGAGACTTGCACTCACTAAGGATATCCTCGGTGGGTATATCAGAAATCGCGAAGAAATCACGCATGAACCCAAACAATGTGCTGTGTTGTTGAATCTGATTAAACCTTTCTGTGACAGATTCTGGTACCACATCTAGAACAGCACAATAAAAGTTAACCTTGTAGCTCTCCTTGGGATTCTGTGCAACCTTATCCTGTGCTTCATAATCAAACAGACTTCCCTTTTTCAATGGTCGATTTGCTTCCAAAGTGGGTTCAACCTCCAACTCTTTAACCGCTTGAGTTACATCCGCCAATATTTTATGGAAGCTCTCTTCACTTTGGATATTACTGATGTAATTTTTGGTATTTTCCAGCTGTTTAAATCCTATTCTCAAGTCAGCTGATGTCTGCTGTAGAACGTTGCTGTTGACATTTACCTAAAACAAAATGTTGTACCAGGTAAGGAGCGATACTGCAAATTAAAATTTTGCTATGTCATTGACCAGTGTTCGTGCTTCAGATTTCATCATAGATTCAGCCAACTCTTTCTGACTCGTATCTTTATATATCTCAATCAGAGAATCATAGACTTAGTCAACGTTGTATCTCAGCGGTTTCAGAGCATCAATTCTACTTTCCCATCTTTTTTCACTCAGTGGTTTTACCGTCAGATCACTGGCATCAGTGATGTGACTTTTAAGGACTCCTTAACGCCGAGTACATGTGTAGAGAAAAACTCGGATATTTGGTGCATCAAAGCCAATACATTCGCAGCCTCCAATCAAATCTTTGCTGCATCACTTACAGCTAGATTCAAGGAGAGTGCACTGCAAGGTACATAGAAGGCACGTGGGATTTAGGTTCAGTATCGTCTTCTGCAGCCATTTTCCTTGCATTTTATATTACTGCCATTGTCATATCCTTGTCCTCCCAAATTTGAATAAATACATAAATAAATATTAGCGTATTGACCAGGCTCATTTGTATAGCGGCGGGAAAAACCTTAACGGCTATTACCACCGCCTGCAGTTGGCAATAAGGGATCGCCCACTGGAGGTTTCGAACCCACGATATCGGTAGTGAAGAGCAAGCACCTTACCAATGGGCTATCACGGCCCAGTTATTTCCAGCATCAAACTTCATATCTCTGAGCTGCTCAAACAGAACTTCGGTCTTGAATGCACATGTGGTCTTTTGTAACGGGACGAAATCAAGGATATGCAATCCGATTATCGATTCGGTTTCAATTAGGCGAACAAAGCAATTTTTTTTCATGGATTTCAAGAAATGAATTGGATATTTTTGGCTTTCTAACAGTCAAGCTGATGATATTGCTTTTTCTTATGATCATGTTGATAGTGAGCCTACTGTTGTCAATGCAAGCATTCCGGTTAGTCTGTAGTTACACCTAATTGTGGCGATTCGTGTATTCCTACCTCAATTTCAATATAGTCAAAATGGTTAAATAGTCTTTGCAGTTTATAAATTGGTCCACGTGCCGTTGGGGCCAACAATATTTCTAGGAGTTGGTCTAGCGGTTAAGGTACTCGCCCCGACCAAGGCCTGGCTGAGGTCGCGGGCTCGAGATCCGAGGCATAAGTGAAGCGCCTGAATAGAGGAATAGGAATTAAGTTCTCTTTAGGCACTATAAAAATGAATTGTATATATATATATATATATATATATATATATATATATATTAGGAGTCGAGCGAAAGTAGTCTGTCGCTGCAACAAATAATCATGATCATCTGTTCAGTGTGGTTGATTGAGATCTGGTGTGCAGTTAAGGATAGCTGAATAGCCTTTTGCTGATTTGGCTGCTTCTGTAAGCTTATGCTTTATTGTAATTCATCACAGAATTTAGTGGGTCCCTGTGGTTCGACGTTTATGTCCTTAGGCGTGCAGACGCTGTGAATACTGCCCCTAACCACGCTTGCATACTGATCATGTGAATGTCACTCCTAATCATGTTATTCTTGTTGTTGATTGAGCATGCTACCGCTAACCATTCAATCGTGTTTCCTTTGCAGCAAATGTAAAGCGCCTAGAAAGAGATTGAGTTCTCTGAGGGCGCTGTATCAAGTGTGCTATCATTATTATTATTAAAAGCTAAAGTTCGTATTAATTCATTCTGGATGTCTTTGCTAAGATAATGTACCTACGTTTCTTCGTCAGTAACCCTTCGCAAAGTGTTCCATCATTAAAGGATCAAAGAGGGTCAGAAACTCAACGAATTTGAGAAAGTTTCCACTCCCAGATACGAAGAGCTTTAAATTTGATCCACGAAATGCTAAATTTTGATTTCAAGGAACTCATACTAATGCAATGCTTCGCTCCAAGACATGTTTCAATATTCCTCTTGTTGCTCAATCTTCCGCTGACTTGTCTCATCAGTTGTCTTGCCCTCTGCTAGCCGCACCTCCAGTTCCCTCCAAGCTTGATAAGTTTCTACGTGCGTTGGACTTTTTTCATGTGAGGAACAGATTACAGACAGATTTTGTACACTATTTACAGCCACCTTCTTGCATAGAAGAGATGCATTTCCGTCTGTAACTGCACAAAGACTGTGCGGGTGCTACGCTGAAGAGTTTATGTAGCAAACTTAAGCGGCTTTCGGTACGCATTCGGTAGCCAACGGGCTTCATCTCACGAAACAAAGAGAAAGTGAGCAGCATAGCTGAGTCAGGAAAGCAGTTGAGGTAGTAGGTAACATGGAAGTAGCAGCTCAGGACGGCTGGAAACGATGTGCCATAGTCGGCAGCAGGAGAGTAGTTGTTGCTGCTGCTTAAGAATCGCGGAAATGTGCAGAGCAAAAGCTTCTGTTGCCAACGGTCTTTAAGCGGAGGAATGGAACAGCTAATTTATTGCCCATACAGGACCTAAGGCGCGAGGAGGCTGGAACTGGTGCAGCAGTTCAGCTAGGTATGGAGGAGCCAAGCCGTGGCGGGCCTCGTGGGTCAGCGTAAGAACTTTTCTCTGTACCCGTTGATCAACCGCAGCCACCCGAGCTCTTTCAGCAAAGGAGACACATGGTCAAACCTCTGCGATTTGTAAATTAGCCTTGCAGCCATATCCATCGCTAGCTGCAGTGGCCTAGTGGCTTTTTTCGGTAGCCAGCCAAAAAGGAATGACAATAATCTAGCCGAAATAGAACTATAGAGCTAGTTAGATTTTTTGAAAGCCACCTTGGAAGACAGTTCCTAATCTTAGAGAGGATCTAACGTGATGGCTGGCTGTGGAAGCAGTCTTCTTAACGAAGCTTTCAAAATTTAGGCAGCTGTCAAAGACGACACCTAAATTTCGAGCACAAAGTGATGGTCGCACAACGCCATCAATTATTAGAAGAGCAAAGTCTTCTAGTCCAGCCACAAGCTTGGGGTGTCCTGTGAGTAGCAGTTCCGCTTAATCGTCGTTTAGTTTAAGGAAATTGGTGACTTCCATGATCGAACGAATGTCTGCAAGGCAAGCACTCAGTTTATTATTCGCGGCAGCAGATTCCGACGGTTTGAATGACAAATACAGCTGAGTGTCGTCAGCATAAAAGTGATGTCCTATTCCAATGGCCTGAATCACTTTCCCCACTCGTTGAGTATAAATGGAGAACATCAAGGAACCGAGGACGGACCCTTGAGGAACTCCACAGGTGACCGGTCTGGTGGAGGAGACCAAACTCCCGTACGACACGGCCGGAACTCGATCGGACAAGTAGGATTTAAACTACGCCAGAGCCTCGTCTGCCGTCATTCTCAATCATTCAAGTAGGATATCGTGATGAATACTGCCTATGGCAGCCGATAGATGTAGCAGCGCTGGGGCAATGGCATTCCCGTCGTCGTAGCTGCATAGGATGTCATTGGTTAAACGGAAGAGAGCAGTTTTAGTGGAGTGCTGCCGCTTGAAACCCGATTGAAATGTTTCTGAGATGCTAGCCTTCTTGCCGAATAGCTTACAGCAAAAGCTAAATACCGTGAATCTCTTGACATGAATACTTTAACCACAGGCGGTAATCTCCGCCCCATTTGCAAGCTTTCTTTTGTAATGGAGCTGAGAGAAGATCTTCTGTCGTGTGAATCTCGTGGACACGTGTTACGGGCATAACGGCTGCCTCCTGCCGTCCCTTCTGCACTACAAGTGCAGTAATGCTTCCAATATTATCAGAGGGTCATGTGGCAGGGTCACTGTAATCCAACTCCGGCTCAACTGGTTCCAAGACTTGAACTGTATTGTCTCGATTATCGCTTACTTCTGTCTGATCTCTGCCTTTACTTGGAAGTGGGACTGTGGCTTCTTCATCTTGTCCGTCCAGACAGCTTTCGACTTCAATATTTTTTGCCTGTGGCAATTCAGTAGATTTAGTCTGGCAATTCAGCAGATGGTTTTTGCTGCTTTGCTGGTATTTTAGGAGAGAGCTCTTTTCCTTTGCTCGCTCTTTGGCCTTTTCAGCCCTCATTCTCGTACGGTTTTGAGCCCCTGATGGTTTCTTATTATCCATAACTCTGTAAAAAGTAATAGCCTTTATAGTTTTCACAATAAGAAACTTCCAGACAGAAACGAGAGGCTACTGCTGGTCGTCCAGTCATCAGCTGCAGACCGAGGCTACAAACGGAGTTTCGGTCCGATTACTTGCAGCACTCCTCACCTCGGCCGGGCCAGCAACGTGATCAAAACCGGCTACCCCGGACGCTACCGCTGCCTGTCCGTTGTGTGCATATATAATCAGACCTCGCAGAAGCAGAACGAGAGCAGCGGCCAACAGCAGCAGCGAAAGCAAGCGGCAGAGACTCGAGCGGCCCGTACACCGCCACCTCGGGACTGAGAGAGGAACCTACTGCGGTACGGTACGCAATCTTCAACAAGAAGCCTTTGATTACGCAACGACAACTGCTCTTCTACTGCCGACTATGGGCACATCCTTGTCAGCGGTCCTGAGCTGCTACTTCTATATGCTACTCACTACCTCAACTGCTCTCCTGACTCTGCTATGCTTCCCACTTTCTCTTTGTTGCGTGAGACGAAGTCTGTTGGCTACCGAATGCGTACGGAAAGCCGCTTAGGCTGTGAGTGCGCTATACAAAACTCTCCTGCGTAACACCCACATGGTCTTTATGACTTTGTGGAGTTACAGACGGAGATACATTACATTACATATAACTCACCTTTGAAGCTGGCCTGATAGGCCCCACCACAGGTCATGCCTTTGAGGACCACACCAGCTTGAGGCCTTTGAATCTATAGGTTTATCTATCTTGTGCCTGCAGTATCAAGAGGCCTCTGATACTTGACTCGCCTTTGAAGCTAGGAGTGAACTCTCTAGCACCAGGATGGATTCCTCTAGCAACCCTTGGGGATAGGGAACCCCACAGAGGATTCTACCGTTGGTTTTAGCATCCTAGATACACGACTCCAAGGGGCTTTGCAAGACAACTGCACATCCATTCAGCCACTCATTGGTTGCTGGGTACCCCATATGAGAGGTTCGAGTACCGTGACAAAATCCAGCCATTGCCGGCTTCAGCTGCCCAGTGCCCAGCTCCTTCACTGCCTGGTGCAGCCGTTTTCTCCAAAGACCAATATGCTAAAGGAACGAGGTCGTCGACCTGCCCTCAAAACCCCGGGCAACCACCTCCATACACTGCAAGCAGTTCGCACTGCCACCCCGCCCTAGTGCTCCTGCACTGTGAGCATTCTTCATAGCAGCTTTCTAGGATATTCATCTAATAAGCTGCCAAAAAGGTTTGATATGGAAAGTGGTTCGGTCTTGGTTATTAACATCCCACAAAAAAGTGGCTATCTTTTAGTTTTGTAGTTTTATTCTGGCGCCCCCCCTCTTAGCCCAGCGCCCTAGGCGATGGCCTAGTTCGCCCAGCGGAAGCAGCACCCCCCCCCCCCGCGCTAATGGCGCGTCGCGTCGCAGCCAGCGGCCAGCTAAGGACGCGCTGTAGGACCGGCAATCCGGTCAAAGCATCGGGAGACCCACGCCAGCTGCTTTGCTAGAAGCGCTTGAGGAATACCGGCTGCACTCTTATTTTAAAGCTGAGTGAGTTCCTCGGAATGTATTCGCCTATAAAAATGCTGCATGCGTATAAATCGACCAGCTTCGTTGCAGCGCCGGCGGCGATGTTTCCGGGAGACTAAGCGCTTGGACTTCGCTGCGCCGGCTCGGCCGCCGCCGCCGACGGCTCGGTGGCGGTGACTCGGCAACGAATCGCATCGAATCGGCGGCTTATCGATGTTATCTATCAGCCGCGAGCCGCGAGCCGCGAGTCGGCGTCGCCACGCTCGGTTACTCGTGCGTGTCGAAGCCCTCGCTCGAAGCCGGCGCTTTCATCTGTCCGGTCCTCTGCCTCGAGCTGACGCCTCTGCCGAGTCGGCCCATATTTGGGTGGCGGTTTAAATTTTTCTCTTGTTATCCGACCGCGCTGCTGTGATCCGGAAGCTTCTGCTCGAGCTCAGAGCTGCCGGGAAGCGCTGCTCCGGTGGCGTGCCCGCCGCCACAGTCCCTTTGATCGAACGACCGCTACGATCCCGAAACGGTCGCCTGCGGCGGTCGCACTCGACTTGCTTGCAGTCGACGTGGCGGAGGAGCGCAGTGGGTCGGAAGGCGACGCAGCTGCTGCCCTGCGCCTGCGCGTGAGCGCCGCCTCTGCCCTGCCGGCGTTGCAGAGGTTAAAATTACAAACTACGCACTTCCTGATTTATTCAGCTCTGTACCGCGGGTTCATTCGCGAAGCGATCGAGCCTTTCCACCCCACATCCGACGGCGGCGACCTGAACCCATAGCCCAATATGCTTAACGACAGAGGACTTATCGCTGTAGATCGCGTACCTGGGTTGCAGGAGAGGGGGCTGAAGACCTCCCTCCTCCTCAGGTGAAAGGGCTGAAGGCGTATGGCTGGGCGTGTACCAGCCACAACTAGAGCCGTTCAAGCCCCCGTCGCCAAAAAAGACCTCTAAACCACCTCTTAGCTCCCCGTTGTAGGACCGCTAGCCCGCTACGGTGTGATATGGCAGGCCAACTTTTCCATTTGGTAGATGCGCTTCTAATATTATATCCCCGCGACTCTAGCTATTGTGTGGGTAGCCGCTCAACATATGCAACGTATAGAGGTCTGACGCTAGCATGAGGCCAAACGGTGACGACGCAGCGCTCGATATCCTGCAGAAAAATGCGCTACAATAGAAAAAGTGCAAAGAATTGCCTGCATATTACGGCTGTTACGGCACGTGACTTACGGCAGACTCATTTACAAACGTAAGCAGCTCACGCTCTGCGTTATGACTCGCCGACCGGGGGACCGTTGCTCCAAGAGGACAACGGTCTGGCTCACGCCGTTAGACTTAAACTGATCTTCTTGCATACATCTACTCCTACAGCGAGCTAGGTTAGTAAGTTTGTCCGGTAGTAAGTTCTTCGCAGTCACTGACGTTGAATTGACTCCTTGGTGTGATTTTGTAGTTGTACTACAACGGTACACTAATGGTGAGGGTAAACAGAGGGAGATAATTTTCTAATTTCCGTATATTCCCGAACGTGCACTCCCATAGTTAATATTAACTGTAAATTTAACTTCGCACGACTATAAATTCAAAGTGACTTTTAAAGGATAGCCACGGCATTCCACGGCATTCCATTCTCTCTCTGCAATGCGAAGCCCCCCTCTTGCGGCGGCGGCCGCCGCCAAGTCGCACTGATAATTCGGCCGCCGCGACGACTCGTGCGATCGGGACAATGGTCTTGGGGCGGCTTAAGGCTCACCCCTCGGTCGTAGTCATTAAGGCTCACCCCTCGGTCGTAGTCATGGCAAAGCAGTAGCCGCCAGATACCTTAAGCTCTCTATAGCAGATGCTTCTTCCGGCCCGTTAACTGCTAAGCTCTGTCATCAGTCAGCGCGTCAGCTGATACAATCGACTGTCGACCGCAGTACCGCCGCTTCCAGCACAGGCGTTACCAGACGGAACATCCGGTTACTTACCGTCTCGATTTATCATCCCTCGACAGCTCATGTCTGCACCACTGCAAGAAAATCATCCCGGCCACAGGCAACCATAAGCCTGTTGAGCATGCTGACAATTGTAACAAGGCCAAAAGTGTAATGGCTATTCATTTGTCGCTACGTCACGAAGTGTAATGGATAAGAGCTCATTTTCTCTGGTACTTAACTTTGTGCTTTGGTAATAGCATCCAGTAACGGTGTTCCTGTGCATTTGCATTGAGAATTGCTATTACAAAAAGTTACAGGTGCCTTTCAGTAGCCTGACAAGCCAGTTGCCATTATGACCAGCACTTCCGTCACTGGCTCGGATGCATAGTACCTCACAAGGATGTATATGCAATCCATTCATATGCATTGGATCGCGGAATGGCTGATAGTCATGCGATCGCTGTTTTGTGTGTGCAGGTAGGACAGCCTTGTTGAAACTGATCAACTACGAATGGATTCCGTCCAACTTATGGATAACACGTAAATGTTACTTATACTTCTATACAGCGCATAGTGGGAAGGGGCCATGTACAGGACTATGCCCATACCTGTGAAAAGTCTTTTCACTTGATCGCTTAAGTAGCGATAAGCTTTGAAGCAGAAAAAGGTCTAGCACTAAGGCGAAATCGCGTTAAATGGTTGCATGCTAAATTAGAAGACCGAAACAAATTAGCAGCTATGTCTGCAAAATACCCTGGCCTATGTGAAGCTACACTAACACGGAAAACGAGTGTAAATGGCACGAAGCCGTAGAACTACCTGATCATAGGTCAAGCTTGCATTTGGACTCTTTGAAAATGTAGGTATGTAAGTGTGTCTGTCTGTGACTACTCAAAGCCAAAATACGAAATGAGCGAAGATATTTGTAATAGCGAATGCGCACCCAAAGCCCAAGCTGCTTTCGGAGTGCATGCGGTAGCCTACAAACTATATCTCACGAAAAGCGAAAAGAAAGTGGGCACTTACAGTTGGCACACTACTCTGCAGCCAGGCTTGTCTGTCGTGAGCTTCGCGGTTGCCGCGTCACCCCACTTCTCGTTGACCTGCGCTGGCTTCCGATCAAGCAGCGAATCGACTTCAAGATTTTGTCACTCGCTTTTAGGTACCTTCATTCTCGAACTCCAGCCTACCTATCAGAACTACCCCTCCACCGATTTAAGTATCGTACCACACACCGTCTGACTCAAATCGTTAAGCTAAATCTCGTATGAACCTCATATCTATTGGGGACTGTGTGTTTAATTCGCATGCTCCCAAAACGTGGAACTCACTCCCGACTTACGTCACAGCAACCACCCACTTGACGACATTTAAAAAGCCAACACACACATGCTTATCGCTGCATTTAGTGGGTTCTTGTGATTCGTCCTCTATGGGGCCGTGATACCCCTGGAGGTAAGGTGCTCTCTCTTCACGATCAAGATCGTGGGTTCGAATCCTGCTGTGGGCGATCCTTCATTGCCAACTGCAAGCGGCGGTGATAGCCGTTAAGACTAATCTGCCTCTAAAAAAATGAGGCTGCTAAATCAACTAATATATTTAATGTGCTTCAACGTGCTGATACTGTGCATGCTACCACTAACCATGTTTTACATGTTGGCGGTGTGCATGTCACCGCTAACCATGTCATGCATGTTGAAATTATGACTGCTACCACTAATCATTTGATCATACTTCCTTTACAGCACATATGAAGTGCTTATAAATAGATTACGTTCTCTGAATGTGCTATACACATGTATTATTATTATTTCCATTATTATTATTATTTAGAACACCAAGATCGCTGCTGAATCAGTATTGCAATTAATATGACCTTGCCGGTAGAACAGCCAGAGTAAGAACGCTACTTCTGCGATGCCTATGGCTTCTAATAATTTGTTCATTCCGAGTGAACGTGATGGATGGGAAATGTCAAATCTCAGCTAGTAGATTTCCGATGACCAGATAACGGATCAAGTGACGCCATATCTAAAAGAATTCCATACTTCTCACAGAATGCTGACGTCTAGCCCTATCCGGAAATAACTATTGCCTACGTGGCTATAATCGGCAGTCAAAATATCCCAAAAAAGAGACGACCAATCATTACTCAATAGCGAAAACGTCTCTAGTGAAGCTGATCCACCCCTCACCAAGAAAAAAGATACCTGCAGCCTTCTAGACGCTTCAAAAACTGCATATGTTGCAACGCGGCTGATTTTCCGGATGTTGAAACTTCCGCCGTTGTATTTAGCAGCTCGGGTGATGAGCTGGGTTCAGAGGCAATCCACAAGCATCAAACAGTCAAACCATGTATTAAATATCGCTTCACTGCAATAACAAAACATACTACCGTTGCTTATTTTTCTTCGGAGGGAGGATTGTCGGAACGGCAGCAGTCTTTTGGGGGGCAAGACCAGCAGCATTTATATGCCAGAGGGGGGCAAGACCCACAATATCTTCAAGTAGGCGGGGCCAGACCAACAATTAATGAAAAATTGCAGCGTAAAATTGTTCTTTTTTGAAACGAACTCGGCGGTAGCTCATTGAGTGGAATGACAGCATGATTTTTTCGTTGGTGGTGGTAGCAGGCCGTAGGAATAGTGGGTGGCTTAGCTCTCTGCCCCGCTGTAGGTGGGAGAATACCCCTTAACCCCATGGCTCCGCCATTGAATGTAGTACAGCTGTCGAGCCCTGCTTCGTGCTCTCATTCTGTTTAATACGTTTGCAACCGCCGGCGTAGAGCAGCGGCCTCTCTAGAATGCAATGCACTTGAGAAAACTCACGATTTACAATGAACCACTGTGCATTTCTTGCAACGAGCAGGAAGTTTGCAAGCTCGAGCTCGTGGCAGAGGCTCACACCTAAAATACGCAGGGCTACTACACTAACGAAATGCAATATTCAATGCTATCTCACACCACTTCCAAGATCACAAAAACGAACAACTATAATGTATATAGGTATCAACTAAACGACCCCTCTTTCACTAGATGCCCTTCGGGTATGAGGGCTTAGGGCTATGAAACTCGCTCCTCACGGCTCGGCGTCGTCGTGGGTTCGTGTGGTAGCCGGAAGCTGGATCGCCCTCTCGGCGGTAGTAGGGATGTAGGGTAGTCTGGAAGGGTCGGTCATGTGCATAGCTTTTTGCAGATTCACTTCATTTCGAAAACATTGCTACGCTCGTATTCATAAGGATTGTGCGCCATAATTTTTATTACTTGCGGGTCTTGCCCCTACATTGGTGCGAGGCCTAGAAACCCGGTTATGTGACGTCACAGCTCCTTGAACTTCGTACCGCCCACTAAAATCGACGAATAAATCTTTCCTGAACAATTATCGGTATACTTCTCCGACGTATATATATGCTTATACGATGGAAACACAGGTATTCATATATACCGTCCGATTGACCGCGGCCTCTTGGCTGTGAGAGCTGCTTAGCAGCTATTGCAGCTGCCCAGAATAGTCAACTTCCGTTAACGCATTATCTGAGGCTCGTCGGACGCTCGCTTCCTCGTGGTGCGCCTGAGAGCTATTGCTGTGAACAATGCTGCCGGGTGTGGGAGTTTTTGGGACAGGGTCGCTGGCTCGCCGCATCACCGAAAGCCTGAAATCTCTGGACTTCAACGTCGTCGCCGTATGGGGCAAGACTGTCGCCAGTGCAAAGGAGTTCGCCGAGGATCTCGGCATCCCGTTCTACACCGTCAAAGTGGACGAAGTGCTGCTGCACAAGGACGTTGGCCTTCTGGCTATCGCCTGTCCGCCGCACCTACAGTCGCCTATTTCTGTTAAGGCTCTCGGCATCGGCAAGCACGTCATCGCGTCGCCGCCCACCGGACCGAGCCAGTTCGAGGTGCTGAAGATGGTGCACGCCAGCCGCTACTACCCGACGCTGCTGGCCGTCGTGTGCCACGGCTTCCGGTACTTCGGCGCCTACGTCAAGGCGCGCCAGCTTCTCACCGACGGGTACATTGGCGAGCCGTACGTGTACGAGGCTCGCGTTCGAAGCGACGCCGGCCATAGGGCCTACGACTGGGAGTGCGACGAGGCGATGGGCGGCGGCACGCTGAGCACGCAGGGCTGCCACGTGATCGACATACTTGCGTACCTCAGCGGCCGGCGTGCACGTAAGGTGCTCGGATACGCGCGCACGTACGTTAAGCGGACGGAGTCGATCGGAGGCATCCGAGAGATCACGAGCGACGACTTCTGCGCATTCCAGATGGAGCTGGAGGGCGGCGCCACTGCGTCATGCACGCTCAATGGCCTGTGCCAGGGCGAGCCGCCGCTGCACGAGCTTGTCGTGTGCGGTTCGCGCGGCAAGCTGACTGTGCGCGATTCGGACCTGTTCGGCAAAACGGCCGACACGAGCGAGGAGGTCGTGCTGCACCACGAGCCGCCTCCGCGCGGCGGCTGGCGGGGCGTTAGCGGTGGTGGCTCGTTGACGCAGGAGCGCCTCTCGTCGGGTGCTTACGTGCAGGGCCTGCACGTCGGCCTGCAGGCCATCGCAGATGCTTTCGGTGCGGTCGAAGAGCAGCATGGTCTGGCATCCGAGCTCCTCCGGTCGCCGTCGACGTTCGAGGATGCGCTTTACGTTCAGACGGTCATCGACGCCGTGCGAAAGTCGAGCAAGACGCAGCAGTGGCAAAAGGTGGACGTGCTTTCAGAGGAGCCTGACCCAAACCCGCATCTGTCGTCGATCGCGCCCCGGCGAAGCATGCTGGGCATCTACTAAGAGCCTCCCCGTCAATGACGCATGCCGGTGAGGCGAAGATGTAGCTCAGCCATGACATAAGGGAACTATGGCTCTCTCCCTCTTTGACAACCTTCGCTAACACTCAGCTGATGTTCATGCATCGGCGGTGCGGTTCGTTCTAGTCGACTAGCCACTGCAGCCGATGCTGCCCGTTGGCGCTGTCTTTTGCTGACGATCGGTATATGGTAGCGATGTGAATCGCCCCCTCATCACGTTCAGCGGCTCTGCGGTCGCTATGGGAACTCCCGATGCGAAACAGCCTGGCTAACATGGCTATATCATATAAGCTTTCGTTAATCTCTGGTCGTTGCACTGTCAGAACAAGCAGCTTCTGTTTCGGGTTGCCTTCGCATGCCATCTCAATGGATGGCTCTTGTTGGTGCCAGCTGTGAATAGCCTCTTCTGTCCTGCCTAGCATGAGAGGATGAAGTGGTTTTGCTAACTGGGTAAAGGTAGGCGTGGCTTGAGCAGCTGCAGACATGCCTCCCAATGGCCACTGTTCTGCGAGTCGGCTCATTTATTCTTGACGATTAATTTGCCAGTGCAGGAGAAGAAAAAAGAGGTCTGATCAGGCTAACGGTAGGTAGAGAGAGTATCTTGTGTGGTGAGAGGGTCAATAGTTTTTCCATAACGAGTGCTTATGTAGGTCAGACGTGGCTCACCTGTACTGGGCTGACGTCACCGATGAGCTAGCAATTCAGTTAGGTGGCCAGTGTGCAGCCGAGCAGACATCGCAGAGGGGCAGGCGATTAAGTTGGGTAACCAGATGTTGGTTCAACTGCTGCAGGCCCAGGACAGGTTCTGCTGCAGTCAGAACTTGGCCCCATATACAAAAGGCAGTGGAAGGTAGGCAATTAAATGTAACGATGCAGTCCAATTAAAGCGAATGAGCAGCAACGGTTGGTAGCCCGGCAGTGCCGTGTCAATGAGGCAGACTCCTAAAAGCGTGGCAATGCGATTCTGCCGAGGCCGACTTGGGAGTAAGCTTAGCCTGGGCCTGCCTTGAGCAGTGAGACCGATCGGCTGCTTAGAGCTTGTAGGACGTCGGCATCGATGGGCGTCACGGATGTTATGGATGATACAGCTGAGCTTCAGACAAGTGATGAGCATCAGGCGAAAGAACTAGTAAGTGATGAAGATTTAATGCTCGCTTGAACAAACGGACGGTTAGTGGGTCGTGACGTCGGTGAGAGTCGAGCGTAGCTGACCTGTACACGGCTGCCGTGACAGATGGGCAGGCGTCTAGGATGGGTAGTCAGCGTTTGCTAAAAATAGAAAGCTGGGCCCGGAAGGCTCCTTGCCCAGCAGACTTATAAAGCCCCTTCTAAACAAATTGTAGCCCCCCTTTGGAGAATCGCCGTTGAAGCTACGAGCCTACGGCATGCAGCCCAGACTTGAGGCTCGTAGGCCACTTCCGACACGTTGCTCCGTCCCCGATATCGATTGACCCTGAAGCTTAGCTCCAAAATCAAGCCACCGAGAAACCATCATAGACTCATTCAACCGAAAAAGAAAACATTACCCTGTTGAAAGAGCCCGAAGCCTCGCACCGAAGGGTCAATAAGCCTCTCTAAAACATGCTAAAAATAATAATAATAATTCACTTGATAAAGCGCCCTCAGAGAACTTAATCTCTCTCTAGGCGCTTTACATTTGCTGTAAAGTGAAATGCAATTGAATGGTAAGTAAAATCATGCTTGAAAAACAAACGAAATGAATAATATGGTTAGGGGTGACATGCACAGGGTCAGCATGCAAATGTGGTTAGTGGCAGCATGCACAGTGTCAGCACCCATAAGCACATCAAGGACGAATCACAGAGACCCACTAAATGCTGTCCTAAATAGTTGTTTTTTTAGGTTCCTTTTAAATGTGGTCAGGTCAGGTGATGTTCTGACGCAGGTCGGGAGGGAGTTCCAGGCTTTGGGAGCATATGAACTAAATGCACGGTCTCCAAAGGATTTAAGGTTTGTACGAGGTATTGGTAGACTGTTGGATTCCGAAAAGCAGGTGGTACGATGCTTGGCCTGATGGGGTAGTATATCTGAGAGATAGGCTGGAGCCATGGAATGAAGGGACCTAAAAGTGAGCGACAAAACCTTGAAGTCAATCCATTGCTTGACTGGTAGCCAGTGTAGGTCGGCGAGAAGTGGAGTAATGTGGCAACTGCGACGCTCACGGCAGACAAGTCTAGCTGCAGAGTTTTGCACCAGCTGCAATCGCCTGATCGCACATGCTGGTAGGCCAGTAAGCAGTGAGTTGCAGAAGTCGAGACGGGATGTCACGAATGCATGGACCAACTTAGATGTGGTATCTTTATCTAAACAAGCTCGAATTTTAGCAATGTTATGAAGCTGAAAATAGGCGGATTTGATTGTGGAGCTGATATGGTCGTCTAACGAGAGGTCGCTTTGGAATATGACACCTAGATTTCGAACTGATTCAACTGGAGATATGCTGGCAGAGCCAATTCTGAGAGTCAGCCTGTCCAATCTCTGGATCACACTGGGTTTGCCCATAACTAGTAAGTTAGTTTTATCATCGTTAAGTTTTAGAAAATTTGCTGGCATCTATGTGCGGATGTCATCAATGCATGCAGCTAGTGAGTTGAGAGAATTTGAGGTGCTCGAAGGCTGGGAGGGATCAAAGCAAAGGTACAACTGAGTGTCATCCGCATAGAAGTGAAAGCCTAGATTGTGCTTGGCAATCACATCAGCAAGAGGCAGAGTATAAACCGTGAAAAGAACCGGACCTAGCACTGAGCCCTGAGGTACTCCATATTTCAGAGGTACTTCAGATGATCTTTGTCCATTCACGTGAATACTCTGGAGTCTCCCACTGAGGTAGGACCTGAACCACTGCAGAGCAGTGCCAGTGATGCCCAGGCGAGATGAGAGGCGCTCTAGAAGAACTTTGTGATCGATGGTATCAAAAGCTGCCGAAAGATCAAGCAAAACAAGCAGAGACACTCTACCCATGTCTGCATTCCTAAGTAGGTCGTTGTATACCCGAAGCAATGCTGACTCTGTGGAGTGATTAGCTCTAAAGCCAGACTGGAACTTACTAGCAAGGTGTGAGGTTTCGATATGTGAGTTCAGCTGGTCCGCCACGACCCGTTCCAGTGTCTTTGATAGGAATGGTAGAAGGGAAACTGGGCGGTAGTTGCTCAAGTTCTCTTGGTCAAGTGTAGCTTTCTTGAAAAGTGGCCTGACTACAGCTTTCTTGAAAGGTGCTGGGACATGACCTGAGGCTAATGACATATTAATTATGTTAGTTATGCATGGCAGCAGCAGATCAATGCAACATAGGAGCAGGACAGTGGGAATAGGATCCAGAGGACTTGTTGTCTTCTTTGATTGAGATACGAACTTTAGGACTAGATCACTAGTGACCTGCTTAAATGCAGACATTGAGGTGCAGCCAGGAACCGAGGAACAGCATTCTAGTGGGGAGGTTGTCATCGCAGGGATGGATTCCCTGATCTTGTCTATCTTCTGCACAAAGAATCGAGAGAAGCGATCGGCTAGATCATCATTAGGATCATCAGGTAAGGAGCTAATCTGGGAACGGTTGAGGAGATGGTTTATTGTCGACATCAGCATTTTTGGATTGTGCATCTGCGATTCAACAATGTTTTTATAAAAGCTAGACTTGGCCTTTGTTAGGATCGATTGGTACGACCTATAGTAGTCTTCATATACCTGTCGATGGACAGTTAGTCCGGATCTTTTGTATGCTTTTTCAAGCTTTCGTTTCGTTTAGTAGACTTGGCTAGTTTAATGTCTGCGGTAAACCATAGGCCGTCTGGGCGGGGGCGAACAGTGCGCTTTGTCAGAGGGGCAAACTCGTCTAGCGTGTCAGCCAGTGTCGTGTTGAAGCTATCTACCAATGATGACAGATCGGAGGGAGGATTGAGCAGCAGAGGTGAAGCAGATATTCTCGCACGGACAGCATCGATGTCAAGGGTCTTGAGGTTTCGTGGTTCACAGGTTATTTTAGAGGAGGATGTGGGCACACACTGTAGATTGAATGAGATCTGCATGTGGTCAGATAAGCAGGATTTGGTAATAATTGGTGATGACAAAGTGCAGTTGTATGAGAAGATCTGGTCGAGTGTGTGACCCTTGATGTGGGTAGGGCCATGCACATGAGCCACAAGAGACAATGAGTCAGTCAATGCACGAAATTCGGTGCTGAAAGCGTCAGATAAGTTATCAAAGTGAACGTTGAAATCACCCATTACGAGGAAGGCTCGATTTCTTGCACACAGAATCGAAATGAGATCGGAGAAATCTGAGATAAAGGAGGATTTGGTACCTGGTGTTCGATAGACTACTGCCACTATCGGTAGCTTGTTTTCGGGTGAGACCAAAAAGAATAAAAAAGTTTAACGACTAAAAATACGCAAGTACTCTTCAAAGAGGATGCAATAGTCCACCTGGATATGACATAATTGTACTGAAGATCCAGGCAGAAGATGTCACATGCAGAAGCAACCTTTCTAACCCCATTCCAAAAAAGTGCTCAAGTCCTGGAGAAAACTACTGAAATTCTCACGTCGAAGGCACGCCGAACAATCCAAGTCCTAACTGTTGCCCTTTCGAGGGCTCTGGTTAGTGGAGGGGCTAAAGCTTAAACCAATCTCTGTGGTTCGCGCTTGAGCACCACTCGGGCTGAATGTTGACCTCTTTCATCATAGGCGAGCACCTTAACCTCTGGGTCAAACCAATGTTAGCATCCTTAGTCGACCCTCGATAAATAACCGTGGGTCGTCGCTGTTTAGCTGACTGCAAAGCTGATTGAAAGTTAATTTTTCCAGCGATGCGATTCCTTAACCAGAGAATTCTAGAAGCTTTTGATCCCACCGAAAGAGAGCGACTCTGAACGCTGAAGGAGAGCCTCAAGAACCACCTATAGAGCATCCTAGTATGTCTATTGGCACCTTATAGAGAGAGAAAGAGAAAAGAGAGAGAGAGAGAGAGAGAGAGAGAGAGAGAGAGAGAGAGAGAGAGAGAGAGAGAGAGAGAGAGAAGCTATGCTCCAAAGGTATCCCAGCAGTCAAACTTTCAGAACCATTTGCTAAGCCTTGTGGTCTCACTCTGGAAGACTGGCAGCGATCTGGGAAGTGCTGCGAGCTTCCGAGGGGGAGTTAAAGGGGCATTCTCGGTAAAAGGAAGTGGCTTGAACGGGTGTGGAAACCAGACATCGCCGCTTTAGTGCCAGACCTATAGGAGAGGGCTTTAACCCTCTTAACCCTCTCTTCCTTCGCCCTTATTGCAACGGGGCTCAGGCATTGCAATTGGAACGGACGGTCACCTGTGGCAAAATATTACCAATGGCTTAACCAATGGCGCCGTTTGCTGGGGGGGGGGGGGTCAAAAGCAGCCGGTATACGAGAGTCGCATGAGTGATCGCCGTGCTGCAGGTCATGCATACTACTCCTAGCTGCAATCTGCTTATAGAGGCTTGCCTAGGAGACTCGGAGGCTTTTGTAGAGGCTTTGTAAGCGGTCAGACTATCCCTCCCATCTTAGGTTCGGCAATTTATTTGATAGTGACATCACCAAGAGTCGTCAACTAGAAGCCTTACAATAAATATTTTTTTCTATGTTTCTGGTCCTGGGCTCTCTCTATTTAGTCTTAAGGAGCAAGGGATCTACCATCATCCACGAACAAGATCGGTTGCACTGTTTTGAGGGGATAAACACTGGCTGGACCAGCCGTCTGTCTCTGCTCTGTCTCGGACTGTCCCATCTCACGCTACTACACTACTACTCTACTACTCTACTCGACATTAATGACCGACATGTATTGATTTTGGAGCGTATAGTGGGTAGAGTTTAAGCCAAGCTACCCCGAGCTACTGCCATCGGGTTTCGGCTGGAGCGACCGGTCACGGGGTCTGCATACTATGAGCTCCTGTGGCACCGAGCTGGTTTGGTCCAGCGGTTTAGGTACTTGTCCCGGCCAAGGTCTGGCTGAGGTCTTGGGCTCGAGCCCCGAGGCATATGTGAAGCGCCTGAATAGAGATTAAGTTCTCTTGGGGCGCTACACAAATGAATTATATTATTAATATTCTACTAGTGCTCAAGTAAGAATTCTCTACCTGAGCTTTTAGTGTGAGCAAATTTTGTGTCGGCTTTCAAAATTAATTTAAACATCGAGGTCAGGCTAAGGAACCTATGAGTGAGGCATTCGCTGCAACGACAGACATAACGAGGGCATTCATTAAAGAAACAATAAAATGGTCAGATAACCGAGATAAAACTATGATAATAACAACCTAGGCGTAAAAAATCACGCGAAATTTTAGTAACGTTGCACTACAATGCGGGCCCGGGTACTCGCTGACCTAGCTGTAAGCACAGCCTAGCTGGTGAGCATTGCTTACCGGCGAGCAAGGACTCAATACGGCTACCTGGGTTGGTTGTCAAGTGCTCGAATCTGACCAACAGTCGCTATATGCTTTTGACCACTCATAAGTGAGGCGTTCGCTGAGCCTTGACAGCGCCAAGCTCACGGCTTCTCTTTCTTCCTGCTTTATAATTGAGCCGCCGAGCACTCGGAGAGTCTGTGCGCTCGTATACTAAAAGTGATTGCCCATCACTTCCGGTCCGTGGTTCAAAACTTTCTCATGGTCCGTGTCAAATAGCATAAATCTCGAGTGCACTGCGCAGAAAGTCTTAGGAATTTGGGAATACTAATGATAAAAATAATAATAACAATGCACTTGTAAAGCGCCCTCAGAGAACTCAATCTCTTTCTAGGTGCTTTACATTTGCTGCAAAGGGAAACGCCATTGAATGGTGAGTAATATCATGCTTGATAAACAACATGGATAACATGGTTAGGGGTGACATGCACAGGGTCAGCATGCAAGTGTGGTTAGTGGCAGCATGCACAGTGTCATCACGCATAAGGACACGAAGGACGAATCACAGGAACCCACTAAACGCTGTCCTAAATAGGTGTGTTTTTAAGTTCTTTTTAAATGTGGTCAAGTCAGGGAATGTTCTGACGCAAGTCGGGAGTGAGTTCCAGGCTTTGGAAGTATACGAACTAAATGCGCGATCTCCAAAGGATTTAAGGTTTGTACGAGGTATTGGTAAACTGTTTGATTCCGAAAAGCAGTTGGTACGATGCTTGGCCTGGTGGGGGAGTAGATCTGAGAGATAGGCTGGAGCCAAAGAATGAAGTGACCTAAAAGTGAGCGACAAAACCTTGAAGTCGATCTGTTGCTTGACTGGGAGCCAGTGCAGGTCGGTGAGAAGTGATGTGACGTGGCAACTGCGACGCTCACGACAGACAAGCCTAGATGCGGAGTTTTGCATCAGCTGTAATCGCCTGATTGCACATGCCGGTAGGCCAGAAAGCAGCGAGTTACAGAAGTCAAGACGGGACTCGTATGGACACCGAAAGCCGCTTACGCTTAAAGTGGGCTATTGAATACTCACCTGCATAATATTCTCACTTAGTCCTTGAGGCTTAGGGGAATTACAGAAAAACTAAATTGCATTAAATTCCATTATGTTTGTTTCTACATAGGTGTTTCCACAAAGCAAGGGACGATAATTTTGTATAGCTCATTCTTAACTTACGTGGTTTTCGGGTTCGCTTGCGGTAGCCAGCAGGCTCAATCTTATGCTAAAAAAAGAGTAGAATAAAAATAGAAAAAAGAATAGAAGCTGAGTCAGATAGACAGTCGACAAAGAAAGTAACATTACTGTAGCAGCATACGGCTGGAAAGAAAGTGCCTTTATCGACCAGGAACGAAGATTTCGTTGTTGCATAAGCGTTGCAGCAGAAGCGAATTCCGCAGTTGAGGACCCGCAAAACATTTGCTTCCTTTCCCTTCAATGTTTGAGTTAAGAGGAGAATTCTGCATTATAAATTACTATTAGTTCATCTAAGCGTGTAAGATCTTAAGCAGTGACGGGCCTTGGGGGATACAGAACACACTTTTCTTTGAATCTACTGATCAGGCGGAAGTCGTGGGAGCTCCCTCAGAAAAGATGACCCACGACTGGATTTCCTAGAATTTAAGACCAACCTAGCAACCAGAATGATCGCCCGGTATAGAGACAACTTTTCTTTTTCGACCAAGCCAATACTCGATAATAGAATAATAATACAATAATAGACCAGTCGAAACAGCCTTGGGAGAAAATATGAGTAAGATCTTGAGCAAACCATTCACGTAAGTCGTCCCTTATTTTGAACAGGAGTCGAGCGTGATGACAAGCACGATGAGGTTGTCTGCCGAGTAGAATAATCAAGAGCCAAGTAGTCGATGAAGAAGACACCTGAACTACAAGCACTTGACCGTGGTCGCACCAGGCGCTACCAATTAAGAGTGTACAACTTAGTCCGCCAGCGTGTAGCTGTCTATCCATTTGAAGCTGGATACAGTCCTCGCAGATTGTGATAGCCGATGCAGTGAGGTTAGATTATTCTCCACAGAAGTGCTGCATGCATAGAGAACAGCAATGAATTGAGAACGTCACCTGCAAAACAATATTTTGAATCTCTGGTTCTCTGTACAACTTGTCGTAAGCTGCCGATGGTAGTGGTAATTTATCGTCCACCAGGTAGTAATTCTCTCCGTTGTTTGCACTATGAGTATGAACAATTATATATTTGTATAACGCCCACAGGGAGCTCAATTTCTTCCTAGGCACTTTTGTGTACGATTTAAAGAAAGCATCGCCATCTTCTCATCTAGACGATTTTTATATCCACTTAGACAGCTGATCTGACCCAACATGCCCATGCTTTCTTCACTAACTGAGTCTGCCTCTGTGCTCACGATCAAGCCCTCTTAATGATAACAATATTTCTCACGGAATATCCTAAAAAATCTTGTCGTCATCACTTTCGGCACATCAGCCCACGTGCGGATTTAATTCTTCCTGGAAAGAGTTTATATTTCGACATAAGAAATTATGTGTTAGTCAAGAAACTAAATCTCTTGACATCGATACTGTCTGCAGCAGCAGACTCTGCCATTCTTCTTTACCATCCCATCGTACTCCCCCCTCGATGCAACGCTACAACTCGACGCCAGCCAACATCATTGTTAAATTTGCACCTAGGACCAAAAGACAGGTCCGTCCCAGCCGAGACGCCCTTGTTTTATGGCTGACAAGAAAAGAGCAAAGAACACTCAAAGTAGACTTGAGTAAGCCACCAAAAAGTCTCGGGACTCACTATCCGGAGTTGGCATTTGAATATTATTGTAGGTCGTATCGATCAAATTCAGCTAAGGTTAAGTCCAAATTTTGTAGAGAAGTAAAGGAATCACGGAACAATAGCTCAAATATGTTAATGTCCACGATCGAACGTCTCCGTAATACCGCTCCCAAGCAAGCCCAGTGATCCCAGAGGTGACTTATCAGAACGTGTCTACGAGTACTTCGTAGGTAATACAGAACTGATTAGGGACTCCATCAACTCACTTCTTTCCCCGGAGGACCGCAGCCCACCGTCGCCTTCTTTCCCTGGAGGACCGTCATCGCCCTACTCTTCTCCTCACACCTCCTTCACATTTGTCTCTACTGAGTCGTTAAACTCTCTCGCTAAAATGACCGATGTCTTCTAGATCATGTCCCAGCAGTTCCGCTTATGAGGCGCGTGGATCGGTTGCCGTTCAACGCAACACATATTGTGAAGAATGTCCCGGGTTACGGGTAAAGTCCCGTAACTTCGGAAACAGCCATTGTCAGGCCATTCTTTAAAAATCCTACCCTTGATGAAAATTTAATAACTTTTGTCCTGTCTCCCTTTTTGCATTCTTATCCAAGACACTTGAACGAGTGGCGGGTGACCTAGCAATTAAACGGTTTGGTCCAGGGGTAGCAAACCAAGGTCGTGGGTTCGAGCCCTACGGCATATATAAAAAACCTGGACAGAGATCAAGATCTTTTCTGGCGCTACACAGATGAATTATACTTATTATTATGTATAATCTCTATCCTGTTGATTACATTTGCCTTTTACAATATATAATCTCTCTCCTGTTGATTTACATATGCCTCCAAGCTCGAGCCCACGACCTTGGTCGCTAAAGGCGAGCACCTTACCAGATCTTGCTATCGAGTTCCAATCGGGATCTCGAGCTATTTATTACACGGAGACTGCTAAGCATGTCTTTAAAAATGACCTTTGGAGCAATGCTGATCTGGTTAGGGCCTCTCTGCTGGTACTTCTGAATATACTAGCAGCATTTGATACTATTAGCCACCAGATCCTTCTCATAATCCACATTTAAGTATCAATGGTACATTACTAAACTGGGTTAGGTCGTACCTCAGTGAGAGATATCAGATTGTAGATGTAATTGGCTGTCGGTCATCTGGGAAGCCCCTAAAGTATAGTGTACCTCAGAGTTCGATCTTAGGCCGCCTTCTTTTCATTATCTATAGCTCCTCTGGCCGATGTAATCGCAAAACACAGTCTTGGTTTCTTTTTTCAATCTGATGACACTCAGCTCTACCTATTCTTCGACCCTTCTAAGCATACAAGAAATCTGACTCACTTACCTGCCTTGCAACCTGCATCGCTGATATTCGTACTTTGATAGCTACAGACTTTCTGAACCTGAATGACGAAAAGATCACACTAATAGCTATGGGCTAACCTAGTGTCATTCGAAAGTTGGAAGGCCAAGCCTTCAAAATGGGATCACCACTCCCGTGACGTCTGCCTGCTATCTAGGTACAGCATTCCAAAATGACGTCATTAGATGAGCACATTTCTTCCACTGTCAAGTCGGCCCTTTTTTCAGCTAAAGAATATCGCAAAAATCAGGGCCTACTTAGATAGAAGTGCGACAGCCAGACTTGTTCATGCGTTTATGACGTTGCGTCTAGACTG
The DNA here is from genome assembly GCA_009760855.2 of Cristatella mucedo. NCBI lineage: Eukaryota > Metazoa > Bryozoa > Phylactolaemata > Cristatellidae > Cristatella > Cristatella mucedo. The sequence goes on from WPIO01000017.1 coordinate 3,980,471, forward strand.
TTGCCATTCCAGGACTTCCCTGTATGCCATTAATCGTCTGCAGCTGGTGCACAACTTAGCAGCTCGTCTGTTCTGTCGTCAGCGTAGCTGCTACATCACGCCGCTTCTTTCTGAGCTTACCTGGCTTCCTATCAAGCATCGTATCGATTTTAAGATTCTCAATCTGGCTTACAGGTCACTTTACTCACTTGAAAAAGCCTACCCAGCCGACCTCCTTGCTCCTCCAGGGTGTTCTTGTACCACCCGCACATCAACAAGAACTCATATTGTTAACCCTTGCACTATACTGAAATCTTATGGTTAGGTAGCTTCCACCAAAAGTTTGGAACTCGCTTTCGGGTACGGACACTATCTACGATGACCCATGATTTTTAAAGTCTCGGCTTAAGACACATCTGTTCCGGTCAGCTTCCCCTTCACACGAACGGGTTTTTCTTTTTTGTTTATGTACTGGCATGCTTTGCATGCATACCAGTGGATGATTCAGAGTATATTACTAGCCGTAGGTCTTACTAACCGGTGGCTACAATGGTAACTTCATAGTTGATTTCTGGCCAGTACATGATAATTGTTTACTTTTGCATGCTTGACACTGTGCACTGTCATTTAGCCTTAGTTATTGATTCTCTTGTAGCGATGGAAAACGCGTGGATAAAAATTTGAGCTCTCTTAGGCTGCTACACAATGACATGTTATTATCATTATTTTAATCCAGAGTGATTACTGTTAGGGGCCGTGATGAACATCTATGGCTATAGTAAGTGCCAAGGTCATTAGTAGTTTGCAGAGCATCTTTTTCAAAATTTGTCAATTTTCCTTATGCAAGGCCAGCGCCTCTGCTACCCATGTCGAGCTTGCCTTTAATGCAGTGATGTACAGTATCAATCTTGGCTCCTCAGAATTGCTGAAAAGACATTTACATTAAGTAAAAAGTCCTTTGATTATCAATGAAAGCATGATGAATAAATTAAGCTATGCCATGCATATCATAATTTGCGACAAAACATATTGTCTAGGTACATACTGTCGTAATACTACTAGCCTCACGGTCTGAGCAGGGATAGTTGGTTCAGCCGAGCCGTTGGTGGCTCATCGAGGTGTAGTGTACATAGTGGTGCCACCTTCACCAATGATCACGTACGTTCTGACCGAAAGGGTATGTTTCATAAACACTCACTTTGCCTACTCACAGAAAGGGCCTGCCGTGCCAAGCCTTATCATTTCTATGAATTGTAATGCAGATGAAGCTGGTATGTCAAAAGTGCCACAGCATCGCTTGCAATCGGCCTGCAAGCCTAATTTACCACATGCATTTTAAAAAACAATACCGTACACAGGACTAAAGAACCAATTTCTCCATGCGTGAAACCAAATAGGCACTACATTTCACCAGGGAAGATGAGTATATGAGCATGAGACAACCAACATGAATGGTCTTGCCAAGCTAATAAGAAAAAATTCCTGTTCTGCTGTATATTTGTGTGCAGTTAGTTAAGTTAGTTTGCAGATTATTTGGGCAACCTGTAACGTTTGGTTCAACATCGAAAGTTGGTTAAACATACCATCCTACATTTGTGACATCCCGTCTTGACTTCTGTAACTCACTGCTTGCGGCCTACCGGCATGTGCAATCAGGCGATTACAGCTGATGGAAAACTCCGCAGCTAGGCTTGTCTGTCGTGAGTGTCGCAGTTACCACATCACACCACTTCTCGCCGACCTGCACTGGCTACCAGTCAAGCAACGGATCGACTTCAAGGTTTTGTCGCTCACTTTTAGGTCACTTCATTCTTTGGCTCCAGCCTATCTCTCAGATCTACTCCCCCACCAGGCCAAGCATCGTACCACCCGCTTTTCGGAATCAAACAGTTTACCAATACCTCGTTCAAACCCCAAATCCTTTGGAGACCGTGCATTTAGTTCGTGTGCTCCCAAAGTCTGGAACTCACTCCCGACTTGCGTCAGAACATTCCCTGACTTAACCATATTTCAAAAGAACTTAAAAACACCTATTTAGGAAGCATTTAGTGGGTCCCTGTGATTCTTCCTTCATGTGCTAATGGGTGCTGACACTGTGCATGCTGCCACTAACCACATTTGCATGCTGACCCTGTGCATGTCACCCTAACCTTGTTATTCATGTTGTTTATCAAACATGGTATTACTCACCATTCAATCGCGTTTCCCTTTGCAGCAAATGTAAAGCGCCTAGAAAGAGATTGAGTTCTCTGAGGGCGCTTTATCAAGTGCATTATTATATTTATCTCCCTGCTCTTTCACAGTACTGTGAAGGGTTCCCTGTCTTGTGCTCTGGTGCCACTATGTCAACCTGATCTTCAGTTCAGCTAGATTTGTGTTTTTCGGCGATAGCTTTTTCTCAAATATATCTCCCGAGAAATTTACTTCATGTAGGTAAATAATACTTGCATGCGGTGTTATGACAGGCTTAATTTTAATGTGGCTCTGACTTGGAAAAACCTCCGGTTGCATATCCTATGACATCTAGTCGCTGGTGTTACAAGGAATGATCGATATCAATGATGACGAACAACGGTGCCGGGTCGCTTAATGTAGGAAGCATTATGATTATAAATCAGCTGTGAGTTGTCATGCAGTTTATTACCTCATCAAAGGGGCTATCACTTGGCAATCAAAATCAAGTGAACGCCAGAAAGCATGCGTGCCAACGAGCGGCACACTACGTTCAGCAGACGGGCATAGCACAGCCGGGAGTCTGCACTGAACCGCTCTAGGCCTTGCATCGAGCATGGCGTCACCGTCCTGCCGCTGCCGCAGACGCGCACACCCTGAGCCTTTTTTCTCGAGAGCACAGCTCTATCGCCTGGGCTTGGGAGCACGTGAGCGCTGAGGCTGCGGCGGCTGCAGCAGCAGAAACACAGCAGCTCTGCTCCACCACCCCGACGAGCCTTGATCGGCAGCAGATGGCCTCGTGCGGAGGTCGCAGCAGTGCTCTCGTCACTTCCCTCTCTTGGTCTTCGCTGACCTGGGCTGTTGCCGAGGTTTGGCTGCTGACTGCACTGGTCTATGACCGACGACGTCAGAAGCGACGCAGCCGCCACCGACTCTCACCGGCGTAATAATGAGGCCGGCACTGAGGTCCAGAGTCTTGCCCTCTTTGTCCTGTAAACAAAGCGAAAGCCCCTGTGACCAGCCGACGAAGCTGCCGCCGATGCATCCCAAATAATCACGCACAGGCAAGCATGTGCACACGGACACATGCACGCACACGAGCACAGATGCTTGCATGACTGCACACACTACAAGCTGTGCGAAAACCGTCGAGGCTTGGAAAAAGTGGCAACAAACATTACGATGCAAACTCTAATGTCGAGGCAGGTCATTGTTTTCATAACTAGCCGTGATGCCATTCAGTGATTAGCTCTTGTTCACCCAATGCACGTGCAACTACTTTAAACGGCAGGCGAAAAAACTAGGTCAAAAATACCAAAAGACTACGTCCAGTCGTCGATCAATCAAGTCAATCTCTTTACAAACGCTCGTAGACAAGTGAAAACAGACGCATATCAAAATTAAACCAGGTTTAATACAACATATATTCGTAAGCAAGACAGCCTAGACTTGATCAAATGCTACAAAACCATGCTTGTTTTATTATTTTTACTGTGATCTGCCAGCTCTTAACCATACAAGTATATACTCGATTTTGAGTTGGATATCAGACTATCGAGATCACTCTATATCTAAGGAAAAACCTCAGTAGCTTCCATTTACTTCAGCTGCTCTGTCATGAGAGCAAATAAGTCTGGTTAATGAGTTTGGCTTCGACAAAAGTTTATCAGATTACTTTGTGCAACCGATTATGTGCCCAGGAGAAATTGCAGAAGTAAGGCACTTCTTTGAATAGGTCGGATAAAGTAAGTATGATATGGTAGTGATGTGATTGTGGGGTCAGCTCGATGATAAAGGGAGAGCCCACAGCAAGCGATCTTGACCTTTTAAAGTAGGTAGAGTACAATTTACTTACAGCTCGTCCATGAAAGTTGAAGTCGTTCACACGCCATTGCAAGACATACGATATGTGCAAACCATCGAGCTCACAAACGTACAAGCATGGAGTCTACCGTATGAGAAGAAGCAAGAGAAGTAAGCCCTGGCTCCTCCTGGATTGATTCGGGCAGGAATGCAAGGCGGCATGCCACTAGATGGCTCCTTTACCCTTTCCGTGATTAACCATCGCCGGAAAGGTCAGGCTTGTCCTATTCTTGGATGAGTTTTAGCTAGTATGCAAAACAAGCACTGAATAGAAAGAGAACCAAGCGAACAAAATAAGAAAATGGAATAGGAATGGAAATAGGCAAAAAGCTGTGAAAAGCAGGGAATCATTTGCACACAGTGTTCATGTGAGACTATTGTAGCTAGTGCCGCACCTACGCTCCAGCCTACGGGACACGATCTGCTAAGCAAAGACTGAAATACACGTTCACCTTCCTAAAGCCTATTGGTACAATATCCTACTTGAATGATTATTATCCTGTTTGAAAGATTATCCAACGATATTCTACTTGAACGATTGAGAGCAACGACCGGTCTGGCAGACGAGGCACTGGCAAGATTCAAATCGTACTCGTCCGGTCGTGTTCATTCTGTATGTCGAGTGGGGGGATCAGGTCTCATCCACCAGACCAATCACCGTCCCACAAGAGCCTGTCACCGGTCTGTCGCTTTTCTCCATTTATACTCAAACTCTGGGAAAAGTGATTTGGGGCCATGGGGTTGGCTATCACTTCTATGTTGAGATACTCAGCTGTATTTGTCATTTAAACCGTCGGAATCTGCTGCAGCGGCTGATAAACTGAATGGTTGCCTTGCAGACATTCAATCCTGGATGTCGGCAAATTTTCTTAAATTGAACGATGATACAACAAAACTGCTATACATAGCACATCCCTAGCGTGTGCTGTACTACAAGAAATAGGTGAGGCTGTTGTGCAACTGTCACTGTGTGCTTGGAATTTATGTGTAGTCTTTGACAGTTGCCTAAATTTTGAAAGCTTCGTTAAGAAGACTACCTCCACAGCTAGCCATCACGTCCGATCCCTATCTAAGATTAGGGAATGTCTACCAGTGGCTTGCAAAAATTTAACTAGCTCCCTGGTATGATCTAGGCTGGATTATTACCATTCCATTTTGGCTGGGCTACTGAACAAGGTCATTAGGTAGATGCAGCTAGTGATGAATATGGCTGCAAGGCTAGTTAACCAATCCCAAAGGTTCAGCTGTGTCTGTAAGTTCTTATGATGACCCATAAGGCCCACCATGGTTTGGCTCATTTATACCTAACTTAACTGATGCACAAGTTGCAGAGTCCTCGTGCCCTCAGGTCTTGCATGGACAATACATTAGCTGTTAAGCTGCTATGCTTAAAGACTGTTGGCGAAAGAAGCTTTTGCTCTGAAGGTCCTAGACTGTGGAACTCACTTCCACAATTTGTATGCAAAGACATACACTCTCCTGCTGCCGACTATGACACAACCTTTCCAGCCATCCTGAGCTGATAATTCCATGCAGCTCGCTCCCTTGATTGCCTTCCCGATTCGGCTGTGCTTGTCCTTTCTCTTTGTTTTGTAAGACTAATTATGTTGTCAACCGTATGCGTACCGAAAGCCGCTTAGGCTTTGAGTGCTCTATAGAAAACTCTCCTGCATAATATCCACTTAGTCTTAGTGGCTTTGTGGAACTACAGATGGATACACATACATACATACATATATACATAAATTCATACATACATACATACATACATACATTTCTTCCCTACCACTAGGCAAGCAAGACCAGTGACTTGTAAGTTTTGTTACTAGTTCAGGCTGGTCAATTACGGCATACAGGAAGAGTGCTTAAGCCGAAAACATAACAATGATTGTCTGCCATACGTTTCCCAATGGAGGGTGAAGCACCAGCTCAATAAAGTCCAAAAGTCTGCTAGTGCAGGTCATACATGATGACGAAGGCAAGATAGTGCAGCTTCCTAAGACTGCAAATGGCCAAACAGGCATCAGTGTGTCAGGACTGTCTGCCGGGGTGGCGTAAACTCCAGTAGCACCAGAAACCAACTATCAGCTCGAGGCGACTAGCAAAAGTGATGGCAACCACAGCACACAGCATCGACATCTACTGACTGGTACACATACCCATGCAAGCCCCTTCGGCACAAATGCTGTAACACTAGCAAATAATCGAGCAAAGAAACAAACGTGAGCACACACACACACACACACACACACACACACACACATACACATACACAAACACACGCACACACGCGCGCACACACACACACACACACACACACACGCACACACACGCGCACACACGCGCGCACACACACACACACACGCACTCACACACACACACACACACACACACGCACATGCACACACGCACACACCACACAAGCACATACACAGGTTCGTATGCTCATATCGATCAGGCAGGCCGGCATGCACATCGGGCAGATGAGCTGGCATATATTCACGGGCATGCACACTGGTAGATATGTATGCCACATACACATACATGCATGCATGAACATAAACATGAACAAACATTCATGCCGGCTTCCCTTAACTGTTGTCACTGTCTTTTGTCTAGTCTTCCGAAACAGCTGGTAACATCAAATGCTTGAGGAGTTGGCTGATGGAGTGGCACAAAGACCGGCACGGCTAGCAACACACCAAAAGTGGCAAAACCACCTCAATTTATCAGAGCAGAGCATATCACTGCCGAGCATATCCAAACGCTCGTTCGTCATCTGTTGGCCTTGGACTTTGTAGGCCTGGAACACTTGTCCGAGATGTCGGGCTGGGGCAGCAATGATCACATTGCATCAGCCAGGCTGGTGACATCGGTAAGCTTCGGTATATCCAAAACGTACAGCAACAGCATACCAAACGATATATGCATTTCAGTGAAACTAGAGATAAGAAAGTTGCTATTAATTCCCACAGGATGGCTGCCCTTAGCTACAATGCTTGCAGTCTGATTGTGCATCCAAGCATTATATTCGCGGGCCCTCACTGGCCTATGGTATTATTCCCGGACAGGAAGATCTTCAGCCAATACTTGCATTCATTTATATTCCTTATGCAAATTATATTCACGCGGACAAAAGCCTGTTTTGCATGCGTCACACAGCACTGCCGTTGCACGAGGTAGCCTCGGGGTTTCGCCAGGCCGGCTCGTTTCGAGGAGATGCAGTTCTGTGCACTGCACTGATCTGTGCTGATCTGCTAGATCTCTCATTGACTGTTTCCTCTTAGCAAGCAGCCGTGCACGAAGGCAGAGATGATACCGGCGGAGACGATGCTGTGCGTAGCAGCCACGGCTTACCGCTTTGAAGTCGAGGCACATTTCCTTAAATGCCAGGAAGTCACTGAACGTGAGCAGAATCTCGAACACTTCGCCTTGTAGCTCTTCTTTTCGGTCCCTGCAACGAATGCGAGGACAGTGGGACCGCCGCAAAGGACGGTACTCGAAAGCAGCAGCAGCAGCAGCTATGGGGCCTGACTCAAGTTCCAGTGGACAGCTGTGAACCATCCCATTGACTGACCAGTGGTAGTTCAGTCGTGAGGAACTAAGAAAGCGGTCTGCGTAGCCAGATGGTGGCATCAGCGCCGGAAAACAGGCTGGCTGAGGCAGCAAAAGCGACATCCACACGGACAATGGCGGTAGAGTGGCCGAGGGCATCGGCAGCAGCAGTTCTTCGGAGAAGCACCAGCAGGGGATGACAGCAACACATACAATAGCTGCTTCGAGAACCGCTCCATATCAAAGTGCTGCATCCTCGTCTTTAACTGCTGTTCGATGAAGTTTTCCACGTGGTCGCACTGCTCAAAAACGCAAGAAGCCACAGGAAAGATAAAGTGGGTCACGCCTACGCATGCTCAAGTGGCACAGCAGCCCAAGACAGAGTAGGCCTGATGGCATTGCAGGAGTAATGAGTACTACGGTAACAACTATCGCTGCTTACATATGTTTTGTGAATCTCCGAGTAAACAAACTTGTTCTCCTCTGTATCGACGAACTCGGAGCAGTACTTTGCCATGAAGTCGTTCTGTATCTTCTGGAACTTCTCATCTGCAGATGGCAACTCTATTAGCAGCTGTGCTCGACAGCAGAATCCCGCACGAAGTTGTGAATCAAGGCACGCATCGCTTCATCATTGGCTCGATAGGGCAACAAAAATCGGCATGTGCGGAACAAGACAGCAAATGCGACACTGGGTGCATGTGCGCACTGCACATGCATGGTTATGAGCACGTCAGCGCACCCTTCTTAGTTGGCTGCACACTGCATCCCTACGTTGACAGGAGCACTGGGCTCCCGATTTATCGTGTCTTCAAGCTATCTGGTTACAGCCCATCATCACATTTTGCAATTTCCAAGGAAGGTCCCTCGACAGGACAGTTGCCACGCAGCAGAATGACCACCATGAGCACGCTTCTGGTCGAGACCAGGTAAAGGCCCATTGAAGCTTCTCTTCCTCAATGAGTACATAACGCCGGTTAAGCGCAGAGCCACTCCCCACTCAGGTCGCCGTGCTTCAGTCCTCGAGCTTCCTCCCCTGCCAGCCAGCAAGCAGCCTTCGATGCAGCCGATCGTCTTAATGTTTACAATGCTTGAACCAGTCAGTACCAGGATCGTGCAGCCGATCGTGCATTAGTAATTACATCTACAGAGGTCTCACTCTACTCTCAGCTGTAGCCGAGCTTTCTAGTGTGGCCATGCGGCACCTACGATACGCGGTGGGTGTGCTGCCGCATCAGAGTTCTGTCCTGAGCTGTTCTTCACCCATGCATCCATCCTTCATCCATCCTTCTTCCTTTCCTCTTGCTAAGCCGCTGCCGCTTGGGAAGGCTGACCAAGCAGCAGCGACTCTGATGTAGAAGTCTGAATCTTCTCAAGCTGAGCGATAGACATGTAAATTTCCTCAGAATCTTATCAAGCTGAACGATAAAAATGACTTGCTCTTAGTAACAAAGAAGTTTTTGGGGCCCTTGATCACCTAACGACCAGATGTTATGGATTTAAGACTCCGAAATACATAATAATATTAACAATAATAGTAATACATTTTTTTTTATAGCACCCTCAGAGAACCCAATCTCGTTCTAGGCACTTTACATTTGCTGCAAAGGAAGCATGATCGAATGGGTATTGATAGCACGCTCAATGACAACAAGCATACACATAGATGGAGGTAACATACACAGGGTCAGTATGAACATATTGTTAGTGGCAGCAAGTACAGTGTTTTTAGATTCTTTTTAAATGTGGTCAAGTCAGCGGATGTCGTGATGCTTGCCAGTCTGAAGTGAGTTCCAGGCTTCGGGAGCATACGAACTAAAGGCACGGTTTCCAAAGGATTTGAGGTGTGTACGAGGAATAGGTAAACGATTAGATTCCGAAAAGCAGGTAGTACTATGCTTAGCCTGGTGGAGGAGTAGATCTGATAGGTAGGCTGGAGCCAAAGAATGAAGGAACCTAAAAGCGAGTGATAGAACCTTGAAGTCAATGCACTGCTTGACTGGGAGCCACTGCAGGTCGGACAGAAGTAATGTGATGCAGCAACTGTGCCACTCACGACAGACAAGCCTAGCTGCAGAGTTTCGCACAAGATGTAAGCACCTGACTGCACAGGCCAGTAGACCGGCAAGCAGTTAGTTACAGAAGTCGAGATGGGATGTCACAAATGCATGAACCTATTTAGATGTGGTATCTCTGTCTAAACTAGCGCGAATTTAAGCAATTTTATGTAGCTGAAAGTAGGCAGACTTGACTGTGGAGCTGATGTGGTTGTCTAATGAAAGGTCACTTTGGAGCACGACGCCTAGATTTCGTGCAGATTCAACAGGGGATTTTCTGGTAGAGCCGACTGTAAGCATTAACCTTTCCATTTTCCGAATCACACTTGGTTTGCCCAAACTAGTAAGTTGGTTTTATTATCATTCAATTTGTGTGGATGTCATCAATGCATGCAGCAAGGGAGTTGAGAGAATTTGACGTGCTGGAGAGCAGGGAGGGATCAAAGCAAAGGTACAACTGAGTGTCATCTGCATAGCAAAGAAAGCCTAGATTGTGCCTGAAAATCAAATCGGCCCCATGCCTGAATCGGGCAGGTGAAAAGTACTTCTAAGCAGTCAATCGACACCGACCATAGTGGTGCTCACTTGGGATGAGGTTGCAACTTGAAGGGTATCCCAAGAAATGCCATCACTTGGTTACTGGGTCGGCACAACGCCCACTCTCCTGTAAATAAGGCTATATGCATTTCTTTTTTTGGGACAAGAACTCATAAATTCTCTTTGAAATCAAGTTTTTTAATGCTGGGATAAGGAATGAACTGTGAAGTCTCACAATCTCGGGCCATCTTTTATTTTGAGCATAGCCTTTACTCATTCATCCAAGCAGCTGAACCAATTATGACTCTACAGCTGTGAAAGCGATTATCATCGATATCTGCCAAGTGAGAGATAATTCCAAATAAAAAAATACTAGCTGATTTAACAGCCTCTTTTTGTATAGTGACAGAAGAACCTTTACGGCTTTCACCACAGCTTGCAGTAGCGATAAAGGATCGCCCACCGCAGGATTCGAACACACGGCATCGGGACCGAGGTCGTGAAAAGCAACTGCCTTACCTAGTGTGCCATCACGGCTAACTAAAATCCTATAATTGCTGAAAAATGCATTCGTGCCTTGGCGACACGCACGCGAGACTTGGCCGATTCATTTGGGTTTTTGGTAGGTCGAACTTTGCTGCTAAAGCAGCCACACTGGGTATGCAGTGTAACAATCGAAGTCTTACTAGCATATTACATTTTGGCACGGAGAAGCAGCCATAAACACCTACTAGGAGGATTCACGTCCTGTCAGACTCCTACAATCTAGACTTCACAGGGCACATGTTATGGCCATGTGTGTGCTTACTATTGCCATCTATTTATATAACTCACTGCCGGTGGCTCTCGGATGGCTATTTGCAGAGTTGACTGGCGTGGCTTTCAGAACAGCAAACTCCCAAACGACATTCCAGTTTGTCATGGGGGTAAAATCCGAAAACAATTGTCAATAATTTGAAGTTTTTTTTAATTTGCGCATGAAAAGATAAACTAGTTATAATTGTAAACCCAAATTTTTGGTAGTTGTCAGATGACTGGAACATCGTCAATAAATTTTGTTGTAAGACCTACTAAAACCGGAAGTAGTACATCGAGCTCAACAAGATAATTTTCTTTGAAAAATAACAGCCCGAACTTCGGTTTTCTGGTGAACTGTGGATATAAGCTAGTCAGCCCTAAACGGATCCGGAGAAAATCACTTTGAAAAAAGTTATACTAACAAAAGAATGACACGCCCCATCGAGATCAAACGTCCGATTGGTAGTATAACAAGATCATAAAAGCGTAAACCTTATCGGCAGGGGCGTAGTCCAGCCTACGCCTCCTCCGTCCTGCCCATTGCAAATGACTGCAAACGGCATTCAAAGGCCCACTCCATATTTACTAGGCAGAAACATGCTTACATTGGTATTTTAACATCGGCTCAAAAACCACAAGTGACTATTGTTCGGTAAGTAGACTATCATTAGGGATAATGTATTGAGAATTTACTGCCGCCGGGGCCGCCGTAACTAAGGAGTCCATTACCATTGCACCTACTGAATCATGGGACAGCTGATCCGGTTCCTGTAGCGGCCGTAACAGGCAAGGCAACGGCAGAGTGTGTTCCTCTCTCCGGCGGCCGGTAAGCATGGTGACTTGGATGGAACTAGCGCGTCGTTTACTGGAAGTCGGTCTGAAAATTTTGATTCAATTCTATCCAAGGAAATTGAGGTGATTTCAAGGTCTCATTTATGTCACGTATAGTTTGATATCTGAATTGGCGAACGCGAATGAGACCTATCGTGGATATGTTCTGCTTTTGCTATATAAGGGTCTTGTTAGGTTGGCCTATTCATAAGATCATATTTATCTATTTATTGAATTGTTTGTGCTATGCATAGCGTTACCTAGTGCTGTCGCTTGGTTATAGCGTGGGGGTTCTCACTTTTGCTGCAAATGACAGTCAAATGCCTGCTGTCGCGTATGTCATATGTAATGTATCTCCGCCTGTAACTCCACAAAGTCATAAAGACCATGTGGATGTTACGCACGAGAATTTTTTATAGCGCACTCACAGCCTAAGCGGCTTTCGGTACGCATTCGGTAGCCAACAGACTTCGTCTCACGCAACAAAGAGAAAGTGGGAAGCATAGCAGAGTCAGGAGAGCAGTTGAGGTAGTGAGTAGCATAGAAGTAGCAGCTCAGGACCGCTGGAAAGGATGTGCCATAGTCGGCAGTAGGAGAGTGTATCTGCTAAGCCGTCGCCATCCTTTCACTCACATGTCGTAAAAATGTCACAGGTAGGCTAATAGTGACCCGATGAACGTGAAATTTGAAATAACGCTCGTAAGTATGTGCTTCCAAGTTGTATGACGACAAACACAGTAACACAGCCTTGTTTTTCATCACCTACATCTCGTGACAGCTTAAGTTGACTTCTCTGAGTGCTTTCCCACTGCTCCCACAGCCTGGAACTCCCTCCCGACCTGCATCAGAACATCCCCTGACCTGACCACATTTAAAAGAAACTTAAAAACATACCTATTTAGGACAGCATTTAGTGGGTCCTTGTGATTCGTCTTCGATGTGCTTATGCGTGCTGACACTGTTCATGCTGCCACTAACCACATTTGCATGCTGACCCAGTGCATGTAACCCCTAACCATGTTATTCATTTTGTTTGTTTTTCAAGCATGATTTTACTTACTATTCTATTGCGTATCACTTTGCAGCAAATGTAAAGCGCCTAGAAAGAGATTAAGTTCTCTGAGGGCGCTTTATCAAGTGCAATATTATTATTATTATTATTTCCCAGCAGTGGTACCTTGTACCTCATCAATTCTACAGCTTCGTCGATACTCGGCCGATCGACGTGAAATTTGGAATATAGGTGGTGCTCACCCGCCTCTATGTTCCCCCATGCATGGTGGGTCTGTCACAAAATGTCTTTAAACTGTGATTGTGATGGCAGTCAACGGTTTGAGATGTCGAATTTTTAATATTTTGTTTGTGGTGTGGGGATCATAGAGCCGAATGTCCTGCATCTTTTGAGGGGTCCGCCATATTTCTAGAGTGACTGGTATTGAATCTGTTGATTTTATGATAAAGCTGTACAGATGTGGCTGAGCCTCGGTGATATATGTGACCTTGACTTTTACAGGTCATCAGAAGGTCAACACGGCAGCTATGTTACATCAAACGATAGCTTATCTTACCATTGTCCTTTGTGCCACTTTTCATGCGATTCGTTCTATTGGTCTTTGTACAATGTCAATAAATTTGCTTTGAGGAGGTAATTCCCATTTGGTCGGGCACATAACTCCCACTACCGTTGGACATAATAATAATAATAATAATGCACTTGATAAAGCACCCTCAGAGAACTCAATCTCTTTCTAGACGCTTTACATTTACTGTTGGAGTACCACACAGTATGCTGGGGCCTCAAAGTGATTTTCCATACATAATAATTATAATACACTTGATATAGCACCCTCAAAGAACTAAATCTTATTTAGGCACTTTACATTTGCTGCGTGGCTGAACTTATTGTTTAATTATTCTTCCGAAGTGAAGATGGTTCCCAGACTACTTATCACTGGCAGACTAAGAGTCGTTCCTGTAGGTCCACTATTTTTGCCTATCGTGCAGTCAACGAGTTTAAATACTTATTAATTATTATAAACAGCTCTATCGGGATTATTTGTCGTCACTTGCATGCCTTGATAGTTAACGTTGGCTCAGTGCCTTGTGGAAGCTCTTTTACAGTCTAGTTTGGCACCCTTCGTCAGCGCTCTGTACACACTGTGGCTGCACACTCGAGAGTGCTAGTCGGCCAAACCATTGTATCAAAGCTTTACAAATCATAATGTACCATTCAGATAAAAAATGGTGCTTAGAGATGAAATGTGTCGCGGTGTATCAAGTGGCAATGCAGCAAACAAGCAAGCCGATGTTTTTTGGGGGGGGGGCAGAGGAGGTGGTAATGGACAGATGCCACTTATTCTGCACTATCCCTGAGAGGGAGGTATATCATTGGCAGCCTAGCCCAAGCTACTGACCAATCACAGAGACACTACACGATGGCTGTAGCTAAACGGCTGTTTGACCCTGGGTGTTAGCCCAAGGGCAAGGTGCTTGCACTTCACTACCCAGGTCGTGGGTTCGACTCCTGCGGCAGGCAATGCTTTATTGCTCACTCCAAGCCTGGTGATAGCCTCGAAGGCTAATTCTGTTGGTATACAAATGAGGCTATTGGATCAGCTAACCTTTTAAGAACTGAGTCTGCACATACCCAGATTGCATGCAGATGCTACGGGACATATGCTGGTGCAGCCCATTTTGACGGACAGGTTTTCCAATTTCTGAGTAACAATTGGTGTGTTTATAACTAGGAGGTTGGCTTTATCGTCATTTGTTCAGTTCGATAGACGAACTCAATTTTAACATATATGCGAGCTTGCATACACAAGTTCACTAAAGTAGAGATTAGCCTAGTCAATGGAGATATAACGCATACATGGACACGATTCTCTTAATCTTCTTGCCAAGCGATATGAATCGGCTGGTCGATAACTGACTATTACATGAAACACATCGCAGTTTGTTGCATACAGGTGTAAATGAGATCATCGCAGCACACTGACTGATAAGACTATCTCACGTCTAAGCGCAAGAGTGGGTACATGAGCTGCAGCATAGCTAGCCGGTGGCACTTCCAGATGACAGTGGCAGCTGAAACGTAGGTACTATCAGATCGAACACATACACAGACCAAGCACACGGCTAGAGGCATAGAACGCACAAACGAAAAAAATACGCAAGATACTACAAGGTGGGAAAATGGTCAATCGCGACAATCCCTTTTCCATTACATAGCTGAAATAAAAAAAAAGCATTTTGTGTTCTCCGAATACTACCTCACTTTCACTTATGTGTGCATTGGTAGTCGATATCGCAATGGATACACACCGATTCCGTCTTTCAGCTCCAGCTAATTTCTCGAATAGGAGAAACGATAATAAAGGTCTTCCTAATCACAAATGGCCACTAGAAGAGACTACTTCCATTTAAACCAGTGCTGTAGAGGTAATCGTTAAGTTAAATACAGACGAACTGGCTATCACGTGTAACTGCTTGCTGTTCTGACACTAGGCAATGCTTGAGTAATTCCGAGAGTCGTATACAAAGAGCAAGCCACTCACCGACAATGATATCTTCGATGTGGCCAACGGTGATGTCGAATTCTGTATCCACCGTACTGGAGCTGGAATGATGGATGCAGGAGTTACACATCGAACGTGACACTGACGCCTAAGTAAACTAAGACGTACCAACCTTGACATGGCTAAGTGCTCGTCTTGATATTCCATAGCTTCGGCGGTCACGCAGTACCGAAGGCAGTCCTCTTCTACAAAGAGCAGTGGACAGTGGACCATGAAAAGCCTCCATACGTTCTAACTGGTGGAACCCCACTAATAGCTACTATACAACAAGCCCGATGTGTCGGAAGATTCTTTGTGATTAAGGCTTTTTGCAAGCTCCTGAAAATTTCCAATTACTGAAAAATTGCAATAGGATACTAGTGGCAGGGCATCGCTAGTTACCGATGTTGTCGCCCGCCATCTTGAATCTCTAAGTATCCCGTGTGCGCGGTAAGAGCATAATGGTCGTGAATCTTTATAGTCCAAAACAGATGTATATTATATTATAAATTAAAAAAATACACTAATTCTAAACCCATTACTTATTTTAGATTTTAAATATAAATTTTTATAAATATTACCTCAAATACTACCTCACTTTCACCTGTGTGCATTGGTAGTCATATCGCAATGGATACACACCGATTCCGTCTTTCAGCTCCAGCTAATTTCTCGAATAGGAAAAACGATAAGAAAGGTCTTCCCACTCACAAATGGCCACTAGAAGGGAGCACTTCCATTTAAACCAGTGCTGTAGAGGTAATCGTAAAGTTAAATACAGACGAACTGGCTATCACAACTACTCGCTGTTCTGACAAAGCAATGCTTGAGTAATTTCAAGAGTCATAATTCATTAATTCACACTTGTTGATATGGAGCGTCGGTGGTGTAAAGGTTAGCATTGCTGCCTTCCAAGCAGTAGACCCGGGTTCGATTCCCGGCCGACGCATTGGTTTTTTCTTAATAAAAAGCCACTGTAAAGCATGGCCTTTTTTCAGGGCGTCTTTCAGAATGAATGGTTGAGGTGCAAACACAATTTTTGATGCTGACGGTTTTTCGTTATTTCGCGGCAGTATGACGCCAAATGGCTGGCCTCCAGCTGTCTCAATGCATTCGATAGTTGTGCATATATTCCACTCCATGTGCTCTCATGCTCTCACTCATTCCGGATCCATTGCCTGTCATGATTCATTCGGTTATAGAAATTTCTAAATTTTGTTATTTACTTAGTGTAGTTTGAGTGTATGCCGGCTCCTCTAATGAGCCTGTGATGTGGCATGGACACCGGCCGGTAACCCCTGGTGGCCAGATGGTGAATTCACCATCAGGGTCGGCCGCTGCACAGTTGTGGTCCTCGATGAATCATCGGGGTCAACCAGAGGAGTGGAGAAGGGGAGAGACTCTAGCGTGAGAAGGGGGCGAAGGCAGTCGTGCGTCTTGCTGCTCCGTGCCTTGTACAATAAACCGTTGGCGTTGTTCAATAAACCGTTGGCGTTGTTCTGGGCCAGCGTTCTGTAAGCCGAACCACACTTAGTCGTAAAATTTAAATTTTATTCCAGCGAGAGCATTTCGCCATTCGCATTTCAATTGGCGCGGGCACTGTCTTTGCACTGGTCGTAGCTTGGTCTTTTCTTACTGTAATTTTCCCCACTTCTGATCTCTTTGTAATGGAGTTTAACTTTCAACCACGACAGCTTATTTTTTGTCTCTTTCCATTGGTCAGCACTGGCTAGCGAATCAACTATGACTTACGTTTCACAGGGCATACAGTATTATTGTCGGACATACAAGTTAAGCTGATTTGACAGCCTCTTTTATATAGCCGCATGAGAGCCTTCAAGGCTGTCTCTACCACCTGTAGTGGGCAATACAAAATCGCCCACTGAAAGGTTCGAACCCACGACCTGGGTCGTGAAGAGCGAGCACCTTACCGATGGGCTACATGCTGCCAAAGCCTCCAGCTCACTCCCGACTGACGTCACGACATCCCCTGACTAGGCTATAAAGAAGTTAAAAGCGCACCTGTTTCTCAAAGCTCTTGCTGAGTCCTTGTGATTTTTCCCGTATTCGCCTAAGCGTGCTGACACTGTATGTTCTCTCTAACCGTATTACGCTTGCGTACACTGTTCGCACGCTACCACTAACACGGCAATCGTGCCTGCTTTGCTACATAAGTAAAGTGCCTCCTAAGAGATTAAGTTCTCCGAGGGTGCAATATTAACGTGTTATTCCTATTTAAAATTCTGCTAGTCAGTGAGGGCAGATTAGACGCTTCGGAGCTACGCTGGCACTTGTAGGCAACGTCGCCAATAATCATCACGTGTTGTAAACGGCGGCACCAATGAAAATTGAGCTCAGGGCTCCGGCATATGTAATATGTGCAGAAGTTGGCTCTCTGCTCCCTGACATCCTCGACCGGCCTGCTCGAAGATATGGGAGTCGGCAGCAGCGTCAGCAAGTCGGAAGCACCTGGAAGCCCCTTGTCACGCCGCATTCTCGGGAGAGTGCGAGATTGCGTATTTTCACTAAGCTGCTGCTAAGCTACGACGTCGCTGATTGGCTGCATGCCTGAGTCTTGACTCGCTCCTCCTGCGACCGATCCTGCTAATCGACGTTCTCGTAGCTTTCACGGCACCATTCGCACGGGAGGACGCGTCGCTCGCCAACTATGTTGCCGATTGTAAGCATTCTCGGAGCATCCCTCAGGTTGATGCCTTGAGTCAAGTGGCACGCCGGTGGAGCGGACCGCCCGACTGCAGTTTGCATCAATATTCAGTGTAAAATGCAGCGACAAAAGTATTTGAACCCGATACCCACGGGTCTACAATCCGTGACACTAAGGCCGTGTTTACACCGTTCGTTTGCTTCAATCCTGCTTCAATATTGCTTCAGCCTTAGGCGAAGACGTCGCCAAGACTAGGGGGGGGGGGTGTGACGTTACAGAACTAAAGGATAATTGAATGAAGAAGGCGAGGAATCTGAGCATGGCTCTACTTCTTGGCCAAGACGGACGCAAGGCCGAGCGAACGACCGACGATTGTAGGCGCCGTCGAGGGCACGCTGTCTTCATTCCTTTGAAAGGCGCGGCAGACGACGTGACTGACTATGCGTTCCTCGTCACAGGCGGCCTGTATAGGCTGAGCGATCAGGGATCGCGGCATCAGTTAGAGGGCGCGGTCCTGGCATCTGGAGAGTACAGCTACTGCCCAGCGCTGGAGCCAGTTTGGACAGGCTGTAGCTACACCGTAGCCCTAGCTGGTCCAATCAGTCGTCCCCACATGCTTGCACGTAGACGAACCTGCCGTGCTGCATCGACGAATATCTCGGCAGCGAGATGCTACAATAGCTTGTGCAACGGTAGAAGAGGGAAACACTTCCGCAGGGCTTCCTCACGTCGAGATGCCTTCCATCAAGGGCGCCCGCACCGTTTGGCAAGTCTCGATTTGCCAGCGAAGCCACTCGCGATTGGCTTCCACTAGCTTTCCTTTCTTAGTATCGGCACAAATATGTCGTCGTTCAATTACGACGACAGCGGGCGAAAGCCCGGCGAAAACACGGGACGGGAGACGGGCGCAAACCTTCACGTAAGTTTGCAGCCTTGGGTAAAGCACCTCACAGACCCTTATGCAAAAACGGATATCGAGGCCTTGAAAATCAGAAATTGGAATTGTAGGCTCGCATTCGTCTCTCCTGAAAAATACATAAACATACATTTAATTCATTTTCACAGCGTCTTATGAGAAATTCATCTCTAACCAGGCGCTTTGCATATGCCGCCGGACTCAAGCCCACGACCCTGGTCGCTCAAGGCGAGCGCCTAAATTAATCCTGAAAGGAACGTAAGGTTTGAAGCTAGATTCAGTAGTGATAGTGTACCCAGGACCGTGAAGTTAAACCGGCACTTAATTCTTCAGCCGTTGCCTGACACAACATGACCAATGTAGATGAATTAAAATGAAAACAGTACGAACCGGTCGCTAAATATCGTGAAGTAACGGCCAGTCGCTCTCGTCGCTGGAATGTTACGTACAAGTACTTGTACAATGCTGGAATGCTCACCCGCATATTGGTGTCTTGAGGTGAGATATCGGTTTCCAGGAGGCCAAGCAAAAGATGGAAGTCGTCGATGTCCATTCGAATGTGGTTGCACTGGCCACCGACTTGATCTTCGCCCACCGACTTGATCTTCGCTCGTGCATGAGACGCTCGTACGCTCCGAGGCCAGGCCCTACGTAGCAGCCATGGCTTCACCCGCTCCTACGGATGTGCGCCGTCGTCCTGAGCCAACACTCGATCGTAGCTTACTAAAGCAGATGTCTTTGATCTCCGCGGCTTATCAACTCATCGAAGATGCCACGCACCTTCCTTGTCCGCTTCGTCTGCGCGGAATTAAACAAAACATACGCAGCGGCAGCTAGTTCCAATTCACCCGGTGTCAAAAATCCGGAGGGCCATTTCGCACCTCCCTAACGAAAGCAGTTTTCCCGTGACCACAAATGCGCGGGGGTCTGGAGCTAGTAGGAAGCTGGACGGTAGGCAAACCGACTTAACTTATATGTAACTCATCTGCTTAGCGCCCTAAGAGAACTCAATCTCTATTCAGGCACTTCACGCAGGCCACGGGGTCAGGTCAGCCCAAGACGTTCTTAGAAGAATGAAGGTCGAAGCAGGACAGAAGCAAGACGGACAGTGTAAAAGCGGCGCAATCCACTCCAGTGTCGAACAGTGCGGAAGTTCGACACTGGAGTGGAGCGTGGAGCGTCGTGCGAATAGCCGCCAAACAGGCCTCTTCCGAGTAGGCGCGGCGCATGCGTAGGCTAAGCCCCGCTCCAAGCCCATTTGCATACATTCCTGCAGCGCCTGGAAGGGTTGGCGCGATAGCTGCAGAATTTTTGCATTGGCGAAAGCGGTGGCCGGTTCAGCTGTGTTACTGAAGTTTTTACGCCCTCATCTTCGTTCCATGAAGCTGCGTTATTTGAAGGGCAACTAGTAATTGAATCTGCTAAGGAAGAGCGGCCGAAATTGAAATCTCGTGTTCGATGGGAGAGTTATCGCTTTTACAGAAACATAATAACAATAATAGCAGCACATTTTTATAGCGCCATCAGAAAACCTAATCTTTTTCTAGGCACTTCACATATGATGAGGTTCTCCATCTTTGATCGGGTATCGCTGAATAACTCATCTAACTCATAAATCATAACTCATCTGGTCTAGCATATTTTCTCTCGGATTCCAGGATTCGCGAACAATTTTAATGGCAGGGCTATTGTCCGACGGTCAGCATTTTGTATTACGTTCTCATGATGAGCGCTTGGCATTGCCTCTGGTCGTGGCATGACTTCCGCTTCTGGGATCGGATGTAGGCTAGCCATTGGGATCCTCGGCTACTACACAAATTCAGAACGGAATGTGAATAGTCTCGTTGTTAGCTTCCTCTGTCTAATCGTCGATCAGTTCTATGATCGTTAAATCCTGCTGCTGAAGACCTTTAATGTAGCTCATTCTGAGCCGTGACAGTTTTCGTGTGTACTTTTGAAACACAAGCGATAAGATGAGAAACGTCCGATAGCCATTAAGGAAAAATGGATGAGGACTGACGAGCCGATGGCGCCAGGCAGCACTGCTGCAGGCTGCTACTAGAACAGGCTTGATGACAGTTTTGGCATTCCGGCTGCAGTAGTCTTACGCAATTACAGTCCTACGGGGCTTGTAAGATTCCTTCCGAGTCATCGCTGTAAAAATCCCTTTATTGTGTCGGACAGAGAGCGAGAGAGAGAGAAGAGAGAGAAAGAGAGATGGAGAGAGAGAGAAAGAGAGCGAGAGAGAGGGAGAGAGAGGGAATAATAAAGAGATAGGTTTAGAAGTGACAGACAGCGTGCCACCGACGGTCTGCTTCTGTATACTGACAAACGCTCCCGGCTGACTGCGGGGTAGCGGGGATGTGTGTGCAGAAATTCACGCGTGAAATATGTGATGAGTTACGAACAAGCAGAGCCGTCGTTGGACGCATGACTAGCTCCGCTGCCGACGCCGTCGGTAAACGTAGCCCGAATGTATTGCATTGATTGCATTGCCCCTAGTTTAGTCAGACGGGGTGAGGGGTGTGTCCTTCCAGATGATCCAACGAGTCGCAGCAGCACAGCGAGTGCCACAAGCGCACGATTAATGACTTCGCGATAAAAAATCCCTCTCCGTTCCAAATTCCGGCGAAGAAGCACGAGCCGTGGATTCGCTCTGCTGTGTCGTCAAGAACTGCACGATCTCCAGCCTGTATTGCGATCTCATTGGGCCGATATCTACCAGCCCGCTTCCGTCTACTCATTAAGCGAGGCTCACCACTTTCGTTAGATTGCTCGCTGCCGTCCAGCTGCAGCTCTTTAGCAGTTACATCCAAGGAGTGCTCCAAGTAATAAGGATGATAATACATTACATTTAAATAGCGTCCTCGGAGAACTAAATCTCTCTCTAGGCACTTTACAAATGCAGTAAGGGAGGTGGAAGTCAGTGAAGGCGGAGCCTGGATTTTTTCTACGGGAGACCCGAAAGATTTATATATACGGGAAAGGCCAGCAAGATTTTCATGTAGGGGAAAGGCTCGCAAGTAATGAAAAGATCACAGCGCACATTTCACTGTGCTTATTCGACACGAACTCGGCGGTTGCTCGTCAAGTGGAAGTAAAACAAAATTTAGTCCTAGGTGACGATCAGGGCGGGCGTAGGAATAGCGAGCCGCCCTGATCGCTGCCCCTGCCTATGGGAGGAGGCAAATGCCCGCCTGCCTCCTGGCTCTGCCACTGCATGTCCGTACGGTTAGTGATAACGGGCACAGCGTCAGCACGTATATGCACACAGAAGGAAATTCACAAGGACCCACTAAATTCTGGGGCAGGTGCGTTTCTAGCATCTTTTTAAATGGCGTCAAGTCAAGAGAAGTTTTAAATGGCGTCAGTCCGAACTGAGTTCCAGGGAGTATATGAACTAAAGGCGTGGCCTCCAATGGAAGTTGGTTCGAAATGAGGTTGGTTCGAAGCACAACTAAATGACTTGAGTCAGAAGAACAGGGTGTGGATACGATACCTATACAAAGCCTAATTGGAAAGTAGTTCCAATACATCGACGGGAGCCAGAGAATGAATGGACCTACAAGTGAGCAACAAAACCGGCAAAGGCGGCAGTCGGTACGCGACTTGATGGGGATTTGGTGTAGATTGTCGATACGCAAATTGATGGGGAGCCGGTGCAGATCGCCGAGAAGTGGTGCACTGTGGCAACTGCGACGTTCACGACAGACAAGCCCGACTGCCGAGGTTCGGATCCACTGCAATTACAATATTGCACACACTGAAAGACCTTCACGTACAAAAGCCAAAACTGAGTGTCACAAATGCACGGGCCAACTCAAATGTGGTATCCCTGTCTTAGCTGGACGCAAGGAACAGGCCCGTCAAGGATCGCCTCCCAGACACGCAACGTAATTCGTAGGAGATAATATAGTCCTTATTGAATACCGTCGTCGGTGGCATCGACAGCAACCGCATGCGATGGCGGCGGCGAAGGCTGCCGCTACTGCGATGGCCGCCAAGAGAGGCTGCCAAGAATCATCTAGAAGATGTGTTATTAGGATCTCGTTGCGCCACCGCGCAAGCTGTCTTCTGCGGACGGCCCTTCTCCGGCGGTTGCGTGGCAGCCAGCTTCTTTCTGTCGAATTCCAGCAAGCAGCGGCACAAGAATCGTCCGCCGCTCGATGCGCCACTCTCCGCTCGCTCGTTCGATTGTTGCCGCGAAAGCCGCGCGAGCGCGGAGTGAGCGGCGGCGGCGGCGCGCAGTCGCATTCAGGAGCGCCCTCTGACGCTTTTCGAGTTCGACCGACTTCCCGCCGAAGCCGACGCCTCGGCGGACAGTGGGTCTCGCCGCCGGCGCCTGCCCGATCTGCCGCACGCGACGTCAACGGTCGCCACGAGCGCCGTCGCAGGACGCTGGGCGGCTCCCGCCCTCCTGCTGATCGCCGCCGCTCTGCGCGGCGAAGCGGCGGCGGCCTCCGCCGCCGCCGCAGCGTCGCAGACTCCCGATCCCCGCGGAGGAGCGCGCCCAGAAAGGGTTTCGGCCTGGAGCGCGGCCGCGCAGCGCCACACGGCTGTCCAGCGGTCGAGCGACACACCAAACGGCGCTCAAAGGCCCAAGGACAGCGGGGATGGCGACGACGACGACGACGACTCGGTCGCCATCGGTTGTGGCAGCGCCCGCTCATCGGCGACTGTCGCCGCCGATGCGGCCCGGTCGCCAGCCGCGGGGCCGATGACGATGGCGTGCGAGACGACGGCCTGCGGCGGCTCTCCTGCGCCGCCGTCGCCGCCGCGCTGGTGGCGACGGAGACGAGCCACGCCGGCGCGTCGTCACGCTCGCGCTGCCGCCGCCGCCACCGCCTCCGCCGCCGCCGCCGTCGCCCAAGCGACCGCACCGAGCGTCGACGCGGCGCCGGACGTCGGTTCGTCCAACCCGACGCGCTTCCTCAAGATCTACCTCGTGGTAGACCACGGCTTCGTGCGCGCCAACGGCGGCGAGGCGACGGCGCGCGAGCGCGCGCTGGCGATCTTCGACCTCGCGCGCTCGCACTATCGAGACCTTGGCGTGCAGCTGGCTCTAGTTGGCTTGGAGCTGTGGACGGAGGGCAACAGGTTCGCTCTGCCGCGCGACTATCAGCTAGCGCTGGACGCGCTCCGCAACTACTCTCGCGACCACCTGCGAGCCGCCGATGGCCGCGCGACGGCGGCGGCGAAGGGAGCCGCGGCGGCGACGGCCAGCGATGGCGGCGGCGGCGGCGGCGGCGGCGGCGGCGGCCCGCGGGTCGAGTTCGACGCCGCTCACGTGCTGCTCGCCGGCCACTCGTTCTACGGTGGCGTGAGCGGCGTGGCGAGCCGCGCGGACGTGTGCTCTCTCGCCGGCGCCGCGGCGCTGAGCAGGGACTACGGTCGCTCGACGGCGCACGCCGCCATGGTGATGGCGCACGAGATCGCGCACAACTTGGGCATGACGCACGACGACGAGCGCTCTCTTGCCGTGCACTCGCTGGACAAGCCGTGCGCGTGCCGCGCCGATGGCGGCCCGGTCATGTGCATCATGAACTCCACCGTGTCTCTGAGTACGTAGCGAAGCGGCCGTTGCCCGCTCGGCGGCGCTCGCCAAGCAGCCATCCGCTGCTCCGCGGCGGCGGAGCGCTGACAGCTTTCTCGCCGGGCTTTCTGCTCGGCGCTCGCTTCAAACTTGCACCGTGCGTGGATCACTCGCAAAGCGGCGTCCTCAGAGCGAAGGACTGGCGCGCTCGATTCGACTCGCTCCCCGACGAGAGCGGAGCGGCAGCGTCGCAGCTGCCGAGCGCTCAGCTCGTAGGCGGGGGGGGGGGGAGGAGCGCCGGTGAGAACGAGATGCACGCGCCCACCAACGCCTGCTCGTTCGGCGCGCTCGCGAAAGTCGGCATGTGACCGGGTTAGCGAGCTTCGCCGCGACCGGAAGCACTGCTGCTGCCCGCGTCCGTCGATGCAGCTACGGCGCCACCGCCGACGCTCTGTCCGGCGTGCGGCGAGCGCGACCGTCGTCGTCGGTCGTCGAGCGGTCGCGCGAACGAGCTGCAGAGCCCGAGCCGGGCGGCACTAGTGCCCGCCGCCCAGCAGATGTGCCTCCGCAAGTCAGGCATATCTGCTGGGCGGCGGGCTGCTCGCTCTCTCCCCCCTCTCTCCCTCTCTCTCTCTCTCTCTCTCTCTCTCTCTCTCTCTCTCTCTCTCTCTCTCTCTCTCTCTGCGCCTGCGCGTGAGCCCCGATTTTCCCAATGGCTGCAGTTGGAATAACCGAGTAGGCGCGGCTGCCGAGGGCCAAGGCTACCGTGCGATTCAAGCTTAGTAGTCACCGCCGTCGAGCGAGCAATGTTGTGGCACATACGCGCCAGCCGCCTCTTTGCGCCACGCTACTGTCGCGGACGGCAAGTCCTACGCTACTTGGCGGCATCGTCGCGAAGTCGTACGCGCCACCGTCGCCAAGTGTCGCCGTCACGGGAACCTTGGGCGAGGCAGGCGGTCGTGAGAACTTGAACGTCCTTGAGGACAGTTCGACGGCCGAGCTGGAAATAAGTCGTGCACGCGCTAAAAGCACGCGGGCGAAAGTGCGTATGCATTATGAGCATGTTACCGTTTGACAGCCTTATCGATTAAGAGCGCAGAGCGGCATCCGCCGCCGCCCCGCCCCCCGCCCGTGCCCGTCTCTGCTGCTTCTGATGGCTGTAATTGCCTACTGCACATTGTAGCGGTCTTCGGCAGACACTGGTCTAACTGCAGCGTGAAATACACTGCCTGGTGGCTGAAGTACTTTCCAGGATCCACTTGCCTCAAGAACGCGCCGTCAAAGGTGTACGGAGGCCCTGCTTGTGGAAATTTTATCCTTGAGGCAGGTAAGACGAAAAATAATCCTGCGCCCGCGCACCTGAGCTCGATACCCGAGCTCAGCCTGAAGACGTCGCAGCAAATCCGAGGAGAACATTTTCGGCCCCTCAGGTCTGCCGGCGCCTGTGCGATGACTATCTAGGACTGCTGAGCATACGAAACGTCAACTGCTCTTCTACTGCCGACTATGGCACATCCTTGTCAGCGGTCCTGAGCTGCTACTTCTATGCTACTCACTACCTCAACTGCTCTCCTGACTCTGCTATGCTTCCCACTTTCTCTTTGTTGCGTGAGACGAAGTCTGTTGGGTACCGAATGCGTACCGAAAGCCGCTTAGGCTGTGAGTGCGCTATACAAAACTCTCCTGCGTAACATCCACGTGGTCTCTATGACTTTGTGGAGTTACAGACGGAGATACATTACATTAGATACATAGGCTTTGGAAAGCCTGCCAAAGATGAGAATTAAGTGGCATCGACTGGCGTCGACGAGTGTCCCGCCGATCCATGCATCTCGGCTCAACATCTCCCACGTCAGCATCGTACCCTCGCTGGTCGCTTTTTCCCTCGCCTCTTTGCAAGCAATTAAAGGATCAATCAAAGAGCCAATCCCTCGGCCGTCCGGGTCTTACTTAGACTAGGGGTAAGGTGCTTTTTCTTACTTTGTCACAAATGTGGTGCGAGCTTTACTGGAGCGAAAACACGGCGCTCGTAACGGTGCTAGTTTCAGCCGACGGGCCGCGAATACTGGTTGCGCCTGAATTGCCCCAACCTCATATCGCGGCGGCCAGCGACTTGTAAGTGCAGCCAACAGTAGTGGAACATGGCAGCGACGAACTGCGCTCATATCTCAGCATTACAAGTCCATATTCCTAACGTTTACAGCCTGCTGTAAAATAGATTTGTCCTTAGCCTCAAATATAAATTATAATTAATTTATATAGCGACCTAAGAGAACTTAATCTCCATTCAGGCGCCCTACATACGGCACGGGGCTCGGGCCCGCGACCTCGGTCAGACATCGGTCGGGGCGAGCATCTTAATAAATAATAAATAAATACTAGCTGATTTGACCACCTCTTTTGTATAGCGACAGAAAAGCGTTTGCGGCTTTCGCCATCGCTAGCAGTGGCAATAAAGGATCGCCCACCGCAGGATTCGAGCCCACGACCTTGGGACTGAGGTTACGATAAGCAACCACACTACCTAGTGCACCATCGCGGCTCACCATACCACGGCAAAACCAGCGTAGCAAATCTCGCACTCCCGCCGATATTATCAAAGGTAGTGAAACGATACCGGAAGACCAGAACAACTCTTACTAAAAATATCAAACATTGCAAGTTCATGGTGTATACTCTCCTTCTTGCCGATGTGATTGCCAAGCACGATCTAAGCTTTCACTTCTATGCGGATGACACTCAGTTGTACCTTTGCTTTGATCCCTTCCAGCCTTCGAGCATGTCAAGTTCTCTTAACTCCCTTACTGCATGTATTGATGACATCCGCACATGGATGGCAACAGTTTTTTTTAAATTAAGTGATGATAAAACTAACTTACTAGTTATGGGCAAACCAAGCGTGATTCAGAAATTGGAAAGGCTGACGCTCAAAATTGGCTCTGCCAGCATATCTCCTGTTGAATCTGCACGAAATCTAGGTGTCATGTTCCAAAGTGACCTTTCGTTAGACGACCACATCAGCTCCACAATCAAGTCTGCCTACTCTTAGCTACTTAGCATTGCTTAAATTTGGGCTTGCTTAGATAGAGATTCCACATGTAAGTTGGTGCATGCATTTGTGACATCCCGTCTTGACTTCTGTAAATCACTGCTTGCTGGTCTACCGGCATGTGCAGTCAAGCGCTTACAGCTGGTGCAAAACTCTGCAGCTAGGCTTGTCTGTCGTGAACGTCGCAGTTGCCACAGCACATCACTTCTCGCCGACCTACACTGGCTACCAGTCAAGTAACACATCGACTTCAAGATCCTGTCGCTCACATTTAGATCCCTTCATTGTTTGGCTCCAGCCTACCTATCAGATCTACTCCCCCACCAGGCCAAGCATCGTACCGCCCGCTTTTCGGAAACTGAAATGTTTACCTATACCTCGTACGAGCCTCAAATTCTTTGGAGACGTGCGGGATTCAAAATGATTGGCTGATTAAAGAGCCTCGCGTACGTACGCGTAGCGGCGGAAAGGCGGGACCCAGCGGGCCCAGCAGCTCGGGCAGAGAGGGCGATGCATGAGCTGCTTGGGCCGCAGGGCTCGAAACGACGACCCTGTGCTGCTCCGTAAAGTGCGAGCATCCAACCGGCGGAAAGATGCGACCGCCGACGCGCCGCCGCGGCCGCCGGGGCCTCGCCGCGCGCCGCTCGCCGCGCGTCAGCGGTCGGCTTCTCGCTCGCCGCGCGTCGCTCCGCAGGAGAAGAGTGCGACTGCGGCCCGGTGGCCGTCTGCCGGAGCCGCTGCTGCGAGCCGTCTGCGTGCAGGCGGC
This sequence comes from Cristatella mucedo, assembly GCA_009760855.2. Classification (NCBI taxonomy): domain Eukaryota; kingdom Metazoa; phylum Bryozoa; class Phylactolaemata; family Cristatellidae; genus Cristatella; species Cristatella mucedo. Next base: position 4,008,749 of record WPIO01000017.1, read on the forward strand.
GGCCGGCGGCCGCTTGCGTGGACGGGCCGTGCTGCGACCTGGCCAGTTGTCGGCCGAAGCCAACGACGGCCGTGTGTCGCGCCGCGGCGAGCGAGCACTGCGACTTCGCCGAGTACTGCACGGGCGAGTCTCCCGGCTGCCCGGAGGACTCGCGCGTCCTCGACGGCGCCACGTGCCGCGTGGACGACGGCGACGCCGGCGAGACGTCCTACTGCTACAGGGGCGCCTGCAAGACGCGAGCGTCGCAGTGCCGCTACCTGTATGGCGCGTCCGGTCTCGACGCCGACCCGGCGTGCTACAGGAGCCTGAACACGCTCGGAGCGCCCAACGGCAGCTGCGGCTACGACGTGGCGAGCGACACGTACGCGCGCTGCCGCGACGATCAGGTGATGTGCGGCCTCCTCCAGTGTGACAATCCGTACGTGGTGCCGTTCGACGGCGAGTGGCAGGGATTCGTCAGTCGCCTGCGCACCGCCCTGTGGGATGCGGCTCAGAGGAGACTGCACTACTGTCGAACCGTCGTGTATGCTTACGTCGGCGTCGACGACCCGGGCCAGGTGCCTGACGGAGCCAAGTGCGGCCATCAGAGCGTGTGCGTCGACAAGACGTGCCGGCGCCTGCTTGATTACGAGCGCTTGTGTCCGCACAATTGCAGCGGTCGCGGCAGGTGCGACGAGCGAGGCCGCTGCCGCTGCGACGGCGCCTACGCGCCGCCTCTTTGCGCTACTGTCGCGGTCGGCAAGTCCTACGCGCCGCCGCTTGGCACCACCGTCGCGAAGTCTTACACGCCGCTGCCGTCGCCAAGTACCGCCGTCACGGAAGTCAAGTCTTACGCGCCGCCGCTTGGCACCACTACCGCGAAGAGCAAGTCTAATATGCCGCCTAGTATAGCCGTTGCATATAGCAAATCTTTCGTGCCGCCGCTTGGCACCACCGTCACGAAGAGCAAGTCTCACACGCCACCACCGTTGCAAAGTACCGCAGTCACGGAAGTCAAATCTTTCGCATCGTCGCTTGGCACCACCGTCGCGAAGAGCAAGCCTAATATGCCGTCTAGTACCGCCATCACATATAGCAAATCATTCGCGCCGCCGCTTGACACCACTGTCGCGAAGAGCAAGTCTCACACGCCACCGCCGTCGCCAAGTACCGCCGTCACGGAAATCAAATCTTTCGCACCGTCGCTTGGCACCACCATCGTGAAGAGCAAGTTTTACACGCAGGCGCCGCCGCCGCTGGGCACAGCCATCGCGGATAGCAATTCTTACGCGCCGCCGGCAAGCACCGCCATCGCGGATAGCGAATCCTACTCGCCGCCGCTCGGCACCGCCATAGCGGAGAACGAATCCTACGCACCGCCAATCACCGCCATCACGCAGAGAGAATTCTACGCGCCGCCGCTCGGCACTACTGACTCGGTGACAAAGTCGGACAATGGGTCGGTCGTCGTGGCCGTTTCACGCTCGTCGCTCGTCCAGCCGTCGGTGCCCGTCTTGGCCGCCTTTGGCGTGCTGGCGGCGGCGGCGGCCGCCGCGCTGGCGCTCGCTGCAGAGCACCCGATCTTCTCCGAGCAGCGACGCCGCGCGCCGCTCGGCGGCTGTGCCGCGACGCCAGCGGCCAGCTAGCCGATGGCCGCCGATCGGATTCGCCGTCGACGCAACGCAGACCGCTGGCCCACTTCTTCTGGCCGGCTTTCATGGCCTTGGCAACTGAAAGGGCGTGTCCAGAAAGGCGCCGGAGCGGCGGCTAGGACGCTGCGCGAGCGCAGACTCTTCGATCGACGGCCGGACAATCTCGAGATGAACGAGATGAAGCTGTCATCAGAGCTGACGCTCATAACCTCGCTACATTTTCCATCGAGAAAACTAAAAAATGCGGCCGCAGCGCGCATTTCCCACTTGACGGTCGCTCGCCAAAACGACCAGAGCTGGCTTTGGGGTGAATGCGTGCGGACGGAGAGTTTCGCTTCTTCATTTATACCAATCCCGGTAGATAAGTGATTCGGTGCGATGGCATCGGCAATCATTTCTACATAATTTATATAATTCATCTGTATAGCGCCCTAAGAGAACTTAAATCTCTACTCAGGCGCTTCACACATGCCGTGGGGCTCGAGTCCACGACCTCGACTAGACCTTGGTCATGGCGAGCACCTTAAGAGAGCCTTGTCAGATCGCACGGACTGAAAGAATGAGAATGCGGGTGAAGTGGTCTCAGATATACAGCTATCAGAGCGTCTCGATCAGCAGAAATGCATCAGTTTCTCCTGGGCAGCCTGACCGTTAATAAGTAACCCTTTAGTTTTCAGCTAGCTGACATTTAAAAGGTAGAATTTGAAAGGCTGTACAACAACTGCGTGACGCCGATTAAGTGGCTTGCATTCTAATCGGCACGTGGCAGGCCCTGCAGGCCTTGCAGACGCCGCCCCTTTGAATTTAAATTGGACCTTAGTAACGGCCATCAGTCGACTTTTCACAACATACTGAGGCATGGCGACTGAGCTAATAATAATAATAATAATAATAGTAAATTTGTTATAGCGCCCGCAGAGAATTCTGCAGATATCCATTCAATCGTGCCTTCTTTATAGCAAATGTAAAGTGCCTAGAAAGAGATTGAGTTCTCTGAGGGCGTTATAAAAAATGCATTATAATAATAATTATTTTTGTATTATTATCCCAATCTCTTTCTAGGCATTTTGAATATAAATGAGGCTAATAAATTAGCTTGCCTTATAATTGCTACCGTAGGTCATTGTAGGCAGGGCTTCCGATAAGAAGTCGCTAAGCTCTGAAAACCAGTCCTTTAACTCAGGTACTTCGGTCACGTGTCCACTGAGCTCACTGAGCTTCGGACGCTCTGTTTGATTGGCAGACACCAAAACAGAACCGACTGATGGCCCGCCGTCGCGGGGGGGGGGCTGGCCTAGCCCCTCCCGTATCAAGCCGATCAGCTTCTGCCTCCTCGCAGCTCTCAAGCGTCGCAGGACTAAAGCAGCTGCGACCGCCTCCTTTATCTTAAAGACATCTGAAGCTTTTGGTCGGCTCGTCCTGGATTGTGGAAATCACACGATTCTTGTGCAGCAGGACATTCTCTCCTGCTGCTCCTGCTGCTGCTGCATGCAGTCTTTCGCATATCATAACGGGCCATCGCTAACGTTTCACTGCTCGTTTGCGACTTACTTCCCTGACTGTCCACGTGACTCAGCTGTGCGTCTAATTTTTCTTTGCGTGAAATGGAGTGTGTCGGTTGCCAGGCACATGCACGCCCGCACATATGCACGCGCGTCAGCGCGCACCCACGAACCCATGCACTTCACAGTCCAGGTAATCGAGTGTTTGAGTCCTGTAGCAGGCAAGCCTTTATCGCCCAGTGCAAGCGGTTGTGATCGCGTGGAAACGCTAGCGTTCTACATCAGCCAGAGTACGCCTGCAGAGATATTACTAGTCGTGGTTCCTGAACCACGATGGTTAGAAACCGGCTATGTTATACTATAAGGTTTGATGGCGCGAAAGGTAAGGCATATTAATATTAAATGTAGGCATATTAAAAGTCAAGGCATGTAATACTCAAGGAAGCTCCGCGCGAGGAGGCGGATAGCTGTGAAGGGTAGCTGAGCAGAGCACTCTGGCGCCGTACGAGAGTAGCGCTGTACGCCGTGGCCGGAAGCGTGTAAACCTAAACAAAGGATCGTCTGCTGCAGTACTCGAACCCACGACCTGAATCATGAAGTGCGAGCAGCACTTACCCCTAGGCTATGACAACGAGTTTCCACAAAGACTAAAGATCACGACGCTGAACATGAAGCGCTTGATGCAGCCTGCAACGAGTGCTTACTTTGCTACTTGTGACGGTTTGAATGTTGCTGTATCTGGGTAAGGCACTTGCGCTACTTGAATAGGCTCGAGTCCAGCTGCAGGCTATTCTTTATATGCAAGTGGGACTGACAGCAGCAGCAGCAGCTGTAGCTATTCAAAAGCCACATAAGCGAGGCTGCAGAGCCAGCCAATCTTTACTTTGGCTACGAAGGCCACGTGACCACTTGCTGGCAACGAACCTCCGCCGCTATCGAACAGACTGCTCTGCGCTACGGAATTGTTTTTATTCAGGTCAAGGGCGCTCTTCGTTGCAACCGTCTTTCTGAAAGCGTCGGCGTGAAAGCCTGCGCGTAGCGGTATCGGTAGCTCCCCGAGCGAGTCGTTTGCCACGCTCTACGGCTCTGAGCTTCACCTCCGGTATTTGTCGCCGCCGCCGCCGCCGCCGCGCGTCGACAAGGGCTGGAGCCGTTCGGACGAGCGCTGTGCTTGCGGTCCAGCGACGTTGATGCGGAGTCCAATCCGGCGCTTTGGCAGCACCCCGCCAACACCGGCTTTGCTGCCGCTACGTGAATGAGGCAGTTAAATCAGCCGACCTTTGCGGCGCGCAAACGCGCTCGTACACACGCTTTAGCGCGAACACATCCGCACTTGCGGGCGAAAGCGTATTTGAGCGTACGACGCTCGCGGCAGAGTACAACCTTGAAATTCCTCGCCTCCGTATCAGTAAACGATGAACCAATAGGATAAGTAGAGTAGTGGGTGCACTTACCATCTTGTCGTTGGCAGCTAGCCGCATAAAAAACTTGGAAGTATAGAAGCGTTAATTGTAGCGTCGGACGCTGCAGCAGCGCGTACCCTTCGCCGTCGCAATCTTCGCGTCGGCACTTCGCGCTCATGTAACTGTGTAGAACTGTGAATACAGATGCGGGCGAACCATTATTCGTCTATAACCGCTGCTTAAGTACGGTGCTTAATAGACAACTTTTTCTTTTCAAATACGCACGCTTCTGCCTTTTCCGAAAATTAAACTGTGAAACAATGAACCCGCAAAGAAAACTTCCACTCTCCTCTCTCTCTCTCTCTCTCTCTCGCCTCTCTCTCTCTCCTCTCTCTCTCTCTCCTCTTTCCTCTCTCTCTCTCTCTCTCTCGTTTTCTCTCAGGAGCCCTGATCAGCGCCCGCTCTGTCTGCTGCTGTGCGCAGAGCGCAATGCCGTAAAAGAGGAAAAAATTCGGAAGACATGATACGCTCGAAGTTGTGGCTGCCCGCAGCAGTGTATTTTAGTCGCTTTACAGAGATGATTTCCGATCTCCGTTTTAATGCTGAACTTTTTCGCGAATACAGCTATTACGAGCCCGTTCATCCGATGGCCTCGACCGCCGCTGGCATGCGCGAGCCTTTGCCGCTGGACGAGTTCTATTTCCCTCCAAGACTCTGCCGCTTACGGAGCGACAGCTATGAGAATCTGAAAGTCTATTTCATGGCATTTGGAAAGACTTTCGAAGCGCACCTGACCGTCAGCACCGACCTGCTGCACGCAAACTACGTCACGAACGCTACACGGCCGAGACTAGCGGAGTCCGGAAGAGCTCGCGGGCGTTGCTTTTATCGGGGTCGACTGACCGGCAGTGCCAGCCACGGCGGTTCGGCAGCGGTGCTCGACCTAAGCGGTCGACTGGCCCTAATAGTTTCCGATGGACTTGACGCGGTGATGGTCGTCGCAACGGGGCGCGGCATGGCGCGAAGTTTCTTCGCATTCTCCGAAACTCACCGCCGCCGTCGCCGCGGCACCACTCGGCGCACGCAGCGGTGCGACACGGCAGCGCCGCTGGTCGCCGAAGAAGACGACGGCGCGCGATCGGCGGTGGCGGCGGACAGCGTCGGAGGCTGGGCGAGCGATGGCGGCGGCGGCGGCGGCGGCGGCGGCGGCGCAGACCGCTCGCCGCCGCCGCCGCCATCGCCGCGAAAAGCTCGGCGCAGCGCCGCCGCCGCCGCCGCGCCTCGCCTTGGCACCGGGTACGGATACTTCATCGAGACGTACGTCATCGTCGACCACTCGTTCTACCGAAAGTGGAGAGAGGAGGCGCTGGAGCGAGCGCTCGGCATAGTCAACTACGCCAACGCCGTGTACAGGCGCCTCGACATGGTGCTCGTCGTCGTCGGCGTCGAGGTGTGGCGCGAGCGCGACCGGTTCGTCATACCCAGCAAATCCGGCGACGTTCTGGAGGCGCTCGGAAACTACACCGCCGAGCACTTGCACGCGGCGGGCGGAGCCTTCGACGTCGTGCACTTGCTGCTCGGTCGGACGAGCTTTGAAGACGCCGTCATCGGCAAGGCTTTCATGAGCGCCGTCTGCAGCCGACGCGGCGCGCTCGGGTTCACGCTGGACAAGTACTTGAACTACGCTCTCGCGGCTGCGACGATGGCGCACGAGATCGCTCACAACCTGGGCGTAAGCCACGACGGCGAGAGAACGAGCGATCCCGACCGCCAGGCGCCGTGCGTGTGCCAGGCCGACCGACCCTCTCCGACGCTGCCGCCGTCGCGGGAAGGCACGGCGCAGCAGTGCATCATGTCGCCGGTGGCGACGAACGAAGGTACGCACGCAACAGCCGCCGTACAATCCTCGTTCGGCTTCGCTTTCGTTCGTTCGCAGCTGAAACGATGGGACGCGAAGATAGATTGGACCTAACTAGTGCCAACTGATTAGAAATTATAAGATGCACAATTGCTGCGAACATAAGCGTTTATTAGCGACGATAGCGATAGTATCGTTTTTACACAGCCCTTAGAGAACCAAACATCTATCCTGTCGATTAAAACTTCTCTAGAGAAAGGTGGGTTTTAAGCGACGCTTTAAACGTCGGTAATTAAGGGGATGTCGATGTTACTAATGAGCCGTAGCAGTTTAAGTCGTCGGCCGCACTCGGAGCGCTCGTAGCTGTGCTAGCTCGGCCCCCTCGCACTCACGTGGCAATGGCCGGAGGAGCTTGGGCTGCGAGTGCGGCTAGAGATTCGAAGATGCTGCCTTGATACACTCAGATAGCCTCAGGTAGCTGAGTCAGCCGGCCTAAGATTGTTCAATCCGCCTGTATGCTGCGGCGTGTGCCCGTTTGCTGGGGCCTATGCCAATAGTAAAACAATAGAGATTCACTCTTCAGTGAGTTCCGTTAAAACAAAAAAACGCACATCTAGATCATCCGTGGGACCGGCTAAGCTCGCCCGAACGAACACGCACTGACGATGGCCGCGGGCGGGCAGGAAGAGGCGCGCCACGCCCGGAACTCTGGGCGGTACAGCCGCGCTGGCGGCGGCGATGCTACGCCAGCGGCCGGGCAGCTCAACACTTCGGCCAGGTGCTGAAGGATTATTCATAGTCCTAAAATCGGATTCTGACCGTGCAGCTCACAGCTCGCCACGCCGTCCGTCCGCGCCGCCCTGACCTGACGATTTGACGATTGAAGCGATCAACGAGTGGTCCAACTGCACGCTGAAGTTTGTGAACCGGAAGAAGACGACGCAGTCCTACGATTGCCTGAAGACGGCGCCATGGCCGCCGCCCGGCGCGTGGCGCTCATGCGGCAACTACTTCATTGACGACGGTGAGCTAAAATCTCGAGAGCGCACTCGCTCGCAGCAGCGCAGCGCCACCAGCGGAACGCCGCGCTGCCGCACACACTTCGAGGGACTCACGTGCCAGCCACCGCCACGCCCCAGCACGCCAGCTCCGCCACGAGCTGACCCTGGCCTAGGTCTCGCACTGCTGCCTCGCCCAGTCGATCGCCCAGTAGAGAGCGCGCTCGGCCAGGGCCCGGATGCTGGCGCCCGCAGCGCCGCCGCCGCCGCCTGCGCAGGCAGGCGCACCGCTCGGCTTCGAAGCCGTTTCCGGCCTCGATCCTATGCTGGCGAGCCAGCGTGCAGCAGAGCGAAGATGCGCGTGCGCGCGCGCGCGTGCGCGTGCGCACGTGTGAGCGTGCGAGCGCCGACCTCTCGCCGACCTCGTCGCTCCGGACCTAAGGCCGCCAAGGGCGGCGGCGCCTTCGTTACCGGCCGCGCTTTAAATTCGTGCGAGCCAATGAAGCTGGCGTTTCGCAGAGAAGTTAACCGAAGAAGTTAACCGCGCATCCGCCAGAGAGCTCGTCCGTCAACCTAAGCGGTACAATAAATAGAAATCCAATTACAAAAAGAAATACCAGTAGCGTTTCGAGAGGCTCGTGTGCGAGCGAGCGGCCGCTGTACGCCTCGGGCGGCGGCTCCGGCCTTTCCTACGATTGGTAGACGAGGGGCGAGGTGGGCTCCGCCACCTAGTCAGTATCTAGCTTTGTTAGCTGCTACTGCTGGACGCTCAGTCGAGAGGCTGGCGACGGTGTTTGCGGCTACTCCGCAGCATGACTACCAAAGCGCCGGATGTCAGAGAGACTGCCGACTATGTCACATCCTTTTCAGCGGTTCTGAGTGAGCCGTAATGGCACACTAGGTAATGCGGTTGCTATCACGACCTCGGTCCCGAGGTAGTGGGTTCGATTCCTGCGGTGGACGATTTTTATCGCCACTGCAAGCGGTGGTGATAGCCGTAAAGGCTCTTCTGTCGCTATACAAAAAGAGGGTGTTTAATCAGCTACGATTTCTTTCTTTTCTTTCTTACTTCTATGCTACTCACTACCTCAACTGCTCTCCTGACTCTGCTATGCTTCCCACTTTCTCATTGCTGCGTGAGACGAAGTCTGTTGGCTACCGAATGCGTACCGAAAGCCGCTTAGGCTGTGAGTGCGCTATACAAAACTCTCCTGCGTAACACCCACATGGTCTTTATGACTCTGTGGAGTTACTGACGGAGATACATGACATGACATGACGTCGCTCGACCTTTGGAAACGCCCTCGACACACGCGAGAGTGAGATATTAGGGCAGCTCTTTCGGGTGCAAATTTCAATTGCAAAGTGCATACCGATGCGACAGTTCGCCTGACGCTTGCGTTCGCGTGCTCCTACTCTTGTAACTCGTTACATGACGAAGACTAAGCGGGCGGATGCCACGCTGGAAAGCTTTCTATACCGCACCGAAAGCGTAGGCGACGCTTGACGCGGGTTTGGAGAGACCCAGGCAAGGATTTGGAGAGGGTCGTATGAAACACCAAGGCGAGTGAAGGAAACGGGCCGATCCTTTTGCGAACGAAGACTAGTAACCCTCGAGACGTGTCGGCAAACCTTGCCCTCTTCCCGGGATTTGCGATCCGCCAAGTTTCACCGGGCGAACAGCTCATACTAAGGAGCGAGTTCACCTCGGAAAGTCGCGCTGCTCAGCGGTTGCGACTGTTGGGTAAATCGAGATTGGGCATTCTCCGGCTGAAACTAGATGGAGCAGCTCAAAAGGAGTGCGCTGTCAAGTCAACCATTTCCCACCATTCGTCAGAAGAACTTAGCGTCGCCGCCGCCGCCGGGTCTTGTACGCTAATATTCCTCAGCTGCTCAGGAGCTCGCCGATGCTTATTGTACTTAGCACTGAGAATTAATCTTGCCAATGCACTCGGCTACCCATGAAAAAAGTAGTGGCAGCCCAAGACAAACCGACAGCACTAGCACTCTTTATTCTTTGCCAAGCCCTGCAAGTCACCGCAGCTGACATTGGACCGCAGTGCACAAATTGTGGAAAATTGAGACCTGGTTAATGATACTTATTTTTTTTTAAGACGGCCTCGTCAATTACACTTGTTTTTTTTAAACCTGAGCGACCAAAGCCGTGAGAGTGGGAATGAAAACGTTAGCCATGGGTGGTGGATGGAATGTTTCGGGAATTGAGTTTAAGAAATAATGACACCATCTTAAAGGAATTTGAGGCTAGCTAAAAGCTAAACGAACTGAGTCAGAGAAGCTGTCGGTGTGAGGGAAACATGGGGAGCGAAAATTTAAGTTAGCTAGGGCCTAGAACGAGAATGAAGGTACCTACAAGTGAGTGACCGGACCTTGAAATCAATGCGTTGCTTGATGGGGAGCCCGTGCAGGTCTGAGGGAAGTTGCATAATGTGGCGTTGCGACGTTCACTAAAGACAACCATAGCTGCCGAGTTTTGCTCTGGAATAATAATAACAATTTAAAGTTGCTTATAGCGCTATAAGAGAGCTAAACCTTATTTTAGGCACTGCGTATATGCTGGAAAGAAAACATGTAATTTGGTTAATGATATCGTGCATAATTACGCGATTTAAGCATGCACAAGCGCACAAGTGACAATTAAATTCACAAGGAGCAAATGCTGTGAGCATCATGTGGGTTTTTAGTTTTTGTATAAATGTCGTCAAGTCAGGGGGTGACGTGACGTCAGTCGAAAGTGAATTCCAGGCTTCAAGAGCATGGGAAATGAGGTCACGTCTTCCAGAAGATTTGAGGCTCCTTAGATGTATAAGTTGCATGACAGTGTCTCTGGCGGCGGGCCTACACAGCACACGAACAAACTACCCGAGTCAGATGAGCTGGTGGTACGATGGGATCCCTGATTAGGAAGTATAGATAATTCATAGAGGTAGGCCAGAGCAAGAGAATGAAGAATCCTAAAATTGAGTGACAGAACCTCGAAGGAATTCTCTGTTCGATGAGATCCAGTGCAGATCAGTGAGAAGTGGTATAATGTGCAAGTTGTGACATTCACGACCGACAAGGCTAGCTAACCGAGTCGTTCACCAACTATTAGCATCCAATTGCCCAATCAGGAAGACCTGCAAAGAGGCGAATTCCAGAAATCTAAAGCGCATGTCCAGAATATGCGGTTCTGTTTAGCTACGTTATTCTGATCTAAGCAAGGCCTAATTTTTTTTACCTAGGTGCGCTGCTAAAATTACACAGACTTGCCTGCGGCGCTGATTGGTGTTCATTTAGTGAACGCTCATTTTTGGGAAGAGGACGCCCAGATTATGGGCAGAAGGTACAGGAGTGACGCCAACCTAGCCCATATTAAGGGTTCGGGTTCCAGTATTTCCATTTTATGAATGATGATGATAATAATAATACACTTACATAGCGCCCTCAGAGAACTGAATCGTCTCTAGGCACTTAACAGATGCTGCATGTAAAGCATTACCAAATTTTTGATGGCAACAACCGCAAACAGTGGGCATAGCTAAAGCAGGTACATGCACACGTAGGACGAATCACAAAGGTTCACCAAATGCTGTAATAAAAGGTGCGTGTTAAGCTTCTTTTTAAATGTCGTCACGTCAGGGGATGTTTTGACTTGCGTCGGTAGTGAGTTCCAGGCTTTGGGAACATACGAAGTAAAGGCTCGGTCTTCAACAGTTTTGAGGTTCGTACGAGGTATGGCCTAAAACGATTCGAGTCGGAACAGGGGGTTGTACGAGTCTTCGCCTTGTGGGGGACTAGTTGTGATAGGTAGGCTGGAGCCAGAGAATAAAGGGACGTAAAAGTCACGGACAGAACCTTGAAGTCGAATGCGATAACCGTCTACAGTAACTCGAACGCTCTTATCATCAATATCGATTTGAGAAACTTAGCTGTCATCCTAGTGCTACTGTCGGCAATGCAAGCGAGGAAGCTGAGTGAGAATCGGAGGAGCTGAAAGAAAATGAGCGATCAAAGAGCAAGTTCCGCAGAAGCCTCTACGTCTCAATGCGATAAACAAACATCAGCTGTCTTCAACAACCATATTTATGTAGCGGAAGAAGAGTCCTAGGAGCATTCACCCCTGCTCTCAGCGGGCAATAAAGAATTGCCCGCTTCAGGACCAGAACTCGTCAAGTGCTTGAGGTGTGAGCACCTTAACACTTGGCTACGAGTTCAGTCTGTGCATTCTTCTCTGAGCAATCGCTTGATTTTTGATGGCTCTTGCCACTAGATTGGTAGTACGGCCGTGACAGCATGCTGAGTTCAGGAGCGCGAGCGCGAGCGCGAGCTTCCTCGGCTTCCAACAGCTTCCGCGGCACCTACTACTAGGTTGCAGTGCCCTCGCTTCGCCTTGGCGGCATGGCTTACAAAAGCACCATCTGACCCGCTACAAGGGTTTGTAACGTGGCCGAGAGACCGTTCTCAAAGCATAATTACTCATTTGAAAAAAACTTTAGCTACAGACAGCAGCTTCAGATTCAAGCACTCACTGCACGCAGGCGAGAATTTTTAACGTTTACGTTCAGCGCTTACCACAGCTTGGATGCTTGGCCTGTAGCAAATCTTTCGCAACCGTATTAGCCGCTACTATCCACCTCTTCCTCACAGCACGTGCTCCGTCCATGCGAATTGTCCTTGAAGTGCTCATGCGTACTTGAAATGCGTATGCTATCACAGAACATATCGGCACACTTTTTCCAGCTCCTGTAAAACGACTAGGAAGAGATTTGGATTCTTAAGGCGAAATAAATGCTTCTTTTTGCAAGGCAATATACTTACAGGACCGATACAAGACATGCAGCGTTGCAGCTTGTTCAGCATGCTACCGCTCAGCTTCGCGTCGCAGTTCTCTCTGCCTCAACCCGCCGCCTAGCCTGCTGCCGAGCTACGAAACTGCACCGACTATACTCATGCGACATACAGTTACCCACAAAAACCCTATCAAGGACGGGCTGGCCTGTGTCTCAGCAGGCAGCGGCTTTCGGAACGCCTAGGCTAAAATTACTGCTGAACTCTGAAATACCAAGGAGAATCCTGAATGAAAATGCATTTACTTTCTCAGTAAAAGCAGCGATTAATTCATTTTCCAGTTTTAACGAGTATTGCGAGAGCTTTAGTATCGCGACAGCGATTGGAATGCTGTCAATTCTTTCGTCGGCGTGTTACAGGCAACAGCCTTTTCGCGGCGTGGTGCAAGTTGTTGTAGCAGCGATTATACATTTCTCGAGCATTCCATAGAAAATGAGAAATCATGGTGAAGTGCTCTTATACTTAAGTTTTGCTCTTCAAATATTCTCAGTATTGGTCGCTACGATATAATACGCTATGTTTAGGAGCGTGCGCTTGCTTGGGATAGACAATTTCGTCGCACTGAAGAAGCGTCGTATTTTGTTTGTTTATGTTCGTATGCTCTCAAAGCCTGGAACTCCCTCCCGACCTGCGTCAGAACATCCCCTGACCTGACCACATTTAAAAGGAAATTAAACACACCTATTTAGGACAGCATTTAGTGGGTCCCTGTGATTCGTCCTTGATGTGCTTATGCGTGCTGACAGTGTGCATGCTGCCACTAACCACATTTGCATGCTGACCCTGTGCATGTCACCCCTAACCATATTATTTATTTCGTTTGTTTTTCAAGCATAATTTTACTTACCATTCCATTGCATTTCACTTTACAGCAAATGTAAAGCGCCTAGAGAGAGATTGAGCTCTCTGAGGGCGCTTTATCAAGTGAATTATTATTATTATTATTATTATTGTTTATCAAGCACGATATTACTCACCATTCAATTGCATTTTCCTTTTGCAGCAGGTGTGAAGCGCCTAGAAAGAGATTGAGTTCTCTGAGGGCGCTTTATCAAGTGCATTATTATTATTGTTATTATTATTAAGCGGCCACTCTTTGCGGCGGAGCATCCGTTTCATATACCGCTCTCGTAGATTTTAGTGCCGCCTGCTTCTGTTTAACTGCCAAGGTCCTCTTCCAATAATCGTAACAGAATGAGATGAGAAGTTATAAACTAAACAGTCCACTAGAGGCCAGTTAAGCTTAGGAAAATAAGTCAAAATAATACAAGGCCCAGGAATGTTTGGCACTATACATTAAAAGGGTCTTTCTTAGCTGTTAGGTTCTCAGTATATACCAGCACATACTTATATATATATATATATATATATATATATACTTATATATATACATATATATATATCAACATGTATATACCCATATATTATTTAAATATATGTACAGAGGGGAGCTTTCAGATCAACAAATGTAAAGATTCGCCATTTTGCATCGATGCGAGGAGGACGGCACTGTTGCCTGAGTGTCCACTGGACCGCAGACTCGACAGCCGCAGGTCGAGATCACCCGAGCTGCTCTCCGAGCGGACGCCCAGGAGCGGCCGCTCGGAGCGAGGGAAAGCGAGCCGCCCCTAGTCAGGCGATGGGGCGGGGCCCGCAGCAAGTCAGCGCCCGCTCCGAACCGCCGCGTGACGGCGGGCGAGGGTCCTATAATGAGCGACCGTTCGTCTGTCTGCAGCTGGCTCGTCGGCGAGAGGCACCCGCTCGTCGACTCTTTTCGCGGGCGAACGTGTCCCTCCCCTCCTCTCCGGGCCCGCAGCAAGTCGAGACAGCGTCGCAGGCAGCCGAGCGCCGCGGACGCGCTCGCGCGCGCGGCGTTGCGCAAAGCGGCCGGCCGGCTCCGACAGCGCCGCGCCGCGTGGTCGCGCTTCTGCCGTCCAGGAGAGGCGTGCGACTGCGGTCCGCCGGAAGAGTGCGACGACCGCTGCTGCGATCCGCTGTCGTGCACGCTGCGGCGAGGCGCTCGCTGCGCGACCGGGAGCGGAGCGTGCTGCGACGTCGGCGCCTGCTCGCCTGCGCCGGCCGGCCTGCTGTGCCGGCCGGCGAGCGACGACCGATGCGACGTGCCCGAGCACTGCGACGGCTCGTCGGCCGCCTGCCCGTTCGACGCAACCGCGCTCGACGGCATGCCGTGCGACGACGGCGGCGACGGCGGCGGGGCGTACTGCTACGACGGCGCCTGCGGTAGCCGGCTGGCGCAATGCCGGCTGCTGTACGGGCCGAGCGCCGGCGAGGCGCGGCGAGCCTGCTACGCGTACAACGCCGCGGGCGACTACTACGGCCACTGCGGCTACGACGGCGCGAGCGGCAAGTACTCGGCGTGCCTGCCGCAGGACGTGCTGTGCGGCGAGCTGCACTGCAGCGACGGCGTTGCCGAGCCCCTGCCGGGCGAGCAGCACCTAGTCGTCGCCTACAGTCACACGGCTCGCGGCGAGGACGGGCGCCGGGTGCCCTGTCGCGTGGTCGCGTACGACATACCAGGCAAGCGCGACCCGGGCCTCGTGCCGGACGGCGCCGGCTGCGGCGAGCGGCGCTGGTGCGTCAACATGACCTGCCGGCCCATGCCCGAGCGCGGCTGTCCGAGCGGCTGCAGCGGACGCGGCTGGTGCGACAGCGGCGGCCAGTGCCGCTGCGAGGTACCGTACTTGCCGCCGCTGTGCGATCGCCTCGGCGACGAAGGCACTGTGGCGGCGGCGGTTGACGACGGCAAGGCGGCGACCGTGGCGGTCGCCGCTGGCTCGAGCGCCGGCGTCGTTGCGCTGCTGCTGCTGATCGCATCGGCGGCGGGGTTTGCCCTCCTCAGGAGGCGCCGCAGCCGAAGCGGCGGCGGCGGCGCCGGCTCTGCCGTGGTCGTCGGCATGGACGCGGAAGCCAGGCTGCAGCGCGATGCGACGATCGCGACCGGCTCGTCGCCGCCTGCTCAGACGCCCTCGTCGGACAAGTCTCGCCTGCGCACGTGCGAGACAGGTGGCGCCGCGGCCGCTAAGGTCTCACCGAAGCAATCGGCGCCCGCCGCCGCCGCCGACTCTACGCCGCCGCCGCCGGCACGGTCGCAGCAGACCAAAAGAATTGCAGCGCTAAAGGGCATGCCACTCGCGATATCGACGGCGGAGACGGCGACGGAACAGGCCTCGCTGTCGCCTTCGCGATCTCGCGCGCCGCCGGCGAATGCGCCCGCCGGGCGTCCGGCGCGCGGCGTCTCTCTGCTTCCGCTGGATGCACCCACCGCTACGACGGCGGCGGCAGGCGCCGCGTCCAGCCGCGGCAGCGTTTCGCGATCGCAGAGAGAACTGCCCTCGCCTACGACGACTGCACCGCCGGCAACGCCGGAGACGTCAAACCCGACGCCCCCACCTGCGACGCCGATGCAGGCAAACCCGAAGACGGCGCCAAGGGCGAAAGCGGTGGCGGCGGCAGCGCCCTCTGCGACCGCCGCCGCCCGCCGCAGCTGCTCCGTCGACGCCGATGGCGCGCCGCGATCCTCTGGGCGGACGCCTCCCGGACGCGCGACGCTCCCGGCGAGCTCGCCGACGCCGACGTCAGGCGCCGGCGTCAGGCTCCCGGAGAGTTCGCCGGCGCCGTCGTCCGGAGCGCCGACGCCGTCGTTGGATGCAGGCGACGGAGCGAAGGGTGCTAGGACGAGGACTTCCGCGCGCTCCAAGGAGTCGGCGTAATCGTCGGGGGGGGGGGCTGCTGCGGCGGCGGCGGCGAGCTCGGCGCTAGAGCTCATGCGCGCGCGTGACGGCCTCTGATGCGGCGCAGGACTTGGCTGCTGCTGAGCGCTGGTCGAGAAAGAATATTTTTACGGGAGCCTGGGAAAAACGCTGCCCGCTCTGGTTCTTGCAGCGAACAACCGAGCGTTGACGGTCAGCGGAAGTAGCAGCCTCGAGCAAAACCTTGCGCGAAGCACGATAGGGGCGGGCGAACCGCTCAGCGGCGAATTCGTGAGCTAACTCGCCGCGCCTGGCTTTCCGCTGCTGTCGAGCGCAGCGTCGTGTCGGGCCATAATCCAACCTAACTCGACGCAGATCTTTCACCGCACTTGCGACGTGCGTCAGCATTTCCCTCGGCAGCAGTCCGGGCCGTTTGCTTGGCAAAGGCTAACATGGAATGCTGAGTAAACGCTGAGTATTAAAGGCCTTGAACAAGCCGATTTGGCCGATAGGGACAGCAGCCCGCGGAGTTGCTGTGAATGGTGACTGAAGTTAAAAATTCGTCGGCGTTCGCCGGTCTGTTTTTACTGAAGTGGTAAAAAAAGACTCTGAACAGTAAAACGGAGGGAAAATAAAGGTGAAGACTGTTGCGGAAGTTAGGCGCGTTTTGCGTCAGCAACTGTAGGACTGAAAAATAATATATCATTAAGTCCGCCTTAAGAGACTGTAAGGAACTTTACATATGCTAGAAAATAAGTGTCACTTGGTTAGTAATAGTGAGTGTCAGCGCGCATAAGCACATAGATAACAATTAACGTGGACCAGAGCAGATAGCGCAAGTTAGGAAGACATGCAAGTAGTAAATTCCAGAAGTCGAGACGGGATGTCGCTAAAGTAGGGACGAACTTGCCTTTAGTGTGCTTGTCAAAGCAAGCCCGAATTCTCGTAAAATGGTACGTAGCTGAAAGTAGGCAGACGTGACCATGGAGCCATTAGGGCCACCTACTGAAAAGTTCACCGTAGAACAGGACAACCAAGATTTCCTGAAAGGGCTACAGGAGATGTGCTGGATGAACCCATATAAAAGGTTTTGAAAAAGAAGAGATTTGCTTTTCAAATTTTCTGAGTGACATTAGATTTTCTAGTAACTATCAAGTTGGCTTTTATCATTCAGTTTGATAAGGTTTGCAGTGCACTCGATGTACGAATGCCGGCAATTATCATAATAATACGTCGCAGTTGCCACATCACACCACTCCTCGCCGACCTGCTCTGGCTACCAGTCAAGCAACGGATCTACTTCAAGGTTTTGTCGCTCACTTTTAGGTCACTTCATTCTTTGGCTCCAGCCTATCTCTCAGATCTACTCCCCCACCAGGCCAAGAATCGTACCACCCACTTTTCGGAATCCAACAGTATACCAATACCTCGTACTAACCTCAAATTCTTTGGAAACCGTGCATTTAGTTCGTATGCTCTCAAAGCCTGGAACTCCCTCCCGACTTGCGTCAGAACATCCCCTGACTTGACCACATTAAAAAAAAACTTAAAAAACACAAATTTAGGACAGCATTTAGTGGGTCCCTGTGATTCGTCCTTCGTGTGCTTATGCGTGCTGACACTGTGCATGCTGCCGCTAACCACACTTGCATGCTGACCCTGTGCATGTCACCCCTAACCATGTTACTCATGTTGTCTATCAAGCATGATTTTACTCACCATTCAATCGCGTTTCCCTTTGCAGCAAATGTAAAGCGCCTAGAAAGAGATTGAGTTCTCTGAAGGCGCTTTATCAAGTGCATTATTATTATATTATTATTATGTTTGTGTAGCGCCCCAAGAAAACTAAATCCGGGCGCTTTACGGCTCGCTGTAAGAGATTTAATTACCAATTGTTTATGTCATGCACGGTATCGCGCTTAGAATGCATACCAAATCAAGCCAGTATTGCGCTCTTAGGCCAGCATGCTAAAGGATTCACAAAGACGTTCAGGGCCTCCGGTTAGTAGGCCCGCTGGCTAGTAACATTCGCTGAATCATGCGCATGCGATAAGCACGCAAAGCGAACAGGAAAAATAGACAAGTTCACAGGCAATGCAGGAGTTAAGGGAGTTCGACGCGCGCGAAGGGATCAAAGCACAGGTACAGCTGAATGTCAAAGAAGTGAAAGCCTGGATTGTGCTTGGCAATTACATTGGCAAGAGGACGAGTATATACTGTGAAAAGAAGCGGACGACCGAGCAGGCGCTCCCAGCGGTACACCGTACTTTAAAGGCTTCACGGATGACCATTATCCTTTTGACGTGGGCGCTTTGAAATCTCTCACTGAGATATAACCTAAACCACTGCAGTGCAGTGCTGCTAATGCCCAGGCGAGCTGATATGCGCTCAAGAAGGACTTCCGTGATCTATGGCAGCAAGTGCTGCCCAAAAATAAAAGGATTCAAACAGCAAAACAAGCAGAGAGACTACCCGAGTCAGCACTCCTGAGAAGGTCGTTGTACTCACAGCAGTGCCATCTAAGCGGCGCGATTAGCATTAAAACCTCCCCGGTACTTGCTAGATTTGAAGTTTCGATATAAGAGTCTATAGCTGGTCTATAACTACTCGTTTGAATTATCCCGGTAGGAACGGCAGTAGGGAGACTAGGAGGACTCAGCTCAAGTTCTCCCTCGCTCCACGCTCATTAAGAAGTCCTCGCTGAGGACTTCTTAATGAGCGGCCTAACAGCAGCCTTTTTGAGGGAGGCAGGGACCAGACCTGCGGCTAAAGACACGTTTATTAGGCTAGCCACGCATGACGCAAATCGAAGCATCGCTGCGGGAGAAAACGGTCTAGGTTCTTTCAGAGGGCTTGCAGGCTCCTTAGACTGGCAGATGCACTTGTAGATGAACGCCGAAGTAGCAGGCGCTTGAGGGTGACCGTCGCAGTCGCGGCAAGGAACGGAGGCTCCTCAAGTGTCCTGAGAGGATGCAAGGATGGCCTTAATCATCTTGCGTATCATGCCGAAAAGGTAGCTAGAAAGTAAGCCATCTCCTACATCAACATGAAAAGCAGTACTTGGCCTTGGGATGGGTTGGTGTGATCTACGATGGTCGTAGAATGCCAGTTGATGGCTAGCTAGTCCTCAGCTTTTGAATACTTTTCAAGCTGTCGCTCAGCAGTCCTAGCTTGTTCAAATGTCTGCCACCTGAGCAAGGGAGTACACTGTCCGTTCTGCTTCACCCTACTTCCAACTTTTTTGTTGTTGCACGAGATTAAAGCTACTTACTAACGGATTCACATGGACGCGGCTTGAGCAAGCCCGATATAACGACTGCTTTGTCATCAAGTTACAGACGAAGCCAACAGGCTGACAACTTGCACTTCCTCGTCAGTTGACGGCAAAGCACGCCGCCGCACCTTCACCTGCCGGGTCGTGGCAGCGGTGGCCACCTGCTTTCCTCAGCCCTAGCGGGCTCGGAGGCGAAGACTCCTTGGATGTATTGAAAGAACGGGCCTTGGTTGAGGGGACGCGTTCAGCCAGGTTTCGCGACTCCCAATTGAAAATAGCGAAACTAATGGCTGCAGGCAATCGAAAAATGTCAACGATTAGTTAAGGCCTCTCATTAGCCTAAATAATTAGCGAGTGGAGCTCCAACTCTCCACGTCCGACAGCCAGACTGAGGTGAGAGCTTGTATTGTCAGCACGAGCGGTTCCACTTCAATATCCGCTCGACCTTATTCATGCCGTACGATGACGCAGAACCAGTACGCAGCACACTTCCACCCCACAGTTTAAAACTGCATAATGGGCAGTTTGGAGCAGCACTTCATATATGTACTTGTGCAAACCCCAGTCAAGACAGCAGCGCTGGGCACGGGATACACCTCACAGGCACGGGATACACCTAAAGTGTTGCCCACACAATTTTCGGACAGCTCAGCACCGGTGTCTGAAAAAGCAGCAGCAAAACTTTGAGGCTCGATTGCGGACGAAATGTATTCTCGAACTTTGGCAAGAAGCTGAAGTTATGTTTCAGGTAGGGGGTAAGCCGGGCAAGAAGGCGATTGCATCACGATTCACGGAGGCAGCCAACGGCAGGCACGTGCTTCGGCTATTTGCAGCCGTCAGCCCTTGACATTTGCCAGAGCCTGAATTATTGGCATGTAGATTTTTATGCCTCGAACAAATACTTCTTCGTTGAGATACTCATCGTGGTCATGAAGTAGGATTGGCGTGTTGTTCATGGGCGAAAAGCCCAGTGCAGGTATCCCGATCTGCAAAAGAAGCAAGGTGAGGTGGTCGAGTGCCACAGGGCATACAGGCACAACTAAGCCACAGGCTAACAGGCTGGCCGCACCGAGACGGTGCAGTGCTCGTACTCGCGAGGCATGTGGCGTCATATGAGACGACGGTCCAGTTGACCAAGCTGTGAACCCGGCAGGTCACGGAAGCCACGACAACTACAGGAGCGATCCCATTTCAAGGAATGCTGCTCTTACGATACTGACAGCGAAGGCAATTGAATCTTGACAGGAGCACGTCATAACTTGAAGCTTGAAAGACATTTTAGTGATAGGATCGCTCCTATTCTATGTGTATCCATCTAGCACGTGCCCGTTCGATATCAATGACGACTACATTCAGTCACCGTGACACTTCAACGAGGCCATTAAAGCAAGAGCGGTGGAATTTGGTCACAAGCCTACGGACTGGGAGCCCCGTGTGAACCCCTGCTCTATGTAATGGCCCACTATCTGAGAGGGCATCTGAGCCGGCCTCGGGGGGGGGGGGCGTCAAAACGGCTAAGGCAAGCTAAGCAAAGCCTAAGCAGTAACTACCTCCGGTTGGGCTCGCTCTGGTGAGCAAAGCGGCTAAACTGAAGGCACACATGCAAGTGATTTACTTCAAGGTTCTGTCGCTCACTTTTAGGTCCCTTCATTCTATGGCTCCAGCCTATCTCTCCGACATACTCCCCCATCAGGCCAAGCATCGTACCACCCGCTTTTCGGAATCCAACAGTCTACCAATACCTCGTACAAACCATAAATCCTTTGGAGACCGTGCATTTAGTTCGTATGCTCTCAAAGCCTGGAACTCCCTCCCGACCTGCGTCAGAACATCCCCTGACCTGACCACATTTAAAAGGAACTTAAAAACACCTATTTAGGACAGCATTTAGTGGGTCCCTGTGATTCGTCCTTGATGTGCTTATGCGTGCTGACACTGTGCATGCTGCCACTAACCACATTTGCATGCTGACCCTGTGCATGTCACCCCTAAACATGTTATTCATTTTGTTTGTTTTTCAAGCATGATTTTACTTACCATTCAATTGCATTTCCCTTTGCAGCAAATGCAAAGCGCCTAGAAAGAGATTAAGGTCTCTGAGGGCACTTTATCAAGTGCATTATTATTATTATTATTATTATTATTATTAAGTGCTCTGAAAGCTGCCGTGAAAACAAAGTAGTCGAGTTTTCTGCGAAGGGGCAGCAGAGGGGGCTGCTCGCCACGACCTCGAAAATCGTAGCAGCAGCCTTTTCAGCCATGCTGCCCGCAGCTGCCCAGTTTTAACTAACACAGATCAAGTATCCAAAGGACGCTGTCGTCATCCTGCATGCTCGAAACCTGCATGCTAGCCTGTTGGCAAATGTTGGAGATGCATAGGATGATAGTCTGTCCGTGTTCCCTAATTTGACTGGATTAATAAGTCACTATTTATAACAGTTCACAGTGCAAACGAACTGTGACTTCCTCGGGGCTGATGACACTTTGCTCGAATGCAGATAAACTACGACTCCATGTGGACTGGTGATGATACTTTGCTCACAAGCTTTTATGCCTACTGTCTCTGGTATAGCTGGAAATACTCGACCATCCTTATCCTGGCTACTGTTTCTCTTGCAGTGAGTTCTAAAGAGCTTGGGCAGAGATTTGGTTCTCTTAGGATGCTATACAAATATTATCATTATTATTATTATGATCTAGCGACTGGCAATTAGAGAATCGCACCAAGAGTAAGTGACTCCATGAATTCGGCCAACATGAGGGAGAGTTCGAGCTTCGGACAACGATGCCTCGAATATTAGACAATAGCAAATCGGTCAACGGAGATGGCCGACTGACATCATGTTTCTGGAATTCCGCGACGAGTCGCAGTACGCTGCCCCAATGGGGATTTTCTGAACAGGAACCGCCTTAGGATAAAGGCTCTTCTATACAAACAGAAGCCAAGAAGCAACTATCAAGCAGGCGACCTCCGAATTTCTTCCTGCAAATGGCAAAATGCATCAGATTCTTAGTCTGGCACGTATCGTGGAGTGGCAAGCTTAGATTTACCTCTCTTAAATATCGGCTGTCGGTGCCGGCTGGAAAGATCTCCTTCTGGATGGTGATGCCAGTTGTTTTACAGCCATCTTCGAAGGCCGTCCACCATGCGTCGTCCGACGTTGTTGGTGTCACGGCTCTAGCGAGCGACTTCTGCACAGAGAGCAAGCAAATTATTTTAAGCGCACGGCCCAAACAGAATGTGAGTATGAAGGGGGTATTAAAATGGCATGTCGCTGGCTGCCATGCAAAGTCTGACAATCAGCCCAGACCCTCTACGCAGGCCTATGGGCAGAGGGCATATGCTAAGGGCTCATGGCAGAGGCGGCAGAGTCGGAGCGACAGACAGTATTCGATGCTCGACCAGAAAGTAATACTGAAATACACCCAGCTGGAGAAAGCAACCCGGTCGGCAAATGACAATGGTAAGTGGGAGGCCACAGTCTCGCGCTTGCACTCGCTGACTGCGATTTTCCACAGCTTTCTTTCTTTTTTCTCCTTTTGCTTGTCAATAACCTACCGAGTCCTAATCTCCACAAGGGGTAAAGCTGAGGAATTTAGCACTCAAGAGGCTTGCCAATCTCAGTCGGTACACATACCTGTCACAGGCTGCCAAACGATGTTGTTATCAAGACTCTTAAGATGTTTGGCTAAAGTAGGTTAGTCATTTGGTCCAGCGGTTAAGGTGCTCGCCCCGACCAAGGTCTGGCTTAGGTCGTGGGCTCGAGCACCGATGCATAAGTGAAGCCCCTGAATAGAGATTAAGTTCCCTTGGGGTGCTATGTCAATGAATTATAATCTATATATTATATATTAAGGTGCTCGCCTTTTACAACGAGGTCAAGGTAATTGCATTTGCGACCGAGGTCGTGGGCTCGACCCCTAAAGCATATGTGAAGCATATATATGGAGATTAAGTTCTCGTATGGCATTATACAAACAAACAATATTTATATGCTGAAATTCACGAAATTCAGCCACGCGAACCACTTGCTAACAGATCTGTGGTCAGCTCAGGGCGGAATACTCGGTAGATGTAACCATTCTCCGTCTGACCTACAAGGCCTATTTGCAGACATAAACCTTGTCAAATCTAGCTGAATTGCATAATCTGTAACATCATCCCAGCTCAGATCCTCAAGTCACTCAGCTTGATAAACTAGCTCCTCCTCTTCATGTTTCATTGAAAGATTATCGGTGACTACCACCTTTGCTCCAAAGATCCCAGAGTATGGAGGTTGCCGGCGCATTTGCTAGCTAATTACTACTACACCGATAACAGGGCCCAGAATGCGATCGCATTGATGCCCAACGAGCAAAAGTCCAATCGCAGACAGCTGTGAGGTGGCTGGAAGGGAAGGCAAGGTGTCGGATCAGGCAGTCTGACACGCAATGCAGCAGCACCTAGATGACATGCAGTCAGCCTTATCGAAACTCTCAAATGGAATGTAACATTCGTCACCCATAATTCTACAACCTGCCTTGAGGACTATGAGACCACGCCCGAGTTACTGCACAAAGCCCAAGCGGCTATTGTTCAATCGCGAGGCCAATCACGTGCACAAGAAAGACTGCATAAGAAAGCAGGAGCACGAAACAAGGCTGACAAAGGAGGCAAAGACGTCAGAGAAGTAAGCAACAAAGAAGTAGCAGTCAAGGACAGTAAGCCCAAGACTCGGCAACTAGCATACAGGGCAGCACATTGTTTCGAAGAGAGTTGTGGAAGCGCCATTAGCAGGCAAGCAGCGAGCGTTCTACGATTGTGAGCAGCTCAAGGAGACTAAAAAACAGATGACTTTACAGCTCGATGGTGGTCGGTAAAATTCGCAGGGCAATAAAGTGACAAACCCGAACAGCAGTCGTGCAAAAAAACTGCTCATGATTATTAAACGAAAATTCAACGTATTTGTGAGACAAGAGTGAATCAAAACAGCCTTGTTGTCTCGGCATCACTGGCATGTCACGGACAAGGCAATATAATTGAGCAGCATTCAGGTTTGCTTTACCCTGTCAATTATGGTGCCAGGGTGTCTACAGCTGGTCAATTCCAGACCAATTCAACGTCCTGTCACCTCACTTTTAGCTCTCTTCATTTTTTTTGCTCCAGCCTACCAATCAGATCAACTCCTCCACCAGGCAAAGCATTGTGCCACTCGCTTTTCGGAAACTAAACGTTACCTATACCTCGTACGAACTCAAATCCTTTGGAGACCGTGCCTCCAGTTAGTATGCTCCCAAAGCCTGGAACTCACTTCCGACTTGCATCATGACATCCCCTGACTTGACCACATCCCAACTTGACCACATTTAAAAAGAAATTTAAAAAAGCATCTATTTATCACAGCATTTAGTGGGTCCATCTGATTCGTCCTTTACATGCTTATGCATGCTGACACTGTGCTTGCTGCCACTAACCATATTTGTATGCTGACCCTGTACATGTCACCCCTAACTATGTTATGCTTGCTGTCTTTGAGCATGCTACCACTAACCATTCGCTCATGCTTTCTTTGCAGCAAATGTAAAGTGCCTATAAAGAGATTGAGTTCTCTGAGAGCGCTATATCAAGTGTATTATTATTATTAATCGCCCTTATACCTTTCAGTCAGCTAACCAGCCTTCCAGCCTGTACTACCGCAACCACACCCTCCCTGGCCATCCAGTGACATCTACCAGATACTTTCAGCTACCGACCATGTGGAATGTCTCAAACACTTCTATGCGAAAGTCAACTTTACTACGCTCGGTAAGGCTTTCAAGTAGAACAGATAACATTTAAAGGTTGGCAGCAACCGAGAGGAAAGATCGAAACTTCACAAGAAATAACTGATCTCTGCATTGATGCTGCCTACAAAGTCGGCTATCTCAATGTGGCCGTGATATCTAAAGGGATTGCAGCTGCCCCTGAAGCTGGCAAATCTTGGTATCGAGCTTGCACGGGAAAACGGAAGGACCTTGTGCCATCTGACTTTGCTTAGATGTTGTTCCCAGTAGAGCTAAGCCCCCAAGAGAACATCATGGTGCATAATCGCTGCCTAGACCAAGCAGTTCAATTCACCTACCGGCTCTATTAAATTGCTAATTGTCCATCCTTCCAAGTCAGCCCAATCATGCTTCACTTGCAAAGTAGCCGAAGCCTGGCACAGCACGAGTTAAGCTGGATTTAATCGACCAGCTTCCTAACAGGCACAACCTTTCTCCAGTACAGAAGCATTCGACTCGGGTCATTAGAGCGACCAGTTACTTGTCAGGGTACGTTGATGAGCGTGGTATGCTGCAACGCAGGGGAGCTAACTTGGGCTAATTTTGGAAATGGTCCTGTTGTGCGCCTACTTCGGCAAAATCAAGTTTGTGGGTTGCAGCAACCGGTTTCCCAAAATCTGGTAAAGAGAAAGCAATGGCAGGACGGTAGAAAGCAAACTTAACTACCGAGGGCTCCACTGATCTCATTACGTGTAGTGCGCTGTCGGTTGGTAGCCGCAGTTTGTTGCGTGCCATGCCCACAGTGGCACTTGTGTGAGTGACATGTTGATTATCACCACTGCCAGACTTGGAGAGCACGATATAGTAGACATTACCGGCTCCATCCTACAACTGCCATCCAATCTACATCCCCCAACTCCCAAACCCAGCACGGTGACATATCCGGCAGAGTATCAGAAATGCAGGAGGAAAGTCGGCTCACAGTACGAACATGAATGTGCACGATTCCTCCGCTTAAAGACCGTTGGCGACAGAAGCTTTAGCTCTGCGGGTCCTAGACTGTGGAGCTCGCTTCCACAATTCTTACGCAACGACAGCCACTCTCCTGCTGCCGACTATGGCTCATCCTTTTCAGCGGTCCTGAGCTGCTACTTCCATGCTACTCACTACCTCAAATGCTCTCCTGACTCTGCTATGCTTCCCACTTTCTCTTTGTTGCGTGAGACGAAGTCTGTTGGCTACCGAATGCGTACCGAAAGCAGCCTAGGCTGTCAGTGAGCTACACAAAAATTCTCCTGCGTAACACCCACTTAAGTCTGCATGGTGTTGTTGAGTTACAGACGGAGATACATTACACTACCTTCACGAGCATGCACCGGTTCAACGATGCCGAGCAGACCTGGCGAGCAGCAGACAGCAACGACGGCCTCCTGCCCCTACTGCTAGGATAATCTACAATGCACTGAGCTGGCTGCTTTATGCCGAGCTCGATTACCCTTTAGAGCAACGACATCACAGCGCTTCTCGGATCAATACACTGAATTTGACACCACTGAAGGTAAGAAAACTCTCTCTCTCTCTCTCTCTCTCGATCAAATACGGCCAGTTAACATTCAAGTTAACGACCAGGCACCAACCAACTACCTGTATGTCTGGGGCTGCCAGGGACCAAACATGATAGACTAGCCAGCATGTGAGTGGCTCTGCACACGCAGAGCGCCGAACAATGCAATGCGATTCGTAGAGGAGAATTTAAAGAAAGCGGCTCGAATACTCGAATGAGACACGGCTGCTGGCTCTTTTCCTTCAGAGGCAACTTCTTATGGTGAGCCAGAGTGCTCCCTCCTGCAGCCCAGCTGAAGACGCATGGCTGGGGGGGGGGGTGAGAAGACATTCCAGTCTGTCTTACTTGTTATCGACAGCCGTGAGAGCACTCACATTAACAAAGTGGAGTGTAACGTCGTCACCGGCAGCCGCACACCACTGCAGCAGCTGCTGCTCGAACGTGGCTGGGTCGACGGTCGGCGGAATGCGTATGTCCAAGCCGATCTCAAAAACAGCCGGAACCACGTTGTGCTGCACACCGCCCTACGAGGACGAACGGCGCGGCACGAGGGCCACGAACAGCGCTTGCACACAGGCGGCACGGCACAGGTGGCACGAGAGAGAGCGCACGGCTGCCACGCGGCGGCATCGGCTAGATAAGAAATCAGAGGTGCAGGCAGCAAGCAGCCGATCCTGATGCGCAGGCTCAGGGCTCAGGGACCAGGGAAAAGAGTGCACGGAAAAAGAAATGTCACAGCTGTGCAAATACGCGGAGGTGTTCTCCTCGAATCCGCCGCTTTCTTTTTTGACATGATCTTTAAATCCGGCAGAGAGCACACTTGTGATGCAAGTCTTTGGAGGCTATCGTGAATTTTTGCGCATAGCAAACATGCAACCGGTGCATGCCCCCAAAATCGTCAAGCAAATCGCTTTACTGAAGTGATAGAGATGCATCTGCACTTCCTAGCTGGGCATTTCGATGCTAAGCCTGCGGTCGGTCAACAGCAGCAGCACAAAGATAGGCTAGGGTATTGCAGATGTCGGCAATAGCTGAGACTTTGCATCGCCCCCCCCCCACCCACCAGCAGAGCTTATTCTGGCAAGGGGGAGCAATCGCCTGGTGTTCGTCTTTGGCTGGGAAACTGGTCCTCTCCCTAATAATTATAATAATAATAATACACTTGATAAAGCACCCTCAGAGAACTTTTAACATGGTTAGGGGTGACATGCACAGGGTCAGTTGCAAGTGTGGTTAGTGGCAGCATGCAACAGTGTCAGCAGGCATAAGCACATGAAGGACGCATCAAAGGGATCCACTAAATGCTGTCCTAAATAGGCGTGTTTTTAAGTTCTTTTTAAATATGGCCAAGCCAGGGGATGTTGTGACGCAAGTCGGGAGTGAGTTCCAGGCTTTGGGAGCATACGAACTAAATGCACGGTCTCCAAAGACTTTTGAGGTTTGTACAAGGTATAGGTAAACAGTTAATTTCCAAAAAGCGGGTGGTACGATGGTAAGAGCTAGTGGGGGGAGTGGATCTGATAGGTAGGCTGGAGCCAAAGAATCAAGGAACCTAAAAGTAAGAGACAAAACCTTTAGGTCGATCCACTGCTTGACTGGTAGCCAGTGCAGGTCGGAGAAAAGTGGTGTGATGTGGCAACTGCAATGTTCACGACAGACAAGCCTAGCAGCAGAGTTTTGCACAAGCTGTAAGTGCCTGATTGCACATGCCGGTAGGCCAGCAAGCAGTGAGTTACTGAAGTCAAGACGGGATGTCACATATGCATGGACCAATTTAGATGTGGTATCGATGCCTAAACAAACCCGAATTTTAGCAATGTTATGTAGCTGGAAGTAGCTAGACTGGACTGTGGAGCTGATGTGGTCCTCTAACGAAAGGTCACTTTGGAATATGACACCTAGATTGTGTGCAGATTCAACAGGAGATATGCTGGCAGAGCCGATTTTGAGCACTAGCCTTTCCAATTCCCTACCCACTGACAGCTGGCTGATGACAAAGTGACTAAGTGCAATAAAGCAGGTGCACGCCTAGAAGAGAAGACGAAGAGAATGACGCAAGGTTCACAGCAGGTCACCCTACTAAGTCACAATTTGAGATTTTAAGAAAAAAGAGAACACAAAAACACTTCAAACAACATTTCGTGGATTAACTAGACTGGCTATTGATAGATGACAAAAAACGTGGAATTGCAGACCGAGCAGCTGCCAGTGCACAATCAGCCATCGCAAGCGGATTTTTCAGCACACAGTTCTCCTATTATGTACGAAATAAAGTGGCAAGCAGAGCAGGCATCACAGAGAAGCAAACAGACGTGGCTCTCAGGTATCTCCGAGTGCAAAAAATGCTCTTCACCTTGAGAAACGTGACGTTCAGGGTCACTACGTCACCGACAAAGAGCGATGGGTCGGCCTTGAGTCTAAAACAGAAGCGCTCAGTTGCAGCCACTCCACAGTCAGCAGTGGCTTTGCACAACAACGGGCCAGGCAGCTTACGCAGCAAGGAGATTTGCTGCCCTCGTGCAAAGGCAACAGAACCTGGCTAAAGTAATGGCTTCTGCTGTGGGGATTGCAGGTTCAAGTATCCGTGATCAGCAAAATGTGTCCATTTTAGTTTTGCAACCCTATTGGTCTCCAGGTCTCTTCATGCTCGTGCTGATGCTCACCGATCTGACATGCTTGCTCGCTGGGCTTCTCCTCATACAACTAGTCGTCCTCCGAGTCTGGCCACGTTGCTGCACATCTAACCAGTCTGAAAATCCTCTGGAGACCGTGCCTACCGTTTCTATACACCTAAAGCCAAGAAATTGCTATCGACCGACATCACACCATCTCCTGACTCGATGACACCTAAAGCGAAGCTAAACTCGACTGATCCTCACAGCCGTTTGCTTCGTCCGCGTGAATTGTTCTCTGCATGCTCACACATGCTTTAGTTGTCATTTAGCTTACGTCCTTGATCAGCTCAGGGGCTTTCTTTCCAGCTTAGTGCACGTGCCTAGAAAGAGATTTTTTTCTCTCGGGCATTACACGAATTCCAGGCATCATGAAACGTATTACCGTTTCCCATCTTGAGCAGCGCTACTACGTGCTCGGATGCAGTAGCTCTTTATAATCCAGCTATCTGTTCAGGAACATTTATAAGGGAACATAGAGAAGCAAGTGGCAAGGATGGGTGGGTCACCTTGTGGCCTTGGTGCATGTACGTTAGGCAGGATACGTGCTCGCTGTTGTGATCCAACACACAGTGATAGCGGCCATAGAAACACGGGTTATTGCAGGGCAGGAGCTGGAAACGGGTTCGTGGGACAGGGAAGTGACACATTCCAAGTGAGCTGGGTTCGTGCTGATGCCCCCCTCACACACACTGCAGAAAGCTGCATGTATTACTGACATCCACACTGGTATGGCAGCAAACTTGCTCAAATTAAATGACAGTAAAACCAACTTACCAAGCCCGACTCAGAAGTTGGAGAGTTTAACGTTCAAAATTGCCTCTGCCAGCGTATCTCCTGTAGCATCTGCACATAATCTAGGCGCCCTATTCCATTCCAAGGCAACCTCTCACTACATCATATCACACTACCACATCAGCTCCTCAGTCAAGTCTGCCTACTTTCACCTAAATAACATTGCATAATTTTGGGCCAGCTTAGACAGGGATATAACATCCAAATTGATACACGCATTTGTGACAACCTGTCTCGACTTCTTTAATTCACTGCTCCAATGTCTACCGGCCTGTGCTATCAGGAGCTTACAGTTGGTGCACAACTCTGCAGCTAGGCTCGTCTTTCGTGAGCATTGCAGTTGCCACGTAATACCACTTCTCACCGACCTGCACTGGCTCCCAATCAAGAAGCGTATCGATTTCAAGGGTCTGCCACTCACTTGTAGGTCCCTTCATTCTTTGACTCCAGCATACCTATCAGAACGATTCCCCCACCGGGCTAGGCATCGTACCACTTGCTCTCGTGCAAACCTCAAATCCTTTCGAGCCAAGCCGTGGCGGGCCTTGTGAGTCAGCGTAAGAACTTTGCTCAGTATCTGTTGCTCAACCGGTTTCCATCCTAGCTCTTTTAGCAAAGGAGACACGTGGTCAAACCTCTGGGACTTGAAGACTAGCCTTGCAGCCATACTCTTAGTCAGCTGCAGTGGCCTAGTTGCTTTCTTTGGTAGCCCAGCCAAAGGGGAATTACGACAATCAAGCCGAGACAGAACTAAGGAGCTAGTTAAATTTTTTGCAAGCCACCGTGGAAGACAGCTCATAATCTTAGACAGGGATTGGATGTAATGGCTAGCTGAAGATGCAGTCTTCTGAATGAGGCTTTTAAAGTTTACGCAGCTGTCAAAAACACCTAAATTTTGGAGCACGTGTTGATGGTCGCACAACGGCATCACCTATTAGAAGAGCAAAGATTTCTCATCCAGCCACACGCTTAGGGTGTCCTATGAGCAGCAGTTCGGTTTTCTCGTCATTTAGTTTTAAGAAGTTTTCTGACATCCACGATCGAATGTCGGCAAAGCAAGCATCCAGTTTCTCAGTTGCTGCAGCAGATTCCGACGGTTTGAATGACAAATACAGCTGAGTATCGTCAGCATAAAAATGATATCCTATTCCAAGGGCCTTAATCACTTTCCCCAGAGGTTGAGTATAAATGAAGAACAACAAGGGACCGAGTACGGACCTTAAGGGACTCCACAGGTGACCCGTCTCGCGTGTGGGAAATGACCCCCACACGACACGGATTGAACCCGATCAGACAAGTACAATTTAAACCATGCCAGTGCTTCGTCTGCCAGACCGATCATGGGATCTCTAGGACAGACTAGGACACAATGAATCCGAAACTAAGCAAACTAGAAGAAATTTCAGCATCCACGGTAAAGCTACAAAAATGCTTGGTCAGAAAAGGTTGCAGTTCCAAAAAATACGGGGAAGCTATTACTGGTAACATGTCCTGCAGACTTTTGGACCACAACTACTAGGGCATGCATTGACTTCTTTCCACTTGTTGTGCAGAAGTGCTTATTTTGAGCCCTATGCTTCACGTTCTTTACAAGATATTGAAGCACGTTAGATCAAAAGCAACCATCCTCAACTAGTTGACTAGCAAAACCAAAAGTATTTTTGCAGGCAGTCGCAGTGTCAGAAATCTGGGACCTCCGTTCCCGTTACCACCAAACAATGAAACGAACCAACCTCAAAAGCCATCCAGAGGCACTGAGGACTGCATGTCTCTTGCCCCTAACATTGTGGTGAGATCGATATGGTAATCACTGATCCAGATTGCCTTGGTAGTGAGTAATTAAGGGTTTTAAAAAGTCGATTGCCCAGAGCCCTAATGATACAAAGCTGTTAGATAGCGCAAAATCGACATTACTGCTTGAGCTGGGATTAATATGATACAAAGCTGTTAGATAGTGCAAAATCGACCTTACTTCCCAAAGTTATTCTTTTCACGTTACAGATTTCCGGAACACTACGGTTTTGGCTTCAGAATAAGTTCTATGTTACTTTGTGCACGTTTTTATATTGTCGTGTCACCTCTAGTTAGGAAAAAATATTATTCTAGGGGTGCGACATTAAATTATAGACTGTGTATACATCCATTGTACATGCATGCCTGTACATGCATCTACCTGATCTGGCAGCATACACTCACACAAAAACATACATATATACAGACGAGATACTTTAGACAGGCACATGTACACGCACGCATACACTCGGTTGCAAAGAAAATCTCTGCAGTATGGCCGAGCTGCTGTGGCTGTAAATTCGTTAGGGTAATGGGAGAGTTTTCTAAGATGCCAGACAGGATTTTGTGTATATGCGTGCATTCACACAAACGAAAAAAACTGCTATGCTGCTAAGATGCACTAGTGAGCAGG
This sequence comes from Cristatella mucedo, assembly GCA_009760855.2. NCBI lineage: Eukaryota > Metazoa > Bryozoa > Phylactolaemata > Cristatellidae > Cristatella > Cristatella mucedo. The sequence goes on from WPIO01000017.1 coordinate 4,041,171, forward strand.
AGACTTGGCAGCCACTGACGGATGGAGAAGCAGGTAGCCATGCATAGCTGATAGCCTTGCATACAAGTTTAAGATTATAGCATGCATACTTGCAGCCGTACTGCACAGCCAACTCGTAATGCGCAGCCAAGCCTAATGCGTGCAAGTGTTACCAGCCAGCAAAGAGTGAAGCTGGATGCGAGGTCCGCTGGATGCGAGGTCCGCTGGATGCAAGGCCCACTACAAATGCATCCTCACCGATTCTCCTCCCTCTGGCGCAACGCAAAGACCTCTTGCAAAACTTTGCTCTGGAAAAAGCCCGCAGAGCGGCAGGTAAAAGCAGCACAAAACGAAGCACGCCAAGGTGTCGACCGACCGGCCGATCGAGCACAGCTTAGGCCATCACTCCAGCCATGACTCTGCATCGCCGCAAGGCTGCACCGAGAAGCAATAAGAAAAAGCACATGAAGCAAGCAGTCGTGCACACACAATCGAGCCTTATACTTTAAACAACTATGTAGCTCTACAAATTATAGCCACCAAATACTTAGGTCATAGTCACGACCAGATACTGGTGCTGTTAAAGCATTCCCACCCATGAAAAGTGCCCAGAAAGAGATATAACTCTCGGAGGGAACAATGCGAATGGCTTACTAGTATTACCACTACTATTATTATAACCACTGCATCTGAACCCACGGAATCGATGAGATTTAAAAGAGCTAGCATTGAAATAATGATCGTTCAAGGCAACTTACAGAGAGCATGACCACATCGCCGCACTGCTGGGGGGACCTTACAACCCGGCAGCACAGCAGATGCCAAACCGCAAACAAACCATGCTGAAGAGCGGCACCGGACTTCGGGAAGTGAGGGCCAAGTGCAATGGGGCACAGGTTTAAAGAAGCAGCTGAGACAGCACAAAGGCCTTCGGTTGCCTAGCCACACGGATTAAGGGTCCGAGGCTAGCTTGACAACGATTGCCGGGAAGAGTATTGGACGGCCACTCTCAGGCCAGTTCGAAGCTCGAACCACTGCAGGCATAAATGCGGCATACGTACCACTTTTTCCCCAGCCGTGTTGGGAACAAATTGTGATCCATGACCAGGATTGCCAACGCATCTTATGTTACACCCTGCAGCAGCAATGCGAGACTTAGATTTTGCAAGTCTTGAAAAACGTGCACAACAGCACATGCTAGAGAACATGCATACAGGAGCACACCGGCGACTTGATGCTCAAATTCATTCAGTAATTTGAAGGCCACTCTGACTCCATACAAGCAATCAGTGCATACATGTGTGCAAGACATCTGCACGCTTCTTCATCGTGGCCGAGACATCTCCACCCCGGATGTAAGGAGCAGAGAGCTCTACTCCATAGACCACGTGACATAGTATTCATACTCTCGAACGCAACACTGTACTGTATACTATATCGGTGTCAATGGATCAATAGCACTCGGCTAAAATAGTAGATGGTCGTTAATTTTATCGCACCAGAGGCGATATTAAATTGTTCCAAACGTGCAGCTTCTAGCCAATAGACTTGCGAAATTGGAGAGCCTTAAAATCCAAATAATATGTTTAGGTTGACGCTTAAAATGACGGTTGTCCAACAGTCTTATTTGTCGTTTGCTTTTTGGCTAACATTTTTTAATTGTAAAGCAGTTGATTTTCACGAACTCGGTCTCGAGATAGTGCGTTCGAATCCAGCGGTGAACGCTTCTTTATTGCTGCTTCAAACTGTGATGATAGTCTTAAGGGCTCTTCTGCCACTATACAAAAGAGGCTGTTAAATCAGCTGGTAATGTTTTATTATTAGATACAAACTATGATTTGCTGCCCCTGGGCAGCCACCATTCACATGCAATTAACAGTCGTAAAATAAGCCAGATCAGTCCTTTTGCTACTCAGCCTTCACAAGCCTTATTAACTTCAAGAAGATAATTATGTAATCTCACAAAGCTTCGGCAAGGCGACCCCAAGAAATATTGGTTAGGCGACAATGAACTATTAACATGTCTACTTTAAATCTCTCTCTCTCTCTCTCTGATAAGCTCAACTTACCAGCAACTGCATAGCCACATACGCACGAATATCAGAATATCATGCTGCAACCACCGTTCCAAGCTTGGCCCAACAGCTAAGCTTATGGGGAAAAGGTTGCACCAGTAGGTTAAGGTTCCCCAGTGCCTCCTCCAAAGCATACATGGACGTTATGCAGCTGGGTCCATCCCATACCGTTGTGAAGTTAACAGGTTTGCATGTTCTGGCACAATCGTAGGCTGATTCCACACCAATGCCTTAATCGAAGCCATAAAATGGCCCACGAGGTCAGTTCGGTGCAAGAAAAGCCATTCTGCCAGATTCAGCCAGGGGCTTTTTCAGACCAAACCAACTGCATTAGAGTGAACCCAATGAGACAACTGGGACAAAGCAGCTGGGGACAGAAGATAGCACTTTTAACAAATCAAAAGAGGCTGGTGCACAATATGCTGGTCCGGTGCTAGATGGCACCACAAGCAGTCAAAGGGTTGCTTGCCAGAGTACCTCGAGCACTTTAATTTATAAGGCAAGCAAAAAAAGGTTAAAAAGTGCTAATCAATCACTGCGAGTCTCAAAAAATTCTGGCAGCATGTCGGGTATGGGTTGGCTGATCATTCGGTGGTGCATGACGACTTGGCATAGCCAATGCTGAGTGGCTGCGATATCAGGCTCAGTCCAATTATTTAGGGATGAGGTTGGGCATGGGTGGATCAAATGTTCCCATCGATCGATTAGCAGCACTCGCGAGACAGCATAAAAGCATCGGGAACATCTGCACGTCAGCAGAAAGCACTAAAAACCACAGCTTCAGCAATAGTAGCAGCAGCTCAGGATCGTCTTACACCAGCCATATCTTTCGCCATAGAACACCCTGAACGAGCTACCAGGATTGGCCATTCCTATAAATATAAAGGGGATCAATATCGATCGACGGCAACACGTATATTACTTACAAAAGCGACTTCGTTCTCCGTAGAAAACACGGTATATGCTGCCTGGATTAGCCATACCTGGAAGTCAAAGATCGAGGTGTTACTGGTCAATGCAGGCCTAATGCATTCCAAATAATAAACACAGCAGATCTAGTCAACAATTGATCACCACTAATACACGGGTAACTACTAAACATAGCTAACCCCAAACTAACCAAGCAAAAGCAAATGTGAATGCATGAGGTCGTTTTGCATAGCAGGCATCTAAAGCGTGCACACAAATCCTGTCACGTCCAGCACAAGCAAACGCCTAATCCACTTTCAACTGCAACTAGCCCATCCAGCAAGCTCGAAGTGCCACTCCTTTTCTACGGGTGTGACATCAGGGGTAGGCAACAACGCCCGGGTCAGCCATAGCATTTCCTTCGGCACTGCACGACCCATCGTTGGTATTTGCCTATCACAGGCAACAATAAGAAAAATAAGCAACACAGGCAGCCATTAAGAATTGCAAAGCCGGATTCACCAAAAAAAAAGTCTCATATAACCCTAGGCTATCGACTGCAAAAAAGGGGGCAGCATCGTGGTATGTTCGACGAATGACAAAGGCACTTACGACAAAGTTAACAGCAGGAAGATACTGAATGCAAGGTGCAAGCACTTCATGATTCAGGTCGTGGGCTCAGTCCTTGCTCGACAGTAGGCCGGGCTCGCCAGCTAAGCCATGCTCACCACTTTGTCAGTAGACACTCAAGCCTGCATTGCAATGCAAGGCTGGAATTCCAGTGATTTTTCAGGAACATAAGCTCGTGAAGCTGTCTACACAGAAACAGTGCAATTGCTGATTCAGATTGGCTGATTCAGTAGCCTCGTGTATATGATGGCAGACAAACCTATGCGACTTGCACTCTGCTTGCACATTTGCACCAATGGCTCAAATGAATTTCTTGCTGCAGGACCCAAACTCTCGATGTGAATGGCCAGGTGCAAACACCTTACTGCTAGGCTAATGAGTACAGCAATATTTAGTAAAAAGAGCTGCCTAATGTGACGGTTGTCTTCGGAGAAGTGGTTTCAGAAAATGGCACCAAGCCAGTCCACTATAGTTACCATGAGGGTTTTGAACTGACTGTCCAGTGCAGCAGCTTGTCTACGAGCTGCTGCACTAGTGGTGTTTAACTAGCAGCGTTCGAGCCATTAAAAATAAGATCAAACATCGCTGCACAGGAGCAATGAATGGCAGTGTTTCAAGGGATAGATACACACCATCATCTGGCAAACCTATTACCGAAATCAGTCGTTGCTGCATAACGTGGGCCAAGCAGCACTCAGCTGAGGGCGATGGTCACGCTTGGCAATGCCTCAGTTGGGCTTCCGGTGAATACTCATGGCGACCGAGCTGAGCGAGCACTATGAAGAGACTCGCCAGCACATTTGACCTTGCTCCTACCGTCTATCGCGCAATGCATGGATTGGAGGGGGTTGGACCTTGAACTGCTTTGATGCGCAGCTTTGATCCAGAGCCTCGCCTTTCTCGCCTCAAAAGAATCGGCACTCGAGGGGCGAACCGGCAGAGCGAGCACCTTCATCCAGAGCGAATCCAACGTTCAGCTCCCTGAAATGGTCGGTGGCGATAAACGCTTGCATCCCGTCTGCTCCGCCGATTTCCTCGTCGGGAATGAACGTGATGTGGATTGTCCTCAAAGGAGTCTCACCAGACTGCTTCAGCTCCCGGATGGCCTCGAGATACCTGCAGATGCACCGAGCACCACTGGATGCCAGCTCACTCACGAGACCAGCAGCCATGATCTGCACCAGTATAACGCTGCGATTGAGTTTCGGACGACGAAAAAGATTGCAGACTTGCACAGTTTACTAGCACGTCATACGTCGCACTGGGCCGGCATGGCACTGGAGAGCTAAAGAAGTCTTAGCCCAAAGCCTATTAAATTAAAAGTAAACTCTGACAGCTTGCCTAACTGCACCGGAAAGCAAGCTCACATAAACAAGCAACCAATCGATATTCTTATAAACTGGTGCACACAAGACTGAAGCACGTAATAGTTATCATTGCAAAAGGTCACAAAAGCACATGACGCAGATTAAGCCCCAGCTCGAGATGCATCTTTTCGGGTCAGCTTTCTCTTCGCCTCACTGAACTGTATTTGTACCGGTGTGCTTTGCATGCGGTGCTGGTTTGTTCCAGTGTTTAAGGTGCTCGCCCCAATTAAGCTCAAGGAGAATGTATTTGATGACCAAGGTCGGGGGGGGGGGGGCTCGAAGCATATGTGAATATGGCATATGTGAAGCGCCTAAATAGAGATTAAGTCCTCTTAGGGCCTATACAAATGATATATTTATTTATTGTATGTACCCAAGCATAATGCAGAGCATGTTAGAGGCTTCACAGGTCTTACTAATCGGTAGCTATAAGTGTCTTCCTGCTTATTTTTAGCATGGTACGTGTTTGCTTCTGCTTCTGCTTGATATCGTGTATGTCTGTAACCCTTGGATGCCGATTCTCTTGCAGTGATGTGTAAAGCACCTGGATAATGATTAAGTTCACTTACGGTGTTATAAAAGCAACCTATTACTATTATTATTATAATTATTGCTATGCTACAAGAGACTGATCTTTGATGCAAGAAATTGACCAACAAATACCACCTCTGAAAACAATATCATGAAAGATGTGTTTCGACCACACTTTGGAAGTCATCCAGCAAGGAAGTTAATTTAAGACCAAAAGTGCAATGGACATCTACACATAATTTGGATGTAGGTATGTGAGCCCTGTAGCGACATAAAAGCAAGTCTCAGTCCATTAAACTGAAGTCATACAGTTAAAAGAGAAATCAACTTCAATCTAGCTATACAAGGTATCTCACAATATAGGTAATTTTAAGATCCCACAGCTAAGAAACAATACTAGCTCGAAGAGCATCAAAGGACTATGAACTTGACATCTGTCCAAAGAGCTTCAAAAGACTATCAATTCCATTAAACTTGTGGTTTCAACCCACCATTTTGGCTGGGCCAGCCTTTCAAAGTAATGGATCCGGAACAAATAAGAGTAAGAAAAGCAGAATATATACTAATAAATGGAAAATTATCGAGGACAACGAGAAAAATAAACAACAGGAAGCCACCGATCATTGCACTGTCAAATTCGACAAAAACGGCTCTAAGACAAACTCTACAACACTAAGAGATCGAAGAAGCCGGGCACCTTAGCTCAGCGAATGCCTCACTTACGTCACAAGCAACAACAGGAAGACACTGAAGGTGCAAGGGCTTCACGACACAGGTCGTCGGCTCCAGTCCTTGCCCGGCAGTAGCTCCGGCCCACCGGCTAGGCTGGGCTCGCCAATTCGTCAATAGACACTCAGGCCCGCATTGCAATGCAAGGCTGGAATTCCCCGTGATTTTTCACGGTATGGGCTGCGAATTGCATTTAAAAAAAACTGCACGGTACTCGAACCACAAATGGCCAACCACTTGAAGGATCAGATCACAAAGTTGACCAGCCGATAGGCACCCACAGATCCCAGCCTTTTGGGCAACTGAATTCAAAAAGGACCACAAGATATATACTTATGGACCATTTGCTAACCCGATTTGGATGAGTTTTGCATTAGTGTGATACATGGGCAGGGCGGGTTGACTTTTAAACACAGAGGACCTGGTAGCTTGTGATATCAACTAATGCTAACACACTTTTGCAGTGCCTTAAGAGAGCTAAATTTCTCTCTAAGCCTTCACAAAAGAGGCAGAACTTTTTTTTTTTTACCTCCGCTAGGAAAAGATCTGGAATTGTGCTGCACTAGTTGAGTTATGGAGGCCAGTACGTTTAGCCCGATTAAACTGGATTAAAGAAACTGGCCCAGAGTCAAGCGAATGCTTGCAAACGAGCATGCAGGGAGCAGAACCTCTGCAAAAAATCCTTAGCCAACAAACTGGTACCAAACAACTGCTAACATACAAAACACAAACAGCAAAACATTTAGAGGTGGCAAGCGGCCGACTTTTGCACGGATGTGTAAAATGGCATTACGAATTCAAGCTGAGGATGTCTACGACTAGCACACACCCATAGCAGATGCCAGTATCTGTTATCCCTGGGCAAGGCTATTGAGACCGGTCTTGGCCAGCTCGCAAGCAGCAAGGTGGCATGACAAGTTTTATTTTATCAGCAGCATCTGTTATCCCTAGGCAAGGCTATTGATCGGTCTCAGCCAGCAAGCAAGCATCAAGATAGCAAGCAGCAAGGTAGCATAGCTATTTCATCAGCTTTCCCTTGAGAGTGCAGGAATTCAATTAGGATTTAATTTCTTAACTGCTGCTAGTAACACATGCGTCGATTTAGGCAGAAAATGAGGCAGGAGTATCCAATTAAACCTAGACACTACTTTTGACCGGGCAGCTTCAGGACAGTGAGAGCCCGGTGGCCCCATCAACAAGTTGGTGGCTTCCCAGTTCAGAGTCTCAGAAATGCATAGGATAAAGGCAAGAGGCAATACAAAACGACTTCTGAGTAGACTGAGAGGAAATCAAAAGGTTGTGGCAATGGTCTATCTACTGCACTGACACTCGTCAAACACCACGCCAAGCCATCATTTATCCCCCGAAGAGAGTATGCGGATCCACGGCTCTGCTCGAGCAGAATCACTGTCTTACAGGACTAACTGTTGGTAGGACAACTGCTCTGTAGGGCAATGGCAGGAGCCATATTTGCTTTATGCCACTTGTATCAAATGAGACCCAGCCATAGCTCGACAGGGCGTAGGATCTACACGAGACGCAAGAATTATACCATTTTAACATTTCATCAGGCCACGGTTCTGGTCAGTCTGTGAGCCAATGCTTGCGATTGGGGGCACCTTCCGAAAAGTCACATGAGATGACAATAATAATAATGTCGTGTATATAGCACCCTAAAAGAACTTATTCTCAAACCAGGGGCGTTACGACTCGCTGCAAGATCAAGGTAAGAGTCGAGAAAATGATCACAATCAGGAGTTGTGTAAAATGTAATGAGAAATATTATAGCACGTGAAGAGTGGGCTCAGCAAATGGAGCCGTTCAGCAACAGCAAGATTTGCTAAGATCTCTGGAAGAGGTACTACAGTGCAAAAATCGATCTGGCTAATCACAGTATAATCCATGGGCTCCTTTCGCATGGAAGTGGCGCCCCAAATATTGCATGAGACTGCTGTAAAGCTGCTTCTGCTTTGACTGCATGCTGTATAAAACTCTCCACTGCAACATAAAATTAGTACTCAAGATTTGTGGAGATGCGGATAGAGCTATACTCCCATTCTAAGAAGACTAGTAGCCTCGAATCTCCGGCTCTTATTCTGAAATGCACAGACTTGCTGCAGCCCTGCATAGGCAACATGATAAATACGTTCATAGCCTCGGGTGCTGTCACTGCATCCTTTAAAATGAAGCTGTCGTTGGGCCACCAATTTACAAGCCAACACCAGATCAGAACAACCTAAGCAACATGTGCCCACTCTCCTTATTGACACTACTTTTTAAAGACACTAGCATGAATAACAAAAAACCAGCTAGACTCATACATAAAAAAATAGTACATAGCATGTAAATCCTGGTCGAGGTTTGGAGCTAATCCCTCCAAAGAGTCGACAGTGTTGCTAGAGTTTAACGACTTTCTTAGGGATATTGATTAGGCAGAATATCTCAACGAGTTCTGTTGGATCTCTCGGCAGTACTTGATACCATTGTTTATGAAGTCCTCCTTGAGCGCTTTCTTAAGCGTCTACCATCTCGCCAAGGCATCAATGGCATTCCACTGCAATAGTTTAGGTCCCATCACAGTGAGATTTCAGAGTGTATGTCAATGGATAACGGTCATTCGGGAAACAAAGCATGGGACACCCCAGAGATTGTCCTTCGTCTACTTCTTTTCACAATTTAAAGTCTTCTTCCTCCTCTTAGTGTAATAAGATATTAGCCGATTTAACATCCTCATTTGTATAGCAGCAGAAGAGCCTTAATGGCTATAACCACCACATACAGTTGGCAATAAAGGATCACCCATTTAAGGATTCGAACTCACGACCTCGGTCGTGAAGAGCCAGCACCTTACCTCCTGGGCTATCAAGGCCTTTAACGTAATGCATCTCCCTCTATAACTCCACAAAGCCACAGGGACTAAGTGAGTGTTGCGCTTAAGTTTTCTAAAGACTGAAGAACTGTTCCCAAGTAAAAGCAAGTAAAGTGCCCTCATCCATACACATTCCCCAGTGAGCAATCGAGGAGCCGTAAAATACGGAAAAATCTCATACTCACTGGATGCCGACGCACTTCATATCCTGCAAAGTAGAGAGCACAAAGCGGTGAATCACACCACAGCGCCCTATGAAGTAGCAAGCCGCGAAGCGTGCGCAACTTAGCTAGCAGACAGGGAACACGAGGCGTGCACATGCAGACCCACCTGCGATCCGCGAGCGTATATGTTCCCATTAGATGTCTTCTCTGCTCCGAAAGGATCATGCGTCCACATGTCCTGAAGACGATTGCCAGCTTGCATTAATCATTACTAGTTCCACCAGAGGCACGGAGCTTCGTTGCAGGCGAGCGCTGCACGCACGGCAGGCCTAGCACGTGCATGCGTGCAATCCACATGCGCATTTCTCTGGCATGCTGAGCTAGGCACTGAGCGCTTGCTCCATCCCACCCTAGTGACTTGTGCCTCAATAGAAAAAAAGAAGAGCAGCAGCTTCATGTGATCACAAACGTTCTCTGGCAACCGTATGCACTGGCTTTTCACTGCCATATGCTTGGGCTCTCACCCAATTACCAAGAAGGAGCAAGGAAAAGTAGTGAAAACTGGATGACAAATGACAGAAAAAACTCGAGAAAACAAATCTCTCGGCCTGGAGCCGCACATATATACTATCCGATGCAAAACCAAATCTACATATAATTGGCTGTAAAATAAGGCGCTGCTCCCCAAAACAGAAAGGCGATAATAGAAACCCGAGCCGGAACCAGCCCTTCTTGAGCTGCCCACATGGTAGAAATGGGTAAAGTGATGATAAAATATAAGAGAATAGATTTCATTTCATTTTGTTGGGCTAGCAGTCTCATACCCTCGACAGAGCATTTTTGACAGAACAGGGCTTGGCTCTAGGCTTTGGCAGTCCCTGTATTGCATCAAGCAGAATTCAGTTTCCTAGCAAATAACTGTGGCTCAACGTCCACAGCAACCTATGCTTGTTGACATTGTGCAAGTTACCACTAACCATTCGATCATGCTTCCTTTACAGCAAGTGTAAAGTGCCTAGAAAGAGATCAAGTTCTCCTATGATGCTATGCCAATGTATCGTTACTGTTTCAACTACTATAACTCACCGGGAACACGGGCACAACGTCGATGTGTGAATTGAGCATGAGCGATGTCAGGCTGGGGTCCTTCCCAGGCCACGTCAGTACGAATACAGGCTTCTTGGGTACACACTGCAAATGAAATGAAAGAAGTAGAAAGTTGATCAAATAAGACAGCCAGGCACAGAATGCCATAGCTCATTGCGTGCAAATCCTCACAGTCCGGTTCACTGCACTGACCTGGGTGGACCACATCAATTTTTTTATAGCTGAAATGTCGAGCACTGCCACCACTTGCCCTTAAGCAGAACGCACATTGCAGTACAGTACACACCCCATCACTCATTGGCTGGCTGCTTAATGCCACCAAATACGTAGCAGGGATGCACAGGGCAGCATTTAGCTGTCTGTGAATGCAGGCACATGTGCCAAGCCAAAGACATCAGTGATTCTCTTAGATAATGCTTTCAGAAATGGATGAGCATTTCCTTAGCGAGTCATCAGCTGTGAATACAGGACCGTGCACATGTCTTCCAGCCCACACAATTCGAGCTTTCTAAGCCGAACTTTCCTGCTTAACATCTGCACAGCCACTGTCTTAAGTAGGGAGTAATGTGCTTGCCAATCATAGCACGGGTCGTGGGTTCGGGTCATGCAGCAGGCCATTCTTTGCAGGAGTAATAGCCGCTTCCAGCTTCTTCTGCTGATATATAAACAAGGCTGTCGAATCAGCCAATCTTTGCTTTTCTACTTTAAAGGGATGTCAAGTGAACGTGGGGATCATAAAAGCACTGCCCAATTGCAGTCTTTATAAGACACAATCCGAACTCAATGCCAGAAGTCTCGTACCGGTAGGACTCAGCCGGGGTAGGCATATGTATATGACATTGCAATTAGTGCTCATCGCCTGTCGACATTAAACACTAAGATGACAGTCTGCTTTTCGTTCGAGCCCATCTTCTCCTAGGGGTGAAATAGACGAGGTTGCTTGTAGGCCCTCTGTCGACACAAAGCTGAGTAGCTGACCAAAGTTCACAATAAGAGTGTAGTCATTGTCTAATTCTGCCTGCACCACTCTACTGCAGGCAATCTCGATCAGGCTTGAGCTTCAAGCTGCTGTGGCTAAGTCATTCGAATATGCATGTATGCAGACAAGGCAGATAACTCTGTCACCACCCATCCATACGTGGCATTAAAAACGTACACCAAACGTCACGCACCCTACGCTGTAAACCGTACGCCAAACGTATAAGGCTACAATGTCGTTGGCACGAGTTTCCTGCACGAGTGCATGATTGCTTCTAGGTCACCGGACGGCAGCATGACTGACTGTACAGGGTACACAATGCTAAGTCGGTCGGAGACATCACATCTTGGACGTCGGGCTGACGATGAGGTGCCTGTGCATCTAATGAGCTTTCCATGTGCAGACTTAGCGTTCGCCAAGAGTCGTGAGAGACAAACGACACGTCTATGAACAGCTGCAGTAAGAACAGCAATAGCCAATTGCGATTTTCAAATGTGACCAGAAGACGCCTTCCCAACCAGGTCAGTCATCCCACATACCCGAGAGAACTGCTTTAATATTGCAGGTGTCATTGGTTGTGAATGCACCAGAAGCTTCGAGGCATAACGACGTCAAAGTTAGGATAGAAGACAAAGAATGAAACTGCTCGAAACAGAATAGAACCAGCATCTGGTTACTTTCTGGTGTTTCACAAGCCACATTCCAAAGATCTATAAAATGATTACCCTTAGTAATACACTGCCGTGACTGAAGTTCTTTTTGGCTGGCACCAAATCTATTAATTACTAATATAAGCTTCGTGACTCGAAGTGATTCGATTTCTTAAGTAAAATAGGCCCTCGCATGCCCAAAGAGTGAAAGCTGTATGTTTCATGCCCCCACCGTCTTAGCTCAGGGATAAGGTGCTCACTCTTCAAGACCGAGGTTGTGGGTTCAAGCCCGGAAGTAAACGTTCCTTTACTTCCCACTGCAGGTGGTGATAGCTGTTAAGGCTCATCTGTTGCTTTAAAATGAGGCTGTTGAACTGCTGAATCAACTAATTCACCTTAGTGGCAGCTCAGGACTTCTGCTGTCAGCACATGTGAGCATTTGCACAAGCAAAGCCAGATAGACTCATAGTAGGGTAGATCGTGTTACATCAAGATATTTCTCTATAACCGGTTACAGGATGAGAAGTCTACTCAGCTGCTCACTACTAACAACTTAGTATCTACCCATGGCCAGACCTTCACAGAATTAGATTATTATAATAATAATAGTAATAATAATACTAAGTCGATTGAATAGTGCTTTAAGGAAACAAAATCACAGATCCTGTGCTTTACAAATAGCAGCAAGAGAATCAATAACCAAGGGTTAGTTACACGCAAGGTAACATGCTCAGACAAGCATGCATAATCAAACAAACATCATGCTTAGATCAGAAAGCTAAAGCAAATATGACGACACTCGCGGCCACTAGCTAGAAGTACCTCTGGGTAGTAAAATGCATAGTATTATATATAGGTAACAGCTCACAGGAACAAAAAAAGACAAGATCACTGGGGTGAAAAGAAATCTAACTGGAAATCATGCATATTTAGCCGAGACTTGAAAGATGTAAGGTCATTGCAAGCAGGTACTGACCGAAACCATAAGCGAGTTCGATGCATTCACTGCATATGAGCTGAAGGCTCGATTACAGAAACATTTTAATTTTGTGCAAGGGACGACGAGATGACTAGATGCTGAGGAACAGATAGTGCAAGAGCACACTGGAGAAGCACGGAGGTAGAATATGAATTATATATATATATATATATATACATTACATACATTACATACATACATACATACATACATACATACATACATTACATACATACACACACTGGTGCAAGCAAGTGAAGTGACCTGTGGGCCAGCTTGCGGATCTGGAGACATCGACACGATGAGTGATATAGGTCGCAAGTGAAGCTCAGACAAAATGGTGATGTGGCAGGGATGGCATTGACGACAGACAAGACGAGTCGCTGAGATTTGCTCCAGTCGCAGACTATTTAGATCGCGAGCCGGGAGTCCTGAATAAAAGGAATTGTAATTATTTAGACGAGATGTCACAAACGCATCAACTCATTTGGCTGTTGTACCCTTATCTGGTTTGGGGATGTTCCTTAGCTAGAAGTAGGCCGACTTGACAGTGGCCAACAATTCTCCTACAAGTCTTTTGGAGTAGCATGCCGGACAATGGATAAACCTCTCGGGACTGGTGAACCAATATTGAGGGTGAGCTCTTTCCACTTTTGGGTGACACTAGGTTTGCCCATGGCTATTACATTAGTCTTATCGTCGTTAAGCTACGGGAAGTTAGTGGCCATCCAAGTGCGAATGCAGGCAACAAGGGAAACAAGTGAGTCGAATGAGGAGCATGGCTTAGAAGGGACGGCATATATGTACATTTGCTGGGTGTCATTGACCTAGATATGAAAGCAAAAATTACACAAACTCGTGCGCGTACACACACACAGACACACACACACACACACACACACACACACACACACACACACACACACACAATATGCCGGTGTGCTGTTGCATCTTGGGAGCTCAGTAGCTATGCTTCACGATACAGCAAAGCAACCTCTATTTCCCAGCTTCACTCGCTTCAACGTTTGCTGAGTAGGTGGGATGATACAGTTCGATAGGAATGATTAATATTGGCACCCAGCAATGAGCCAGACCAGCATGCACGTTTGCAGGCCAGTGGCAGGCTCTTCAGTAGGACCCTAGTCCTCTGGCTCAAGAAAGCATGATCAAAGCAAAATGCGAGTAATCCAATACAGCGGAGCTCCATGTTCGGCATGCTCCGTTAAGATGGCAAATCAAACACGCTAATACAAGATCGACCTCTGGGCATATTATAATCGTTGAATGACGATACCTTATTGTAGGCAAACCTGGAAGTACTCAGAAATAGAAAAAGCCAAGCCCTCAAAATGAGATAGGCCACTATATCTCCCTTAGCATATCCAAAAAATATGGGTGCCCTCATCCAAAGCCCTGTCACTAGACAGCCACATCAGCTCAAGTCGAGTCTGCCTACTTTTGACTACACAGCATTGCCAAAATTCAGGCCAGCTTAGACGGGGAGACCACATTCAGGTTGGTCCGTACATTTGTGACATCCCATCTTAACTTTTGTAACTCACTACTTGCAGATCTTTCTGCCTGTGCAATAAGGGGCTTACAGTTGGTGCAACACTCTGCTTCTAGGCTTGTCTGTTGTGAACGGTGCAACTGTCTATTGCACCCCATTCTTACCGACCTGCACTGGCTTCTCAACGAGCAGAGTAATGATTTTAATTAAGGTTATGTCACTCACTTTTAGGTCTCTTCATTCTCTTGCTCCGGCCTAGCAATCCAAACTACTTTCCAATCAGGCTAGGCATCGCACAACCTGCTCTTTTGACTCAAGACGTTTAACTGTGCCTCGAAGCAACATCAAATCCTTTGGAGCCAAGCCTTCATCTGGTAGGCTACCAAAGCCAGCAACTCACTCTGGACTGACGTTACGACATCCACTGACTTGACGACAATTTAAAAAGAAGCAAAAATGCACCTGCTCCTTACACCACTTGCTGGGTTCGGGTAAAATTTACCTTTGCGTGCTCATGCGTGCTGACACTGCACATGTATTATCAACAAATTGACATGCTTCCATTACAATATAAGTGACGTACCTAGAAAGAGATTTAGTTTCTTAGAGTGCTAGGCAAATGTCTTATTATTATAATTGATATACTGCTGCCACGAGCTGGTTTGGTGCAGCGGTTAAGGTGCTCGCCCGACCAAGGTCTGGCTGAGGTCGCGGGCTCGAGCCCCGTGTCACATGTGAAGCACCTGAATAGTGATTAAGTTCTCTTAGGGCGCTATAAAAAGGAATTATATATATGAAGAGCCTGGATCAAGCCATACGTTTGACCGTTTATATGCATGCCTCTACCCAAGCGTCTGACTATATAGCAGTGTAACAATGAGGTGTGGCAGAAGCAGCGGCAGCAGCATACAGGTTGAGCCTACGTGCACCAGGTCGGTATCCAAGAGCCGTGTACTTGGGATACCTCGAAAGCTTTCCACGGAAGACCAAGTTCTTCGGCATATTCCTTCAGAAAGTTGATAGCAGGTGCTAAAACACAAAGCATGTGCATCTCCTTAGGCAGGTGAACGTTTTTACAAAAAAGGTAAAGTTAGAACAGCCAGGATTGCAAGGTGCAAACGAAGCCTGCCCCACGGCTTCCTTTTCGGCTTTTTATCGACATACGAAGGATGCGATGAGGTCATACACATGCACCCCAAGCATTTAAGCAACTACTTCAGATCAAACATAATCTCATGATCTTGCACATGCAGCCACGTAGCTCTCACCTAGAACTAGTGATGGCAGCCGTGCTTACTGGCCTACCGGCATGCGCAATCAGGCGATTACAGCTGGTGCAAAACTCCACAGCTAGGCTTGTCTGTCGTGAGCATTGCAGTTGCCACATCACACCACTTCTCGCCGACCTGCACTGGCTACCAGTCAAGCAACGGATCGACTTCAAGGTTTTGTTGCTCACTTTTAGGTCACTTCAATCTTTGGTTCCAGCCTATCTCTCAGATCTACTCCCTCACCAGGCCAAGCATCGTATCACCCGCTTTTCGGAATCCAACAGTCTACCAATACCTCGTACAAACCTTAAATCCTTTGGAGACCGTGCATTTAGTTCGTAGGCTCCCAAAGCCTGGAACTCCCTCCCGACCTGCGTCAGAACATCCCCAGACCTGACCACATTTAAAAGGAACTTAAAAACACACCTATTTAGGACAGCATTTAGTGGGTCCCTGTGATTCGTCCTTCATGTGCTTATGCGTGCTGACACTGTGCATGCTGCCAATAACCACATTTGCATGCTGACCCTGTGCAAGTCACCCCTAACCATAATAATAATAATAATAATAATAATACACTTGATAAAGCGCCCCAAGAAAACTCAATCTCTTTCTAGGCGCTTTACATTTGCTGCAAAGGGAACCATGTTATTAATGTTGTTTATCAAGCATGATATTACTCACCATTCAATTGCGTTTCCCTTTGCAGGAAATGTAAGCACCTAGAAAGAGATTGAGTTCTCTGAAGGCGCTTTATCAAGTGCATTATTATTATTATTATTGTCATCTTTCCACCGACATAGGTTTGGGCATTGTTTGCAATAGGGCTGGATCTATAACCGAACTAGAATGAAGTTGCTACTAAAAAGCTTTCCGGGTTATTATTATTTCTATACGAGAGTAAGTGCCGATCGGTCTGGGGAGTTGAACAGATGCCTTTGGTGCCAAAGGCAGGTGTCTCACAGCTGCCCAATCGGTTATAGCTTGCAGTAATTTCACTTCCTGTGATTTTTTCTCAACAAATATTCGAAGTGGATAGTAAAAGAAGTTCTCCCATTGCAATCAAGTGCCTTGCAGAGTGCAATACAATTAAACTTATCGACGACGTTAAGAAGATGCCAATGACGGCAAAAGCAGCATCAACAGAGCCACTGGTCGTGGCAGAGCCATATGCCTGGAAACCACAGATGATCCAGTCAGTGCCGGCAGTTGCTAGCAAAGATAGATTGAATGCCAGTGAATGGGTGCATTCGTCCGGCTGGGTCTCTACTGCCAGTTTCGCTGACATTCACAAATAATGGCCCCCACAGCCACAAATTCTAATAGTACGAAAAGGTCAACACGGGGCTTGAGAAATAAGAGAGCAAGCCTTGAAAAAAGGCCGTACGTGCAAGAGAGCAAGCAGTGACGACGACATCAAGACTCTATGTAGGACAGCAGCAGAGCCTTCTGACAAAGTTGCAATGCACTTGCATATATAACAAGCTGCAAACTGCTAACTAGGCGAGCACAGATCGAAGCAGTCCAATTGTATGTTATTTGCATTGTCGAAGTATGTTATTTGCATGTTTTTGTGCCTAAGGATGCTTTGTTTATCATACTTAGGCGGCTAATGGTTATTACTCACCCTGTAGAAAGTTGTAAAGCGCCTACATAGTTTGAAGTTCTCTTATAGCGCTATATTAACCGAATTATTAAGAATACTAATACTAATTATTATTATTAAAGTATCACCAACATTCTAACAAAAAATAATAATTAAGTGAGCGGGTGGTCCTGTAAAAAATGGCCTATTCGTGGAGGAAGAAAAAATCGCTCTAAGACATAAAAATGGCATCAAGTAACCACCGCGTCTACTGAAACAAGAGTGGAGCGATTGTGGTCATAAACGTATTCATCCAGCAGAAATCAACGCTATCAGATACGGTACTTGACCAGCTGACATAACTAGGTTCCTTAGTAGGATCGCAAAATGGATTAGCAGGTACCCTCCAGTCTGAGAGGCGCACTAGGTTTTCGCGTATCCGTCTGTCGCCGCACGTCGGCCAGCTTAACACGCGTCTGGGTGCAGACGGACTGCAAATCGCGGAAAGTATGGCTCTATCTGTTCACAGGTAAAGAGCTTCACCATGTGTAACATTAAAGGCAAGCTCCATAACTAAAAGGATAAAAAATAACGTCAATCTATTCGCTCGGTTAGACGTGGGAGCTGCATTTAGAGCCGTGCACGTTCAGGGGGCGGAGCACAGCAGAATATCCGCCGCGCGCCATTAAGCGAGAGGAGCATCTATTTGTTCGTACATGCTCCTACGAGAGGCGCGAATGAAATTCATACTAGACAATACGCTCGTAACAAACCGTAGTCTGGATCCGGCTGCACTGTGTTAATCCGAAGATACTCCCGAAATTTAGTCACGGAGAGAAGCTGCTCCGCCATGTGCGCTCGTATGTGTCGCGCTGGCAAATGACGACGACTTTCGAAAGCACGAAATGGCGATCCAGAGCTGCCAGAAAACACGCAAATCTAACGCTGCATGAGTGAACGGCGCCAACCTTAATGACATATAACGACAGTATCAGGACTTGTTTAGACGCTAAAGCATGCACGCAAACTACAGAACGCGGCTTCGCTCCGCCCCTACCCGTTCTCAGCCGGAAGTAAGGTGCTAGGGCCTCGCTGAAAATAGGACGGATGGGGGAGGGGGGTAATACTAGTCGACATTCGTCTAGCATCCTAAGTGAGCTAAATCCATTTTTGACATTTCATGTATACTTGACAGGAAGAATATTTAGTGGTTAGTGATAGCAACCACAATGTCGGCCAGCATAAGCACACCAAACGACAAGAGGGTCAGTGATAGAGAGTTTTCGCGTTCCAGCCCGCGAGATTGGGTACGCGTTCGCGTGCATGTTGACTTCGCCGTGGTATAATAATAACACTAATGCAGGTGTTATAGTGACCTCAGAGAGATATCTGGGGTTGGAGCAATCAGAAGTAGAACGGGTCAGGAATTCTGGGCCGATTTAGTAACACACTCAACCGAGTCGACCGGGTGGGAAAAAAGGATTTGAATATGTGGCGACCAGAAATAGGCCATTACGCGCCCTGTTCTCACATTTATACTACGGCTCTGAACATGTCGAGCAGCAACGCTACGTGGCTGAGCACCTTCGGATATGCACGCGAGGCCAGTCACAGATCATATCGAATCTTGCAAAACAAATAACGCTGCTGCTACTAATTATGGCGATTGGATTTGCACCCTAGTAGTAGGGTTCACTAGCCCGGGCAGTCGATACATGATACGACGAGCTTGGGGTCATCCAGCTACGCCAAGCCTGCCCTTTGACTGGGGGGGAGGATGTGTTGCGAGAGCATTGCGTTGCGACGGCCGGCGAAAGTTCTTGAGACGTTCTTACGTGATCGCTGTCTTTAGTGTGTTTGCTCGCCTTCCGTTGCCACCCTGCAGGGCCAGGTTTCGGAGCCAAAGCAACCCTGAAGATTGCTAGAAAAGATTCTCGCTAAGCAACTCACAGAAGTGTGCCTTCAGCTCCTATGCTCCCAAAGCTTCGAACTCACGACCAACTGGTGTCACGAATTCCACGACTTGACGACACTAAGTGAAAGACGCTAAAAACAAACATCTCCTGACAGCATTTTCTCTTGCCTTGTGAATTTCCCATGTGCACTGATGTTTGCTGAAGTAGAGCGTTCGCTCACAAACAAATTCACGTGGACCCTATGCAAATACCTCATCGTTTTTATTATTATGGAGCATGTGGAAAAGAATTATTGTAGAGAAAATTTCAACAAGGTTGGCTGATTCAACAACCTAATTTGACACAGAGAGAGAGAGAGAGAGAGACAGACAGACAGACAGACAGACAGACAGACAGACAGACAGAGACAGAGACACAGAGAGAGAGAGACAGAGAGACAGAGAGAGAGAGAGAGAGAGAGAGAGAGAGAGAGAGAGAGAGAGAGAGAAGAGAGAGAGAGAGAGAGAGAGAGAGAGAGAGAGAGAGAGAGAGAGAGAGAGGGGGGGGAATAGTGGCAGAAGAAACTTAAAGACTGTCACCACCGCTTGCAGTGGGCAATGAAAGATTGCCCGCTGCAGGACTCGAACTCGCGACCCGGGTCGGGCAGAGCGAGCACGTTGCCCACTGGGCAAAGAACCCGATCGTCGATCGTAAGATCCTAATCGGGGGGGGGGGTGAAGGTAACGGTTGGTCTGTACCCAGGCAAGGTTCGGTTGGCTTGAACCGGGCGTCTATAATGAGGGTAAGTGGTCACAGGCTAGGCCGGGGTCGGACCTACGGCATGGCCGGATGTTCGGTGACGTGAGGTCACCGGGGCTCTTGGGTAGGAGAAGTTGGCCGAGTAAGTCGTGGTGTTGGCGGCTCCCGGTCTCGCCGAGTTATGCACCTGGATTCGTGCAGGCGTGCTCCGGCGATGCTGTCACGCACGCAAGGGAACGAGTACCCAAGGCCCGAGCGGAGCTGGATAGCACGCTCGCTGTTGCGACTTGTATATTCCGCGTTCCCCGTGTAGCGTGTTCGTGACCCCCCCCCCCAGTGTGTTGGCGTCTTTCGGCGGAAGCTCTCGACTGTGGTGGACGTTGACTCCGACTAGCCAAGCAGTTACTCAGCTAGCCGGATCTTTTACGGTGTACGCTCGTACTGTTGGATTCGGAGTCGGTACAACGGCAGGACTGCGGAAGCCGACTGACCAACTAACACGTTTGTTTGCGCTTGCTGCTTCGTCTTGCGCCCCTGTAGTGTACTTTGTTTAGGACCCTCCTGTGGCTTGGTTCGAACATCAGAGAGCCAGCCGATGAACAACGCCAACGGTTTTTTGCTCAAGGCACGGAGCCGCAAGACGCACGACTGCCTTCGCCCCCTTCTCACACTCGAGTCTCCTCTCCTCGACTCCGGCTGTCCCTTGGCCGACCCCGATGGTGAATCCACCATCTGTTCACCAGCGGGTTATCGGCCTCTGTCAACGCCTCATTAGAAGCGGACCACAGCTGTGCACAGGCCCCTTTCGAGGATGCTCCCACCAGCTGTTGAGGAAAGGAGCGGTACCAGCCCGCATGCAATTGAACTACACCTCCCTGTAGACTTGTTTAGTTCCCTGTTGTTGTTGGCGCATGCGTTATTAGAAAGAGGTTTAACCTGACTGCCGCTCATCTTACCCTAGCCGAGCGGCTTGGCGAGCGGCAGCTTGGTCCAAGTATAGCGGGTTTGGCGGGAACTAGCCTTTGACCCCTGCAACTCGGCTACAGGTTTAGCGATTTGGCTTTGACTGTAACCACATTTGCCCAACCATATGAAGCTCGCTCCAAGTTGGTCGGTGGACACCAGCCAAATGTTCTTTTTAATCTACCTATCTACCCTCGGTTCGAGCTCTGCAGCCGAAGTTCAGCCCTTTCCCGTGTTTTCAGTTCCTCTGCAGTTGCTTTTCGGGTCCTAATGTGTAAAACTCACTAACGCAATTTTTTTTAGCAACATCCAACACTCCTCGCGATACTGCCACGTGAGACGCGAATCGGACACTTTTCTTATAGCTGTCATACGCTCCTGCTGCTACTGTACTTAATTCTTTTGCTGTCCTTTCTGGCTCGGCTGTCCGACGCTGCTGCTTCTCACAGACTGCCTTTCCAAGCTATCCTTCTGACCTTGCTGCTAGCTGCTGTCGAATATGTTTCCGGAAACCAACATCCTACATACAGACTCTGTTTTGGAAGGGCTGAAGTTCCGCCATGAACGCATGAGTGTGCTGCCTTCGAGCTCTTAGTTGGGCTGGCAAGCGATGAGGGAATAATAATAATAATGCACTTGATAAAGCGCCCTCAGAGAACTTAATCTCCCTCTAGGCGCTTTACGTTTGCTGTAAAGTGAAATGCAATTGAATGGTAAGTAAAATCATGCTTGAAAAACAAACGAAATGAATAATATGGTTAGGGGTGACATGCATAGGGTCAGCATGCAAATGTGGTTAGTGGCAGCATGCACAGTGTCAGCACTCATAAGCACACGAAGGACGAATCACAGGGAACCGCTAAATGCTGTCCTAAATAGGTGTGTTTTTAAGTTCCTTTTAAATGTGGTCAGGTCGGGGGATGTTCTGACGCAGGTCGGGAGGGAGTTCCAGGCTGTGGGAGCATACGAACTAAATGCACGGTTTCCAAAGGATTTGAGGTTTGTACGAGGTATTGGTAGACTGTTGGATTCCGAAAAGCAGGTGGTACGATGCTTGGCCTGATGGGGTAGTATATCTGAGAGATAGGCTGGAGCCATAGAATGAAGGGACCTAAAAGTGATCGACAAAACCTTGAAGTCGATCTTGACTGGTAGCCAGTGCAGGTCGGCGAGAAGTGGAGTAATGTGGCAACTGCGACGCTCACGACAGACAAGCCTAGCTGCGGAGTTTTGCACCAGCTGCAGTCGCCTCATCGCACATGCTGGTAGGCCAGTAAGCAGTGAGTTGCAAGCTGAAAACATATTACAGATTCTTTACTACTCAGTTTGAACTTACGTGCACTCGCGAGCGTGTTGGCTTTCGTGCGTGTGTTCGTGCGTGTCTGCTTGCGAGAGCGTGTGCGTGCGTGTGAGAGCAAATAAGTCAGCAGTAGTGGTTTTTCCTGCACATCCTCATCCTCAGCCGAGACTGAGAGGCCTCAGATGAGCCTCGGAGTGATCGGCTCGTACCTGAAGCACGTCATGCCGACATGCCGCAGCGAGAGATGGAGGCCAAGGTCGCCCACGCATCTTAGTTAAGCCTTGAGCACTCGCACTGTGCGAACCAACAATCGGGTTCGAGTCCTGCACTGGGGGGGGGACGCCGCCTGAGCAACGAACGACATTTATTGCGAGCAATTGCAAGCGTAAGATCTGTGTGAAAGTATAAGCATTTAGCTGAAGAAAAGCTGTAAATAGCAATAAATTCGCTGGATCGGACCGGAGGAGATTGATTGAACTTTTAGTATTTAACCGAGGTCTGTCTGTTTGTGTCTTGCCTACCGTCACGACATCGCAGAGTGTCCTTAGCAAATTTTAAATTTTCGCGAAGCCAGAAAAACCTTCCGATGACCCAAGTCTTACGGGAGAAGGTAGTTCTATATAAGGCGAGCCGTTGCTTCTTCAGTTCTGCGTCAGACGTCAAGCTCGCATGGTTATTTTAATAGCAATCAGCGATAGATCGATGCACTTTTTAGCGATTGGACTTCAAATCTGTTATTATCATTTGCATAAAGCTATACTAACGTAATAGATTTTCTCCTACAGTTTCATATATTGCATATTAACGCGTGGGTTTGAGTCCTGCTGTGGGTGATCACTTATCTCCGCTCCAAGCGGTGGTGATAGCCGTAAAGGCTCTTCTGTCGCTATGTAAAAGAGGTTTCTGAATCAGCTAGTATTTAATGTATACATGCATTGAAATACGTTACACAATATTGGGTTATGACCTTGCGGCTTGTGTAATCTAATCACCGGATCTCAAGCAATGGCCCGTGCAGGCAGCTGGCTTAGTGCTGGTTCCTCTAGCAGTAGGGATAGCTAGCCAAGCCACTGGGTTGCTCGGAACTCTGAGTACAGGTTTTTCAGTGTATCTTTGTGGATTTTCCCTCCCCGTATTACATCCATTCGTTTTGGATTGCCGTATTTCCAGACATTGGGGAAAATGTAACAATTACAACCATTGATACATTGCATATCTAGCAGACCTGCTGCACCAATTTCAGCTTCTCGTGCCCTCAGGTTCTGTATGCACAATAAATTCGCTGTTCCATTCCTCCACTTAAAGATTGTTGGTAACAGAAGCTTTTTTTGCGAAGGTCCGAGACTGTGGAACTCACTTCTACTATTCCTACGCAACGACAGCTACTCTCCTGCTGCCGACTATGGCTCATCCTCTTCAGCGACTCTGAGCCGCTACTTCCATGCGACGCACTACCCTAACTGCTCTATTAATTCAGCTATGCTTCTGAAATTCTCTTTGTCACGTGAGATGAAATCTGTTGGTTACCGGATGCATACTGAAAGCCGCTCAGGTTTTGAGGGAGCTAAGCAGGCAGACTCTCCTGCGTAACACCAACATAGACTCTGTGGCTTTGCGGAGTTACAGACGCAGATACACTTCGCTACATTGCAGCCTACTTGGACCGTTGCGGGTCGCTCATTTAACAGCAGCGTTGTAATGGTCCTTTAACGGGCTCATCCGCGTTAAACGAGGCTCGCCACTATCTCCTTTTCGAAAAGTCGTGTTATTTTTACAAGCCCCATGTTATCACATGAAGGAGAAAGTTTGTCTACAAGCGTCACCCGTCCTCTAAAAAATACCCCTCCAAGGAGTGCTCCGAGTTGAAGGCTCTTCGTTTACCGGTCAAAGTTTTGCGGACGCCAGGGCCGTATTCCTCGTTAATATGTCATTAGCCTCAGGTCATGTCCCAGCACCTTTCAAAAAAGCTGTAATCAGACCACTTCTTAAGAAAGCGACACTAGAACAAGAGAACTTGAGCAACTACCGCCCAGTCTCCCTTCTACCATTCCTATCAAAGACACTGGAACGGTTTGTGGAGTTCCCAGCTGAACTCATATATTGAAACTTCAAACCTTGCTAGTAAGTTCCAGTCTGGCTTTAGAGCTAATCACCCCACAGAGTCGGCATTGCTTAGGGTGTACAACGACCTCCTTAGGAATGCAGACATGGGTACAGTATCTCTGCTTGTTTTGCTCGATCTTTCGGCAGCTTTTGATACTATCGATCACCAAGTTCCTCTAGAGCGCCTCTCATCTCGCCTGGGCATTAATGGCACTGCTCTGCAATGGTTCAGGTCCTATCTCAGTGGGAGACTCCAGAGTATTGACGTGAATGGACAAAGATCATCCGAGGTGCCTCTGAGATATGGGTTCCTCAGGGCTCCGTGCTAGGTCCGGTTCTTTTCACGGTTTATACTGTGCCACTTGCTGATGTGATTGCCAAGCACAATCTAGGCTTTCACTTCTATGCGGATGACACTCAGTTGTACCTTTGCTTTGATCGCTCCCAGCCTTCGAGCACCTCAAATTCTCTCAACTCACTAGCTGCATGCATTGATGACATCCGCACATGGATGGCAGCAAATTATCTAAAACTAAACGATGATAAAACTAACTTACTAGTTATGGGCAAACCAAGTGTGATTCAGAAATTGGAAAGGCTAACACTCAAAATTGGCTCTGCCAGCATATCTCCTGTTGAATCAGCTCGAAATCTAGGTGGCATGTTCCAAAGTGACCTTTCGTTAGACGACCGCACCAGCTCCACAATCAAGTCTGCCTACTTTCAGCTTCATAACATTGCTAAAATTCGGGCTTGTTCAGATAAGGATACCACGTCCTAGTTGGTGCATGCATTTGTGGCATCCCGTCTTGACTTCTGTGACTCACTGCTTGCTGACCTACCGGCATGCGCAATCAGGCTCTTACAGCTGGTGCAAAACTCTGCAGCCAGGCTTGTCTGTCGTGAGCGTCGCACTTGCCGAATAAGCACTAATTCTCGCCGACCTGCACTGGCTCTCAGTCAAGCGACGGATCGACTTCAAGGTTTGTCCCTAACTTTTAGGTCCCTTCATTCTTTGGCTCCAGCCTGTCCCTTCATTCTTTGGCTCCAGCCTATCTCTCCGATCCACTCCCCCACCATGCCAAGCATCGTACCACCCGCTTTTTGGAATCCAACAGTTTACCAATTCTCGTACTAACCTCAAATCCTTTGGAGACCCTGCATTTAGTTTGTATGCTCCCAAAATACTTGTCTGATCGTGTTCAATCGGTGTCGTGTGGGGGTCAGGTCTCAGACATGAGAAGGGTCACCTGTGGAGTCCCTCAAGGGTCTGTAATCGGTCCCTTGCTGTTCTCCATTTATACACAACCTCTGGGAAAAGTGATTAAGGCCCATGGAATAGGATATCACTTCTATGCTGACGATACTCAGTTGAATTTGTCATTTAAACCGTCGGAATCTGCTGCAGCAACTGAGAAACTGAATGCTTGCCTTGCCGATATTCGATCCTGGATGTCGGAAAACTTCCTGAAATTAAATGACGATAAAACCGAACTACTGCTCATAGGACAACGTAAGCGTGTGGCTGGATTAAAAGGCTTTGCTATTCTAATAGGTGATGCTATTGTGCGACCTTCAACACGTGCTCGTAATCTAGGTGTCGTGTTCGACAGCTGCCTCAATTTCAAAAGCTTCATTCGGAAGACTGCTTCTACAGCTAGCCATCACATCCGATCCCTATCCAAGATTGGAAGCTGTCTCCCACAGTGGCTTGTAAAAAATTTAACTAGCTCTTTAGTTCTGTCTCGGCTTGATTATTGTAATTCCCTTTTGGCTGGGCTACCAAAGAAAGCTATTATGCCACTACAGCGGACTATGAATATGGCTGCAAGGCTGGTCTTCAAGTCCCAGCGGTTTGAGCACGTGTCACCTCTGCTGAAAGAGCTAGGATGGTTGCCGGTTGAGCAAAGGATACAGAGCAAAGTTCTTACGCTGACCCACAAGGCCCGCCACGGCTTGGCTCCTTCGTACCTAGCTGAACGGCTGCATCAGTTTCAGCCTGTCCGCGCCCTCAGGTCCTGTGTGGACAATAAATTAGCTGTCCCATTCCTCCGCTTAAAGACAGTTGGCGACAGAAGCTTTAGCTCTGCAGGTCCTCGACTGTGGAACTCGCTTCCACAATTCTTACGCAACGACATCTACTCTCCAACTGCCGACTATGGCACATCTTTTTCAGCGGTCCTGAACTGCTACTTCTATGCTAATCACTACCTCAACTGCTCTCTTAACTCTGCTATGCTTCCCACTTTCTCTTTGTTTAAGTCTGTTGGCTACCGAATGCGTACCGAAGGCCACTTAGGCTGTGAGTGCGCTATACAAAACTCTCCTGCGTAACACTCACTTGGTCTTCATGACTTTGTGGAGTTACTGACGGAGATACAAAGCCTGGAACTCACTCCCGATTTGCGTCACAACATCCCTTGACTTGACCACATTTAAAAAGAACTTGAAAACACAATTATTTAGGACAGCATTTAGTGGGTTCCTGTGATTCGTCCTTCATGTGCTTATGCGTGCTGTTATTGTGCATGCTGCCACTAAACACACTTGCATGCTGACCCTGTGCATGTCACCCCTAACCATGATATTCATGTTTTTAAGCAACCATGATATTACTAAAATTTCAATCGCGTTTCCCTTTTCAGCAAATGTAAAGCGCCTAGAAAGAGATTGGGTTCTCTGAGGGCGCTTTATCAAGTGCATTATTTTTATTATTATTCTGTCGCCACGTTAGGTAATTTTTCCATTTAAAAGCTTTAAAGGATCTCGTTAAGACCACATTAATCGGTTCTTTCGGATCAATTGAGCTCACGTTGAACAGAGAGGGTATCTTCGCAGCCTGTGAAGTTCTGACACGGTGAAACAAGCGGGCGTGCGAAGCCTCAGCCACGTTCGACATCAGCGATGTCGCCCCTCGGACGAAGTCTAGCTTTCACCTCCCTCCTTCCCGTCTTTCCCTTTCCCCTGCCGCCCTCTCTCTCTCTCTCTCTCTCTCTCTCTCTCTCTCTCTCTCTCTCTCTCTCTCTCTCTCTCTCTCTCTCTCTCTCTCTCTCTCTCTCTCTCCCTCTCTCTCTCTCTCTCTCTCTCTCTCTCTCTCTCTCTCTCTCTCTCTCTCTCTCTCTCTCTCTCTCTCTCTCTCCCCTCTCTCTCTCTCTCTCTCTCTCTCTCTCTCTCTCTCTCTCTCTCTCTCTCTGTCTCTCCGGTTCTACCTATTCGTTTGCTCCGAGCGTGGCTATTCGGAGATTTTAATTGCTCTGCGACTCGGCAGAAACTCGGTCGTTTTTATTCGGTGCTGCACGGAATGCATCGATTGGGACGCAGATTTTCCCAATTGGCTGTTAACCATGTTAAGATGCTTGGTACGTTCAGTTGATATGCAGCTTTCTAATTCGTCAGGGCTCGTCTTAGATGCAGTCAATATTAGCCTTTCTTCGTTACAACAAGCTTTCGCTACAAAACTCGTGCACTTTGAAAGAAAGTTTGTTAAGGAGTGAGAACATGTGGACAAATTTGGCAGGCATCCAAACAAAACTGTCGTAAGTACAAATGCTAGTCCTAAATCGCTTTTATATCTAAAGAGGTTATGCATTTGCCCGTTTTTTCATGAACTGGCCGCAGCCGTGCATTCCAGGCGAGCGCAGTAGTTGAACGCTAGAAGCTGGTTTTCCTCTGACTGCCGGTAACCCAAGTAAAGATACCGATCATCCAGCAGCACTAGCTCCGAAGAATAGCCTTTTAGCTTTAGCCACGCCGGTTTTCGAATAAATGATTCAAGTTTGGTTCTTTAACTAGTCGGCAGAGATTTGTGGACTGCATTATTATTATTGTAGGCAAGGAGGAGCTCCGAGGAGCTATTGCATTCCCCCAGTAGTCAGTCAGTTTGCGGCTCCTAAACAAGTCTGAAAATTAGTCCCTCAATAAGCTTAGCAGCTC
Source organism: Cristatella mucedo (assembly GCA_009760855.2). NCBI lineage: Eukaryota > Metazoa > Bryozoa > Phylactolaemata > Cristatellidae > Cristatella > Cristatella mucedo. The sequence goes on from WPIO01000017.1 coordinate 4,069,458, forward strand.
CGTGAGCTAAGCAAGAATCTAGCGATCGCGATCACTCTCTCTTGCTCTTTCTCTCTCTCGCTCTCACTCTCTGTCTGTCTGTCTGTCTGTCTGCCTGCCTGCCTGTCTGTCTGTCTGTCTGTCTGTCTGTCTGTCTGTCTGTCTGTCTGTCTGTCTCTCTCTCTCTCTCTCTCTCTCTCTCTCTCTCTCTATGTATCTATCTATCTCTATCTCTATCACTATCTCTCTGTAATAAAACACCTCACGCCACGTACCCGTCAGCTCCATAAGATAACCTAAATTTTAAAAATAAATTTACAGGACGAGCATTTGTGGCGGCAGAAGAATTCATGCATCAGAAAAACAAGCACAATACACGTGCTCAGCACCAGCAACTTGAGGCTGATAAACAGTCAAAACTTGGAATTTTCTCTCTTCGTACTTTACGTCATTTAATTCTCAGTTAAGACTCGTTCGTTCTGATCAGCTTACCCTTAACCCTAGAGAACTTATCTTCTGTTTTCGTGTGGGCTTTGCAGGCTAACCTGTGCATGCTTCATAATTCAGCTAATTTTACCAGCCAGAGGTTCTAATAACCAGTAGCCCTTAGTGATAATTGAATGGTTTTTATAATTGTCTAAGTAAAGATCGCCCAGGAGCTATTGCACTCCCCAGTTGTCAGTTTGCAGCTCCTAAAAAAAGTCGGAATATTAGTCCCTCAATAAGCTTAGCAGCTAGCCGTGAGCTAAGCAAGAATCTAGCGATCGCGATCGCTCTCTCGCTCTCTCTCTCTCTCTCTCTCTCTCTCCGTTTCTCCCTCTCTGTCTCTCTCTCTCTCTCGCTTCCTCTCTCTCTCTCCCTCTCTCGCTCTCTCTCTCTCTCTCTTGCTCCCTCTCTCTCTCGCTCTCTCTCTCGCTTCGCTCGCATGAGCAATTGGCGCTGGCGGCGTCTCGAAAGCGCAGATTGACGGGGCCTAGCTAAACCCCGCCATGTCGTCGTCGGTGGGCGTGACGAAAAATAATAGCGTCGCACACCCGAGGACTTGACCTCTCCGCCCGGTCGGTCATCGCTGAGCGTGATGCGCGCTCGAGGCCAACACCACACACTTCGCAGTGTACGTAGGCCCCGACGTGCACGGAGCGTCCAGCGGCCGCGTCTGCAGCCGACGACGCAGCGAGCCTCTGCACGCCGAACGCCGGTGCGCTCCCGCCATCAGCGGCCGCAGCTCGGGGGGGGGAGGCGACGGAGGTGGCTGTGGAGGCGACGGAGGCGATGTGCGCGCCCGCTCTGCGCTCTGCTGCCCTCGCTCGCCGCTCTCACCGCTCAGCGCGCTACGCCTCGAGTCTGCGTTCGCGCCAGCGGCTCCCGCATTTACGTGGCGCGATGGATGACGTTGAGCAAGCGAGACCGAGCGAGGAGACGCTCGAGCGAGACCCTGCAACGGAGGAAGAGTGCGAGAGTGGAATTGGAAGCGCAGCAGTTAAATTGAATGAGCGCAAATCTTCTCCCGCCTGCCCCCCCCCGGTCTAAGCACACGAGGTGAGGTGCTCTCTCGTCGCGACCCTGGTCGTGAGTTCGAATCCTGCTGAGGGCGGTCCTTAATTGTCCACTGCAAGCGGTGGCGATAGTCGCGAAGGCTCTTCTGCTGCTACGTGCATGTGAGGCTGTTAAATAAACTGACTTAGTATTTGTTGTCTCGTTGCTGTGGCCCGACATGCGACGCAACGGCTTGGCTCGATGCGCTGCAGTCCGGAAGCCCTGCTCAACGAGACCCGACGGCGGCATAGACGCAGGTGCGGCGACGCGACGGGTGGACGGCGAGCGCGAGCGGTCCCGCACAAACGCGACGCCGTTAGTGGCCGTAAATCTTTTGTCCGGCGCCCCAGGGGACACCCGAATCTCCATCATGGCGCTCCACAGCTCACTGCAAGAGGAGCTCTGCGAAAAAGAGCTGCTGCTGGTGGGGCCTGCGCGCACACGTGCAGCAGCCGGCGGGAGGGCAAACGTCAGAGGGCAGATGCCAATTTGCAGCCCCGCAGCACCACTTCAATCTGTTCGTTCCTTCGCTCCGATGCTCGTAGCGTTCACGGTGCATGCGACGTCTTCCGAACTAAAAGCCGTCGGAGAAAACGCGGCGCACGTCTAGCCGACGCTAGACGTCGTCGACGCGCGCGCATGAATATGTGCGCGAGACTTGCGCCGCGAAAATGAGATAAAGAGAGAGGTCCGCCTACTTTCTTGACAACGCCCGACTCTATATTCCACGCCTCAACAGCAGCCGCTATCCAGGTAGTACGCTTGGCAGGAAGCTGACTAATAATCGCATTAGAAATCTATAACATAAGACCCACGCCATAGACTTTGATGCATCCGGTTCCGATATGTAGTCGTAATTCAGGCACCGCTGGTAATGCCTAGCGACTGCCGTAATGTCGGTGAATTGGCTTTTTGTGCGCTTCTGAAATTGGCATGCTTGCCCGGCTGCTTAATTACAGCCAGCTTAAGAAGCCAGACAGCTTCCTTCGGACGCTAGGCCAGCCGCGAACCTTGAACAAGAGGCCAAGGTCACGAGCGAGAGGGAGTGGCACCCCCTAAAATTGTTAGAGTTTATGGTTAGCTGATTTAGCAACCTCCTTAAATAGTGACAGACGAATTTTGGCGGCTATCGCAGTCGCTCGCCTACTGCAGGACTCAAACCTACTAGCTGGGTCGTGAAGAGCGAGCACCTTACTCCTGGTTTTTAAGACCCAGGGGATAGCCGGAATAGCTAATACGGCATCGTTTATGCTTAGAGGAAGCCTGCTTTCTATTGTGGGCGTTATGCCCATAACAGGATATTCAACATGGTAGCAAGCATCTGTTTTTATTTGCGTTAAATACAATAAATGCGTTTGAGACATCTTTTTGTCTTAGGGTTTAGGATTGATAGTATAGAATTTCCATGTTATTGACTTTCGGGTTCAGTGTTTTGGGAATTGTACTAATTCAGGTGTAGGGTTAAGTTTCTAGCATGTAAGGTTTACAGTTAACGGTTAAACGAGAAACGCCTAACTGAAAAGATATCTCAAAACGTGTTTATTTAATGTAAAAATAACAGATGCTCGCTACCATGTTGAAAGTCCTGCTATGGACATAGCGGCCACTTCAGAACATTGGCTTTCTGCATGATTAACGACGCCGCATTAACTGAGCCGGACGGACCCCGCGAAATCCAACGCGTTGAGCAACATTCCGGACACCGCCCCCCGGCGGGACCCAAGCTGTCGACAGTGAGTTAAAGAAACCAGTCCAGATTTCCAGAAATCGGTCGATAGCGAGATTTCTAGGCATTGGGAGCCTACGAACTGAAAGCATGGTCTGACGAAGGAATTTATGTTGATTAGAAGCAAACCTTAATTACCCGAGTCAATAGATCTGGTGATGCGATACGCACTTTGGTGTGGAAGTGCCCGTATATCCAGAACGTAGGCCGGATCTAGAGAATGAAAGAACCTAAACTTGAGTGACAACAATTTGAATTTGATAAACTGCCTTATGGCGAACTAGTGCGGGTCAGTTGAAATGGTGTGACATGGCAATTGAACTTTCATCCCGACAGAAAGGTCTAGTTGCGAGTTCTGTACCTAATGCAAGTATCTTATTGCGCAGGCACTGAAAAACCTGCGAGTAGTGAGTTCCAGAAGTCTAGCCGGGCCTGTCTACGGCGCTGATAGACTGGTTGCTACTCCCAGTAAAGGATAATAGCTGCATGGGCTGCACCATCCTTATTTTCAAAGCTAATTAGCAGTAAGCAGTAAAGTTGTAGACACCCTCAAAAATTAGTTTCGGGGACTCCGGGAGTCCTACTATCCAGCCCACAGTGAGCCTTACATGTTTGCCTCGGCATGATAATTGTGCACTTTTGCCCGCCGCTGGCCTAAGCAGGAAACAATGCTTTTCAGCTGCTATTGGTTACTGCTTCTCTTGCAGCGAGTTGTAAAGTGCCCGAATAGAGGTTAATTTCTCTATGGGTTCTATAAAAAATATTATTAATTATTATTATTGTCTCTATTAACTTCAACTCCCTGGTCCCGGATATCAATAAACAATTAGATTCCGAAAAGCGAGTGATACGATGCTTAGTCTCACGATTCCCCTTAGTCGTTTTTTGTGTGGATCGCCCCGCTCGACATACTTGCTGCCACACGCCGTAGCTACATGTTTCGGATAACCAAAGATCCAGCAAAGCCGCTTCCGCGCCCTACTTTGAAAGGGATGTTCGGGGTACCGCCGTTGCCTATCCAGCGCAATGGCTGCGCCACGTCACCTCGGGTCTGGGCAAGTCGATTCTCAATACGACCTGAGAGACACGCCTCACTCGGCGAAATAGGCAAAATAAAGTTCCTAGACAACTCAAACAAAAAGGGCAACTTCGCTTTGGTAAGCGAGCACGCTTCCCGCAGCTGCTGCTCGCGTCATCGGACAGGCCCGCAACAAACGCACATTCCAGCGAAGACTCGAGGGTGGGGGGATACCCCCCAGATCAGGGGAGAAAACCAGCGGAAGCTGCCATCGCGCAAGCGTACGGATCAGCAAGCGCGACCCCGAATCCGATCGAGGTCAGCGACGCAATCGCTCAATATGGCTGGGTGGAGCCTACGCCCGTAGGTGTTGCAAGTCTTGCTCTCGCCGCCGCCGCCGCCGCAGCCGCACTCAGGTTTCCCAACAGCGACCGAGTATGCGTCGGCTATGGTCGGCCGGACCCAGGGAAAGCCAGGACGTCGGGCTGGGCAGAGCCGACGCGCCGGTCGCTTCGGACGACGACGACGACGAGGACGACGACGACGACGAGGAGGAGAGCGGCAACAGGCCGCCGCCCGAGCTGCTGGGCAATTTGAGCAAGTGGACAAATTACCTGCACGGCTGGCAGGAGCGCTTCATCGTTCTCCGGAGCGGCACGCTGTCCTATTTCAAGTCGGAGACCGAGCGGAGCTTCGGGTGCCGCGGCTCCGTGAGCCTGGCGAAGGCCACCGTCTCGGTGAGAGTCGCCGCCGCCGCTCGCGACGGCTCGACGCGGCGCCGCTCCTGCCGCCGCCGAGCCGCCGGCTTGCGCGCGCGGTCCGCGCTCGAGTTCTATCGCGCCTGACGCCGCCGGCCGGCTGCCGGATGATCGGCGGCGGGGCGTCGCCCGCCGGTCAGACCGAGTCGCGACCGTGACCGCGCGCACAGGGGGGGGGGGAGAGGCGCAGGCAGCAGCTGCAGCTCGCCCGACGGCGGGGGGGGGGGGGAGGGAAGGGGATAGAGTCGGCCGTCCAGCGACGCCGCAGCAACGACGCTTCGCCCGAGCCTCCGGGCCGGCGCAGGGTGCCTGCCAGACGCCTCGAACCCGTTCGAGCGCAGGGCCGCACCTGGCGATTTCAGGTGCCGAGTCGTTTTTGAGCATTCGACTGCGTTCCGGTGCGAGGGGGGGAGTGGTGGACTGTGCTGCTGCTGCTGCTGCTGCGCAGACGCCGTCGAATCGAGCTCCTGCTGCTGCTAGCTAACGCAGCCCCTGTGACCCCCCTCCCCCGATGAATGGGTGCCATCGCTTGCTCGCTCAACCATCTCTCAGGTCCCGCCGAGAGTGACCGACCGGGAAGCAGAGCTGGCGCTGCCTGTACTTCGGCACTCGCAGGCGGCCATTTAAATGTTATTGTCAATGAGGCCACACGGCACGGCAATCGCGGCTGGTTAATTTTCCGACTGCACCCTGTGCCGGTGAATTCTAGGCCGATAGCCCGGTGGCAAAGTTGCACCCACAGCACGAGTGGGGTTCGGGCACTGCAGTAGGCAATGCTTTATTGCCCCACTGTAACCGGCTCCTCTCTTCCTCGACTGCCCTAATGATGGAGCTAGGCTTCTCACTTTGTCTCAGTTTCGTGAGATGAAGTCTCTTGGTTACCGCATGCACACCAAACGTCGCATAGGACAGACAGAGAAACACAGACACATACATACGTGCATGCATGCACTTAAGCACAGAAGTATCGGCAAGGTGGCTTGAAATGGCTATCAGACCCAAAAACATCTGATTCTGGTATGCAAAACGTTACTGCAACCTGCTGTAATCAGGCACAACAGATACGCTAAATGTATGTAAAATGTAAGCTAAGTTTTAGTTCAAGTTTGTCAATTTGTAGTCCTAAAATGAAGTAACACCACCGAGATAACAAATGCTCTATCTGAACCGCTCTGGCATAGAGCAAGCAAGGCCTTCACAAACATCTGGCCCTATCAGTCTCCAAACTTCCTGCAGTATTTGGAGAAGCAAGCCTTCAAATCTGTTACAACCCACCTGATCTCTGAGCATTCTGTCCACTTCACCCCCGAAAAACACTAAATGGGATTCAGGTCTGAAGATTGACTTGGCCACTTGGTTAGCTTAATGGCTCTCAACTAAAGTCAACAGTGGTTCGGAGAAAATATTCAACACCCCCAGATGCTTGCCTAGGCTCATAGCCTTGTTTGGAAAGAAAATGATCTCCCCGAAGGTCATTGCACTAGGTACTGCAACGTTCTGGAGTAGTTCTAAATAAACTTCTTGGGTCATGATGCCAGGTATCTGCTTCAGATTCAATTCCAGAGCATGGCCACTTTGCCCCCTCGATTTCGTGTCTTCTGAAGGCAATCATCATTGAAACTTTCATTGGAGTGCTGTATGCATTTTCAGCTACCACAAACGGCAAATTAAATCTCATCGCCCCATTCGTGTTTGTTTGGCTCATAGTCATCGTGGGTCCAGTGTGCTCTTGCCCTAGCTCACTTCAAACTAGCCACTATATGCTTGATTGACAGAAGTGGCTTCTTTTTGCATTCTGAGCTAACGCACCCTGTTAATTTAGTCAGCGCCTAATCATAACCCTACCAACTAGCTTCTCAGTGGCAGCCTGAAAGCTTCGAGCACGAACGTTCACAGGGGTGGATGAAATGATGCCTTAAGCTTTACTCTGAATCAGTCTGTCCTAGTGGGTATAGTGATATGTGGGCAGTCCGGTCTCTTTACATTATCGATGATGCCGGTCGTAGCCTTCTTCAGGCTGTGCCTCAACGAAGTCTCACCAATTCGAAATTGGATAGCAAATGCAGCGTTAACAAGTGCCGTTTGGCACAAAGCTCACCATTGGCTCTTCGTAAAAGATATCGACAAGATATTCCTAGGCAAATTGCCTATATAGCAATTTGCAAATTCCTAGGCAAATTGGCAAGCGATAGGGTGGTAGGCTAGAAAATTAGCATAGTGCCGGTGCTCTCTAGTTTTCATAGTAGTGTGCATGTCTAAGTACCTCCAAGTAATGACGATACAGTCATTGTCAGGGTGCTGTAAAATAGGGAAATGTGCCTTTGTGCATTTGTTAATGATTTTAAAGCTCGAATATGCTATCTCTTATTATTTTTCTGTTGTGTACCCCGGTTTATGAAAATGCCATTGCAACAACCATTATGTTAATTAGGTGCATTTGTTCTTTGCACTTCAGTCGAATGTTTTGCGATTGAATGCCTACAACTCGTCATAAACTAGGGGTCGCGAAATATTAATGCTCTCGATCGATTGCACGTACATCTGTTCATGCATAAATACATGCATACATACACACGTGCATACATGTGTGCTTGCATGCATACATGAATGTGTGTGTGTAGACATACATACATGCACACACACACACACACACACACACACACACACACACACACACACACACACACACACACACACACACACATACACACACACACACACACACACGTATATACACCTTGCTAGTAAGTTCCAGTCTGGCTTTAGAGCTAATCACTCCACAGAGTCAGCATTGCTTAGGGTATACAACGACTTACTTAGGAATGCAGACATGGGTAGAGTGTCTCTGCTTGTTTTGCTTGATCTTTCGGCAGCTTTTGACACCATCGATCACAAAGTTCTTCTAGAGCGCCTCTTATCTCGCCTGGGCATCACTGGCACTGCTCTGCAGTGGTTCAGGTCCTACCTCAGTGGGAGACTCCAGAGTATTCACGTGAATGGACAAAGATCATCTGAAGTACCTCTGAAATATGGAGTACCTCAGGGCTCAGTGCTAGGTCCGGTTCTTTTCACGGTTTATACTCTGCCTCTTGCTGATATGATTGCCAAGCACAATCTAGGCTTTCACTTCTATGCGGATGACACTCAGTTGTACCTTTACTTTGATCCCTCCCAGCCTTCGAGCACCTCAAACTCTCTCAACTCACTAGCTGCATGCATGGATGACATCCGCACATGGATGGCAGCAAATTTTCTAAAACTTAACGATGACAAAACTAACTTACTAGTTATGGGCAAACCCAGTGTGATCCAGAGATTGGAAAGGCTGACTCTCAAAATTGGCTCTGCCAGCATATCTCCAGTTGAATCAGTTCGAAATCTAGGTGTCATATTCCAAAATGACCTCTCGTTAGACGACCATATCAGCTCCACAATCAAATCCGCCTATTTTCAGCTTCATAACATTGCTAAAATTCGGGCTTGTTTAGATAAAGATACCACATCTAAGTTGGTCTATGCATTCGTGACATCCCGTCTCGACTTCTGCAACTCACTGCTTACTGGCCTACCAGCATGTGCGTTCAGGCGATTGCAGCTGGTGCAAAACTCTGCAGCTAGACTTGTCTGCCGTGAGCGTCGCAGTTGCCACATTACTCCACTTCTCGCCGACCTGCACTGGCTCCCAGTCAAGCAACGGATTGACTTCAAGGTTTTGTCGCTTACTTTTAGATCCCTTCATTCTATGGCTCCAGCCTATCTTTCAGATATATTACCCCATCAGGCCAAGCATCGTACCACCCGCTTTTCGGAATCCAGCAGTCTAGAAATACCTCGTACAAGCCTTAAATCCTTTGGAGACCGTGCATTTAGTTCGTATGCTCGCACAGCCTGGAACTCCCTCCCGACCTGCGTCAGAACATCCCCCGACCTGACCACATTTAAAAGGAACATAAAAACACACCTATTTAGGACAGCATTTAGCGGTTCCCTGTGATTCGTCCTTGATGTGCTTATGCGTGCTGACACTGTGCATGCTGCCACTAACCACATTTGCATGCTGACCCTGTGCATGTCACCCCTAACCATGTTATTCATTTTGTTTGTTTTTCAAGCATGATTTTACTTACCATTCAATTGCATTTCTCTTTGCAGCAAATGTAAAGCGCCTAGAGAGAGATTAAGTTCTCTGAGGGTGCTTTATCAAGTGAATTATTATTATTAATATTTATATCTATATACATACATGCGTACATACATACATACATACGCACATACATACACACATACATACACACATACATACACACACACATACACACACACATACACACATACATGCACACATACATGCACACATACATGCACACATACATACACACATACATGCACACATACATGCACACATACATACACACATACATACACACATGCATACACACATGCATACACACATGCATACACACATGCATACACACATGCATGCACACATGCATGCACACATGCATACACACATGCATACACACATGCATACACACATGCATACATACATGCATACATACATACATACATTCATACATACATACATATCCAGATGTTTAAATTTGTGGATGAAACAATAAACAAGATTTGGCAGCATGGCATCCATTGCCCGAGGTAGTCGCCTCATAACACGAGGCTGTGCCTATCAGCCATCGGTGTCGCATGTTGGGTCCACCTAGCCGTGCCACATGATGAGCACGGCCATCCTGCTCACTTTCAGGCAGCCGAGTGTTCTTTGGGATGTGGCAACCGTGCCGTCTTAGCCCAGCCGTGAGGGCCACGCAATAGGCTTCTTGCAATGGCTCTTCTCTGTGTAGATCCTGTAGATTTCATCGTTAAGTTTGGGTTGTGTCTGGCCGAGCAATTGCCTCTCAGCTCAGGGGTTTGGCTGCAGCCTGCATGACTCTGGCCGGGTACGTTTGCATTGCATAAACGTTTGCAATTACCGATAGGGAGAATGGCGCATTAGGTAGGGTTGCCTTTGGCTTGAACAAAGTCGTGCCTGGGTTTTACTCAAAAGTTATGCTCGCACCTCATCAGGGATTTCTCATGCAAACGTAAAAGAGTCCTGCTTGTAGTTCGTCGGATTTTTACATCAATCTGGAGCCCTTGTTACTTCTATCCCACTGAAGTTTAAAGTTGATGTAGCCTCTCTTTACTGATCAAGGCTCTATATTCTGCCGGCCATACACCCTAATGTGGTTGCAAAAGCAACTGCTGTGGGCTCAGCTGCACCGCTGCTCGCCGGCTCGTCTGGCTCCTTAAACCGGCTTACTCTTTTATGCTAAGGACAGGACGGACCGAAGTGACCCTGCTGAGCAGTGGATTATAATATACTACAAGGTTGTATGGGTTTATTCAGTATGCTTGCAAGCTTGCATGGGTTTGGCTGGCATTCTTGGAATCTGCAAGTCAATTGCTGTCTTGTCGTTAGCAGGAACTGACAAAAAGGATTTTTTGTGAATCAGCTTTGGGAATGTTTTGTTTCTCGATAAGGTCAGCGGGCTAGTAGCAAGTAACTTAGCTGTGGAATCCGGGTTGCGTGAAGCTCACATTTAGGCATCGTCGCTGGAGTGATACAGCCTTATTTTCTGCTATTTGTGCTGTTCACTAGCTGTGGTTGGCTGGCTTGCTTATCTCCACATGTTCATATACGCTTGTACGTGCGGTTGCTGGCAAGGTACGTTTGCAGTGTGCTTGCCCACTTTTTGAGGTCTGGCATTTTAGGAAGGCAGCCTGTGTTCTTGCATTAAGGTGCTTCTATCTGACGAACTTTAGACAGCTTACTTGCTCAACCTGCTGTTTTGTTCCTGCTATTTTACTATTGTTGATTGAAAACGAGTGTTATAATATCTTTTTGAGCGAATGTCAAGAAAATACCTATACAATTGATCTGACAAACGACTAATTGTTAAGGATACCTTACAAAAGACTACATTTTAGAAATGGGGTCGGGAGTTCAAACGGCTTCTACATAAAATAATTAATATGCTAACCATTCCTAACCTCGATATGAGCCAAAAGCGGCATGTCTACAAATAAAAATGTACCGATCTCTGCTTCACATGTCACTTGCATCCCGACTCGTTGAACCTTGGTAGACCGAAGTACGTGTATGAAGCTTGTTGAGGTGCATTCTTGTGACTTTTTTACAACCTCATTTACAGTGTAGCATGATGTATTGTACATTCCATAAATTGGGTTATACTGCACGTATCAGACTGAAACTTGACATTCAAGTTCAGCTCTGCGTGTACCACAGCATTCTAGAAAATATTCTGATTTCGGTTGGATAGAATTTGTTGTAAACGTCATCAAACGTACGTGCTTTATTTTTTGCAGTCATGGACATATAACAATGTTCTCGTTGAATTTATTAAGATGAGCATCTAGGATAAGGACATCCTGGTGAGCCGTAATGGCTCACTAGGTAAGGCGGTTGCCTTTCATGACCTCAGCCCCGAGGTCGTGGCTTCGGATCTTGTGGTGGGCGATCCTTTATCACCACTGCAAGCGGTGGTAATAGCCATCAAGGCTCTTCTGTTGCTATACAAAAAGAGGCTGTTCAATTAATTTATTTATTTCACCTGAAGTCTATTGTGCAGGAGTTCAGCAAAGTCTCAACTAGCTCTACATATTTTCCACATTGTGTCTGCCCAGGAAGTTCTGAACCACTGCAACAAAGCTACTCCCTGCTGCTTTCTCCTTACTATCGAGCTTCTTGGGGAAATCATTGCTCTAAATTATTATCTTCATCTTGTCCCCACAAAGATGCCTGCTTTGTATGACCTGTGCCTCAGACAGCTTAGGAAGAAGTTTTGATGGTACTTTAAGACAGCAGACTCCTTATCTAGAGCTGTGCCAAATTGTTTCATTCGGCCCAATTTAATGTGCTGTAGTGGCACCAGTGGCTTGCAGGAGTCCACCAGTGGCTCTCACTTGACATGGTTGCTCTCCATGGAGAACTCTGGTCAGCTGGGCTAAATCCAGGCAAGGGTAGTGACCATGATGGTCCATGCCGTCTCAAAGACAACGATAACAGAAAATTTGGTCGAAGAGCCCTACAGACCGATAAGGAATTCAACCACTTTGAAGTCTCCAATGACCTGTTTTAGCAAAGCTCATAGTACTTCAAAGCATCCAGCAAGGCCTTGGTCCTGTTGTAATCCTCCTAGAGATGCACCGAGTGAGCCAGAGGACGAAGCGGGTACTGTAGAGCTGCTTCCACATAGTAGTTTCTCGACCTTCTTGATAAATTAGCTATAAACATGGCAGAATGCATCTTCCAGGTGCATTCAACCTTTTGATGTCATCTCAGGAAAATGCACATCTGTATCCACTTAGTCAGCTACAGATTTGATTACAGATTGGATTGGTGCGCAAAAGACTCTTTTGTTTAGACTCTTTATATTGCTGGAAATTATTTATAATTAAGGCATTAGTGATTGTGACATATAAATAGATAGAATCACTGATCAATACTTTTCCTCAACAACATCCTCTAGTGATCCAAATTAAAGGTAGACACATCAAATACTGAACTGCTTTATGTTTTTATGAAAATTTGAGTTTGATTGCAGTATGGTTTGCTAGTATGATTATGTACAAAGATGCATTTTATATAAAAGCAAGATTTTGTATCAAACACCAGACTTTTGGCCGTAGCTACATCTGCAATGTTTTGGAAAATACTACACACTGCAGATTTATCACTGTCCTACTCACAAGAACAAAGTTTATGGAGAACATTATCTATTTTCTATACTGTTAAGGCATATGCCGAGCTGGTTCGGTCCAGTGGTCAAGGTGCTCGCCCCCACCAAGGTCTTGCTGAGGTTGTGGGCTCGAGCCCCGAGGCACATGTGAAGCGCCTGAATAGAGATTAAGTTCTCTTGGGGCGCTATATCAATGAATTATATTTATTTATATTTAAGCAATTGCAAAATAACACTACCCAGGCATATATTTAGAGAAAACGTTTGTCGTTTCGTGTCATGTACTACTTAACTCGCAGGTACAAGCATTTGGTTGGCCAGCAGCATTACAGCGTTGGGACTGGTAGCATTGAACACTCTAGAACCGTGGATTAGCAGTACAACATCAGGTGCTTATAAATAATTTCTAGCCATAATAATAATAATAATGATATGGCATTTTTGTAGCATCCTAAATGGACTATATCTCCTTCAAGGCACTTAAAATATGCTGCAAAGAAAGCATGGCGATTGTTGGTGATAAAAATCAAGAATAAGCATTCAGAGTACAGTTCACACGGACAGAGCAAACGGTGTGCAGAATTGGATTTTTCAGATTTTTTTTAAATATCGTCAAGTCAGGAAATTTCACGTGTCAAGAGCCAGGATTGAGAGCATACGAAGTGAAAGCACAGTTTCCAAAGGATTCGAAGCTGTCAGAGGCACAGCTAAATTACCTGAGTGTGAAGAATCGGTGGTGTGACCTGAGTATGACGAACTGATTATGCAATGCCAAGCCCGACAAGGAAATATTTCCAGCTGGTAGGCCCGATCAAGAGAATGAAGAGACCTAAAATTTAGTGACAGAAAGTTAAAGTCAATTCATTGCTTGATGGGGAGCTAGTGCAGATGGTGGACAAATTATAACGTTCCCGACAGACTAGCCTGGTGGCAGAATTTTGCACAATCTGTAAGGGGCTTCTTCCACAGACAGGAAGGCTTGCAAATAGTGAGCTGCATCAGTCTAGTCGGTAAGTCACAAGTGTATGGCCCGAAGTATCCTTATCTAAGCAATCCCGGCTGAAAGTCGACTGATTCGACTGTAGAGCTGATATAGGCATCTAGTGAAAGGTAATTTTGAATTAGGCCATCCACATTTCGTGTCGTAGCTACAGGAAGTGTGCTGGCTGAGCCCATTTTGAGGGTTGTGCTTCCCAGTTTTTGAAGAACATTAGGTATACCTATACCTATGTAGTTAGTTTTATTGTTATTCAATTTGAGAAACTTTGCTGCCATCCTTGTGCGAACGTCAGTAGTGCATGCTGCAAGGGAGTTACAACAACCATACCGCTTAACGGTGGAGATTAGTACCTCAACCGTACACAAAATGACCATAGCGACATAGCAACACAGGGATTAAGTGGCTAGGCCAGCCAAAAATGACGTGACCCAAGCATGATGCAAGCAATGAAGCTCTGATATGACTGTATAATTACATATTTATAGTGAAATATCTTGGTAAAAAATTACATTAAGTGTGTAAATACATGATACAAGTAAAGTCACCATGTCATTGCACTAGGTAACATTTCAGTTTTTCCTCCTTGCGTAGAAAGTATGTTTTCCTATCCCTTATACCTAAAATAAAAAATGGCAGTTCCACACAAAATTTGCTTCTTTGGTCAGGACAATATTTTGAAATTCTCCCATTTTTCTGTTAGATACGTACGGCAGCAGCTTCACTTATATAGCGTTCGTTCTGTAGCTACCCAAATTAGTTAGGATTAGGCAGCTATAAAGCTATAGAGTAGTAAGGTGGATGCTTTTCACGATCTCGGTCTCGAGGTCGTAGGTTCTGATCCTGCAGTGTGCGATCCTTTATTGCTGCTGCTGCAATCAATCGTGATTTTAAATTTATTTGTGTGATAGCTGTAAAGGCTTTCCTGTCACTATACAAAATAGGCTAATCAATCAGCTAGTATTTTTTATTATTTTATCCATTGAAGTGTAACAGTACATGTGCCTTAAACGAAATTTTTAGTTAGTGTAATTGCAGACTAAGAGAATAATGAATAGCCATATTTCATTAGCATGGCATCAAGAGGTTGCTTGCATCCAGCATCATGCAATTTGCTAGGTGTGTGGACAATTTACCAACACAATAGCAGAAAATAGTCTGTGAGCATGTATCAGTCTAAAAGCATTTGTGAGATGTGCGTTACCTATAAATCCTGCTTTGTCATGCCTTTAGGGAGAGGATCAAGGTAAGCTCTTAGCACTTCATTTCACACATGCGAACACTGCATACTACCTCTAGTAGGTTAGATGAATAATAATTGTTGGTCGCTAGATGAAAATTCTTGCACGTTGTAATATAATTCCATTATGTCGATAGGCTGGTACAGGGGAGAAAACGAACTATGAAGTTAGCTATGCCAATAATTTGGCAGAAACCGACTGACCTCTCAAGCAACTGGTACTTCTGCATGCCGGACCCTCCTAAACATCGAACTGGCCAGGGCACGCCTGCCTCCATGTTTGCACACATTCCTTCATCCATCACCCTTGTACCATGCTGCCTGCCCCCAGCTCCTGGCCCTCACCTCCGGAGAGGGATCTTTGATCTTGAGGAGAGAGCAGCAAGTCAGACAGTGAGGAAGATACTGCAGATCCAGATTCCATTTTCACAGATGCAGCTGCAGAGAGACCGCCATACTTCCCAGAAAGTCCGCAACCATCTGATCAGATATTTGGGTCTTATCGTGTCTAATGCTGAGCTTCTGGCATCTAGGTTTAAGGAGTGGAACTTATTGGACTAAAGTGTGAAAGTAACAGATCAAATGGAGCATCATCAAATTTTCCAACTTCTCCACTCGGCAAGATGGTCTATGTTTCCTTTACAGCATATGTGAATTGTCTAGTGTGTTAGTGTGTGAGAGAGACAAAGAGAGAGAGAGAGAGAGAGACAGACAGACAGAGACAGAGGGAGACAGAGAAAGAGAGAGACAGAGAGAGAGACAGAGAGAGAGACAGAGAGAGAGACAGAGAGAGAGAGAGAGAGAGAGAGAGAGAGAGAGAGAGAGAGAGAGAGAGAGAGAGAGAGAGAGAGGCAGGGAGAGACAGAGAGAGGGGGAGATTGAGTTCTCTAAGGGTGCTATATAAGTATATTATTGTTAGTAGTAGTATTAAAAGTGTGGCACGGTCTATTCGAGGTCAGAGCAACCTGAGTGAATAGGGCCTTTTCTCAGATAGTTCGTTCAGGAGCCTCAAAGCAGTGCTGTTTCACAACGGGAACAAGTGCCCATCTCCTTGTAGCTCAGTCGGTGCACCTCAAACAGGACAACACCTGTGTCAAGATGTTGCTTAGTGCCTTGAAATATGGTGACTATAGCTGGTAATTCATTGGAAACTTCAAAATTGTGTCATTCATGAGGTTAGTTTCACGAAGTGGTCCTTGTTTTCTTTGCCTGCATGACAGCCGGGACACTAAGCCAGACTATCACAAAAGGGACTGGTCACAGTGGACTTAGTTTTATATAGAGAAGAACAATAGTTCTATATAGAGAAGAACAACATCAAATGGGATCTGCTTGTAGATCCTGGGAAGGTACTGATGCTACCACTGCAAATCAAGTTAGGTCTCATCATGCAATCTGTTACGGCTCCGAACAGTCTAGTATCTTCGTCGGACCACAGGTAAAGAAGATAATAGAATGTGACGAATTCACCAAGAAGCTGAGCAAGATGGAGAAAACGGTTTGGAACAGCTTGCTTGCAGCGATTCATGGCATTATTGGCAATCACGGGGCTGAAAACGATGAGCATGGTTTTTGCTCTTATAAAGAAATGTGCCAAAATGGGATTCGCAATGTCCTCAAAGTCCACTTACTTGATGGTCATATTGACAAATTCAAGGAGAACGTGGAAGCTTATCCAGAGGATCAAGGTGAGTGCTTTCACCAGGATAAACTCTACGTCGAACGTCGTCACCAAGGACAGTATAACAAAAATATAATGGCGACTATGTCTGAGGCTTCTTTGAGAAAGCAGTTTCAATTTTTGTTGCACTCTAGAACATCTACTCATTTCTGAACCCTTTCGAGTGCTCATTTTGTATGACCAGAGTAAGTACATGTTAACCTTAATTCGCCTCCCGTTCTTTGTGACTAAATGTGAATCACAAGATGCGAATTCGTCAGTTTTCTCACTGGAAATTGGTTAATTAAAATTTAATCACAGTCCTTGTCGGAAAAGCAATGTTATTATGGAATAATAGCCATTCTTTATATATCTGATGCATAACCAGTAGGGAAAAAAATAGCTACTACCCGGCGACAAAAATTCTGTTACAAAATGTGAGTACAAGTAATATTATTAATAAGCCTGCTTAGTTCTGTAGCCCTGAAAAGCTCGTACTTCCTGGTGGTGGGCATGGTCTCCAGGGTCAGGTATTTCCACTTGCTTTGCCTTGCTTTTCTGTAATCCCCAAATAAGCAAAACCTAATGCCAAACTTTCACTGTAGAAATTTTTGTCGACCCCAACCATTTATTAGGTTGGAAAATCCTAATGGTGCATTAGCCTATCACGGCAGTCGATGGAATCCGGCTATTAGGCAAGTTAGCCTTATTAATGTTATGTAATATAAAGTATCTTCGTCTGTAAATCCATGAAGCCACAAAGAGTAAGTGGGTGTTGTGCAAGAGAGTTTTGTCTACAGCACTCAAAGCCTAAGCAGCTTTTAGCATGCACACGGTTGCCAACATACTTCATCTCTAGAAACAAAGCGAAAGTGACAAGTATAGCTGAGTCAGGAAGGCAATTGAGTGAGTAAAAAAATAAAAAGTAATATCTTAGTTGATTGAACAGCCTCATCTGTATGACAGCAGAAGAGCCTTATCGGCTAACACCAACACTTGCAGTTGGCAATCAAGAATCGCCCAACTGAAGGATTCGAACCTACCACCTCGGTCACGAGGCAGTAGCAGCTCAGGACGGCTGGAAAGCATGTCATAGTCGGCAGCAGGAGAGTAGATGTCGTTGCATACAAAATGTTCCACGGTCTAGGACCTTCAGAGCAAAGGCTTCTGTCGCCAACAGTTTTTAAGCTTAGGAACTTAACAGCTAATACATTGTCCATGCAGGACTGAGAGCACGAGAACTCTGAAACTGGTGCATCAGTTCAGCTAGGTATGAATGAGCCAAACCATGGCGGGCCTTATGGGTCAGCATAGGAACTTTTTTACTGTGTATTCGTTGATCATCCGGAAGCCGCCGAAGCTCTTTCAGTAAAGCAGACACGGCTGAACCTGTGGGATTGGCTAACTCGCCTAACAGCCATATTCATCACCAGTTGCAGTGACCTAATCGCTTTTTTTAGTAGCTCAGCCAAAATGAAATGGCAATAATCTAGATAATACCAGGGACCTAGTTAAATTTTTGCAAGCCGCTGTGGTAGACATCCTCTAATCTTAGACAGGGATCATACGTGATGGCTAGCCGTGGAGGCAGTCTTCTTAAAATGAAACTTTCAAAATGTAGGCATTTGTCAAAGACGACACCTAAAGTCCGAGCTCATGTGACGGTCACACAACACTGTCACCTATTGGAAGAGCAAAGTCTCCTAGGTCCATGCTTGGGGTGTCCTACGAGTAGTAGTTCGGTGTTATTCTGGTTTAGTTTAAGGAAATTGCCCGACATCCAAGATCGAACGTCTCGAAGGCAAGCATTCAGTTTATCAGTTGCTGCAGCAGATTCCGATGATCTAAACAACAAGTACAGTCGAGTGTCTGAGCATAGAAGTAATAGGTGATCCCTTGGCCTCGATTAATTTTCTCAGATGTTTAGTTTAAATGGAGAACAGCCAAGGACTGAGAACGGACCCCTGTGGGACTCACCACGAGTGACTGGTCTGGCATCGGAGGACTGACCACCACAAGAGACGGATTGAATACGATCAGATAAGTAGGATTTGAACCATGCCAGTACCTTGTCTGCCAGACCAGTCGTTATTCTCAATCGTTCAAGTAGGATATCTTGATCAATAGTGTCGAATGAAGCTGCAAGATTCAGTAGGACCAGGGCAGTGACATTTCTGTCATCACTGCTGCAGAGGATGTCGTTGGTTACACGGAGGAGAGCAGTTTCAGTGGAGAGGGTGTTGCTTGAATCGCTACCGAAATTCTTTTCAATGTTTGCTTCATGCTGCTTAGCAAAAGTCTTCTTGAGAATCTTTGATAAAAGGAAGAAGGGAAACTGAGCAATAGTTTCCCTCTTCTTTCAAACTCCACCATTGGTGTGGTAGCCTTCAGCAAGGTGACTGGTCTGTCCGATGCCTGCTCGTTATTGCAACACAGCATTCGAGTTTCTCAGTAAGCGCCAGCCCGGAAAAGCCTATTCGGTACTTGGGAAATGCAGTGCCTCGGCGTCAGCTTGATCTGCTGGTTTTTACTCCAGAGACCTTGCACCGATTCGTGGGGTACCCCATACTTTCAAGGCTCCTCGGACGGCTACTAACGTCACCTTCTCGTAGGAAGAAATACGACAGATCGTTGATGTTATTGCAGGCAGCCGCACAGTTCAGCTGTCATCGGCCTATACAGCTGATAACTGGCAAGGGTCTGCACAGTGGTAGCAGTCTGCATAGGCAAGTGCTAATCAAAAGCAGAGCAAATCTCTAGGGTACTGTATAATGTTCCAACCGAGATGCAACATGGTGTTGCCACGCTATGTGTTTTTGCTGTGACACGTAGTAGCCAAAATCACCAGCCATGCCTTGCTATGCCTTCTGGAATGCTTTGTATCGTAATGTAATGTATCTCCGTCTGTAACTCCACAAAGCCACAAATACTATGTGGGTGTTAAGCAGGAGACTTTTGTATAGCATGCTCACAGCTTTCGGTACACATTCGGTAGCCAACAGACTTCGTCTCACGAAACAATAAAAAAGTGAGCAAGTATAGCTGAGTCAGGAGAGCAGTTGAGATAGTGAGTAACATGGAAGTTGCAGCTCACGGTGACTGGAAAGGATGTGCCGTAGGCGGCAGCAGGAGAGTAGCTGTCGTTGCTTAGGAATGGTAAAAGTGAGTTCCACAGTCTAGGAACTGCAGAAAAAAGCTTCTGTTGCCAACGGTCTTTAAGTGGAGGAGTGGAACCGCTAACTTATTGTCTATACGGGACCTGAGGGTATGAGGAGGCTGAAACTGGTGCAGCAGTTCAGCTAGTTATGAAGGAGCCAAGCCGTGGCGGGTCTTGTGGGTCAGCATAAGAACTTTGCTCTTTATCTGCTGACCAACTGGCATCCATCCGAGATCTTTCAGCAAAAGAGACACATGGTCAAACCTCAGGGATTTGTAAACTAGCCTTGCAGCCATATTCATTTCCAGTTTCAGTAGCCTAGTTTTTCCGGTAGCCCAGCTATAAGGGAATTATAATTGAGGTGAGACAGAACTAAGGAGTTAGCTAAATTCTTCGCAAGCCACCGTGGAAGACAGTTCCTAATCTGATGTAGGGATCCGACTTGAAAAAGCTGTGTATTTATATTGCTATATTGGCCCTTAAAAGGTAGGCTTATATAGGTGCTTGGGTGGTTGACTCATTGTAAGAACTGCTGGAATTGAGGTCATAGGTGATACAATCTGCAGGTACCGTCAATGGTGTCTAGCTTCCACACTGCAGGGTGGCAGCCCTCTTGGTAATGCTACCCAGTTTGGCACCTGTATTCCCAGGCCTCGAAAAGCCGGATCAGCTGAATGCAGACAAAATGCAAATGGTCCGAAGTGGCAGTAGAAGGCAGTCCTTTCTACTGTAGCTTTGTTTCTGAAGACTGAGAGATTGGAGCCGTAAGCTGCTTAAAAAATTAGCTTGAGTATGTGGCTGCCACGGTGTGATGGTGATTCTTGGTCTGATCTTTCAATCTTTAGATTATAGAAACTTTAAGCTTCATGATTGCAGATTACTTCAGTATCCAGTTTGAAGTCTCATCCTTCAGACCTGGCACTCTTCAGTTTTTCAGCAGATTGTTCATTGCTGGGCTCTATTGGTCACGGGGCAAATGGCATTCGCTATGATCAGAGGAGGAGAATAAGAAGCAGAGGAGACACACTGTTGAATTCTTATCGTCATATTGTTTATAAACTCATTTTTGTATAACATTATTTCCGGTTTAATACTGCATTTAGCAATCAGAGTCAGAGAAAATGGAAGAACTAAACCTTCACCCAGTGGTCTATTTAAAAATGTTTCTAAAATGCGAAAGGTAGTGTTGTGACGAAGGCACGGAACACTTTAAAAAATAGTAGTATTGAGTTAATGTGGCATGTTTAATATAGAGATTCGAACTGGAGCGTCGGGTGGTCATGCCAGGCTCACGTGTGCAGTAGAATCGAGCCAGGGCACTGATATTGGCCATCGGTTACAATTGTTACTTTCTGTCACAGTTGCAAGCATATCAAGGTACTGTGGGCACCTTGGCAAGCCTCAGAGGCGTGTCTTCTCTTCTGCTTCTCACTATCTCTCGGTCTGCCTGCCTGCCTGCCTGTCTGGTCTGTCTCTTTCTCTCTCTCCTTTTCTCTCTCTCTCTCTCTCTCTCTCTCTCTCTCTCTCTCTCTCTCTCTCTCTCTCTCTCTCTCTCTCTCTCTCTCTCGCTGTCGCGCTCTTTTTTTAGCACCGGCTGGTGCAGCAGTGAATTGGTGGCTGGCAACTGTGGGCCTCCATGATCCCTTGCTAGCCACAAATGAAACAACAGAATTGGAATTCTGGAATGCTTGGAATGCTGCCTAGTCAGGTGGGCTCAAGTTGGTTGGGTGGTATGCTTTAGCAGTCTGCTACAAGGTGGAGGGCGGCAGATCGAAAAGAAAAGCTGTGTCGTCTCGGTAGCACTTCTGAAATGCAGACTTCAAGCCAACGCTAGCGACTGTGGCAGAGCAAGCTCAGTTCTCACCGTATGTGGCCTTCATTTCTTTGCAGCGACACCAGTTCGACGACTGCCGATTTGATATCGTCGTTAACGACTCGGTATGGTACATGCGGGCAACCAGTACTGAGGAGAGGCAGCAGTGGCTGGATGCTCTCGAATCTCACAAAGTACGTTCGACGCCCTTGTTCCTGCCACACGCTTTCGTTTTTTCCCTCACTCGACGGCCCAGTTGCTGGTGGCCTCTACCTGCGGTCGACCTTCTATTGCAAGATGTACAGCTTGTGCAAGTTGCTTCCATCTATGAATGTCGGGATCGGATCAGAGTTCTAATCGTAGCTTATGTGCAAGCTTAAGGATTTATAGAGCTCTGGCTTTCGGACTCCATGCTAGCACGGAGTTAGTTATCTTTCAAGTTACTCGTGTGGGAATCATGGGTAGCTCTTACATATGTAAAAAACAATACAGATCTATGGATGCAGCGATACAGCTGGTAGACGTTTGCTCAATGATTTGCTTAGTTTTTTGTTAATCTCATTCAGTGGTCTATGGAGGTCACTTCGTGTGTGGAGGTGGCAATTCAAGGCACCAACAGTAGTTCAATCGACATGTCTGATCTTCCTATCCCATATACCCAGAATCATTGCAACTGTCAATGTGCACAGTGCACAAGCTAAGTCTTCAAGGGTGACTAGTTACTTCGGTGAAAGCCTAGCACGTCCGAAAGGGTAGGCTTAATACGTCGTGGGCATTGCCAAGCAGTCACGAACCGACTTGGTCTGGTGGCAGGACTGCAACTAAGACCTCACCCGGCATGAAAACTGTATGGCGACCTACTGGACTGGATCAAGTGTGACAGCTGAGGAAACCTCTTTCGGTTGTATTGCACGGGCGGGTGCACACATCGAAGCACACTCGTCTTCTGTAATGCGAGCACCGCACTTTGTTGCCAGCGGTCTGTTGCCTCGGTATGGCTGCAGTGCTTGCATCTTTTTTGTGCCATAGCTATGCAATCGTCGTGGCTGCCGAACAAAGCCATCTCATAGGTGAGACATCAGTTGTTGCTCGGCACGCGTTGCCCTTTCTAGCACTTTTGTTCCGTGTTGTTGCGAGCGTGCTTTGTTTGTTAGCAGCCCACTTTTGCTCTGCCTAGTAAGGATGCAAGAGATGCCTTCCCCTTGCCGACCCCTCCCAGAAGAGGGGAGGCCCGTAGGAGGCAGTTTTCTTACCATTGGATCTTGAAGACAAAGGACCCAGTGGCAGCAGCAGCAGCGAGTTTCTCCATTGGCGATGTTATTTCGACTGAACGTGCACACAGCTTGCTGTGCCGTATGCGTTTACAGCATGCCGAGTCGGGCTACGGCAGTGACGGCAGTCTTCGCCGGCATGGCTCTACACTTTCCGTGGCCTCGGGCACCAGCTTGTCGACTACTGCTTCGACGTCTTCCTTTAAGGTATTCTTCAGTCATTCATCAGCAGCTCGGCGGTTTGCTTAGCATGCACATGGGCACTAGACTCCAGGCTGCATTTTGCGCTGCTGCACAACGGCTCCAGCGTAATGGCATTGATGGGCTGCGTTGGGCCACAGGGAGTGGCGCTGGGCGAATTGGAAATATAAGCTGCCCTTGTTCAGCACCTTGGCTTGTGCCCAGGCAACACCTGCTTAGCTTGTTTGCGTATGGCAGCACTTGGCCTGCTATGCTCGGCTCTCTGTCAGGCAGGTCAGTATTAAGTATAAGTATAATATAATATAGTATAATATATATATAATATATAATATAGTATAAGCTGCTGCTGACTGATCACAGTTTGGAAACCACCTCACCAAAGGCACGATGTGGAAGAATGTCCTTATTGTTGCCTGTTCGATCGGTGTGTGCCTGCGACTTTACTGTATGAAAGCCTTGCATCCTTGGTATGTGCCCCAGTTTGCAGGTTGACAGTAGTTGCACGTGTTAGTGCTGACGATGTTTATCCGGATTACAGTCTTGCAATCTGACTCGTTTTCTGTCTTAGTTGGTCATAATCTGAATTGGGCTTAGCCAGCCCTCCCCATCCCAGTATGCTGCTTACTGATTATCGCCACTTATCTTTTTTTGTGACCAGATGCTAGGATAGCCAAGAATTTTCCAGTGCCCTCTCTACTATTATAATTTATTTCCTGTTTCTATAGCAAGGCTCCGACATTCCACCTGCTATGCTATGGCTCATAAGTTATTTAAAAATCAGTGTATTCATGTCCATTTTCACAAATGTATAAGTCCAAAGGCTAATTAAAAGAGTGGTTGTCAATACAGAACGTTTATATTGCCGAAATAAAATGATTCAGTCATTTGAGACTTTCATGATGAGAAAAAATCTGGAAAATAAAAGCTGTATTGCCCTG
Source organism: Cristatella mucedo (assembly GCA_009760855.2). NCBI lineage: Eukaryota > Metazoa > Bryozoa > Phylactolaemata > Cristatellidae > Cristatella > Cristatella mucedo. Next base: position 4,093,506 of record WPIO01000017.1, read on the forward strand.
AAAAGCCACACAACAATAATCATATATCGTTGAATTAATCAGGCTCATTCTACAGCATTGATCACCATAGCTATATGCTCACGACTGTTTGGGTGATGTCTGCTATGTAATTTTTTGTGCCAGCTGCATCATGATGTTGGCGTCTTTCATCGGGTAGTGGAAGCAAGACGCCAGATTTCAGTTCTGGTCTGCTCAGTTTAGGCAAGGGTTATTTGGAAAGCTGTGTATGTTCCTGGCAGACTTGAAAATGGTCATTTTTTATGTTTCTCGATGAACTAAAAAGAATTATGTCGATAGATTCATATTATTTTTTTAAATCCAAGATTGAGCTCCGAATCTCGGATTTGCTCCCCGGTGTGATGTAATGTAAAGTATCTCCGTCTGTAACTCCACAAAGCCACAAAGACTATGCGGATGTTACGAAGGAGTTTTGTCTAGCGAACTCGCAGCCTTAGCGGCTTTCAGTACGCATTCGGTAGCTAACAGACTTCATCTCACGCATCAAAGAGAAAGTGGGAAGCATAGTAGAGTCAGGAGAGCAGTTGAAGTAGAGAGTGACATGGAAGTAGTAGCTCAGGACTGCTGGAAGGGAAGAGCCATAGTCGGCAGCAGGAAAATAGTTGTCGTTGCGTATGAATCGTGGATGTGAGTTTCACAGTCTAGGATCTGCAGAGCTAAAGCTTCTGTCGCCAGTGCTCTTTAAGCAGAAGAATGGAACAGCTAATTTATTGTCCATGCAGGACCTGAGGGCACGAAGAGGCTGAGACTGGTGCAGCAGTTCAGCTAGGTATGGAGGAGCCAAGCCATAGCAGGCCTTGTGGGTCAGCGTGTGCACCTAAACTAAGCACCATAAGGCAAACCTCTGGTCTTCGGAGCACATCTATCGAGCAACAAGCAACACGGATAGGAAAACCTGGTGTTACAAGAATGTACTATAAAGTCCCATTATTTTAGCGAAGGTCGTGGTGACATATTTCACATTCTTCTACCGTGAAGCTCTGCTAGGATGGTGCAGTTTGTTTTTAGTCACCATTCTCTGGCAGAGGTGTAAAGGAGATGGTAGGGCCGGGTGGATTAAAAGTAAACATGTGGTTCTGCTCGGTTCCAAATGACATTCGATAAGTGAGAAATTGTAAAGCCATTACCGGAATATCAATGGCCTCATAAGGATTTCCTGTCGAGACCGTCCGCATGTGAAGTGGACCCTTTCCTTATTCCATGGATACCAAACCTCATGACACAGCCAGCCTGCACCTGGGACTGCATGCCTATCTTTCCCCACATGCTACCACTAACCATTCGATCGTGCTTCCTTTGCAGCAAATGTAAAGTGCATAGAAAGAGATTAAGTTCTGAAGGTGCTATATCAAATGTATTATTATTATTATTATTATATTTATTGTGATCGGTGGCAATAGTAATAATAATAATAATGTCTGCTGTATAGCTTCATGAGAGAAATACATTTATCCACACGCTTCGCAATTCAAGAGAAGCCATAACTGAGAATTAGTGACAAACAAGATGTCATGCTTAGACAAGCATGCAAAAGCACACAGCAAGACACTCGGGGCCACTGGTTAGTAGAAGCCGTCGTTAATAGCATACACTTAGTCATTTGCAAGCAGGCAAAGCACGCAGGCATACACAAAAATAAGTTCAGTATAGAGAGAGAGAGAGAGAGAGAGAGAGAGAGAGAGAGAGAGAGAGAGAGAGAGAGAGAGAGAGAGAGAGAGAGAGAGAGAGAATGAGGACACCTGAGCGGAATCGATTTTCAAGAAAGGAATTTAAGCACGAAGCTGCCGGTGGTTGGAGCACCAACTCAGAGCTTATTAGTGTGCTGCTTGGATGTGTGTGGAAATATTACCTTGAAAACTCGGGCGGGAGAGCAGTGCAACTCTTGTGAGTTTTCGAACAATGCCTAGGCATATGCCCGAAAAATGACGGCTCACTTGCGATGATTAATAGGCTCAATGACGACGTGTTGCACTCGACGGCCGGAGTCAATTAGTGCCGGTAGACTGCTGGGGCATGCTGCCCTCTCCTTTCGTTGGCCAATATTGCATGCATGCAGGGGAGCCAAGGATCGGCCCCTGAAAAGAGTCCTCACTACTTCCGGCAGCCCCCTGCCTATCGGCGAACAAGCGAGAGCCCGAGCGAGAGCCCGAGCGAGAGCCCGAGCGAGAGCCCGAGCGAGAGCCCGAGCGAGAGCCCGAGCGAGAGCCCGAGCGAGAGCCCGAGCGAGAGCCCGAGCCCGAGCGAGAGCCCGAGCGAGAGCCCGAGCGAGAGCCCGAGCGAGAGCCCGAGCGAGAGCCCGAGCGAGAGCCCGAGCGAGAGCCCGAGCGAGAGCCCGAGCGAGAGCCCGAGCGAGAGCCCGAGCGAGAGCCCGAGCGAGAGCCCGAGCGAGAGCCCGAGCGAGAGCCCGAGCGAGAGCCCGAGCGAGAGCCCGAGCGAGAGCCCGAGCGAGAGCCCGAGCGAGAGCCCGAGCGAGAGCCCGAGAGCCCGAGCGAGAGCCCGAGCGAGAGCCCGAGCGAGAGCCCGAGCGAGAGCCCGAGCGAGAGCCCGAGCGAGAGCCCGAGCGAGCGAGCCCGAGCGAGAGCCCGAGCGAGAGCCCGAGCGAGAGCCCGAGCGAGAGCCCGAGCGAGAGCCCGAGCGAGAGCCCGAGCGAGAGCCCGAGCGAGAGCCCGAGCGAGAGCCCGAGCGAGAGGGACTGGGCAAGGATGACAGGAACACCAAAGGGCAGCCATGCCCTTTGGTTTATTTTGTGCCGGCCAGCCTTGGCTGGCTGGCCACTGGAGGCAGTAGACAAGGTGAGGCCCGTGACGGGTCGGGAGGGGGTAGGTGGGTGACGGGAGTGCTAGAACGAAAGCAAAAGAGACAGCAAATAAGGCTGCAAATAGCCGATGCTGCAGAGCAGATGAAGGTCCGGGGGAGCAGCAGAAGCGCTGGAGTGATTGCAAAGCGGTAAGTGGATAGCGCTCACCGCACAGGCATCGACGGCCGGCTGGCACACTTCGTGCTGCAGCCTCGTGCTCTGATCGTCGCTGATGCGCCGCGCCCGTCGGTGCGCTCAGCAGTGGGCTCGCTCAGAGCAGAGAGCTAATCAATCGGTCTTGGGTCTTGGCCCCGGTGTAACGATGCTAGCTAGCACTGCACGACATGGGTCGCTGGTTCGACTTCTGCAGCAGGCAGTAAAAGATTGCCTGCTTTAAGCGAGGTGATAGCCGCTAAGGCTCGTCTGCTGCTATATTAATTTTTTGGGTATCATATGCACGCCGAATGCGTACCGAAAGCCGCTCAGGCTGTGAGTGCGCTATACAATACTCTCCTGCGTAACAGCCACATGGTCTTTATGACTTTGTGGAGTTATAGACGGAGATACATTACATTACGCAACCGGCAGCACCCACGACATCACCGTACCAAGCCTACTCAGTGCAGCGATAGTGTGCCAGGAGCATAAACAATTTATTTTTGACCTACTTTGTTATTGTAGCGAGGCCGTGGTCTTGTGGAGAAACTTGCGGAAATGGAGACATTCCGTGACATCCTGTGTCGACAGGTGGATACCCTGCAAGGCTATTTCGATGCGTGCACTCAAGCACTGGCTTTCTTGCAGCAATCCAGTGTCCATGACCGTAAGCAGGAGCTTGAATTGTATTACATTTTGCACGTGTGTGCAGTGCTTTTTGCAAGTGCCTTTGTGATGAAAACCGCCGAACGTTGATACGTTGTATTGTGGTATCTCTTAATCCTAACTCAATATAGCCATGAAGATTACTTAGGTGTTAAACTGGTAGTTTACTTGAGCTTGCTCTTGAGTTACTGTTTGAGGTATGGGCTGAGGAAAAGCATAGGCTAGCCAACTAGCTTCACTGCACCTTAAGGTCGCATAGCTGAATCATGATGACGATCAATCAAGTAAATAGCATAATAGTAGCAGCTGGACCGGATGGCCTGAACAAAGTGTCCTAGTCCTGGAAGGGAATACATTATCGGTGTGTGAAAGTAAGCCGTCCAGTCTAGGAGCAGCAGACCTTCTGTCGCCAGCAATTTTTAAGTGAAAGAAAGGAGCAGCTAATTTATTGTTAAGATCTGAGAGTACGAGCTGGCTCGGACCTCCTGCTGCAGCAGTTCAGCTATGTGTCTAAGGAGTCAAGCAGCAAAAAGCCGTGCGTGTGTGTGCGTGCGTGTGTGCGGTGTATGTGTGTGTGCGTGCGTGTGTGTGTGCGTGCGGTGTGCGTGTGCGTGCGTGTGTGTGTGCGTGTGTGTGATCAGTGGCTTCGTTTTGCTTTGCATATTTTGCTGATCAGCCCGGAGCCACTGCAGCTCCTTTATCAAAATAGATGCTTTACTGAAGCTGGCGAGCATGGTAAGCACCCGTTGCAGACACTTATTATCTCTAATTATCTCTTCTGCAGTCCTGCTAATTAACAGTTGTCCATAGGTTACCTTAGCGAGAATAAGGAGACCCAGTAGGACTTAAAGCTTGCCACTATTGGGAGTAGCCTTTAATTATGGATAGAGATCGATTGGGATGTCAGCCTGTGGAGGCAACCTTTTGAATATAAATTTTCAATTTTTGTCATTTTCAATGAGAACATTAGATTGCAAGTGACTTGAAGATCATCTCGAAATGATACCTCCAATTAAAATCGCAAAGTAGCGATTCCAGCTATTCGTTTAGGAGATCTAATGAGTGGGTGCTTCATTTTATCGGCACTTGGTTTAAGGAAGTATTTAATAATAATAATTCTAACAGTAATACACTTGATAAAGCGCCGTCAGAGAACTCAATCTCTTTCTAGGCGCTTTACATTCGCTGCAAACGAAACACGATCGAATTGTGAGTGGTATCATGCTTGATAAGCAACAAGAATAACGTGGTTAGGGTTGACATGCACAGGATCAGCAGACATCCAGGACCTCATGTCTGCATGACTGAGGTTTAGTTCAACGATAAGTTGGTGGATGTCGCGAGATGTCGTCGACACGGAAGGAATGGCCGATGCAGTAGGTCTGAATAACATTTTCGAGGAGCACAGTAGATAAAGAACAGCCATAGACCGAGAACAGACCTTGTAGAATGCCACTAGGGATGGATCCTCTAGAGAGCTATTGACTGCCTAATGACATGGACTGGATATGATCAGACAGGTATCATTCAAATTTAGCTTGTATCTCATCGGCCCCAACGATCGTTGTTATTAATTTGTGATGCATCTTGGGATCGATATCGAATATCGTAGACTGGTCTCGTTGGACTAGGACAGTTTTTTCTGTGTTCCATGAGAATTGTAGTTGCAGTTTGTCTGCTTATTTGAATAAGTTTTGTCGTGTTCAAACTAGAATACAAACGGCAATCCATCAAAGACATGTGATGGAGTGCAACATAGGATAAGTTGTGATGCCCAAAGCGTATTCACCCGTACAATGCCAAATTCATGTGTTAAACTAAGAAAAGGACCGCAAACATCTCATAATAAAAGTGCCCAAGATCTGTCGAGGTTGATGGTTAGTGACATGGCTGCATGTTTTTTAAGTGCATTCGGGCTGGTACGTGTTTGTCTACAATGGTGAGAAAACTGTATTCAGAACTTCTAGCTGAGTATCAAAAAGAAGCAAGATGTGGAACAGAGATAATAATAATAATAAAATATTTTTATAGTTTCCTCAGAGAGCTTCATGGGTTTTGTGATTCGTCCTTCGTGTGCATATACATGCTTACACTGGGCCTGCTGCTTACGGATGTTACCACCAACCATTTGGTAATGCTTTCTATACAGCATCTGTGAAGTGCCCAGCTCGAAATCTAGGTGTCATGTTCCAAAGTGACCTCTCGTTAGACGACCACATCAGCTCCACAGTCAAATTTGCCTATTTTCAGCTACATAACATTGCTAAAATTCGGGCTTGTTTAGATAAAGATACCACGTCTAAATTGGTCCATGCATTCGTGACATCCCGTCTCGACTTCTGCAACTCACTGCTTACTGGCCTACCAGCATGTGTGATCAGGCGATTGCAGCTGGTGCAAAACTCTGCAGCTAGGCTTGTCTATCGTGAGCGTCGCAGTTGCCACATCACACCACTTCTCGCCGACCTGCACTGGCTACCAGTCAAGCAACGGATCGACTTCAAGGTTTTGTCGCTCACTTTTAGGTCACTTCATTCTTTGGCTCCAGTCTATCTCTCAGATATTCTCCCCCATCAGGCCAAGCATCGTACCGCCCGCTTATGGGTATCCAGCAGTCTAGAAATACCTCATACAAACCTCAAATCCTTTGGAGACCGTGCATTTAGTTCGTATGCTCCCAAAGCCTGGAACTCTCTCCCGACTTGCGTCAGAACATCCCCTGACTTGAGCACATTTAAAACGAACTTGAAAACACACCTTTTTAGGACAGCATTTCGTGGGTCCCTGTGATTCGTTCTTCACGTGATTATGCGTGCTGACACTGTGCATGCCGCCACTAACTACATTTGCATGCTGACCCTGTGCATGTCACCCCTAACCATGTTATTCATTTTGTTTATCAGGCATGATGTTACTCACCATTCAATTGCATTTCCCTTTGCAGCAAATGTAAAGCACCTAGAGAGAGATTGAGTTCTCTGAGGGTGCTTTATCGAGTGCATTATTATTATTATTAGAAAGAGATTAAGTTCTCTGAGGGTACTATACAAACGTGTTATTATTATTGTATTAATATTTCTAGGTTATTTACATAAGCTGTAAAGGAAGCATGACCAAAATATTAGTTGTAATATGCACAGTGTCAACAAGCATTACAAGGTTAGAGGTGACAGGCACAGGGTCAACATGTAAATATCGTTAGTGGCAGCATGCACAGTGTATGCACACATAAGCACACGAAGGACGAATCACAAGGACTCACTAAATGCTGTGATAAACAGTGCGTTAAGCTTCTTTTTAAATTTTGTCAAGTCAGGGGATGTAATGACGTCAGTCTGAAGTGAGTTCCAGGCTTTGGGAGCATACTAACCAAAGGCACAGCCTCCAAAGGATTTGAGGTTCGTATAAGGTATAGCTAAACGATTTGATTCAGATAAGCTTGTGGTACGATGCCTAGCCTGATGGGGGAGTACTTCTGATAGGAAGGCTAGAGCCAGAGAACGAAGGGACTTAAAAGTGAGTGTAGAAGGGAGACCGGGTGGAATTTGCTTACATTGTCTTGGTCTAGTGTTGCATTCTTGAGTTGTGGCCTGACCGCAACCTTTTTGAAAAGTACTGGGACATGATCTGAGGCTAAGACGTATTTGTGATGTTAGCTATGCATGGCAGGAGCAGATCTATTCATCATATAAGCAGGACAACGGGAATAGGGCCTAGAGGACTTCTTTGATTGGGAGAGGAATTTCAGGAAGGCTCTTGTGGCTTCCTTGGGTGTAGACATTGAGGTGCTGCACGAAAGTGAGGGACAGAGTCTAGAGGGGATGCTGCTACCCTAGGAATGGACTCGGATATTCTCTAACTTGCTGACAATGAAGCTAGAGAAGCGAACACCTAGATCACCACATGGATCAGTAGGTAAGGAGCTAACCTGGGAGTGGTTAGGAAGATGGTTAACAGTAGACATCGGGATTTTGGATTGTGCATCTGTGATTCAATAATATTTTGTTGTAGAAGTTTGACTTGGCCTTGGCTAGAATCTCTTGGTATGATCTGCAAGAGTCCTCGTATGCCTGTAGATGTATGGTTTTGTATGGTTTCTCAAGCTTTTGCCTAGTAGACCTAGCTATTTTAGTGTCTGCGGTAAACCATAGGCCGTCTGGGCGTAGGCGCACAGTGCGCTTAACCGGAGCGGAGGCCAACTCGTCGAGCATGTCAGGGAGTGTTATAGTTATGATACCAATAATGACCGGTCTGAAAGGGGATTGTGCACTAATGTCGAAGAAGATATTCTCTCACGGACGGTATTGATGTCTTAAGGTTATGCAATTCGAAGATGATTTTGGATTCGGAGAGGGAACACACTGTAGACTGAATGAGATCCACATATGGTCAGATGAACAGAATTTAAAAAGAATAAGGGGTGATAGCATACAGCTGTGAGAGAATATTTGATCGAGTGTGTGACCCTTGCTGTGAGTAGGTTCAAGCACATGAGCCGAAAGAGAAAATGAGAGTCAGTCAGTGCACGAAATTCGGCACTTGGGGCGCCAGTTAAGTTGTCAGAGTGAATGTTAAAATCACCATAATGAGGAAAGGTCGACTTCTTGCACACAGAATCGAAATGCGATCAGAGAAATCAGAGATAAAGGAGGACTTGGTGAGATGAAACAATGAAGCCTTGGTCTGTGATAGTCTTCAGGTTTTTATTTAGGTTTTTTATTCAGGTTTTTATTAGGCAGCTGTGCGGAAGTGCTTGTAAGTCGACCGATCTTGTCACAATTTTTATATTGCTGGGTTTAGTTTTCTTGCTGAAAATCTTGACATTGCCTCCTTACTTTTAGCTGGTTTTCTGTATGTCAATGTTAGGCATTACTAAAGTTATTCTATGGCAATCGTCCTCAAAAAGAGGGATTTAGGCCACTGCCGAGTCCTGGAATACAGTTGGAAGGATTGTGTAGAGGAATTGGCACAAAAACGAGCCCCTGTTAGTCTGCTTATTGACCAGCCACCATAGGATATCGCTGTGCATGCTAGCACCATAAAGGCCGAAATCTTTGCTGCTGTGCTTTTGATACCTTATTCTAACCTTCAGGGTATGAGGGTATAGGGATGTGCCTATTTAGTAAGACAATTTGCTTGATGTGTTTTCTTGTGTGCTTCCTATGAATGATGCTAAGAAGCTATGCTGCCGTAAACTATGTCTGTTCATTCTGCCTTGCTGCTTACTCTTCGGGTACCAGCGGGAACCCTTTCATCCGGAGGCCTGGATTCCCATTTGAACGACCCGATGGGGCATGCCGGGTGGCTTGGGCCAGTGGGTCGTGCCCACTAACCTTCTCCCTCCCTGTAAGGATCGTGCCAGGCGACTGGCAGCTGGGCCTCCCCCACGTTCTGCCAGCCCTTGTATGATTGATTGCCTCGTGCAAGATCAGGCTTATGCATACCGAATGCTGCGTAAGGTTTCAGCGGGCAATGGAAAATGCCCGTGCTAACACCCACTTGGTCTTTGTGGTTTTATGGAGTGACCGACTGAGATACATTGCATTACATCGCACTATGCCCCTGTTGCATTTTATCACGATTTGCTGCTGGGTTGGAGTGCCTCGTGCTGGTTCACTTTGCATGGAAGTTTCTGCTTTCCTGACTTTAGGCAGGTGATTGCTAGTTTTCGTTTTTTGCTACCGGACTGTCTTGTCTCTCCCGACAAGCTTCATGCTTTTTGCATTCCGTAAGTTTGCGTTTGCTGTTAGTCTGGCTGGCCACTGCACGCCCTGTGCGTGTCCTTCCGGCTGTTGTGCTCGAGACTGCCTTTTTGTCGAGCAGCATGTGGCCTGTGCGAAGACACTGATGACAACTGACTCATGCAGCTGACTGAGCAATTTTTGTTCACAACTGCTGCCCAGAGTGTTCAAAGCTGGTCCGAGCTCGATCGGAAGCGCTGTGTAATAGTGAGCATGCCACAAAATAGCTATCGCCTTGCCCTTTGACACAAACGCTTGGAATGCTGGCTCGTAGGCTGGAAAGAGAGGCAACAGGGGAAGCAATAATCTCCCTCGGTGCACGTGCCGGGCTTTTGAATGGGGCTGTAGTGTTGACAAATCTAGTTCGGATGACCTCTGGTGACCTCGGCTGACCTCTGGTCGGTGTGCCAGCATCTTGAAGTTGAGTGAGCTTTGTGCTCCCACGATGCCATGCATGTCCACAGTGCACACGGTGTGGTACTTGTGTAGTGATCAGTGGTCAGTTACGTTGAATGTGTTGCTTATGCGGATTGATTTTACTGTGTCTGCAGTGGACCATCAAGATGTTGATGAGGCTGAAGACAGACCGGCAGATGCCGTGCCGAAGCCCACTGTGCAGCAGCAGGGCAGAAGCGGCGCGACCCACGTTGGTGCATCGCGCGTACGAGCAGGCCTCGACAGTGACATTGGTGGGTACCTGCTGTTGGCCGAACTTACTGGCAAATTCACGTTGAGCTGCTGGCCGAGCGAGCAGGGACGCCGCTGAAGTCCCCGCTCATCACACGCATGCTTGACTGCCGTCGGGAGGGGATACCTGCTCAGGCTGCCGATAGTTCGTTCTGCTTCTGGCTGGCTATAGGCTGGGCTCTGTACTGCCAAGGGGAGGGCTGTGGGAGGGAGATGGGCAGGTGGGAAGAGCTGTGCTGTGCTCTCTGCTGCCCTGCTTCATAGCCTCTTCCTCGGCTTTGCAGCTGCCATCTTTCAGCAGCACAGCGCACACGCTATCGACTTCAAGGGCGAGGCCATCACGTTTAAGGCCACGACGGCAGGAATTATTGCAACTCTGTCGTACTCGCTCGACCTTATGGCTCAGCGAGAAGAGACGTGGAAAAAGCGGCTGGATCGTGTAAGAGAGAGAGAAAGAGAGAGCAGTAGCACGCGCTGTGCATAATGCTGCAGCCACAATGCCTGCCTGCCAGCCAGTGCTGCCCTACTCGGCCAGTACCAACAGCATATGCTTTCTCACACTCTCAGCCCGCAGGCTTGCCTCTGCAGCCCGATTGGTGGATGCCCCTTCCCTCTTTTGTGAGCAGCGCTGTACCTCGTGGATTGCGCAGCCCTCTTTCCTGTGCATGGCGCTACCGAGTTCACAGCATTAGCTAGGCCCGATTTTGAGAGGTTTTTTGCGACTTCACTAACTGTTCCCGAGTAGCATGTTAAGCTGCCAAGGAGCTCATTGGTTGTCATAAGCAGTTGTCACGAGCAGGCACAGTGTCCCAGCAGAGGACTTGCTATCCAAGGAGGGTGAGAGCCTCTGTCGAGTAGAGGCACATCAAGCTACCTCATGGCACGCTGTGCATATCGGCCGAAGGTGACTGCACCTGCGTCTGCCGTGGTTGTCTTAGTTTGCTGCTGTATTCAGCCAGCATCGTGCCAGGTTTGAGTTAGCTTGTGACCTTCGATGCTGCTGACCCTGCCGATCTGCTCGAGGTAGGTGCTTGCATTTCCCTTGTTTGCATTGTTTCGAGCGCGATCGAATTGCACCGTGTCTGCTCCGTGTGTGAGTTTGTCTTTTGGCTAGCTGGGCTGGGGCAAAAATCAGAAACTTGGCCGAATCGTAAGTCAGGCAAACTTAAACAGTGCAATCAGCCTATCACCACCACACCAGCAGATATCCTGGCGCTATAGATGGAGAAGTGATTGTCCTTTGCCCCTTCACTACCCAGGTAGTACCACGACCCCAAATATTTGGCGAGAAAATTCGAGCAGGCTATTCGTTTTGGCACATGCTTGGTTGGTTACTTATGCTGGTGAAGCGCATGCTCATCATAGTTGGCATCAGTGGCAGAGCCAGGACTTTTATTTATAGATGGAAGACCTGTCAAACTTTTATGTAAGGGCAAGATCCTAAACATTTTCATGTAGGTGGGCTAGACACGGAATTAATGAAAAGTTATAGTACAAAATCATAGTGTTTATTCGACATAAACTCGGCTGTTGCTCATCAAGCGGGATTAAGACATAATTTTTGTCGTTGGTTACGGTCTGGTGGGGGAATAGGATGCAGTTGAGGCAAATGCCTCCCCCTAGCTTCACCACTGGTAAGTAGCCCTGGTGATCGACACCTCTATGTCAAGAAGTTGAGTTCGCCACGCGATTTGACACAATTGGCCCACCCACCATCTACAGTGCTCATTGCTAACTCCCCAAGCTCAGTTTGCACTTCTAGTCAAGCGTTAGTTGCTTTAGCCTGATGATCCTTGTGATGATCTAGCCGATCGCTTCTCTCGATTCTTTGTGCAGAAGATAGACAAAATCAGGGAATCCATCCCTGCGATGACAACCTTCCCACTAGAATGCTGTTCCTCGGTTCCTGGCTGCGCCTCAATGTCTGCATTTAAACAGGTCACTAGTGATGTAGTCCTAAAGCTCGTATCTCAATCAAAGAAGACAACAAGTCCACTGGACCCTATTCCCACTGTCCTGCTCCTACGTTGCATTGATCTGCTGCTGCCATGCATAACCAACATCATTAATATGTCATTAGCCTCAGGTCAGGTCCCAGCACCTTTCAAAAAAGCTGTAGTCAGGCCACTTCTCAAGAAAGCTACACTAGACCAAGAGAACTTAAGCAACTACCGCCCAGTCTCCCTTCTACCATTCCTATCAAAGACACTGGAACGGGTCGTGGCAGACCAGCTGAACTCGTATATCGAAACCTCACACCTTGCTAGTAAGTTCCAGTCTGGCTTTAGAGCTAATCACTCCACAGAGTCAGCATTGCTTCGGGTATACAACGACCTACTTAGGAATGCAGACATGGGTAGAGTGTCTCTTCTTGTTTTGCTCGATCTTTCGGCAGCTTTTGATACCATCGATCACAAAGTACTTCTAGAGCGCCTCTCATCTCGCCTGGGCATCACTGGCACTGCTCTGCAGTGGTTCAGGTCCTATCTCAGTGGGAGACTCCAGAGTGTTGACGTGAATGGACAAAGATCATCTGAAGTACCTCTAAAATATGGAGTACCTCAGGGCTCTGTGCTAGGTCCGGTCTTTTTCACCGTTTATACTCTCCCTCTCGCTGATGTGATTGCCAAGCACAATCTAGGCTTTCACTTCTATGCGGATGACACTCAGTTGTACCTTTGCTTTGATCCCTCCCAGCCTTCGAGCACCTCAAATTCTCTCAACTCACTTGCTGCATGCATTGATGACATCCGATCATGGATGGCAGCAAATTTTCTAAAACTTAACGATGATAAAACTAACTTAGTAGTTATGGGCAAACCTAGTGTTATTCAGAAATTGGAAAGGCTGACTTTCAAAATTGGCTCTGCCAGCATATCTCCAGTTGCATCAGCTCGAAATCTAGGTGTCATATTCCAAAGCGACCTCTCGTTAGACGACCACATCAGCTCCACAGTCAAATCAGCCTATTTTCAGCTTCATAACATTGCTAAAATTAGGGCTTGTTTAGATAAGGATACCACGTCCAAGTTGGTCCATGCATTCGTGACATCTCGTCTGGACTTCTGCAACTCACTGCTTACTGGCCTACCAGCATGTGCGATCAGGCGATTGCAGCTGGTGCAAAACTCTGCAGCTAGGCTTGTCTGTCGTGAGCGTCGCAGTTGCCACATTACTCCACTTCTCGCCGACCTGCACTGGCTACCAGTCAAGCAACGGATTGACTTCAAGGTTTTGTCGCTCACTTTTAGGTCTCTTCATTCTATGGCTCCAGCCTATCTTTCAGATATACTACCCCATCAGGCAAAGCATCGTACCACTCGCTTTTCGGAATCCAACAGTCTAGAAATACCTCGTACAAACCTTAAATCCTTTGGAGACCGTGCATTTAGCTCGTATGCTCCCACAGCCTGGAACTCCCTCCCGACCTGCATCAGAACATCCCCTGACCTGACCACATTTAAAAGAAACTTAAAAACATACCTATTTAGGACAACATTTAGTGGGTCCTTGTGATTCGTCCTCGATGTGCTTATGCGTGCTGACACTGTTCATGCTGCCACTAACCACATTTGCATGCTGACCCAGTGCATGTAACCCCTAACCATGTTATTCATTTTGTTTGTTTTTCAAGCATGATTTTACTTACTATTCTATTGCGTATCACTTTGCAGCAAATGTAAAGCGCCTAGAAAGAGATTAAGTTCTCTGAGGGCGCTTTATCAAGTGCAATATTATTATTATTATTAGCCACGAGCTGCTGCAGGCTTAGTTGCAAAGTCGTTTTCACGGACGGCTCCTGTGTTTGTTCATACCCTGTTCTTGTGCAACTCCCTGGCCATCGGCTGCTAAGCAAATTAGGATATATTCAATTCATTTGTATAGCGCCCCAAGAGAACTTAATCTCTATTCAGGTGCTTCACATAGGCCTCGGGGCTCGAGCCCACAACCTCAGCCAGACCTTGGTCGGGGCGAGCACTGTAACCACTGGGCCAAACCAGCGCCTGGATCGTGACCACTCCTGTTTCTTTGGCTGACCTTTATGACTGCAGTAATTGAGTGTTGCACACATAGTAGGTACTCGCATGAGAAGTATCTTTGTTAGTTTCTTGTGAATCCTGTATCTTTTAAAGCAGCTGTATAATATGCCAGTGCTGATGATTTGCCACCAACTGCACTGTGCATGTGCAGAATTACCATCTATGGTCGATTATGCATGACATCAATGAGGATCTCACTGTCAGTTATCGATCAGTCAGAACCCAATGGTGAATTGTTCTTATACCCCATCCGAGTTTTCTGTGTGAGCTTTGTATGGTTAGCAAAGTTGCCCCTGCTCAAGTATTTTACTCGTGCACCACCATGAACTGGACTGTTGCACATCGTTGTCAAAGCTTTAGTTGACTGCGTGGCTGCTGCTGTCTGGACTTGGGATGTGCAGTTAAACACCATTGAGTTGCATGGCTGTTAGGTTACCAGAAGGGATTGCTCGGGCTGTCTAATTTGTTGTATGAGCTAATCTGAAGCTAGCTTAAAAGTATCTTAGAAGTTTTTGGCTTGCTTCCTCCTTTCGTAACAGGAAGGGACATACTGGGCCCTGTTTTCCACATTTCGTCTGTTCTTTTTGTTCTGGCCTTAAATGCTAGATCGCATATACCAACAAACTGCGGCCTTCTTAGAGCAAGATCTTGTCTCACCTCTGTTTACCTGAAGGACCTTGCTATCAGTAGCTTCAGCTATTTATAGCAGATGGGCAATAGAATCTGACTGCAGGGTGCCGCTCACCTGTAGGCCATGCATTTAGGTAGTAAAAGCCTTCCTGCACATTGGCCTTGTTCTGGCCAAATCACCATGCTTCATGTGATTTTTTGCTTGGTGTGGGATGACCTCTGAACTCCTGGGGAGACTTGTTCCTGTATGCTCGTGGACAAAGGCCGAGGTGCAGTGAAGTCAGCAAGTAGCTAAGCTTTGCAAATTAATTTTGAATAGCCTCTGCTATTGAGAGCTGTTAACATGTTGATATCAGCTGTACTGTAATGTAATGTATCTCCGTCTGTAACTCCACAAAGCCATAAGGACTAGGTGGGTGTTACACAGGAGAGTTTTTGTATAGCGCACTCACAGCCTAAGCATCTTTCGGTACGCATTCGGTAGCCAACAGACTTCATCTCACGCAACAAAGAGAAAGTAGGAAGCATAGCAGAGTCAGGAGAGCAGTTGAGGTAGTGAGCAGTGTGGAAGTAGCAGGTCAGGACCGAAGAAAAGGATGAGCCATAGTCGGCAGCAGGAGAGTAGTTGTAGTTGCGTAAGAATTGTGGAAGCGAGTTCCACAGTCTAGGACCTGCAGAGCTAAAACTTCTGTCGCTAACGGTCTTTAAGCAAAGGAATGGAACAGCTAATTTATTGTCCATACAGGACCCGAGGGCACGAGGAGGCTGAACCTGGTGCAGCAGTTCAGCTAGGTAGGAGGAGCCAAGCCGTGCTTGACAAGGGTGCCGACTGAGGAGGGCTAAAGGGCTGCCAGTTGTAATAGTGACTTTTGCCATGGTTTGCTGCTAACGTTGGTGTTGGTGGTGTTGATGATGCTGATCGGTAGTGTTTGTCATACTGATTGGCTGATGGTTGTGATGGTGATGAAGATAATGATGACTACGATGATGGTAAATAGACAGGTGTAAATTGGACAATCGATTATCTATTTGCCGACTGGAGGCTGCTATGGCAGCTGCTATGCCAACTGTTATGTCGTTTTGACTAAGATGCGCAATCATAAACAATAAAATAAAATACCAGCTGATTTAAAATCTTTTTGTGTAGCGGCAGAAGACCCCTTAAGGTGATCACCACCGCCTGCAGTGCCTTACCTAGTGGGCCATTACTGCTCACATGGCAGACTTAGCAGTAATGACTGGGCAAGTAGGTTGTTGTGCTTTGTTGTGCATATGTGCCAGGGTATCGGCGACCACCAAAGAATCAGTCTTTCACCTGTAGCCGGGACCTGCACGGCAACGTGTCGGACTGACAAGAAATCTTTGTGCTATGATGTCCTCGTGTTTTTTTTATAGCACTTTATATATCAGACTGGCAGTTACGGCATATTTATAATATTTTTTAAACACCTCTACGATTTAACTAGCTTCTTTTCTATTGACATCACTTATGGACCATGCATGGCCAAAACGTTTTCAGGATTTCGTATGCCAATTTCAGCGATAGGTTCATGTAGCAGTGCTAGCTGTTGTCAGTGCTTAAGTCACCCGGCCATGCTACCTTTCATGGGTACTGAGCCGAAGGTAAAATGATCAGTGAGATGTAACAGCCTATCGCCATGCTCGTGGCGATCGGCTGGAGGAATTTTTCCAACTCAGGGTAGATTTTGTTCATATTATGACGAGTCGTGTGTAATTTATCAAGGGATAGCCACTGGTCCAGTTGCCATTGTTGACACTTGCCTGATATGCCTAGTGCCTGTAGCGCAGCCGAAGAAGGCAGCTACCGTCGATTTGCCGGCCATCTCGTCCAACTGCATCCTAAAAGCAGAAGTGTCTGATGCTAGTCATTAATGTGTCGTCAGGCTGCCAGGCAGCAGAGTCACTGTGGTAGTAGCCGAAGGGCTGCCCTGTTGGAGTATTGTGTTACACGAGAGCAAGATCCCTTGTTTGGGAGATGAGACAGAGAGCTGCAGCCCCTAATTGGAAGGCTTCTCTGTCCTTGTAGCCGAAGGCCACGTCTGTACCCATCCTTGTCCTGGCTTCGCATTGGCTGGTGCTCACCTGTGCTGGCTTGTGCTCGGCTGGTTGTCCTCGACGACGATATGCAGTGCACAGATCATTGGCGGCTTATGAGCTAACTTTGTGGCTACGTTTAGGTGCCTCAGCATCGGTCGCACATAGACTAACTGTAGGTACATCTTAGCCGTCGCTTAGGTGCACGGTTGCAGGTTCACGTGGCTGCTTACGCACCCCTCTTTTTGTTATGCACGTGCGTTCGTTGTTGCCTGTGATCACGATCTGTTGCATCCAATCATGAAACGTTTGCTGTATGCTTGCAATGAACATTTCCTAGGAGACAGATCGGAGGAAGAAGTTTGAAGCTGCTTACCGTCAGCTGCTGAGTGACGTCAAGAAGAATCAGCAGTTAGGTGGACCAGACTGTGAGGTATGCTTTCCTTTGTTCTGCATATAACCTTATACGTAATCGTGGCTGAGAGCTTTCTGGTTGTTGCAAGCAGATTTTCCGACACCATTGGGCAGATGTTGCCGACCACTTTGTAGGAGGGACCACATTGTGCCATCGGCGATGATGAGTTCTTCGACGCAGTCGATGCGTCGCTGGATCGCCTAGAATTGGAGACGAATAGCAGATACGAAGCACAAGTTGCCAAGCAATCTTCTGCCACAGCAGATCTTATGACAGCAGTGGATAGTCACACTCTACCTGGCGTTGTTAGAACACTTTCACCAGGAAACCGTTACTATGACGAGGTAATTGCAAAACACAAGTCAAACAATATTGGACGAGATCGGGTCACTTAGTAGAACAGCTGCCATCTTCAGCTGGCTTGCACGGTGTATATAGCTGAACATGAACATGGAAGCACACTACCCTACATACTTCTAAGTGCAAGTAGGGAAAGTGCAGCATGTACTGCTTCAATCACGTACCGCTAAAGCACTCTAGCTTGCGAGGTGTGCATGTCAGACTGAGGATAGCCTTGGCTTTCACGTTTTGGGAGGCCTTATCTGTTGCTTTAGGCTTATACTACCTGGTATAAATTGCTAATTTTAGTCAGGCAAACTGGGTGGCAAAGAGAATTTTCGCCGAGCTTAGCTTCTGGTGGTCAGCTCTGCATTGTTTCATCAGTGCCGTCCCTGTGACTGTGTTGTAGTGAAGAGCACAGCTCGTGCCCATATTTGGCACTTGCTATCATGAAAGACAAGCTCAGTCTACCGTGCTAACGAGTGAGCCAAGGCAAGTGGACTTAGAACTCAAGAAACTGGGGTATCAGAATTTACAGAGCACCAAACTTTGCCTCGATGAAACCGACCATGCACTCTTGCTATGCCGTGGTGAAAAGAAAAGTAGTGATGGTTGTGGGGGTCTTCGAGCAGGATAGGGCAAATCGTTACAACGAGGGTAGAAAATCCTGACGATTCTCGGAGAGTAAAAACCTGCCAAAAATCGCCTTGGCAAGCATTAACTTCCTGTGGAGCCTTATCAACAGCCAAGTCGTCATGGCTAGCCCGGTAAACTCTACTGCAGCTTCCTTGCAGCTTGCATTCAGCTGACATTCACACTGGGCTAGTAGGAGAATTTCTCGAATTGAATGACGACGAAACCAATATTGAAGTTATGGGACAAGCTCGTGTGTGACTCAGAAGCTAGAGAGCCCAAATGAGCTCAGCTCACCCGTAATCTTTTGTAGCCACAACGTGGAATCTGGATGGATCTTGTTCCAAATGATCTTATCTTTCCCCAGATGACTATATCAGCTCTGTAATATTATTTGCAAAAAGTCGGGCTTGTTGAGATAAGGATACCGCAGCCAAGCTAGACCATGAATAAAAATGACATCCTGTGCTACTTGTAGGTCATCATGCCTGTGCAGTAGTATGCTCACAGCTGTTGCAAAACTCTTGACTATCTTGACTACCCATGGAACAAAGCATGTTCTGGAAGAAATCAGTTTCATCTTTCAGTGACTCATTGTAACAATGGAGGGAAACTGTATCCTTGCTCAGCTGTTCCATTAGATTTTCCACCACCTCTTCTTCGAGTAGCTGAAGGCCAGTCGTCCGCCTACCCGGTTTTCTGATCTAGTCTTCCCCAGGCCAAGGCTGTCCGAAGCTTTACCTACCTTACGAAGCTCAAACCTGATCTATAGATGCACTTCCTTTTTATTGCTTTCACTTGTCACCCACTGCCTGAAGTTGTAGGAATTTCTGCCAAGTCAATGGTCGAACCAGTTTTTGAAGAGGGTACAGTCTTTTAGTAGCTGTTGTGCTGGAACAGGTATGCATGTTGTGTTAATTGCTGTGGGCCTGCGTTATGATCATGCCTCCTTTGCAGCATATGTAAAGTGCCTCGAAAGAGATTGAGTTCTCTGAGGGTACTATACAAATGTATTATTATTATTATTATTATTGTGTATGCAAAATCACTTTGAGGGCCCAGCATGCTTTGCGGTACTTTAAAGAGAGCATATATTGTTATGCAAGGCCTCTGTGTACAAGTGATAGTCCCGATTCAACGTTTTTAAAAATTACTGACTGACAGCATCTCGTCATTATTGGTGACCTTGATAGATGTAATACCATATGTATACTTAGTTACTGCTACGCATGCAGATCTCTACTGACTCACTTGCATTATGAGCTTTTAGGTGTAGGCTACTTAAGCCTTTGTGTTGAGGTGGCATTGTGCTTGGTGTGCTTATGCAGGTCAACTCCGTTGTCGACGAGCACATGAAGTACTTGGATGTCAGTATGGACAATGGGGTATGGGAGCTTTTCCATGAAGAGGGTGAAATGCGAGTTTATCGCAGAGAACTCGTGGAAGATGGCATGATAGTCGACCCTTTGAAAGCAACACACACCGTGACGGTAAGCACTGACAGCCGAGTTTCACCCCACCCCAATTATTTTCAGCTGCTTAATTCTTTCAGATTATTTCACTCAATGCCACCCACCAGTCGGTTGTATTAATTGGCCTGTATATTACAATATCGAATGGCTGAATGTATGCAGTACTTATGCGACCTCACTTTTGAATAAGCTTTCTATACTGGCCAAGCCGAAGTGAAGAGTACCGAAGTAAATCGGGCCGAAACTTCGATTGTAGTAGTATCGGTCTGCAGCTGATTACTCGACGACTTGCTGTAGCCTCCTGTTTTGCCAGAGGTTTACTGCTTGCATTTTTGTTCTTTCTTCTTAACCCATGAACAATTTTGTACGTTTTAGCAGGTAATTTTGCCCTCTGGAGGTGTTCCCAATATGGCATCCTAATGTTATTGTACTGCATGCCAGCTAATAACCCAGCACGAGTGAGCATGCCACTCAATCAGCATTGCAGCAAGTGTCAAGAGGTCATCGTTTTTTTAGGGTGTCACAGGACACGAGATCTGCCATCGATTTTGGGACACGAACGTACGCATGGAATGGGAAGGCACACTCGAATCCACCCATCTTCTTGAAACCCTTGCTGAAGACACGGTGGTCACTCAGCAACTCTATAGGCGTGTATGGCCTACAACTCAGCGAGACTCATTGTTTTGGTCACACATACGTCGTGTGCCACCGAAAGATGAAGAGGCACCTGACTACTGGATTGTATGCAATTACTCCACAAACCATCCTAAGGCCATGGTAAATATTACTAGCTATGCAGTTATGCATTAATGTATGTATTTATAATGCTCTCTGTCTGTCTCTGTCTCTCTGTCTGCCTGTCTCTCTCTCCACCCCTTCTTCTCGTTTTCTCTCTCTCTCTCTCTCTCTCTCTCTCTCTCTCTCTCTCTCTCTCTCTCTCTCTCTCTCTCTCTCTCTCTCTGTAACCCAACCAATAAGACTTAATGGAAGTTATGCTGGAGTGCATTCCAAGTCTAAGCTGCTGTCAATACGCCTACGGTAGCCAGCAAAGTACACGTCTACTCATGTAATAGACAGAGAGTGAAGTCACGAGAGCTCAGTTAAGTCACGAGAGCATGGAAGAAATGGGTAGCGTGGAAGTAGCAGCACAGCATTGCTGGAAAGATTTTTTTAGAGTCAGTGGGCCATTTGGGTCCGAGTAAGGAATTTTGCTTTACATATGCCCTCGTTTGTCATGCACATCCATACATCCAGATCGGCATGCTATTGCATGTTGGGTAATCGTCTAACGCTGACCATCTAGGCATGCAGCCTGGTCAATGCATGGTGCCTTTTGATGGCTACCTTGCCCCTGTGTTACTAGGATGAGAGGCAGCTTGACCAGTGCTTTGTAGTCCATTGACAGATTGCCTACAGCACTTTTGTGGCAAGAACAGCGAGTAAAAGTATACTGAATCGGTAACATCTCACTTCTAGCCTGTTAGGGCTAATCCCGTGGCCTAGCGGTTAGTGTCACGGATTTTGGACCTTGATATCATGAGTTCAAATCGGACTAGGATAGGACTTGTTGCTGGCCACTTAACATAGCAGTATGCTGGCAGTTCATGATGCAGACTTGGCATTTGGGGCGATGCAGCACTTCCAATGGAGCGCTGTCACTATGTTATCCGGTTTTCATTGTCATCAATGTTATCTGGCATATTTGTTTCTTGCCGGTGAAAAGTCTTAAAAACTACTACTATGATTTCTATGTAACTCCATTTTAAAACATGCAGCTTGCCTTGGGAGGAGTGACCTTCAGAGGCTCAAGCATGAGAAAGCATAAAAAAGATCTGGCCCGACTGTCCATCGACTGGTGTACAAAGAGTATTGTATATCGTACTAATCCGTCATAGCCAAGGCCAAGTTTAGCTTCTGTAGAAACGAAGTCGAATCACAGATCTACAATTTGAAAAAGGTTAGCCTCAACCATCATCCATCTCCTTTAACTGCTCCCCTGTCAGCACTGTATGTAGTGAGTCTTGTGGCAATCCTGCGCAGATCGCTTCACTAACTTATTGGTCTGCGAGATAAATAAGATTTGAGAGTCCATCTCCAGAGTAGCATCCCCACTGGACTCTTTTCCCTCAATAACATTCCCACTAGACTCCCCTTCAGTTCCTTGCTGTAGATCAATACACCTTCAAGCCTGCCGCCAGTAAACAGCTGAACTGCTGCACCAGTTTCAGCCTCCTCTGCCCTCAGGTCCTGTATGGACAATAAATTAGCTATTCCATTCCTCAACTTGACCGTTGGCGACAGAAGCTTTTGCTGTGCATGTCCTAGACTGTGGAACTTGCTTCCACAATTCCTACGCAACGACAGCTACTCTCCTGCTGCTGACTATGGCCCATTCTTTTCAGCCATTCTGAGCTGCTACTTCCATGTTACTCACTACCTCAACTGCTCTCCCGACTCTGCTATGCTTCTCACTTTCTCTTTGTTGCGTGAGATGTAGTCTGTTGGTTACCGAATGCGTACGGAAAGCGGCTCAGGCTGTGAGTGCGCTATACATAACTCTCCTGCGTAACACCCACATAGTCTGTGTGGCTTTGTGGAGTTACAGACGGAGATACATTACATTGCATACACCTCGAAGTTCATCTTCTGGTCTTAAAAGACAGCTAGCTCCCTAGAACTTATACCCACTGTTCCCTTTCTGAGATACACAGATTTTATGCTGCCCTGCATAGCTAGCCTAATAAATATGTTCTTATCCTTTGGTCTTGTTCGTGCACCTTTTTAAAAGGCTATTGTTAAGCCACTCGTTAAGACCATGACACTAGACTTGGATAACTTCAGCTCCGTCCAGTATCCGGTTAACATTCCTATCGAAGGCATTGACTGGAACAGTAGTGGCCGACCAACTAAACTCATATATCAAAGCTTCGAACCAGCATGTAAGTTCCCGTCGGGTTTTATATCTAATCACACCACAGAGTCAGCACTACTTCGTGTGTATACTGCGACCTTTTAAGAAACGCTGACTCGGGTAGAGTCTCTCTGTTTGTTTTGCTCGATCTTTAGGCAGCGATTAGTACTATTAATCGCCAAGTCCTTCTTAAGCGCCTGTATTTGGTCCGGGCATAACTGGCATTGCTCTGCCTTTGTTTTGGTTGTATGCCAGTGGCAGACTTAAGAGCATTGATGTCAATGGGCATCAGCCATGCAAGAAGCCTACCCAGCATGGGATACCCTAGGGATGTGTACTTGGTCTTATTCTTTTTGAAATGTATACTCTCAATCTTGCCTATATACAACCTAGGCTTTCATTGTGTGCAGATGACACAGCTGTACCTATGCTTTGATTCCTGCTTACTTGCAGCATGTCAAACTCTCTTAACTCCCATGCTGTTTGTATTGCTCGATTCGCATTTGAATGGTGGCAAACATTATCAAATTGAATGATAATCAAACCAACTTACTTGTTATGGACCAACCTGAAGTTGAAAAATGGGCTTTGCCACCATATAGCATCTCCTGTAACATATGTTTGCAATCTGGGTGCCCTGTACCAGAGTGACCTTTCACTAGACGACCACATCAGGTTCACAGTTAAGACTGCCTTCTTTCAGCTATGTAACACTGCAAAAATTTGGATTTGCTTAGACAGGGATCCCATATCTAAGTTATTCGATGCATCTGTGACTTCATGTCTCAACTTCTTTAGTCAGTTCGACATTTTGTCGATTTGCATGTCTTTCGGCCTATGCAAAAGGGGCTTACAATTTGTGCAAAACTCTAGGCTTGTCGATCGTGTTTTCTTCGCAGCAAATGTAAAGTGCCTAGAAAGAGATTGAGTTCTCTAAGGGCGCTTTATAAAGTATATTATTGTTGTTGTTGTTGTTATTATCTTGAACGTCGAAATGGCCTCATTACACCATTTCTCACCAACTTGCACTGAGTCCCCCATTAAGCAGTGTATCGACTTTAAAGGTTTCGTCGTTCACTATTAGGTTCCTTCATTCTCTAGCTCCTTCCGACCAATCCGAACTACTTACCAATCAGTTTAGGCATCGTTACACCCGCTCTTCTGACTCAAGTCGTTAGCCGTGCCTCGAATTTACCTTAAATCCAGTGGAGACCGTGCCTGTAGTTCGTATGCTTCCAAGGCCCGGAACTCACTTCCGACTGACGTTGCAAAATCGCCTGACTTGATGACATTTAAACAGAAGCAAAAAACACACTTTCTTCTCACAGCATTTGCTGAGTCCTTGTGGATTTCTTATGTGTGCTTGTACATGCTGATACTGTGCATGCTATCACCAACCAATTTATTTGTGCCCTTTACAGTGTGTGTCGGTTGCCTAGAAAGAGATTTAGTTCTCTTGTGGTGCTATACGATCTCTTATTGTAGTTTTGTATTCTTTTTACTTGTTCCACTAGAGGAATTTTACCAGCAGATCCATTATTTGTACCAGGGATAGTCCATAACAAATGCTGCCTGCCATTGTATAAATAAATGAATGCTAGCTGATTTAACAGCCTCTTTTGTATAGCGACAGAAGAGCCCTTCCGGCTATCACCACCACTTGCAGTGGCGATAAAGGATCGCCCACTGCAGGATTCGAGCCCACGACCTCGGGGCCGAAGTCGTGAAAAGCAACCGCCTTACCTAGTGAGCCATTACCGTCGTGTAGAGCCTAGCAAGTTAAATTCTTCATCCTTAGGCTGGAAGTCTGGGGATGGGAGGCTCGATATTTACCGAATTTTAATCTCATAGGGCGACCACACCCTCAAAAATATGGGAGCCTGTATCTGGTTATTCAGGAGGATGCCCAACTTGTTAACATAAGGGTCCAGCCTTGGGACGCATTTTTCGTGGATTACTGCATGGTGCCATAACAATAGATTCGACCGTACAGCATTTGGTTTGTCCTGATCGCTGTCACCTGATGGCATGCGTTTGTTGCCGAGATGCAGTTCCTGTGCACAGGTCTTTGGCCCCCAAATGCTCTGCTATGACAGGCTTTTTTCTATTTGTTATGTACTCGGACCCCATGTCTTGAGCAAAAAAGAAAGCCTTCAACTGTGTCATAGCTTAGATCCTTTTTTAATCGGCACTCAGAACCAGCATGATTGTTGTGCCGTCAATTAGGTTTTGAATTCGTTATTCTTGACTGAGATAGAAAGCCATCGCTATAATTGTCTTTTTAAATAAATCGTGGCTTATTTATGCAGCTAACCAAATGTGTCCACGCCAAGATCAACGTGGCACTCATATGCCAGACCATTGTTTCACCTCCAAAGGATGGAAGTCAAGTGAGCAGGAATGACATTACCTGCAAGATCCAGTATTCTGCCAACGGTAAGGTCTTCTCTGTTGTGTGATGATCTGCTAGGGCAACCAGCAATACTGCAATAGTCGGTGCTTATTCACCTGTGCACGTAATCAATTATTATGCTCGTCTACGTCTTGTAAATCAGGGCAGGTTCAGAATGGCTCACTTGTAAATGCTTCGTGTGTCGGCGTGAAGCTTGCAGGAACTCTTGTATATTTTATTGCCTCATCTGCCAGACCAATCGTTGATCTCAATTGTTCCGGTAGGATATCGAGATCAGTAATGTCAAACGTAGCTGATAGATCCAGGAGGGTCGTCTGCAGCTTTTATTCAATACTGCCTCCCCTTAAATGTTTTTCATTACTATTTTTTCTTAAACGAGACATTGAGAGTGTATGTAGTACAGAGTGCGAAGTTATCACCGATGTAGTTGTCTGTATGCAAATTCGTAAGCCATTTGCCAGCACCAGGTGGGCATCACGTTGCCGAGTGGAACAAGACTTTTGCGAGGGAGTGTATACACCTGTGTTTGTCCATGTACCTTATATGCACACCCATACAGAAGTATGCGTTAGGGCAAGAGTTTAACAGTCTGTTGACGGCTGGTGAGTCAGCTCTGACTTGAGGTGATTGTTTCCTGATCGTGTGGTCGGGTCACGGGACTGAAGGGAACCTACTACGGTGGCACTACATACAAGTCAATGTCGACCATAGGTAGCTGCTCCTAGGTCGTAGAGTGGCTGGATCCCAGCTCTCAAAGCATCACATAAAGTTTGGCTCATTCGGGCAACATGAAATCGGGAAACTGTGGGAAATCCACTGTCATTTGTGGCCACGTCTAGTAGGGCAGTTGGCAGTACACATGGTTTGGCTTGCACAAGCACGAGCAGCTCGTTATTGTTCCGAGCTCAGTCTAACAATTATGCCGCCGAGTTCAGGTGTCCCACTAGAAGTCAGCCCAGTGCTACCCACTTCTTCGCTCGGATGTACCGATTGTTGGTCTCCCGTAAGAGCGCGTATGGGCTTAATGGATGTGGATTTTTATCGTACTCAAAAGGGTTCCTTACTTTAAATATGGCTTTTGGGATGTTTGTAAATTGGAGCTATAGTGCCAACTTTTTTTAGTAGCTCAATGTGCAACTGTGGTTTGCTGCATGCCGAACTTAAACCAGTTGTACTAGGTTACGTGGGGTCAGGTCGTGTTTAGTCTTGGGTCTTGTGACTAGGAAGTGCCAGTATATGATTTCTCTTATCCGAAGCCTTTGTAAGCATGCCTACAGGATGTAACTCATTTTTGCGATCACCAGACGTTCTGTGCGGGCAGGGGTGGGTGGGTGGTAGTGCCTGCACTTGCCGTAAGTGCCATATGCATCAGTAGGTTTCACATACATACTGCGCGTAGAGGCAGAAGTGGGCAGTGACAGCTGCACCTCACTGGCTAGCTGCCAATCTAGATCGTCGCCATCTTGATCAATCAACAAGTGCTAAATGCAGTATGATGTATTTACCGTTGCTGCTCTGTTCACCTCCGTGTTGATACTGACCGATGTCTGCTTCTTAATTTCCAGTCAACCCCGGTGGATGGGCTCCACCTTCTGTGCTACGAGCAGTTTACAAGCGAGAGTATCCAAAATTCCTCAAGAGATTCACTCAGTATGTTAAGGACGCAACGGCAAACAATCCGATCATGTTCTGAACCTCTCTGCTGCCGACTTTGTCACATCCGACCTTGGCCAGACATGGGCATCGAGGCAAATATGTCAAGGTCAAGCTAGCCCCTTTGCATGCAACTGTTTTGCCGATCTAGTTGCCTCTAAGCCTGCTTGGGAGCTTTGTGTGTCATGGGAATCCTATGGGTTTGGTATTATTATTGACGAGTAGCAGTCTATCTTGTTGATTGGCTGTGTACGAGGTCAAACAGATTACCCTGAACCTGTTTTGACCAGACATTTATGCCCATTTGTCGGTGCATAGTCCTTGCAGCCATTATATTGTGCTTGCGATACCTTGTGTCGTAGCATGCATCAACGAAGCTATTAAATGATTAACAAACCATTGTCACTTGGTGCGAAGTAAATGTGTTTTTGCTCAGTAGAGGATGAGGCAGAGAAAACAATTCGTATTTGGCCCACCCCAGTTACGAGTAGTTATTGTATGTATGTGGGCAGCATGTAGTGTGTACTTGTATGTCTCGTGTCGTGCAGCAGAGCAGCCTCGCTCTGCTAAGGGCTTCACAGGAGCTGGAGCCGCTGAGGCTGAGCTAGTGCACGCCCAGCTTTTGCTACTGTAAATGGCTTGCTCCTATCAAGCTGCAGCCTCTGTGTGCTGCCTGTCTACTCGTTCATGTCCCTTCTGAGATGTCGACATATTTTTAGGCTTATATCGATGTTACCAGCCGGCTATAAAAGCTGTGCATTTCGTCGAAGCATTTGGCATCACGTTAGGCGTTTGGGTGCGTTGCCAGTGACAAGTTGGTTTTGAATTAGAAATGTGGTCCTTTTTGGCGGAATAGCAGTCGAGGATGCTTTGGCTGCAATGGTTTTTGTGGCTGTGAAATGTAACTTTGCCAACCAACGTATGCGACCAACGTGCGAGCGAAGATATTTTCTTATATATTAGTAATAGCCCAATGTTATGTCCAATCGTGCTCCAACAAGCTTTCACTGTCTGAATGATTTTGTTTCTGCTCTCACGTTCAAGCCCCTATACATGAAAAGGCAGCAGCCTTGCCCTTTACTTTCTCCTGCGATTGTACCTGATTGACCCCTATCGTCAGCCCTCTATGCACATATGATTATTTGCGGCTTTCATTCTCTCTGCAATGTGTTTATTTCAGCATGTAAAACTGAGTGCTAGCCGAGGCTCTGGAGAAGTTTTCACCGCTGACTAAACGACAGGTCCGTCCTCACCCAGATGCCCTTTGGTTTACGGCTGCTTGAAAAGGCCGCCAAAAAGGTCGGGACTCGCAGTCTATCTGCTGTAATTTGAAGATTCTTGTATGCAGTATCAATTCATTTTAGCCAAGTTCCCATTTGCAGAGAACCAGTTAAAGATCAATAACCCAAAAATGATAATTCCCACTACCCGACCGTAACCGCTTACAAGCAAGTGCACTCACTGCCCAGTGATTCCAATGGCGATTTAGCAAGCAGAGCGTTTCTTTCAATTCTTTGCCGAGATAGAGCGGATGAGCAGCCCCTCAGCGTCCCTCACGGCTCTCCTGCAGGCCAGTCCCTATCGAACTCGTGGAGATAAATGTCTCTCAAGCTACAACAAGCATTTGCCCTCTAGACCTGTCTCGGCGGTCCATCTTGTGAGGAGCATAGACCTGTTACTGCCTGCCAAAATAACGGTATTTTAAATAGTTCTGTCCTTACCTTTGGAACTCCAGCTCAAAGAGCAGCCGTTAGAGCGCTCATTACAAAGGCGACCGTCGATCGTAGGAGCCCAAGTAATATTAGTTCAGTCTCCCATCCGGATTTCTTACTTGAGAGTTCTGTTGGGCACGGATCGCCAGCGTAAATGAACTAGCCGCCCTAGGAGAAGAAGAGTGGGGTGTTCGATCAGTCCCGTGGCAACCAGAAAGGAGAGCGTCTGCTTAGCCGTAGCTGAAGCACTTGTGGCCTGCTTCAGTCCGACGGTGTGGGCATGGCTGACCTGCACTGCAGTAGCTGGGCCGGCACAGGCGCTGCAGGTGCAGGCTAATCAGTCGGGTGGCGTGTGGCCGCTGACGTGCTGACGCTACGTCGTTACGCTACGTCGCTGCGCTGCGTAGGGCTCGGAATCTAAGGCCTGCCTGTGCCCCGACGCTGCCAAACCCGGGCAGCCAGCAGCCGTTGGCTGCACCTGGTCACCTTTCCTGGCGCATCTCAAGAATGTTTCAGCTCAGTATCACGCCTCCGTCCCCGAAGAGGATGGTGGGCGGCGCGAGACCGTAAGCCATCGGCCATCGTAGGGAGAGGCTCTATTAAAGTCTTACTCTGTTTGTTTCGTCAGTAGCACGTGAGAAATTACGTGTCTATGAACACTAAGTGATTTCAGCACGCGTCCGTCCTCCTGTCAGCACGTGCTTGATTCCACCAGTGTCCTGTAGGGCCTGTTCGCGTCGGCAGCCGTCGTCTTACCGTCGGCTCCCGCGCCTGAGCCAGGCCATCACTACAGTTTCGCATACCCTTCGTGACCATGCTAGATTCGGTACTATCTCGTGTGCATATGATCGTTTCGCTATTGCCGTTCACAAGTATCCTTTATGCCACTGTCTGTGCTAGGGTTCATAAATTGGGCATCTCCCGCAGTAAGCCCAATAGAAGAATGAGAGGTGTGAAGGGGCGAATCTCCAATATTTCTCGCATTGTTTCGAGCCGCCAAGCATTTCGGCCTCGCTCGAGCAATGCAGTGAATTATTTCAACTTTATAATCATAAGGAGAGCAGTTATTCTTCCCCACCCCCATAGCCACTCATAAACTGTGCCATTGAATTTGCATTCCTTATGCCATTAACTCCTTGCACCGTAGATTATCGGATTAGGAATGCTTCGGTTTATGAACAATACAAGTTACGAACATCCGGGTTGGCGAATGGCGAAAAAATGGTACGTTACGAACCCGATTCCGGATTAGGAAAAGCACCGAGATACCAAAAATTCACACCAATTTATTGGGCGCTGAATTGAGCCTCGCCAGCGTTAACGCGGTACCATTACATCGGAAACGTGGGATGGGGTGGGTTAAAACGTCCGGAATAAGAGTGAAGAAAAGAAAATCCATGCTTCCTCGCCACGAGTGAACGGAATACCGCCAGGATTCCTTGCCAAGATTTTTCTCGATTTTTCAAGAGTTACGACCACTGGCCAGAAAAGTCGCCTAGGCTAGCAGTTCCTTTCGACCGAGCGAAATAGCGTTCGCTTGCAAACATTCTCTTGTTCGCGAAAAATCGAGTGCAGGTGTGCATAAATGGCTTCCTCTTGTAATTTAACCCAAAAACAAATTAGAAAAAGAAGTAATGTTATTGTTTGGTTTTTTAATTTTAAGTGCAATGATATTTTTGTTGCTACGTAAGCATTGTGATGTTTTTTCTTTAGTGAACTCAAGTGTGCACCTTAGGTCCTTAGTTCTTCTTTTCATTTGCTTCAGGTAGCTTGAAAATTGTACAAATGTGATTTTTTAGGGCTGCTCTTACGATGGGTTGCCTAGAAGGCTCCGGTGACTAGAAAAGTGTCCAAACCTCACAAATCTCCAGCATTTTAAACAGCTGACAGTGTTTTTTGCAATTCTTTTAGTTACTGGAACGATTTTTCGCCGGGCTCGGGAACGAAGCAAAATTTCCCTTAGTACTGCATAGGAACCGACGCTCCGGGTACTAACGACCACCCAGGCTATGAGCCTAGTCCGGGAATGGATTAGGTTCGTTACTGGGAACCCACTGTAATAGGAGAGATGACTCCTGAATATGCCTTCAATTTGTTTACCAATATCAATATTAGGCTGAAATCCACTAACTGCCCAATTATAGCCACCTTTGCAGGCTTCTCTTTCTTTGATGCCCCTGATGGTCCACTAAAACTGGTATAAGCAGTAGCCACCGTCACCCGTTCCCTGCTGAATGTTAAGCCATTTACAGTCTCCTCTAAGCTACCCTCCAAATCTCTTGCAGTGAGTCCCCACACTACCGACAACTGCCAATGGTGGCAGTCATCTGTCGTTCCCGCATGGTGTCGAGACTTGCCTCTTTCTGATTTTTCGACCTCATTATGCTTTTGCCTTCCAGAAATCGTCCCTTCCTTATACTGGGCGATTTAAAAATTCATTTCGATTACCAAACTACTGACACTCTGAGTTCCGCTTTTAAGCTGACGCGCGCACACACACACACACACACATACACACACACACACATACACACACACACACATACACACACATACACACTCTCTCTCTCTCTCTCTCTCTCTCTCTCTCTCTCTCTCTCTCTCTCTCTCTCTCTCTCTCTCTCTCTCTTCTCTCTCTCTCTCTCTCTTTCTCTCTTTCTCTATGCTCACTTGCACGGGCCCACCTAAATCCAAGATCAAATTCTGTTTAGGTATGCTCGTGCGTTTATATACTGTGAACTACTACTGTGCTGAAAATGTTTTCACATCTAAACACACGTGGATCTTAAAGTTTCTTCAGTATGTATTCCATTCGGTTTAAAAATTGTCTATGAATTGCGAAACCTTAAGGGCATTGGCACTAAAGCTGCAAGCAAAATTATCTTCTCGCTACGTATACTTAATACTTATCATGATTTATCCTTACTAATGAAATGCTGAACCGCGACGCGCTTTGCCAATGTTCCGGGACGAGTTTGCTCCACTGATTAAGCACAATGGCTAAGCTCTCACCAAGATAGCATATGGTTTACTGCAGATGTTCACCTACCTAGGAATAATCGAAGCAAGCTTGAAGAAATACAAGAAAAATTAGGACTGACTGTCCATCAACTGTCGTACAAGGAGTATTAGAGGTTGCACAAATCTACGAACGTCAAAGCCAAGTCTTGCTACCATAAGAAGGGAGTGCAATCGCAAATGCGAAATACAAAAATGCCGACGCCGACCACCGGCTGCCTCCTTAGCCGGACCAGCAGTCAGCCTAATTACTCGCGACCCTTGCGTTCCTCTAGCCAGCCAATTTTTGAGCTTCTTCGCCAGACAGAGGGGCGAGATGGTTCATGTAAGTGTAACATTAAATTTTCCTTACTCTTTTAGCTAGTCTTAGGAGTGAGACTTATCGTACAATACGCAGAATACGACGTTTAAAATAAGCGCCCAGACTAACCAAAAGTGAATTAAGCTTGCGAGCAGCAGGTAAACATGGGTAGCCGTGGACTTACATCTACGATCGCTCATTAAGAGCGACTTCTCTGTCAATTATTTCGTGATTACTGCCTGTACAAAGACACAATTTACGGGTATCGTCCGGGCGCTGCCGATCGCCACGCCGGAGCAGAAACTCGGTGCGAACAAACTTAAGACCAGATAATCGGAACCGTCCACATAAAAAGTCGACCGGTAATTCCTTCTGCACTCCAACGCATTTGCTCTATCCAGGCACTTGAAGGTAGATCAACTAAAGTCACTTCAAGTTTGTTATTGCTTAGCCGTGCTAACCTACCAATTGTGCATTTGCGTACCAAACTTACTTTCCGGTCTTACATTAGCGAATGTTAAAAAGCTTGTTTTACAAGTGGCTTTCGCCGTAAGTCAGATGCAGAAACTTGTGGCAGCACGCGACTTCTTCTTTCGCACCAGAATGCTGACCTTTTCTAAAAATTTGCAATGCATAATAGCTTTGTAAAGAAGGACCGGGCGTAATGTAGTGACTAAGACCCTGTGTGTTTATATCTGGCTAAAACTCCAAGAAGGCAAAGGGACCAATTGTCGAAAAATTGCACACATTCAATGTTTAAGCGACTCCCGTTCACATTCATTGGTGAATCATTTCATCTCGTGAAGCAAAGACAATACTATTTGCATATAGGAACTAGGGTGGCGGAAGTACATGAGAAATCAATCTAGGATAAGTGACGTAAATGGTGAATTATTCGCAGCAAGACGCCTCCTGAAAAGGAAGGCCAGAAGCCAAGCAGGAGTTACATATTTTTTTTTCAGTAAGAGCCGTGTAAGTTCCAAGATCTTGGACCTGCAGAGTGCAGAGTAAACGATACCGCACGCCAACAGTCTTTAAAAGAAATGTGTATAGCTAAGCTTGTGCGAGAACTGTGACACTAAAGTTACGTTTCAATGACAGCTAACTTTCTCCACTGGGAAGCTCTAAGAGAGCGAGGAGACTGGAAGTGACGTAAAACCCTTTACTTTACTTATACTTTAAACTTCTGTAGCGCCACAGGTAGGTACGAAGGGCCAGATGTGGGGGGCATATCGATCATGTAAGCAATTTTTTTTTAGATTTTGGCTTTTAGCTGCAGCTACGTTTTCCTTATGACAAGCACGCTTTACCGTGTGAAACTTTTTTATGTAATGTTATGTATCTCCAACTGTAACTCCACAAAGACTCTGTGGCTGTTACGCAGAAGAGCTTTGTATAGCGCACTCAAAGCCTAAGCGACTTTCGGTCAGCTTTCTGCAGCTAACAGGCATCTCGTGAAACAAAAGAAAGAGTGAGAAGCCAAGCTGAGTTGCAGGAGGGCAGTTGCGGTAGTGAGTAGCTCGGAAGTATTAGCTCAGGATGGCTGGACAAGATTGCCATAGTCAGCTGCAGGAGAGTAGATGTCGTTGCTTAAGAATTGTGGAGGACCTGAGCGCACAAGGACGCTGAAAGCGGCACATCAGTTCGGCCAGGTATAAAGGAGCCCAAGGCGGGCCTTGTGGGTCAGCGTAAGAACCTTAATCTGCATGCGTTGATCAACCGGCAGCCACCCTAGTTATCTAAGCAAAGGAGAGACATGGTCAAACCTCTGGGATTTGGAAGTTAGTGTTGCGGCCATATCCATCCCCAGCAACAGTGGCCTTGATTGCTTTTCTTCGGTAGCCCAGCCTTAATAGAATTGCAATTACCTAGCCGAGGCAGGACTGGGGAGCTAATTACATTTTTTGCAAGCCTTCATGGATGGCAAGTCTCCAATCTGGGATAGGGACGGGACGTGGCGGCTAGCTGTGGAGGCAGTCTTCTTAAGGAAGCTTTCAATATTTAGGCAGCTGTTGAAGGCGACACCTTAATTCCGAGCACATGGAGATGGTCTCACAACAGCTTCACCTATTAGTACAGCACTAGTCCTGCCACACGCTTGGGGTGTGCTATGAGTTGCAGTTCGTTTTATCGTCGTTTAGTCTAAGGAAATTTTCTGACATCCAGGATCGAATTTATGCAAGGCAAGCACTCAGTTTATCATTCGCTGCAGCAGATTCCGCCGGTTTAAATGACCGATACAGCTGAGTATCGTCAACGTAAAAGAAATGATCGATTTCAGCTGTCCGAATAACTTTTCTCACAGATTCAGTATAAATGAAGAACAGCAAAGAACCAAGGAGGAACCCTTGTGGGACTCCACAGGTGAATGGTCCTATAGTTGAGAACTGACCCCAAACGAATCTGATGGAACACGACTGGACAAGTACGATTTTAATCACGCCAGTGCCTCATCTGCAAGACCGATCGTTGTTCTCAATCGTTGTGGAAAGAAGAAGTAGAATATCGTGATTAATATAAATGTCGAAATGTATAAATGTCATAGGCAGCTGATAAATCTAGCAGCGCTAGGGCAGTGACATTCCCGTCATCATCTCTTTCTAGGTGCTTTACATTTGCTGCAAAGAAAAAACGATCGAATGGTGAGTGGTATCATGCTTGATAAACAACATGAATAACATGGTTAGGGGTGACATGCACAGGGTCAGCATGCAAGTGTGGTCAGTGACAGCATAGAGAAGGGACGTTTCAGTGGAGTTGTGTCGATTGAACCACGACTGAAATTTCCGTTCTCACTTGTCGCCCCAGCCTCTCTTCATTCCGTACGCTTGATACCAGTGAGCGCTTCTTTTACAAGAAAGTGGAGACGAATGAAAAAGTATGGGGCCAAGGAAAGGTTAGAGAGGGGTGCAAGTAAGGTTGGAGAGGGGCGAGGGAAAAGACAGCGAAAAGCGAGGGAAACGATAGGGAATGGCAAAGGCGAAGTCAGAGGGGTGGCAGGTGGCAGCTGCCACCCCTCTGGCCTAGTAAGTGGGAGCCGAGTCTGACACCCGTCGGTGCTTGGTGGCCTAGCTTCACTGTGCCCAACTGAGCTCGGTCCGAGTGACGGCTACGCAAAAGCCGTCTACAATATAAATCGGCCCCGGGCTCCGCCGTCCAGAGCCCGCGCCCTCCCCCGGCCGTTCAATCCCAGCTTTGGCTGTGGAGAAGGGTGATGGAAATCGTTGAGCTACTAGTTCGCTCAGCTCCCGGCAATTGACCGTAAAGCAGGAAAACGAACGGGCGTATTAAGGTAGCGTATTGCGGGAGTTCGGAGCTGCGCGTGCGCTATATGTGGAATGGCAAGGTCGGCGTGCGTGCTCGTGTACGTATTTTTTAAGCCATTTTAAGCCGCCGCTGCGGTACGTAGCAGACGAGGAAGGCCGCCAGTTCCGCTCGCGCGACGGATCGAGCGGGTATCGTCGCGTTCTAGGCGCCAGCCGCCTGCGAACGCGCGACGGAGCCCGTCTTAAGTCCGTACGAACGACGCAACGTTGGCGCCGTATCGTCCGGGCGGGCCCCGTCGGCGCCAGTTCGGGTTGGACGCAGGCGTGCGACGTGCGTCTCAGTCCGCGAGGTAATACGAAGGCAGTTCACGCCGGTAGCGATCGGCGTATTCGCTGCGGATTTCGTTCGTCCCTCGCTGACGAACCTGGCTGTAGCAGCGGAAGACTGGTTTGGCTCCGTGGGCGGTTTGGCGCATACATTCGGCCAAATATGCCAACGAGCAGTTATGGAAGTACGGCTGGCTACCGTGGCGGAAAGTGTTAGCCAGCGGCCGTGGACGGTTAACCGTATACTCCGTAAACTAAAAACCCTAAAACACTCAATCCTAAATCCTCAACCCTTAAGTCCAAAATACATCTAAAAATCTGTTTCATTATGTACGTGTTATTATGTTTTCGATACCCATACGCGTATAAAATCAGGAGCCAGCTATTATTCTCGCTATGAGTACGGTGGCTATAGCGAGGTCTCGTCCCAATACATAGATGTACACCACCGAAGTGTGACGTATTTCCCAGCTGATGAAGATGGGACAAGCGAACCTTGTGCCCCGAAACGAAAGGCTCCTACTAAACTGCGGTCGATCGAACTTTAGCCAACAGCGAGCGACCTCTGACGTCGTTGTCCAGCGAGTACCGCAACGGCGGCAACAGCCGCTACATCGCTTAGCCGGTGACGGGGGATTCAATGGTTAGCCAACAGCAGCTGATGCTTTGGTTAGCCAACAGCAGCTGATACTGCGGTTAGCCCACAGCGGCTGGTCCAATTGCTAGCTTGCAACTGTCGACTGCCAGCTTGCAACGGTCGACCGCCAGCCGGTCTGGGGGGGGGGGATAAGTCTGCTAGGCGCCGGGCTGCCTGCTAGGCTACCCAGGTTTGCCCAGCATACGCTAGCTCTAAGAGCGAGACGACAGTCCGGTCGGGGGGGGGGCGCAGGGGCAGCCGAAATCAAGGCAACGATAGGCCAGACCCCCTCCCAGCTTTCCAGAGGGAGACCGCCGTAATGATGATAATAATAACAGTAATGCTATAGGAATAGCGAACCCTCGGAGAACGTAATCTCTTTCTTGGCACTTTACATTTGCTGCAAGGGTAGCGTGTCGATACGGTTAGGGATTTTAATCATTTGCACAGCGTCGGCACGTGTAAGCAGACGAAGGACGATACGCACGCACCCAGCAAATGCTGGGAGCAACAGATGCAGTTTTAGCTTCTTTTTAATTGCCACCAAGTCTTGGGCACTCTCGACGTCAGTCGAGAGTGAGTTCCGGGCTTTGAGAGCTTGCGAATCAAAGGCGGCACGGTCTGCAACGGATTTGGTGCTGGCTCGAGGAGCAGCTCGACTTCAAGTCAAACAAGCGGGCCGTTGGACGCCTAGCCCACCCGGGTGGGATGGTCGCACGGTGAAGGTCGCACAGTCTCTACGCTCTCGCGATGGCTCCGTTATGCCAAGGTCTGGGTGCTCATTATTGCTGCCGAGCTCCGCGACCGTCGGCGTGCCTGCGTCGGCCTAGTCGGTGCTGTTCCAGCGAGTCGCTAGCCCCAATGCGCGTCGGTTCAGGCGCCGCCTGTCGGCAAGTCCGCACATCGGCAAGGACTAGCTAGCGCTGCCGTTATGAACGCCTTGCTTGCGGCTTTAGTAAATTAGATCTGAAGCCGCCTCGCTGCATTTGTAGCAGGGTGAAGGAATCGATGGCAAATGCAATGCATCAAGACAGAGCGATGAGCCACGACCCTTCTCCCTGTCGAGGCAGCACAGCGGTATGAACAATAGCAGCCCCCTCTAGTATGCAGGATTCTGCAGGGCAGTACCGAACTCGAAGAAAAAACTGGCATACAGGAGCTGGACCCGAAGTAGAACGACATAAATGAGCACATTCCGACAGTAACGACGGAGAGCCGCTGTGAAACGCTAACGAAAAGCGTCGTACTCGCTTGCGGTGCCCTTCAGAACACAACCGCTCCCTCCCTGGCCCATGCCGTGCCGCCGCCGCAGAGGCGACGGCCGGCGGTGGCGGCACGTAGGCTTCGATCGGCCCTGGTGGGAAGCGGCAGCGCCAGCAGGAATGGAGGAGCCGCAACGCCTCGGACCAATCGCTCGCATTGCCTTGTATTCGTAGCTATCGCATGGGGTAACGGCTGGCTTGGCCGGTCATTCCAGGTGTTACTTCTGCTACTGCTGCTGTAGCTGCTGCTGCTGCTGCTACTTGTTGCTACTGCTGCTGCTGCTGCTGCTGCTGCTGCTGCTGCCGCTGCTGCTGCTGGGGCTGCTGCTAGGGCTGCTGCTGCCGCCGCTGCTGCTGCTGCCGCTGCTGCTGTCGCTGCTGCTGTCGCTGCTGCTGCTGCTGCTCAGCGACTAACACTCGGAAGCCTCTCCCGCCTCCCCGAACGCCCAGCAGCTGACTCGTCGGGCGGTTGCCCGGGCAGGAGCGGGCAGAGCTCGTAGCGCCAAGCACAGACGGTGTGCGGACTACGGCAGTGGCGGCGGCATTGCGTTAGGTTGAGGCACCTGGGCCGCCATGCACAGGCAGCGAAGTCTACTATTCCCTGAGGCGCTGCTGCTATGCGTGTCTGCTCGTCATTACTTTCCAAGCGATGCTCGGGAAAGACGTCACGATTAGCTTGAGTAGCTGCAAGCTGCAGGCTGCACCGAGTGTGAATGCCTCAGCGGTTAGGTTATGAGCGTGAGATTATCAGCGGCTTCTGAATTATAAGGGTTGGGAACCGGATGTGTCAATAGTCTTAAAATTTGCATGGTATTCAAAGCCTTACTCAAGAGATGATATGTCAGTTGCACTCTGGGCTTAGAGCCAATGAGTTGTATTTGGGCTCCGGAATGAGTTGTCCGCAATGTGAGCTGCTGCACACGCGTGCCTCTCTGTGGCCATGGAACCGACTCATCTACGTTAACAGTGCGAATATATTGTATGGATTATCGGAAGAAATGTACTCACAATAGATTCGCCGCGATGTACGATGAGTCGCCTAGCAACGTATAAGCAACAACTTTCCCAAATCGATATTTTGTCGGAAGTCTTGCGACCCAGCTGGTAAGATTGTGCATGTCAAGGTGCTGAAAGATGGCCGAAGACCCGGTCCAGTGATCTTATGATAGCCTCATCGCTTGTGACTCTCGGCGAGCATTGTACCTAAAGCATTGCTTATTATACTAGCTGGATCGACGCATAGACTGATCAAATAATGATTGCAGTGGTTTAAGGCCGACATTGCTGCTACTCGCTCTGCCTGAACTAAGGAGTCCAAAGGGGAAGCTTGAATCGAAACAATCGAATTAAGCGAATCGAAGGCGAAATTGAATGCTAATTGTCAAGCGCTACTCGACCAAAGTCGAGAAAATTCCTGAACAGTACAGTGCAGGCAGTACCGATCCGCCGTAATTTGAATTCAGAGTCAGCGCTCATTGGAGATAATTCAAGCGAAGTTCTCCCAGCTCAGTGCATCTACCAGCCTCTAGACACACTCTTCCAGCTCAGTGCATCTACCAGCCTTTAGACACGCTCTTCCAGCCCAGTGCATCTACCAGCCCTTAGACACACTCTTCCAGCTCAGTGCATCTACCAGCCTCTAGACACACTCTTCCAGCTCAGTGCATCTACCAGCCCTTAGACACACTCTTCCAGCTCAGTGCATCTACCAGCCCTTAGACACACTCTTCCAGCTCAGTGCATCTACCAGCCCTTAGACACACTCTTCCAGCTCTGTGCATATACCAGCCTTTATACACACCCTTCATGAGCGTGCGGTTATACTTATGACGGAGGTAACTCAATGTCTACTGCAGAGGGTAGCAGCATGTAAATTCAAACTTACGCCTAACCGGCAATTCGCCGAGAGTAATGCTGAGAATGCCAAGAAGCTGAAACCTACACGGGCTACTAGTGGCTGCATGAGTGAACCTATTACGGTTAATCTGGATTATATCAAGAGCGATAAAGCAACCAATGAATCGCAGATGCAGACCGAGATCGAAGCTCCGCACGTGGCGAAACCGGGAAACTCGATCTCCATCAACCGGGGCTGGATTCTACGATTTTAGATGAGGACGTCGAATTGGCTGCTGATTACGATCAGGCGTCAGCTACCTTTGCTTTGAATAAGGATACAATTAACGAAGCGATCGGTCCTCCTGCGGCGATGCCTTCGACCGGTGTCGCTCGCATTGAAACGGCGACCTTACTTACTGCTGAGGCGATGATGGCGTGCTGCTCTGATCCTGGACAAGCTGCTGTACTACTGTGCGACCGTGCTGTGTCTGCGGCGTCTGTATCAAAATTCACGCGATAGTTTGCAGCCTCATTACTAGCCTGTTGACGAATCGCATCTTGACAATGTTCACTGTGCTGACAATGATATATGTGACATGTTCCGTGCTGTACTGCCACCGTGCTGCCACTACGGAACACTACTTGCACTGCTTTAGTTCTTTCGGCGTTTCGACGACTACGTCTACGCGTTTCTGCCGGCTTGAAGGGGGGGGGGAGGGAAAGCTAATTCCATTCAGCGTCTCGATGTTTAGCTGATGTCTTCTGAGATGATTCCGTTGGGAAATGGCGAGAGCTTGGCGACTGCCAGAGCCGATACCGACCACGCTGCAGCTGCATCGTCGGCACATCGCAAGAGCACATGGGTTGGGCTACTTGTTCCGATTCGCGATATTCCAATGGCTCGCTGCGTTTCGAAAGCCTACCTGCGGGTGTACGCTCACCTAAGAGGTCTGCTGGACGTTGGTTAGTGTGCCCCGAGCGGCTGTGTCTCGTTCGGTCAGTTTGTGGCGAACTCCAGTCTTCATGTCAGGCCCAAGTTGCTGTCACAGGAGCCGTGGGGCCGCCTAAAATCCGTGTTAGGTCGGCCTGCTCGGCTCGGCTCGGCTCCCCCCCCCCCCGCGGTTCGCCAGGGCATGCCAATCAAGAAGCCCGGTTTCCCTCGCCGGCGGCAGGTCGGTCCAACCCCCCCCTCCGAACCGTAACGGCCCGGCGGGTCGGCTAGGCAACCAGCCGCCGCCGCCGCGTCCCCTTACAATGGGTTGGCCGAAGCGCTCGCAATGAGGAGCCTAAAAGGAAGGACAGAACCGCGAAATTGGTCCGAAGCTGCTCGAAGGGAAGCCAGCGCGGCTCGTCGGTGACGAGAGGCCCAGGCTGTGGCAGCAGTAGCGACGTTCTCAGCGTACGGGCTGCTCGCACTTTGCAACATCCGCGAGCGTTCCATTGCCATCTAGGCCATTGCGGACTTGCCTCTGCAAAGGGAGTCGCCGAGGTCTGGGCGCGACGGTACGAAGGCATAGGCCAACTTTGCCGCGGTACCAATGTCTAAGCACACACGAATGCTATTGCACTGGTGGTTTGCTGAAAGTAGGCAGATTGGCCGTGTGGAGTTTACCTCGTCATCTAGTGAGGCGTCACTTCGAAACAGGACATTTGGATTTCGTGCAGAGGCTACAGGAGAGACTCAGGCCGAGCCCATTTCAAAGGTGAGGCTATCCAGTTTCTTGAGTGACATCGGGTCTGCTCATACCGGCTAGTTCGGTCTTGTCGTATTGAATTTAAGAAGCTAGCTGCTACAGAAGTACGAACGAATTCCTTTGCAGCAAATGTAAAGTGCCTAGAAAATGATTGAGATCTCTGAGGGCGCTGTAACACATGTATCATTATTGTTATTGTGACTGCAATGCCTGCTGTAAGTGAGGAGTCCGAGGTACTGAAAAGCCAGGAGTGATGGAAGCACGGGCAAGGGTGCCGCCTGCATCAGAGCAATACAATCCGTACAAGCCAATGCTGCGCTCGGCGAGGGCATCGGCGCACAGAGGGGTGCGCACAGAGGGGTTCGCACAGAGGGGTGCGCACAAATCGTACACAGGAGGGGACCTGGAGTGTAGGTCACTGGGGTGCGCCTCTACTCAGAGATCCACCGCATGACCTCGATATCTAGGCTGCACCAAAGTCGCCTAAGAAGACCCTAACGACTGCTGCGCTAGAACGGCGATAATGTAATGTAATGTATCTCCGTCTATAACTCCACAAAGTCATAAAGACTATGTGGGTGTTACGCAGGAGAGTTTGTATAGCGCACTCACAGCCTAAGCGGCTTTCGGCACGCATTCGGTAGCCAACAGACTTCGTCTCACGCAACAAAGAGAAAGTGGGAAGCATAGCAGAGTCAGGAGAGCAGTCGAGGTAGTGAGTAGCATGGAAGTAGCAGCTCAGGACCGCTGAAAAGGATGAGCCATAGTCGGCAGCAGAAGAGCAGTTGACGTTGTGTAAGAATTGTGGAAGCGAGTTACACAGTCGAGGACCTGCAGAGCTAAAGCTTCTGTCGCCAACGGTCTCTAAGCGGAGGGATGGAACAGCTAATTTATTGTCCACACAGAACCTGAGGGCGCGAAGAGGTTGAAACTGGTGCAGCAATTCAGCTAGGTACGAAGGAGCCAAGCCATGGCGGGCCTTGTGGGTCAGCGTAAGAACTTTGCTCTGTATCCGTTGCTCAACCGGCATCCATCCTAGCTTTTTCAGCAAAGGAGACACCTCTGGGACTCAAACCTCTGGGACTTGAAGATTAGCCATGCAGCCATATTCATAGTCAGCTGCAGTGGCCTAATAGCTTTCTTTGGCAGCCCAGCCAAAAGGGAATTACATTAATCAAGCCGAGACAGAACTAAAGAGCTAGTTAATTTTTTTACAAGCCACTGTGGGAGACAGCTCTTAATCTTGGATAGGGATCGGATGTGATGGCTAGCTGTAGAAGCAGTCTTCTGAATGAAGCTTTTGAAATTGAGGCAGCTGTCGAAAACGACACCTAAATTTCGAGCACGTGTTGAAGGTCGCACCATAGCATCACCTATTAGAACAGCAAAGCCTTTTAATCCAGCCACACGCTTATGGTGTCCTATGAGCAGCAGTTCGGTTTTATCGTCATTTAATTTCAGGAAGTTTTCCGACATCCAGGATCGAATAGTAAGACGACGCCGATAGGCATCTACGGACGCACCTTCCCTCCTCCACCGGTCGGCATTCCAGCCCTAGAACGCCTGCTGAAGCGCTGCAGAGCGGTCCAACGCGCGACCACACCCCTCCCGCACGCCGCCCACCCCGTCTGACTGGAAGCGAGGTCGCATGTCGGGAACGAACTTTGCCGCTATCGATTGAGAGAAAACTCGCAGTGCCAGAACTGGCCGCCCGGCGATCGGCTCTCGCTCGCTCCACTCGGCTTCTGCAGAACGGCCAGCTCGGCGAGAGCGTGCAAGGCCTTAGCGAAATGACCAGAATACCCGGATACTTCCGCCAGGTCCGATGGAGGCCCGCTCAGCCGTGAATGGCACGGCGACGAGACTTCGGTTTTCCCTTTCACCCACAGCAATAGTGCAATGTGTGCGGATCGCAGTGTCCGCCGCAGCGGAAGCAGCCGCTTTTGGCCACCGCCGCCGTCTCGCAGGCCGCACGACAGCGGCGAGCTAGTACGCCAGCCTAGACGCTTCCGGGCAGAGCCGGCGCTCGGCAGTGCATCTCTTCCTCCCCCCCCCCTGCGCCCGCTTACGCCAGGCGAGACGCGACGTCGCCGGAGTGGTGCGAAGTCGGCATTCTCGCTTCAGCGGTCGTGATAGGAGGATGGACTGCTCGCGGTGGACCTCTCCCGTGAGTAAGCCGGCGGCGGCCGCCGACGCGCACAGGCTGGCTGCGTGCGCCCAAAGGTCCGGCGGCCGCGCGTGCGCCGCCGCCCGTCGCGCGCGCCTTCTCCATCTTGCCCGCTCGGCCACTTTTCAGAGTCGGCCGATGCACTACGGGCCAGGCGCCGCCGGCGGCTCGTGGAGCCCGTTCGCAGAGTCGCCCATCAGCGCAGTGACAGAGAATTTCATCCGGCACTGCCAGCAGGACGCCTACCCGGGCGGCGTGAGTACACGCGACCGCGCGGGCGGCGGGCGCCGGCCTCGCGGCGTCTCGCGCGCTCGCCAATCGAGCTCCGCATCCGCTCTGGCCTGCGAGCCGCCGCCTTGCGGCCGCAACGCTGCGGGGGCCCCCCTCCCAGTCTCCAGTTTGCTCCTGGCGCTGCCACGCCTGCGACTCGACGAGCGTCCCCACCTTTCGTCGCTTTCGTCTGCGGCCGAGCGGGCTCAGAGCTGCCGT
The DNA here is from genome assembly GCA_009760855.2 of Cristatella mucedo. Classification (NCBI taxonomy): domain Eukaryota; kingdom Metazoa; phylum Bryozoa; class Phylactolaemata; family Cristatellidae; genus Cristatella; species Cristatella mucedo. Next base: position 4,136,847 of record WPIO01000017.1, read on the forward strand.
TTAGACCGCAGCCTCCGCCGCCGGCTCTAAGCGGTCGTGCGAAGTGACGCGGCAGCCGTGGCGTATCGTTACCAGCGCGCCGCGGCGGCTCTGGTACTGTAAATTCGCACCGAAAGCGCGGCGCATGCAGCGGCGGCTGCTAAGTCCTCGCAGACGCGCGACTCATCCCGTCCAAGCCGCTGGCGCCTCGAAGTGTAGCTCGCGCGCCGCTAATAATCCACATTGCTATCGCAATCTGGCAGATTTCGCATGCCGACGTTCAATGCGCGTCGTCTGCACTCGCGCGCTCGCGAAGGGCTTCGGCGCGCTAGCTGCCGCCGCTGGGTTTGCTGGGCCGCGCTCGCTGTATAGTTATTGCCGCGGCGGCGGCGGCGGAGCACCTCCGGGACGAAAGTCCTGATGTCCTTCGTCGGCGGCGCTCCGCCGCCGCCGAAGTCGCTCGCTCGTCCGACTGACTGACTGACTGACTGAGCTGAGCTGTCGGGCAGCGTGAAGGGTGGAAAGGGGCAGCGACGAGCTCTGCCGCTCGCTCTTCGCGGAGTCTCGCGCCCGTCCGTCTGGCGTTTCGTGCCGGCGTGGCGCTTGGCGGCGGCGGCGGCGCTGCGTCGTCGCTTAGCTTTGCCTTGTCGCGCGGCGGATGGATTCTCCGACTGGAAAAGCCGCCCGGCGGCGGCCCTCCCGTCGCGTTCGGCCGCGCGCGCGACCTCGCAGGACAGTGCCGCGCTCGAGAGAGCGCTGCGTATGCTGTGCGATCATCCGCGCGACGTTCGCTTGGCGCGGCTAGGAGGATTGACTAGGCGGCGCTCCGGCGCTGGCTGGCCGGCCGGCCGCTGTAGCTTCCGCCGCTCGCGTCTTGCGGCAACGGCGGCGTCGTACGCACGTTCGGTTCGGTCAGAGAATTGGAGGCGCGATATCAATGCGCTGTCCGACGTGCGGGCAGCGCATTTCGCGACGGGTCGCCGAAACGTCAGCCGCTATAGCTTGCGGCGACCACGTCGGAGACTACGGCTTCTGATAGCATCCATTGCACGCATGCCTCGGTGGCCCCAGAGGGCAGCGTTATCCCCCTGCAACTCGCAGATGCGACGCGCGAATACTTCGTCTTAAAGCTGAGCGGAGTAGTGACGACTCCGAGGCGTTAGATCGGCCGGGATAAGAGGGTGGGGCAAGGACAGTGTCGGGGGGGGGGGGTGCTAGCTCGAAGCGGCGGCTGCCTACTGGTCGATAGCTTGTGCCTCGCGATGGCTTTCACGACCTCGGGATCGAGGTCGTGAAAAGCAGCCGCCTCAACTAGTATGCCATCACGACTCACCGGCTGCGCTCGAACTCTACCATCCAACAAACAGCCAAGCTAGCACGACGAAAATAATGACCAGCAGAGTCACGTGATGCATACCTCCTGCTTCCTGTCTTGTCCTGCAAGAAGCCTAGCGGCCTTACCGCCGAGCGTACCAGCCCTGGCTGGTTTGAGTCACACAGCCGGCACGCGCTTGATTGGAGGGCCGGCTGTGCATAGGGGTATGGCGCACGGCCCTCCAATCCAGCTAATACGGCATTGTTTGTTCATAGAGCCAACTGCTGGTTCATAGAGCCAGCACACTTTCGGCTACGTGCTCACCAGCCATAGCACGATGAGCCGGAAATGAGCTGGCTCTGTGCCAAACGACGACGTAAAGGCGCCATATTAGCTGCAATGGGCACAGCACTCACAGCCGAAAGTTCGCCCAATCTATAAATAGACGAATATTAGCTGCCAGCTCCAGTCAGCCATTGCTTGCACAAACGTGTGGCGGTTCGGATGAGCTCCATCTGTTGCAGTCTGCTTTGCAGTCTGCCCGAGCCATTCTCTAGCAGTAGAATTCCCGCTGATGATATCGAAGCCATTACTCTGGACGTGGACTTGTGGGCAAGTTTATTTACTTCGTTCCCATTGACCAAGCGAGCACGAAAACGCCAGTCCACAAACTGGAGTCCGAGCACTCACGAACGCACAAAAATGTATTTGCTTGCAGTAATAATTATGCGCAAGGGCCCAGACTGGCCCCGGAGCCCTCCATTCCTCCTGAAATAGGCCTCCCTAGACGAGGACAAACGTATCCTTTCCGTGGTGTGTTGCTTGATAGGTACAGTAGCTACATGCACACACTTATCGTGTGGCCATGCTGGTACATGTGTACTTGTAGCGTATGCCAAGTACACATGAACTGTGATGAAATGATAATCGTAGCAGAGAAGTCAGCAGGTCGTACAAACGCTCCAACGCTGTCGCACGCATGTAAGTATGATGGTCGGCCAAAGAAGCCGGTTGGAATAGGAGTTCCATGTCGCGATAGCCGACAGGAGAGTGATTCTGATCATAGAGGACACAGGACAAGCTTACAAGCGTCACTGGCCGCGACATTTACTGCCTGGTGCACTCTAACCAGGGACCGTTGCTTCAGGGCATCTGATTTAGTGAGGTTTAGTGATATTTTCTGTGGTAATCGGAAAATGGATCATCTGCAGGCCAAAATCGTTTGATTGCCGAAAAATCTATATCGTGACTTCCCATGCAATAACGAAACAAGCAGCCCTTAGCTAAGTAGTAGCAGTCAACCATGCTTAAGTATTTAATACCACACCAGGGTGGGGCTTGGCAGTGGTTTATGAGGGAGAATAGTAGAACACATCAAGTAAGAGCTGCGAGTGAGCGGAAACGAACAACTACTTCCGGTAACAGGGAGCCCAGCATATTCGACCCCATTGGGTCAAAAAAAGTATGTTTTGCCCCTCGTCTCTCGGTTCCACTCACTAAACAAGAGTCGGCAGGAGTCGCCACCGTAGCATAAACGTCACTGGCATTCCGCATATCCGATTTCAGGCTCGGACAATATTACGTGTGGTCAAATGTGCTTAAATGTGCTTGCAATGCTGGCATAAGCTCAAGGGCGGGCGTGGTGTGGCAATCGGCCGGTGACAAAAGCAGAATTTCGCGTGCAGACTCCTGTAAGTGTGGATGAGCCGCTCTCTGAAAGTGTGGATTAGCCGCTCTCTGAAAGTGTGGATGAGCCGCTCTCTGAAAGTGTGGATGAGCCGCTCTCTGAAAGTGTGGATGAGCCGCTCTCTGAAAGTGTGGATGAGCCGCTCTCTGAAAGTGTGGATGAGCCGCTCTCTGAAAGTGTGGATGAGCCGCTCTCTGAAAGTGTGGATGAGCCGCTCTCTGAAAGTGTGGATGAGCCGCTCTCTGAAAGTGTGGATGAGCCGCTCTCTGAAAGTGTGGATGAGCCGCTCTCTGAAAGTGTGGATGAGCCGCTCTCTGAAAGTGTGGATGAGCCGCTCTCTGAAAGTGTGGATGAGCCGCTCTCTGAAAGTGTGGATGAGCCGCTCTCTGAAAGTGTGGATGAGCCGCTCTCTGAAAGTGTGGATTAGCCGCTCTCTGAAAGTGTGGATTAGCCGCTCTCTGAAAGTGTGGATTAGCACTGCTTTTGGTTGTTTGCTAAATGCAATCGCGACCCAACTGACGACAATGGGTTGGGTCGACGACCTTTCTTTTGTTCACCGATTGTTCGCCACATTCTAGGCGACTCTTATGCGGAAGATCTCACAGATTCTGACCGAGACTCCGGACAGCAGCAAGCCGGCTGTGCTCTCCTTGCTGCGTCACCGATCGCTCAAGAAGTCGGCTGCGACTCGAGGCGTTTCTCCGCCGCCTCCGCCGCCTCGTAGTGGCTTGCGATCAGGTCAGTGGGCCACGAGCGACAGTGTTTTATCGCCCGCCACCAGAAGAGCGTCGGCGGCGGCGGGCGCTGGCTGCTTCGCCGGCGGCGGCTCCAACTTCGGCTCGACCAGCAGCGGCTCGGCTCAAGGTAGCTGCCAGTTTTGTCGCCGGAACGGCGAGCAGCACGCTTTCTACACAAGTCACCGACTGAGAGATCCGACCACGGGAAAGGTGATGTGCCCCGTTCTTCGCGCCTACTCGTGCCCGAGATGCGGCGCCACGGGCGACTACTCCCACACGCTTTCTTATTGCTCGCTCGCACCGCCGGAAGACGTGGCCGCATCGGTGGCCAGAAGTATCAAGATATTTCGAAGCCAGCGCAATGCAGCCGGCAAGAAGAAGCTGGGGCTGCAGTCCTGAGCTGTCTCGAGTATAAGCTGGCTGGCTAGCACGCATCCGCGTCAAGAATTAATTAAGTGCACTGGTCCGGTCTGGTGTTCAAGATGAACGCTGCGACTGCAGTCGAAATCGCTGCCGTTCGAGACTCGCACTAGCCAAATGCTTAAGCTATTCGTTAAGGTCCTTGTGCGGCTGCCCGCGGGAGTGACGGCTGCATTTGGCTCAGGCGTAAGCAAAGCCTAATACTTCGTAGTAAATTTCAGTTGGCGTGCTGCAGCTCGTCGCGTTGCTTTGAGTCGCCGATGTAGCAGCTACCTTTCGTTTTGCGAGCCAACATTACCGGAGCCTGTCTATATCAAAAGCGGAAGCCCGATGGCCGAGCTTGAGATGTAAGTAATAATAAAGGCTTCGTTTGCATAAACTAGTGGGCTCAATGGCTCTTCAGCGGAAAATATAATTCATATGGAGAAGCTCGATAGTCTCTCGCTGGTCTATTAAGTAAAGATAAGCCGATACAGCAACCCGATTTCTATAGCGACAGAGGAGACATCGATTTTCATCGTGATAATGACTGGAAATAAAGAATCGCTCGCTGGAGCGCTCGAGCTCATGATCCCCAGGGTCGTGAGGTTGACCGCTGGGTTTAGAGCCAGTGGCATGTTTATCTGAGGACGACAATGATACGAAAGGGCCCTTTCCAGCTGCAGCTGAATGCAGTGGATGGTAAGGGATCAGGCACATGGACGAGCGCAACTTCATACTTATACTTCATACTTCATTCAACTTGAACTTCATATGTAACCAAGATGTGTCTTGCCTCGACGACGTATTGATTATTGCAGAAGCGCCTCAGCTTCCGCCCCGAGAGGGTTCCCCAGCATGCCTGGCATGCCCCCACGACTGAGTGGCAGTGTGGAACCAAAGTAGGTCTAGATGCTTTTTCGAGAAAGCGTATCGGGTCCGTAATGTTTACAGAGCTCTCAACAGTTGGCTTCCGCGAGTCGCTAGTCTGGGTTTGATCAGGGGTTAAGGGCTTGGTGGCTACTAAACTTGCTCCGTTGGCGACAGCAAGTAATCCTGAGTAATGCTTGAGAAGGCGAAGCAGATTGGACCTTCGAGCTCCGGTCTGGGCTTTCCTTTCATCTGCAGTACGCCAGGCGCTGCGTGTAGAAAGCGAAGTTAGAATAATATAAATACGTTGTATAGCTCTCCAAGGGAATATCTATCGTTTTTATGCTTTTTGCATGTAATATGCTGGAAAGGAAGAACGTACATTGCATAAGCGCGCCCGCACGATTCGCACCGACTGAGCACGTCTCACGTGAGCGACGTATGGCTTTTTCGCCTCGACGTCGGGACGCCGATGTTGGACCGAAGACGTCACGTGACGATGGGTGCCTGCCGGCAGAAGCCGAGTGACGGCCCGCCCCCCCCGAAGGGCACAGCGCCGCCGGCTCCATGTGTTGGATTTTTCTAGGGCCCTGCAACGAGGCCGTCGCTGCTGCCGCATGGAAGGAAACGATTCTCTGAAGGTCGGCAGAGAAGAGGCAGCCGCCCCCTGGAGCCTCTCCAGTCACATCCGGCTGCTCGAGAGCATTCGGCGAAGTACCTGCGCTTGACGGTTCTTATGCCTGGCGCTGCTGCTGCACCGTATTACAAGATGCGGATGCTGACGGAACGGCTTTGCGTTAGCGCAGTGCCGAGCACCGGAGTATCCGATTGGCTGTCTATCTCACGAATGGTGATCTTCGCAGCGAAGACAGCATCTCATTTGCAGAAGGACAGCGTCAGCTCGGGTCAGCAAGCTTCTGAACGTAACCTGTGTACGTCACGTTGGGCGCACTTTTTTTAAAGGCGTAATTGGCTTCAATCTCCTATGATGGCGTTCTTCAACTCACGTCGGCTTCTCAGGATTTTGCTGGCGTTGCATTTTAATCGAAGTCAGCTTTAAGTAGGAGAGTGCTTCTTCTCCACTGGCTAACGTTGGTTAGATTATTTCCTGACGAGTTTTTCTCTTCGCCTATTTTCTTCTCAACATTCTCATTCGTGAGCTACGGTGGCAGTCCATACATACAGCCGTGGAAGCGAGCCAGAATCTTGACTGTAGTGTGCAATTCCTGCCCTGACTATGCTCGTTCGTAAGTAGCCGGGCTTATCCGTTTTGCCGAAGCTGAACTCCGGGATGTGGGGCTAGGGATTTCGAGTCGCTTAATGACCATGCAGGCTCGGTCCTAACTACGCAACAATTGCTGGCTACTTAGAGGTGAAAACAAAAAGTCAGGGCTCTCGGCCGTTTGGCCTTGGACGATCAATGTCCTACTGAAATGAAAATACAAAGCAGCCGTGTAGGTCCAGCGGAAAAATGTGATGGTCATTGTTGAAAGAAAAGTCCATGTTCAGCACTGTCCTTATTTTCAAATGCAATGTGAACGGAGGCCATTGAGCCATCGAGAGACTGCACTTTCTCCGGTGTGTTCAACGCAGGTCTCGAAAGACTCGTCTTCGACTTTTCACTAATGCTCTCGAATCGAATCCCGGCATATTTCGCGAATGAACGAGCGCATAGCTGCAGATTGGATTCAACGCTGCTACAACGACGCCTGCTGCGGTCGGCTACCAGAAAGCGTACCGGCTTCATGACTTACGCGGGTCCATGCAAGTATGGGTCATCCCCGGGAGCGGTCGGGCAACCCCGGAGACGTCTGAATGTACGCGTTGCACTTAGCAGCGATTGCAATCGCAGCAGTAGTGTCAAAATACAGAGCGACCGGAAGCTGTCCGCTGCGGGACTCAACTTTTTGTCGGTACAAAGGGAAAGCTGGCATTAATATGCTTGTTGAGCTACAGTAGCGCCGATCTAGGAAAGTGAAACTGAAAGTGAAAGGGAAAAGGAGAGGCCGCGCGCGCCACTGTGCAGTGCTTCGTTTGGCGACCCGATTGGCATCTCTAGAGCAGTGGCGCCGTTTTTCGCATTGAAGTGGCCGCCGCCGCCACCTTAGCTCACGCATTGCCTGCGGCGTCACCGCCGCTCATCTGCTCTCGACGGTCGCGGATCGCCGCCATCGAGGCGCTCGCTGCGCAGAGCCGCCCAAACAGTGGACGGTACGGTCAATCGAGCACCTAGCGGCCAACCCCCTAGACTCCACAGTGAGCCGGTCAGCTCTACCCCCCCCCCGACAAAGGGCTGGGATTGCTGGGGAGTTCGAGTAGATCGAATGTGGGGATGATCTAAGCAGCAGCGGCAGAAAAAAAAAATACCCAATACACTCGCGAGCGAGCGACTATTCAAACGTTCAGCATTCCTCACTTGGCAATTTGAGAACGGCCATAGCCGCCAATAGAGGTGACGATTCGGGCCAAGGCGAGCCAGGCTGGCTCAAGTTCCGTTTGGGCTGATGGGAATGGGGCCGAGGGGGAATCGCATTGGAGCAGCGGCCCTCAGCCTGTGGGTCGTTCGACCCCTTTGGGGGGTCGAACGACCCTTTCACAAGGGTCGCCTAGGACCATTGGAAAGCACGTATTTTCACATTTTGCACAAAATAATTGTATTGTTGGGGGTCGCCACAACGTGAGGAACTGTACTAAAGGGTCGCAGCATTAGGGAGGTTAAGGACCGCTGCATTAGAGGCCTTGCTTCCAGCGATTCAGAGATCCAATCGGCGGCTCAATAAATCAGGTCGATATCGCGAGCCTCGATTCCGGATCCGATACCGAGCCTTTTGAGGAGAGCCGACAAAGTGGTCAAACAAAGTCTCTTTGGAATTTATAGTCGGTTTACCATCAGTTGTTTACCATCAGTTTACCATCAGTTTACCATCAGTTCAGGGCTTGTGCTGAAAAGACTTCACAATTAGCCCCATCAACTTGTCAGGAGTAGATCTGTACAAAGTGTAGAGTAAACATTTTTTCATTCATGCCTGAGAGTGAAAGGTCATATATATATTATTATTAAGCTAGTGCTTCTTGGTTCAGAGGGTCATTTCTGGACCGCAGTAGACCGAACGAAGATTAGACGTAAGCGCATAGCCTATGCAGTTTGGTCGCTCAGCAAAGAGCCAGCCGATGACCAACACCAACAGTTTATTATACGACGCACGGAGCAGAGGGGAGCACGACTTCCTTCGCCCCTCTCTCCTACTTAGAGTCTCCTCACCTCGACTGCAGCCGTCCGCTGGTCGACCCCGATGATTCATCTAGGAGGACCACAACTGTGCACAGGCCGACCCTGAGGGTGAATCCACCATCTGTTCACCACTGGGTTACCGGCCTGTGTCCACGCCACATCCACATCACAGGCGGACCACAGCTGTGCACCGGACCCTCTCGGTAATGCTCCTAACAGCTGTTCACCAGCGGTTTAGCAGAGAAGCAGTACCGGCCTGCATATAACCCAACCACACCCTATATCCTTTCGTCAGCAGTCGCATCTACCGACCGCGGCGACAGTGCAAATGCCCCTAGTTTTCTAGACCGGAAACAAGGAATTAAGAGCAGACTTTATCATGCTCGTTCTCTTACTTTTCTTAGGAAAGCGTGCATTTCTGGCTATCTGTAACTTAATAACTTTAAGCTTCCGTAGGGCATGCACTTTAATAATAATAATAATAATACACTCGATAAAGCGCCCTCAGAGAACTCAATCTCTTTCTAGGCGCTTTACATTTGCTGCAAGGGAAACACGGTCGAATGGTGAGTAGAAATATCTTGTTTGATTAACAACATGAATAAAATGGTTAGGGTTGACATGCATAGGGTCAGCATGCAAGTGTGGTTAGTGGCAACATTCAGCAGTGTCAGCACGAGTAAGCACGTAAAGGACGAATCGCAGGGACTCACTAAATGCTATGATAAATAGGTGCATTCTTAATTTCTTTTTAAATGTGATCAAGTCAGGGGATGTTGTGGCGCAAGTCGGGAGTGAGTTCCAGGCTTTGGGAGCATACGAACTAAATGCACGGTCTCCAAAAGTATTTGAGGTTTGTACGAGGTATTGGTAAACAGTTAGTTTCCGAAAAGCGGGTGATACGATGGCCTGGTGGGGGAGTAGATCTGATAGGTAGGCTGGAGCCAAAGAACGAAGCTCCTGGATGGTTTACACCCCATTCTCGGCTAGTCACCTAGGACATGACTGCGACAAGCAAGCACTTCAGATAGTCAGGGCGTGACACAGTTAATGCAGTTTCTTTCCAGTGAGTCGAGGACAGTGACCCAAGGAAGGAGCCGACATGCGACATGCGTTATAGCTTATGGAACTGAGACAAATAAATTAAATGAGATTGTATGCTGCATCCTGAAGTGGCTAGCGTAAGTATGTACCCATAAAAGCTAATTCGCTTCGCACGAAAATAGAGATGAGTAAAAAAGCTAGTATTCACTCATGGCTAAGGTGCTTAATCATAGCTAAGCTCATAGCTTTGAGAAAACACAAGCCTTCAGAAGCAATACAGTTTTCTAACCAGAATGAACTCTAATTCAATCCTCTAGAGTCTACAACAATGCAAGAGACCGTGAAGGCACACTAGGTAAGGCGGTTGCTGTACGTGACCCCGATGTCGAGGTCATGGGTTCGAATTCTGCGGTGGGCGATCCACAATTGCCACTGCAAGCGGCGGTGATAGCCTTTAAGGCTCTTCTGCCGCTATAAGAAGGCTGTGAAATCAGCCAATATATATATATATATATATATATATATATATATATATATATATATATATATATATATATATATATATAAAGAAGCCACCAATCTTTTAAAAATTCCAACAATTAACCCGTAGCTGTGGTTTGTGACTTTCTGTCCTTACCATCTTAATCGTGTGATGTGACCTTTAGAGATACACCAAAGCTGCAATCGTTGTGTCGCCGTGGGCAAGCGAGCTGCAGGTAGGAGTTATCCCCACCAGCCTTGACCTGGGCAAGTGAAGAAGGTACGGTCTCCTGCCACCAAATGTGGCAGCCAAAATGGCTGCAGCTCGGCACAAAATTGCATTTTTTTGAAACCGTGTGCTTGTTATTCAGCCGAGGTTCTGCGTAAGCACGTTAGTGTTCATGTCAAGACGAAGGGCGCTGGGGGCTGTCTGTTCGCTGTAAGGGCAATCTCACTGGAACGGTACTCGGTAGGTCAGTTGGCAGAGCAGAGTGAAGCGGAGAACCAGAGGTTGCGAGATGGCTCCCTGCTTGATGGGGCGAAAATAAATCGTCTCAGTCTCGTCTGTACTCAGGTCCGCGGAAGACGGTCTTCGGTCGTCTTTTATTTGTAAAAAAAATTCTTGCCATGTATAAGAGAGTGTGCCAACCGTAGAACAGTTGGCTTAGAGCAGATATTTTGACCGAAGCGGAGCCTCGTGCAGGAGCCTCGAGTAAATATGCCATTGTACGGTTTACACTAAAGCCGTGGTTTACTAGTTTTCGGTTACCGTCTGTGAAAATGCACGTATTTGGTGCTCATTCTAATCCTTGCTGAGTCATCAGTTGTACTTCGAGAGGCTGGCATTACCAAACGGCAGACTACCGAGACATAATAAGGACCAGCGGTCGCCCGGATCAGCAAGCTCTTGCACCCATGCATAGTGGTGTGGGGAAACCAAGGGCACAGTCCTGAGTGTCCTCACGTTGCAATAACGTTCCTTCTAATTACAATCTTGAGGCGCTTTTCTTCAATCCTAACTGATATCGCTGTTATAAGGAAAAGAAGGTCAAGGTCTTTCAAGCTCTCAGCGACCTTAAGCACGTTAGCACTTGGCCAAAGCTGATCTCCATGTCAAGTGGTCTGTCGAAAACATCCAGATCCGCTGCAGAAAGATGAGTTTAGCAATTAATTTGCTTGACATGTCTTGGTTTCGCTCGTAGCGGTGCGGTATACACGCTATTCGTAGCGACGGAGAGAGTTAATAGCTGTTGTTTATTATATGGCTAATTTTTTTCAATTAAACAGCTAATTGCAGTTGTTGCAGATCGTTGCCAGCTCAAGCAACGCTCCCAGTGGCTAGGAACGTGCAATGTACGCTGCAATGTACGCTCGCCGAGAAGTGGGCACGTCGAGTGGAGTCGCCGACTATTAGACAAAAGCCTCGTCAACCGCGGGGGGGGGGGAGAACTGGGCTCCTCAAACGCTAGGCGCAGTCGCCATCGGTAGCGAACACGTGCAGGCAAGCAAGCACATGCTTCTGGCTGCGCACATGCCTCTGGCTGCGCACGTGCGTAAGAAGGCCCGCGCACCTGCCTGCACAGATGCGCGGGCCGCAAACACTTGGCGGATGTTACGCTGACGACCTTTCTGACCTTTCTATAGTTCGTTCAAGGCCTAAAGCTTTTGGTTTGCTTACGGCAGTCAGAAGGGTTTAATCGAATGCGACGCAGTAAGAATGAGAAGCAGCAGGCGAGTGAGGAAAGCGTTAAAGGAAGTCAGCGGCATCGAGGCAGCAGCGTTAAGTGGATGTAAATGAAGTGCCGAGTCCGCAGCCGGAGAGACGACACCGCGATCGCGAAAGAACTGCGACTCTCGAAAGCTATGACCGACTGGAGCAGTGATGCCATCGCCAAAATAGTCCAGAGAAAGAGACAGCCAATTTGGCGTCCCAAGTTTACCGGAGGGCGCGAAGAAGAGGCTGAGGATGCACGCACAAAATCAGCCAGGTAAGAGTGGAGGAGGCTATGGCTGGCTGGCTGGCTGGCTGGCTGTGCGGGTCGGAGCGGCTTGAAAATCAGGATGAACCGAGTTTTCCGTCTGAATTGATGCGCCTGCCGCTACTGAGACCGCCATCCTCCTTACGACAAGCAGGATTTTCTTCGTAGCTGTGATAGCGAGAGCTGCCATGTTGGCAAGTCGCCTGCGTCGCCCCCTGCTTCAGACTCTTCGAATTGAGGGCGCTCCCCTTTGGAACGGCAGTCTCTTTGTAGAGGGCATCTAAAAACAAAACAAAAAAGTACCGGTAGGTGCTCTTTCTTGAGAACTTTTTTTAGACTTTTTCCTACAATGGGATGTAGCGACTTTCCTGGACGGGCTGCAAAGCCCGTCTCGACAGTTCATCTTTTGGCGCGCGGAATCGCAGCGTGAAAGGCAACCGTTTCCTTTTTAACAGAAGCTTGAGAATGCTTTCCTTTCGAAGGCGAGGCAAACAAGCCTGCCGGGCGGTTCGCATTTGACGTAAAATTTCCCAAGGGGCCACCGGGCCCTAGGAGAATGCTAATAAGGTGTTTCGTGAGAGGGTCGCTCAGAGCTTCAGTTCCAAGTCTGTCTCTTGGGCGAGGGGTGGACCTCCGGTAAACGAAGCGATAACAAATTCAACTTCTTAAATCAGGCATGCGATAAGCAGAGACGACCGGCAGTTAATGACGGCGGAAAATTGATTGCCCAGCGATGCTTAAATTCAGCCAGGTCGCTACCGGCTGCTCTTGCATGATGAGATGCAAACAGGCCAGAAGAGAAGTTTCTGCTGTGCCTTTAGCCGCCCCCCCCCGCGCGCGCCAAGAAAGCCAGGCGGTCCTCCCTGGCGTGCTGCACCGTACTGCCAGGGAGGGGCTACCCGGCCTAAAAGTTCATTAATACTATTACCGCGAATTCCGTACCCTGTATTTACACAACGGCTCTATAGGCTCGTCGGCAGCCCAGACTCGGCCTCGATTTGGCTTCGCAGATCGTTTTTCAGAAGGGGCAACCGCTCTAATGGAGCTTGAGACTGACTTTGTGAAAATATGCAAGAGCCGCGTGCCTTTGGTGCAAACGTTCGGTATCAGTTTTTAGAGGGGCTATCATTTTTAAAAGTAATTTTCTAATTGTTTTAATTAGGCGATTCATTTTTTTTTAGAAAGGTATGAAGGGGCATGCCGAAGGTGCGCTGCCTCGCACTTTTCAAATAATGATTCCAGTTTCTTTTTAGTGCGTCGCAAGAGGCTTCTGGGTGGCGTACCTTGGGCGCGGAGCTAAATGCTTTAATAAAATATCAAAGAATTTGAAGTAATAGCCAAAGTGAATAGGTAAAAATAATAGGAATAGTTTGTATAATAGATTCGCAATTGGGCCAAGGAGCTTTTCTGGGTATATTTCGAGGAGCGGTATTCGACCTCGAGTTACCTTGAAGCGGCAGTGTGCTAAATCAGCCAGATTGTGACTGGTTATCGCTATAGTGTGCTCGTGGCTCCTACATTAAAATGGCTAGATACGACAGTGCGATAATCTATGGCCAGCACCACATACATGTAGAGGCTGTATCGTAGCTTGTCACTTGTGCTCCCGGAGTTGTTGGCATTGGCGTACGAGCCGATTTGAGCACTAGGCCGCAGCGGAGCCGTTTGCGTACGTCATGGCCACCGTCGAACGCCTGTAGCCCTCCGCTGCGGTCGAATGAACTTATCAACATTACGGATAAAGACGCGTCATGCTCAGGTATGGGAGCTCTTTGTGGCTGCCGCGTTCCGCCGCTGTCCGCAGACCTGAGTGCATTGCTGCTGCACCTACTCATTGCTAGCCGTGATGCAAGTAAGGTTCAGGGCCTGGCCAGCACTCGTCGCGCGTCTGCTGAGACGCGGGCACCGCGCTACGGGCGCTGCGCTTGGGGCCTGTCCGGACGTGAAAGCCGCGCGTTACAGTTGTAACGAAGTTAACTCCCTTGAACTCAAGGCTTCGTCACCCTACCAAAGTCCTGACAACGCGATTGCTACAATGCGGCCGCGTCTGGCGCCATTTTTCCAGATGCCCTTCGCTGATAATTCTTTGGTGCGCGCTTCCTCGACTGGTCTAATTAGAGACGGAGCCAGGATGCTCTTCTAGAGGGAAAAGACCCGCAAGATTTCCATGCTGGGGCAAGACAGGAATTAATGAAAGATTCTAGCGCCAAAATCCTGGCATTTATTTCAAACGAACTCGGCTGGTGCTTATTGAGTGGAAATAAGAAATAGTTCACCGTTGTTGACGGTCGAGGGGCGTAGGAATAAAGGGCGTGGGCATCGGTCGCTGCCCCACTATTGGGGGAGGGGCGAATTCCCCCCTGCCCCCCCTCCTCCACTGTTTCTAACCCACTTACCGCTTTCTCAAGTTCAATTCTTCATAAGGTTAACGATGCTAGCTTTCAATTGTACACGAAAAGTTAGTTAAGCTTTGACTGTGCAATAGTAAAACTCGAGCGGCATAGCGGCTCACTGTGTGAATGGCTTAGTTAATTTATGGATGCAGAAGCGCTGTTATTTACTTCTTATCAGCTGGGAGCTGGTAACTTCGGAGGGAGACTCGTATCCACTAGCAGATGTTCAATGCCCAGTTCCATGCTAGGGACACGGAGACCAACGTTCGGGAATTATGGGAAGCACTTTCTTTCTTTCTCCCCTGATCCCACTTTGAAAAGACCTTTCGAAAGACTTTTACAGGACTAATCCGCATTTGACGATGTTGAAGTTAAATATTCATTTAAGGCTATTCCAGGCAAGATGAGAAAAGCCAGGTGTAACATTGATACAACCAGGTGCAAATCACGTGCTCACATTTGTGAGTGTGTATGCGCATGCGCAAGTATATATATATATATATATATATATATATATATTGAATTGCGTTTGCACGAGTATCTACGTACATTCAAGTATATACTGCGTACAATGTATACAGATTTACCCCAATATCTATCTATGCTGTATATGCCTGCGTATACACAGAGATAAAGTGACTTACAAAGCGAGCACATCACTGCTAATTAATATGAGAATGTCACACTCTGATAAGAGCACTATCTTTTGACACACGTGAAATCATTTATCATCGTCTGGGTAGGATTGTATTGCATGAGGGCAAGGCAGTCGCAGCTAGACTATATATATATATATATATTGCGATACAATTTAATTGCAATATTTCTTTGCATCGAAGCCTGGGCTAAGCCCGTTGAGTGCGGATGGAATGGAGAGTAGGCAGAATCATCAGTGGCTCATTTGTGTGTCAGTTCAGTTTTAGTACACTTCTACCCAGTCTCACTGGTGGTAGCAAAATGACATTCTGGTGGTTGATCCAAGTGATCTCTACTCTCTATCGTAAGATTTATGTTACCGTTATGCCGCCTCTGAAGCACCGTGAAAGACTACGGAAAAAGAGAAAGCTCTTGGCTGACTACTAGCAACTGACTACAAGCAACCTGAGCTGCCTCTCAGACTTGAAAGCGAGACTATTAGCTCTGCGTCAGTTATCTGCCACAGAATCGCTGTTTCTGGAGAGGGTTGACAGCCTTAAACGTCCGGAGAACCTATCTGATAAGAAAACCGTTTATAAACTCCTGTGAAGTTATTCTTCACTTAAAATTCCACTTCAAACCAAGAACAGCTGCTGAGGTAATGCATATAATGACTTAGGCCTAGCCAAGTCTGACTGCTAAAAGTCACCATCGGTCTGATGGTGCACAAGGTGGGCGACAATTCAAATATTGACCTGGCTTAATGGGCTGCAGAATATCTTTCCACGTTCACATCCTTTGATGTTCATCTTTATAAATTCAAGAGGAAAAATGGAGGCGTACATCGAAGAAGAAGGTGAGCGAGTTCACCAGGATTTACTGGACTCGAAATGCACCTACCGTTAACAGTAAAATGAGAACATACAGGAAAATTACTATACTTTAGGGCTGCTTCGTGAAAAGGAAATACAGTATAATGGTAAGTTTTGAAAAGGCAGTCACTTCTAAATATTTTTGGCCATTTTATTTGACTTGCGTATGAATATTATTTCTATGTTTCATTTGATTCCTTTGTTGCTTTGCCGAATAAATATGCATCAAGAGACGTGAAGCAGATTTTCTCAGTATACAATTTCAAATTTATCACTGTCCTGACCACAAAGCAAAGATTGTGGGGAATTGCTGCCATTTTATTTATCCAAGAATAGCAATTGACTTACAATAATGTAAAGGAAGTGCTTGACATTGCTAACCCTTCCTGAGTGGTAATCATTAGAGTCAGATTGTGTAATAATTTCAAGTTTAGACTTTATAAAAAATAAAACTTCTGAAGCGTCGGTTAGTTACTTACAGTCGACGCCCGTATTTGTATATACGTGGCCATCCTCTAAGGCTGTGGAATATATCATATAATTTAATGACACGAACTTGCAGTTATATATATATATATATA
This sequence comes from Cristatella mucedo, assembly GCA_009760855.2. Taxonomy (NCBI): domain Eukaryota; kingdom Metazoa; phylum Bryozoa; class Phylactolaemata; family Cristatellidae; genus Cristatella; species Cristatella mucedo. Next base: position 4,153,051 of record WPIO01000017.1, read on the forward strand.
TAATTCATTTGTATAGTGCCACAAGAGAGCTTAATCTCCTACTCAGGCGCTTCACATACGTCGCAAGGCTCAAGCCCACGACCTCGGCCAGACCGTGTCTGTGGGAGGAATCGCAGGTGCGCCGAGGTTGTTTCACTCTCTTTTGCAGTATATGGCGACAGAGTTGACAGATAATTTCTAAGAGTCTTGAATCTCCAGGACTCTTTGCAGCGATCTCGAGCAACTCTCTTTGCATGCGACTAAAATCGGTGAGCATTGTACTGTAGCGTGCGAAAACAAGAAACTCAAAATAGTCTCCGAGAAGCCAGAGTCTATGATTTCACACAAGAGCATGCAACTCTCTACGGATGACTACGCGCAAGTGCTTGGCACCTTTAGTCGTTACAGACAGTGCGATGAACGGACAAAGTGATAGCTCTTTCCGGGCTGGCTGCTGACGCTTGGGAACTTGCAAACTGTGACAAAAGGCTCGAGACTGCCGTTGCACGAACCACGAACGCGATCGACTGCAGCGTCGATGCTCAAGGCAAGCTGCTCTGCTTCTCAGCCACCTCGCTGCTGCCAATGGCGTCCATGCAATGAGTTTCGAGCTACTTGCCAGCCACCGGTGTGCATTGCCCGATGGCGATCCGTGTTTCGGTGGGTTGAAATACGCCGATTCGGGTGGCGGTATTTTTTTGGACGGGGATGCCTTACAATGGCCGAGAGAAATGGTAGCTTCTCTTTTGCATTCAAAGTATTAACAATTCGTCTTCATACATTCGCTGACCTGGTGAACCTCACGTTTGGTACGCCTTGTGGTGCCTACCTGGCCGATTCTATTGTTAGCCCATCGATATTAGAACCTTGCGAATCTAATTTTGTGATCCTCACAAACCTGCATGGTAGCACACTTCGTACCTTTATGATCACGCCACAAGATCTCTGGGTGGGCAAATCTCAGTGGCGAATAGATAGGACCTATCACTCTGATTCGAGTCAGTCCACACGTCGGAGCGTCTGCTAGAGGCTGTAGGCAGAGCTAAGAGATCTGATCGAGGTTGTCCATCATATTCCTCCGACTATCTTACTGAATGTAAGGCATTCAAGAGTAAGACAAGTTTTACGAGACGCTGCCGAGAGTGAACATAGTTAGGTCGTCATTGCAACCGCTTGTACAACGATGGCCTTGGGTCTTAGCCCAGGGTTTAGGAGCTCTTCTGAATCCAGGTCGTGGGTTCGAGCCCTGCGGTAGGAGATCCTTTATTACTCACTTCAAGCTGTGGTGATAGCCGGCAAGGCTCTTGTGCTGCTATACAAATGAGGCTGTTAAATCTGCTGACATCATTATGGAGGTTGACTCCTACTTGTATTGTGCACATTATTCATGTTTAAGCCTTTATATTGTTTAAGTATATTAGGAGATAGTACTAAAGCTAAAGTTGTTCGCCTGTATTGAGACAATTGAAGTGCTGGCGATCCAGCCGACTGGGAAGCTAGAAGTTCAAAAGTCGAGCTCAATTTCCAGATGGCTGTCAGCAATGAAGATAAAGGTGCAGTGGGCAGGAATACCCGCCGGTGGAGTCGGTGCGGTATGTGGGCAAGATTGAACTTTGGTAGACCTCAAGCCTTTATTTCGGAAGCCGTCTTCTCAGAAGGAAGCTCCGGGCACATGCATTGATATATATTCAGGAGTGAGTGGGGCATATTCTTAGACCACCAAGAGCAACCCACCAGCTATACCTCACAACTTGTGTAGAGAGTCGTCTGAGGATTCTCAGCAGCCATTTGTGATAATGCCAGACGAAGCGGTGACGCCGAAAATTGATTCATACCAAGTACGGTTATGTTTGGTTTTTGTATGATTCTGGCTGAGATTGGCCTGTGAGGAAGCAATGAAACTTGGGCATGGTGTATCTAATCAAATAATAAAAGCACTTCGGATTACAAGTTGTGCCTATATGTGAGAGCCGGATATGTCAGACTATGTGGTGTAGGCCCCGTAAAAAAGCTACGTGGAGTGATAGATGGGAATACTTGACTCCTAGACCTGAGCACTTGAACTCGTGCACATGCATATTCACACACGCACCCACTCACACACACAAGCACACACAGTATATATTAAATATACATATATATATTTCATATGTACAGCACTATAAGAGAACTTCAAATATTCAAATATTATTAACACAGTAATAAAATAATGAAAATAGTACACGGTCGGAAAAGGTTGTGGAGTTGTGTCATCCTGTTGCAGTTGCAAGCAATAGAGTTGGGCACCAACTGTAGGCATCTTATTGCAGTCAGGAAGACATGCGAGTAATGTTACATAATTCAAGATGAAATGTCACTAATAGATGGACCAACTTGGCTGTGGTATACTTTTCTAAGCAGACCTGATATTACATAATGGAACTATGCAGACTTGACTGAAGCTGATCTGGCCTCTGGTGAAAGGTCACTTTTGAACGCTACACCCAGATTAAAGGGTAGGTGCTACAAGAGATATGCCGACAGAGGCAGTTTTGAGGGTTAATATTAATAATTAATCAGGACTGCAGGCCACTATTGATGGGGACAAGCAGCTGAGTGTAAGGAGTCCAACGGGATGTTACCATGGCGATGTAGTCACTGATATTAGCGATCTTGCTGGCAACGATGTTGAAGAAAACGTTCAGCTAGATCGCCCCAAGAATTGCTAGTAAGGTGCAGACATGAGAATGGTCAATGAAACGAGTGATAGACAAAATCAGCATACTTTTCTTAGACTGGTGTGACCCCTCTCCTCCACGTCTTGAAGGTCTACTCGTAGCATCTGTGGCAGCTGTTAAATTTTGGATGAGATCATTAGCGAGTAAAGAATGTAAATTCGCTTAGGATTGTTAGTGATGAGACTAGAATGAGCGAACAATAATGTTCGCACGACATTGCGATGGATCAGGTCAGATGGACGAGAACATTGGAAGGTGGCACCTGTTGACTGCTAGTCGGTGGAGGATGGTCGAGGGCCCTACCCATGCTCTGCTGCAGCATCTCTATCGTCTAAGCTTTGTGCAAGAGACACCGCCGTAAATATACGAACAAACATTGCAAATTTTTGTTTATTAAAGATATAAAAATAATGTCATCTGCAAGCCAGTGCGTGATATGACCATTCACCGAGAAGGGATGCCATACGACCTCTCCTTGGCTAGTTAATATACACCAGCAAAGTGGTCGTCAAGAAACGAACTAAGTAGCAAAGTTTATTTATCACTATCGACAAGCATAGCCAAAGAAAGGAAGGGATCGTTGAGGGCTGCTACTGTCATCTGTGATCAGCAGCCATTCCCAGCTTAGCAACCGCCTACTTTACACTTCAGCCGGAGCCTGACACCCCCGTATCATTGCACTTTCTCAAATCATTCCGGAGGTTATATTCCACAGACTGCCGTAGCGCAAAAACGACGGCGTTGCCTTTGCCCAAGTCAAGAGTACCAGTCAGACCGCTTTTCTTAGCGTCAATGTCCACACCATTGGTGATGATCAGCATGCTGCCGTGAGCTGCAATTAAACGGCAATCGAAGTGCTGCATCCCCCGACCACTTGCTTGTAGGCATAAGCGGTCCTAAGCGATCAGGCAGTTTCAACCAGAAGCGGCAGAGCTTAGACCGCCCTGTCAGCCCAAGGGGACAGAGCCCAGCTGCTTCTTTTCAGGCCACAAATGCTGACTTCCTGGAGAATTATTTCGCCATCCAGCAGGTCAGTCATAGTTACTTGTGCTTACTTTCAAAACTATTTTTTGCTTGATTCTTTTGCCTCGCTATTGATAATATGCCGTCAGGTTGTGTCTTTAGCTGTATGTCATGCATGTTGCACAACCTTATGATGTGTGGACGTAAGCAAAGTCGTACATTTAAACGATCGTGTCTACAATGTCTTTGTTATGTATTACCGTCAGTAACCCCATAAAGCAATAAGCACTAAAAAAAACTGCGAAGCGTAGCTAATTGAATTACATTTAATGTCAGTAGCACACGAGCGGCTTAAGGGAGCTGGTAAGGAATTGTCAGAACGACAACAGGAGAAAAGATATCGCAGTAGAAAATAATCGCAGGAATGAGGTCCATAGTCTATGAGCCTCGAATGGTAAGCTTCCAAAGCACACAGACCGCATGTGAGAGGAAAGGAATAGCTAATTTACTATTCCCAACTATTCCAGCTAGGCATTAATAAGTGAATTATTATTATTATTATTATTAACTAAGAGCACCCATTTTATATATCCTATTTGGCTTGTAAGAAGAGCTCGGAACTCGGCCGATTCGAATTAGTTGGATCATATCTCTCTCATGCAGGCGAGTTAGTTTATTGTTTGTCTATAGATCTAAAGATTGGCGATTTCGGCAGCACGAGCGAGTCATACCGCACCTTGCACAGCTCAGTGACTTTTAGCAAGCGCTTCGTCTAGAAAAACCCGCAGACAATTTTGGCTCAAACAACCCAATCATGATCTAACCCTCCACTTGTCTTGCAGGGCATCTGCAGGCGATTCATGTACTTATAGTAATCGAGACAGAAAATACCACAACCGTAAGAAATGCAGTGTACCATATGGGGCACTTTGATCGGAACTTTTGTTTTATGTTCTGTATTTTCATTGAATGTCTCAATAATACAGAGCATAAAACAAAAGTTCCGATCAAACCATCTCGACCGATCGATGAACTAAAGGGGGCGTGTCCCTGATTTTTCAGGATTTTCACAAAGCTGAGACAGAGAGAATTCTGCTTAGAAAAAGCATTTAGCAAGCCCTTCGCAACAGTTAAAGAGTCTCCTGCTAGTCTCTTATCTGCACACATCTGCTGGTAACTTATGTAAGGCTTGCTAAAAAAAGGTTAGCTGACTCAAGAGCAATCTCACTTTCGACAGATGGCTTCAACAGGCGTGCCTTGCCCCGAGTGCAGATACTGCAGATATGCATGCATGCCATAGATCACCTACCTGCACTTTTCAGTGACGTGCAGATACATTGAGGAGCAACTGAATATTGCACAGTGACGTTGACAATAGGAACTTTTTCTTTGCCTCTCAGATCAGATATGAAATGCAGCTGTTGCTTTGCTGCTGTGCCCACCACTCTTGCCTTATACACTGCAACGCGAAGCACACCAAAACCCTAGCGATTGACACTGGCCCAGTCAATCGCAGCAGGCTTGAAGGCTTCGACCGCTACGAGTAGTAAAGTCAGAGACGACAAATGGCAGCAGGGTACCCTGTGCTTAAGCTGTGCCGGTACAGATTTCTAGAGACTACAACTTCCACAGTTCCGATTCCTACTGCATAAGTTACTCGAGCGGCTTCGCAGAGCAGGCGGTACAGCTATTCTCGCGAAAATACCAATGTGCATTGTACAAAAGTGACCCTTGTAACTTGCAGCCACATCGCGAGCATGTACGTGCCCTGCCATTCGTGCACCGAAACGCAATCAAAGGCAAAGGCAAGCTTCTAATGCTCAATGCGTGCCCGCGAATCAATCCACGAGCAAAGAGAGAATCGGCAGCAGCTGCGTGCATTCCGTGCCATGCAGGCTCACCGTGCTTGGACGAGCACAGACTCGTAAAGTTGACAGGCTGCTCACAGATGGGACAGATCGGCGGCCGGCCGTCTTGCAAAAGAAGCTTTGACAGTTGCCTGACAGAGCTCGGATCGCTGCCAAGTCTGGGGGTGAGCGCCACGCTGTCTCCATCGTCTGCTCCCTTCCTGGCGGTGCAGGAATTCAACGAGTAGCTGGTCTCGTGTCGCAAGTCTGCAACAACCATGTTGCAGCCAAGAAATGAGCTTCAGCAGCTGCCGCCAGGGCATAAATATATAATGAAAAATTAAAATTAAAAAACGAATTTTTTATATCTCTGAAAAGTCGATTATAGACAAAACACTATGATTGTCAATATACTTAAAACGTAACCTATTAGTTAAGAAATTCTTCTAAGGCAATATTTCTCGGGCAAGGTTTTGTAAATTATAATAGTTGGCAGCAGTCCATGTTCTTCACTAAACTTTGATTAGCTCTTCACTTCTTCCTCCAGTCAAAGCGAAAACAGTATAAACTAAAATATATTTCATTTGCATGGCACAGAAGAAATTTATCTATCCAGACCATTGATGTATGTTGTCGGGTTCAAGTTCAGGATCTCGGTTGTTAAAGGTGAGCACCCTACCCCAAGGCCAAGCCAAGGCAGTATGTGTATGCAGGACTAGGTGCTCAGCCTCTGTGTGCTGGCAGAGAGGGAGAAGGATGCTGGAGGCAGTCAGACAGGCTTTGCAATAAGAGCCCGAAAGGCAGAAGACTGGCTTCTCGGGTCAGGCAAAGGTCAGAATAATGCCTGCCGGATTGGGGCCCATTGGCCCCCCCCCCCCAGTACACTGTGCACAGACCTAGCCACAAGAAAGCTGCCCAAATTCGGGCAGCAGATGGTGCAGCACCAGCTTCTGCTGGCTACCGTCATCCACTGATTCATGGTTGCTACAGCCGGAGGCTGCCAGCTGCAGCAAGGCGGCCCTACCAGTGCAGCTGAAGCATGAATAGAGAAAGTGAAGCTAGCCTTTCGGGCAGTGGTAGATGCAGAAAGCTGCCGGGACGGTTTGTGCAACTAGCGCCGGGGGGGGGGGCATTCTTGGCTTGCCCTGCCCTGCGCTTGCAATGGCTGGGGCTTCAGGAGCCGTCGTGACGGGTTTGGTTAGGATTTCGGCATGGCGGGAGCTAAACCTCGACTGGGCAGAGCATAAACGAGGCACGTAGGTTCTCATTGAAATCAGTCAGCCAAGAAAGGCTACTTATCGTCACTCAGCAACCCAAGTGTGAGTTCACGTGCGATTGTCTGTCTGTCTGGCCCAATGCGACAGCTTAAATAAGTGTGCGAACCGACTCGGATGACATAAGGAGCTAATAGATGGATGGACTCACAGTGCAGCAAGATGGGGGGGGGGGCAGGGATGCAGCAGCTGTACCTGTATCATAGTAATCGTACGTGGTCACAGAGCCTGGCTTTGCCTCGGTGACCAGCTGCTCTTGAACGACATCAAATCGGAAGCATTTCTTCTGCTTACTTATCTGCAAACACACGAGGTCGTCATCGCGCACAAGTGCTTGCTGCAGAGCACAGGGAAATCATCAAGCAATCATCATAGGCAGAGCAGTGCCAGGCTGTCAAATGAAACAACAGCTAAGCTCTTCATTTCCTCTTTGTGAAACAGAGACACAGACAGCATCGTTACTATATGATAGGTAGGTGAGACTAAAATACCCGATTTGTAGACAAGCAAGCACTCTATGGAGAGCGCTTTTAATTAAGAACGTAAACCTAGCCTGATAGAGAGGAAACAATTCAGGCCAAATGTAGGCTGCCTTCTGTAAGATTGCAAGAGATTTGTCGAGAAGTAGTCATGCGTAGGCTGATTATTATCAGATCAGTTGGACAGATATCAGTTCTGAGGAAAACGTCGGGCTGGCTTTGGCTTAATGTTGCTGTGACAAAGAAATAATGTCACGGGCTTTGTCTGCTGGGGGGGGGGGGTTCGCTGCAAGAAACCTTTAATGCAAGAAGTTATAATAGGCCGAATAATTGCATAGCCTGGCTCCGTTATTCATGAATACATAATATGAATAGGTATCTAATGATACGCCACATCCATGGATACATATCTATGGCATTCGCAAGATAGCAGTCTGCCACTGAACTAGCTGGTGAATTGGGATGAAAGATCAAGTCGCAGTTACCACAGGACACCACTTCTCGCCGACCAGCACTGGCTAGCAGTTAGGCAATGCATCGACTTCAAGGTTTTGTCACTTTTAGGTCCCTTCACTCTTTGGCTCCAGCCTACCTACTAGATCTATTCCCCCACCAGTCTAAGAAACATCATGCCACCTACTTTACGGAATCTAACTGTTTCCCATACCTCATACAAATCTCAAATACTTTGGAGACCGTGCCTTTAGTTGGTATGCTCACAAAGCCCGGATCTCACTCCCGACTTCCGTCACGACATCCCCCTGACTCGACCACATTTAAAAATAAATTAAAAACACCTATTTATGGCAGCATTTAATGGGTCACTGTGATTCGTCCTTTATGTGCTTATGCGTGCTGATACTGTGCATGTCACCCCTAACCATGTTATTCATGTTGTTTATGAAGCATTATGCCACTCACCACTCGATCGTGTTTCCTTTGCAGCAAATGCAAAGCACCTAGAAAGAGATTTAATTTTCTGAGGATGCTTTATCAAGTGAATTATTATTAATATCAACTAAATTAGGCCACAACAAGCTGGTAAAATCGTACTAATACAGCGGTTGAATTCCTTGCAAAGAGTACTAATAATTATAATATAGCCTGTTAATAGTGTGCACAGAGCATAAAATCGCTGTATACGTATTTCATGTAAGCTGAAAAGGAAGCAGATCAACTGGTTGGTAGTAACGACGTGTACGATTGCAGCACACATAAAATGCTTCATTTGCATATAGCCTTAAGAGAACTTGATCTCTAACCAGGCGTTTTATACCTGTATATGCACCAGTACTCGAGCCTACGACCTTGCTGAGTTCCAGACTTTAGTATATAGGTTACTAAAAGTGCAGTCTCCAAAGGAAGAAGGTTCGGCAGCCATTAGCATTTCTAAATGCCTTAGCTTGCCGGAGAAAAAGCGAGCACTCAAGAAGCAGTTATTCCCGTGACCTCCAACCGCGATACGAGATAGATGCTTCTGGTGCCGGCTTTGCACCCCAATCTACTCAGCCTTCCGGGTGACATTGGAATGAGAAAGCTAGCTAGAGAGTGTCTCTAAGATGAAGACTTGCCCTGCTGCACTGATTGCTGCAGCACCTCCTAGATTGGGGATGGAACTGTGAAAACAGAAAAGAGAGAAAGACACAGTCAAAGGAGTCAATTGAAAGGCACAGCACAAAGCCTGGACTAGTACTGCTCGCTCGACCCACCTTGGTCGGTCTTGTTAGACAACATTCTACCTCTAGTGATCGCAGTACTATGGCTACACCAAGCAAGCACTCGGTTCGAGGCAAAAGAGACAACGACTTCACACTATCATTTTTTTTTACAAGACTGGACTGGTGCTCGCTGCTTCTGTGTCTCTGCCTAGAGGCAAGGTGCTCGAACTTCACAACCCGGCTCGTGCGTTCGAGTCCTGCAGCTGCAAATCATTTACTGCTTACTGCATGCCATAGTGATAGCCATTAAATGCTCTTTCGTCACTATATAAATGTGTCCGTTACATCAGCAGAGCTTTACTGAAAAAGAGCAGGTGCATTTTTATTTTAGCAATCCCGACTTTGCACATTCCTTACGAGCATAAGGAAGCCGAGAAAGGACGATTTAGTTGAATGATCGTCCGATGCATGCGCTCGCTCGTGATGCACATTGAGCCAGACTCGGAAGCTCTAGCACTAAAACCACCAGTATGGATCTAATGAAACTTTTGGGGGCATCACCAAAATTAAGCCAAGAAAAGATCAAACGTTGACCTCGACGATGCAGCCAATCATAGATAGTGTGGAGCAGGCACGTAGGGTGTGGCACAGGCTCCTGCAAATCAATCCAAGTGGGTACTTAGCCAACGCTGGATTTTCCAGGCACATATGCCAGCTCACCTGCTCAAAGTAAAGCGATACGGTCTTTTCGTTTATCTCGTAGCGCTTCAGCTCAACGACTTTGTTGGATAGCAGCAGCTGAAGTGTGTCCTTGTCGGGCAGCCAGCCTGAGACCATCTTAACGTCCACTATAGCCATGTTGCTGATGCCGTCGCGCCCGGTGTACCGAGTGCAGATCTCCAGCGTCTGCTGCTTGCAGCCCCTTTGTCCACCCTTGGCTGATCGGTAGGCCATCACCGTGGTGCTGAACGCCGGCCCGGAAGTACCGTGAGACTTGATATTGTAGCGAACGCTTGACTGTAACAACATGAGAAGAAAACTATCGCTAGAGATCACACCTTCACGATTATTTGTTGTGATTCGAATGCTTTTCCCACATCAACTAAATACTTTGCCCACAGTGCACCCAAGCGAGAGCAAAGTGGATTGGATTTATTTCAAGATGCACTAAACAGTGAGAAGAAGAAAGTATAGGCAGTACCCAGATGAACTACAAAAGGTTCCAGTCAGTCTGAGGATATAACTGTACCTAGAATCAACTGTCGAAGGCTGCTCAACCACGATCTGCCAGTACACATGTGCAACGCCACAAAGTATTCGTAAATGTGGCTCAACCTGATGCATAAACTGGCGCAATGCCACTTGATGTAAAAGGGAGGCGAAAGACTGACAGATGCATGTATGCATATATACTCTTATGTATATTGTTTTGTCGAGTGTGAGTCTACGAACGCATGATTACTATGAAGGTGGCACGATGCTGGGGATGGGCCCTTTTTATATGGCATTCAAAGCCGAAATATTTGTTGTTCTCGTGACACGCTCGGTCACCAACAGAAATTTGCTCATGCAACAAAGACATGATATAGCAGTTGGTGATGCAAGTAGCATACAGTGAGCTCCTCAGTCTATGGGTCAGGGATCAAAAGATTCTGTCACTATCTTTAGGTGAAAGAAAATGATAGCAAACTTGCTTCCAGGCTGGGCAGCCGGTGCAAATCTTTCGACGATGGAGCAACACATTCGAAGGCAGTGAGCCAAGATGGAGAATGAACAACATCTACAATGACTGCTCACGAGTATCTATAATGACTGCTCACGATAGTCAGGCAACACGCCACTAGGCGAACTTCAGCGATCCAGGTGCAAGGTCGCTGGCCGAATTCAACGACGGCTCAGCCGTCGAGCGACCCCTCCCCGGCTCTGAGATGCGGACCGCAGCTGTGGCGACGCCACCACAAACGTTTAAGGTCATCAAAGTTGCCGGCAGCCGGACTGCTCAGCCAGAGCCACGAATGCCTCACTCGACGAGGCGAGAGCAAGGGCAGGGATGCCGCTGCCGCACACCTCACCTGCACAAGTGCACATCCCTGGCCAGAAAATGTGAATGATAGTTTCTCCACAGGAAGCCATGGCAGTTGAGCAGACTGCAAAATCAGGCTATTCTCATTGTTCGTTTCAAACGTTTTGTTGAAGGCCGGTGCATCGACGTGTATGTTCATAAGCGAGCCACCTGTGTATGTGACTGAAGCAAACTTTGCGAGAGCTTGAATAGCCAAAATGGTGTCCTGCAACGAACGAGAGGTTGGCGATCGAGTTAGCAACACTGGCAGTAGTTGCTGGCGTACCGAGCTGTTCGACGCTTAGCTCGGCGGCCAAGCGTCCAGTGGACTGAACCCGGCCTTGTGCAGCTGGGTGCTGAGGTGCTGAGCAATAGCGTACAACAGCGGACGCTCAGATGGCACCTTTCGACAAGGATGCTGAGCATTGCAAGAGTTCGGCTTTGCGTTATCTTGGCTTGCAGTTAGTATATGTAAAAGTGGTAGATCGGATTGAATTGATGGCTAGGCTTGAATAGCTCACTTGCAGCCATCGCACCTCTCAATGCCATTTAAATAGACTGCTTGAGCAGTCTCTGTGCAACGTTGACGCTAATACCAGCCATCTAATTTTGCAGATCTAGAGATAGCAAGTCCCATCTGCACAGCAATCACATACGATCTGAATACACTATTATGATGATAAAGTTACTGGCCAGTATCGTCTGCTAACCTGTATGCTTGGTCACTTATAGAGGCACATTAAGTGCTATCCTGCCAGTATGCATGTGCTCACTTGAGCCCTGACCAGCCCATCTCAAAGTGGCCAACAAATTGGAACACTTTGGTAAATAGACCCTCGAGGAAAGACATGTATGGATTCAGTTTGGTACAGAAGCTTTAGCTTTGCAGGTCCTAGATTGTGGAACTTGCTTCCACGATTTTTGCGCAGCGACAACTATTCTCTTGCGGCCGACTATGGCTCGTCCTTTCCAGTGGTCCTGAGCTGCTACTTCCATGCTACTCACTACCTCAAATGCTCTCCTGACTCTACTATGCTTCCCACTTTCTCTTTGCTGCGTGAGACGAAGTCTGTTGGCTAGCGAATGCGTACTGAAAGCCGCTCAGGCTGTGAGTGCACTATACAAAACTCCTGTGTAACACCCACATTGTCTTTGTGGAGTTACAGTCGGAGATACATTACATTAGTACCCATATCTACGCATGCCTAAATTTTTACTTGGCTAAAGTAGGCAGACTTGGCTGCATAGCAAGCGTGGTGGAAAAATGGAGTGCACGCTCAAATTAGAAAAAAATGTGCTCAAATTGGAGCGCGACACCCGGATTCAATGAAGTGATGGCCTTTCTAAGAGATAATCATAATAATACATTTGTATAGTGCCTGCAGAGAACTGAATCTATTTCCAGGCACTTTACAGATGCTGCATATAAAGCATTACCAAATGATGGGCGGTAATGGCCGAAAGCAGCAGGCACAGTGTAAGCAGGTACATGCACGCAAAAGACGAATCCTGAAGACCCACCAAATACTGCAATAAACAGGTGCGTTATAAGCTTCTCCTTAAATGTCTTCATGTCAGGGAATGTTATGACATGCGTCGGCAGCGAGTTCCACACTTTGGGAACATAGGAACTACAGACACGCTCTCCAACGGTTTTGAGGTTCGTACGAGGTATGGCTAAACGATTCGAGTCAGAACAGTGGATTGCACGATTCTGGTGGGTGGAGTAGTTCTGATAGGTAAGCTAGATCCAGAGAATGAAAGGACCTACAAGTAAGTGGCAGAACCTTGAAGTCGATGCCCTGCTTGATTGGGATCGTGAAGTGGTGAGATGTGGCAATTGCAATGCCACAGACAACTGACAGGGCTGCCTGGGATGCCAGGCAGCTGAGATGCTCCGTCGATTTTGAGCCAAATCCAGACCACCACATAGCATGACGCTCAGGGCACAGGAGTGGCTTTCCTGCTCCTTGCTGCTGAGTTCAACTAGCACTTGGCAATGCTAGCTGCAGACAGACTGCTTCTTCCACTCCAGCTCTCCTCACTAGGCATGCTAGCACCGTAGCTGCAATCGAGGAGGCAGGTGCTCCGAAGCGAGGGAGCATTCAGGCAGATCAGCTCCTACCGAGTAGGTCAGCTGTAACTAGGACACATGAATGAAAGCAACCAGACTCAGTCGAGCTTTCAAGCTTGCAGTTACCTGTGTCGATGCAAAGCCTCCATAGGCGTTGCGTTGCTGGGTGAGCCAGCGTACCACTGGTAGCACTGCCGACACGGCATCACCCGTCCCCAGGAGGGCCAGCATGGCATAGGCTGTCATCTCAACGTCCGCTGCCACCGGCTTTGGGTACCATGACCACAGTGATGCTGGCGATTCGGTGGGCGTGGCTGCCGCGTCTCGCTCCCAGTGCGTGGTACCATCTAAGAGGAGGCATGAATCGGGGCAACGTCATGTCACAGAAGCATCAGCAGCTACGGCTCGGCGACCATCCGACGATAGTAAGGTAAAGAGACCCGGCTCGGACTGTCTGAATTTAAATCTTTATAAAAGCAGGCTTGAAGTACATTGGTTCCAACTTTTTTGTCCTGCTTTACGTTTATACGACAACTGCATGTAGAGGGAATATCGTCTGAAGGCAGTGATACCTATTAAAAGAGGGGCGCTCAAACCGGAATTTTCATAACGCTGTGGATATAGATATTTAAATAATTTTTCAGTCCAGGGAGTCTTCATAGACACTGACTCTGTGATAGGGTGAGACAACACATTTTTGAAATGATTAATTATTATATGTCAATCTAATAAAATTCATCCTAAAATTCCTGCTGGCAACTTAAGTATATCTGGGAAAGCAAAACTGAATGCTGATAAAACTAACTTAGTACTTATGGGAAAATCTAGTGCGACTCAGGTATTGGAAAACCTGACCCTCGAAATTGGCTCACCCAGCATACAGAATCTCTGTAGCTGCTGCGCAAAATCTTGGTGTCCTGTTCAAAATTGACCTTAAACTAGACCCCTGAACGACCACATAGGCTCTACAGTCAAGTTAACCAACTTCCAGTCATGTAACATTGCCTAATTCGGGCATGCATAGTATACATGTATACATCTTCCAAGGTGGCCCATGTATTTGTGACATCCCTTCTCGATTACTGTAATTTACTACTTGCAGGTCTCTCGGCCTGTGCAATAAGGCACTTACACTTCGTGTAAAACTCCGAAGCAAGGCTTGTCTTTCGTGAATGTAAATGTCAAATCACACAACTTCTCGTCGACCTGTACGTAGATTACTCCTGACTGACGTCATGACAACCCTGACTTGACGACATTTAAATGAAGCTACAATCTACCTCATAGCATTTTCTAGGTCCACACCAATTTTTGGTTGCATGCTTATTTTCTTTTTGATGCATGCTGACACTGTGCTTGCTTTCACTACGCAAATTGGCACACTTCCTTTACAGCATACGTGAAGTGCTTAGAAACAGATTCAGTTCTCTTAAGGTGCTATGCAAATGTTTTGTCTTTATTATCATCACTACACAAGTAAGTTCTGATAAATATTTTACATCTTCTTTGGGTATACATATCCAAATCATAATATGTCAGAAAAATTTCAATCAGGGTTCAAGAGGCAGCACTCCACTGAAACTGCACTCCTCAGTGTTAACAATGACATTCTACACGGCAATGACGACGGGAATGTCACTGCCCTAGCTCTGCTAGATCTGTCAGTGGCCTTCAACACCATTGATTATGAAGTTCTACTGGAACGATTGAGAACAACGATCGGTCTGGCAGACGAAGCACTGGTGTGGTTTAAATCGTACTTGTCTGATTGTGTTCAATCCATGTCGTGTGGGGGTCATTTCTCACACACGAGACGGTTCACCTGTGGAGTCCCTCGAGGGTCTGCACTCGGTTCCTTGCTGCTCTCCATTTAGACTCAACCTCTGAGAAAAGTGATTAAGGCCCATGAAATAGGATATCACTTTTATGCTGACGATATTCAGCTGTATTTGCCATTCAAACCGTCGGAATCTGCTGCAGCAACTGAGAAACTGAATGCTTGCCTTGACGACATGACACTCACAGCCTAAGCGGCTTTCGGTATGCATTTGGTAGCCACAGACTTCATCTCACGCAACAAATAGAAAGTGGGAAGCATAGCAGAGTCAGAAGAGCAGTTGAGGTAGTGAGCAGCATAGAAGTAGCAGTTCGGGACCGCTGAAAAGGACGAGCCATAGTCGGCAGCATGAGAGTAGTAGTCGTTTTGTAAGAATCATGGAAGTGAGTTCTACGGTTGAGGACCTGCAGACCTAAAGCTTCTGTCGCCAACGGTCTTTAAGCAGAGGAATGGAACAGCTAATTTATTGTCCGTACAGGACCTGAGGGCACAAGGAGGCTGAAACACGTGCAGCAGTTCATCTAGATATGGAGGAGCCAAGCCGCGGCGGGCCTTGTGGGTCAGCGTAAGAACTTTGCTCTGTATCCGTTGATTAACCGGCAGCCATCCTAGCTCATTTAGCAAAGGAGACACGTATGAGGACGATCGCAGCTGTCCCAATGTTCTGAAAACCTGGGAGGTATCAAAGATTAGACACAGTTGTGTGCCATCAGCATAAAAGTGAAAACCTAGATTGAATTGATGCTTGTCTATTTCTCTTTCTTCCATAAGATGAAGTCGACTGAAAAAAATGATGCAAACTCGATTTTGGCTTGAGTAGGCTTGCTGAGGGCCATTTCAAGTTCTTATTTCACGAAATTATTTGCTAATGACAGAAAACAGCTAAGGGAATCGGGCTTCTATACAAATGGCTCTGCCACCCAGAGTAGGTGCTACCGAGAGACAGCGTACCCTGCGAAATCAGCAATCAGCATTGCACACATGGGTGGTTTTTGAGTGCTATGGAAACTCTCCCAATTCTCTCTCTCTCTCTCTCTCTCATTTGACTCTCAGCTTAGCGAAGCTACCGAGGGGAATATAGTTACATGATAATAATAATATTAATATTAGTATGTCATGTGCAGAGTGCCCCAAGAAAATTTAATCTCTATCCAGGCGGCACTATTGTGTCGACCATTTTTCGGAACTAAAAGGCACCTCAAGAAAATGCAGCCATGCGCAGTTTACTTCGACACTGGGAATGTCACTCGACTTGAGAGATACCGTGTTCATTCCCTTGTCTGGCTTTTTTTTGTAACTGCTTCACCCAGCATACCTCGGGCAAAGCAATTTCAAAAACTGCTCCTAGCACCAATCTTTCGAAATACCGCCAAGCACAGCTCTTTCGGCACGTGACTGACCTTTTGCAATCGCCTTCAGCATGAGCTGCTCAATTACTTCGGCTCGTCTGTGGGAGCTCGAGTCGTGCAGAGTATAGGCGTAGGCCAGCAGAGCCAGACTGTATGAGTCGGTCACCGTCTGCCTGTCCAGGCATTCCATAGCTCTTTTCACCACCGGGTCCTTTCAATGATAAGAGTAGCACTTCAAAAGCAGCCCTATTGACATCAAAGCACGCTCACGAGCGTGCCCCCTGGGCACGACGGCGCTAGGACACAGCCAGCTTGCTCATCGGGCCCGCCTGGCCCCGACCACTTGATTGCAGGTCGCAATCTGGCCATCGGTCATCTGGACGGCTAAAGCTGCTGGCAGGAGACGCTGCCAACATGTACGCACCTGGATGGAGACACCGGCCTCTAAGAGAGCAATGGCTATGTAAGCTGTCAGTGTAACTGGTGCCTGGCCGTCCGACTCCTCGCCCAGGCCGCCCTTCATGGCCTTGTGAAGCACCTTGCCAACCTGCAAGAAGGCGCGAACAGTGTTCAAGGGGGAAAGTCGAGTAAATACCTATAACATTTGTCAGACAATCAAATATGTGTTAATGGAACCTTTCGAAAGACAAATATGTTAGAACTGGGAGCGGAAGTTCTGACGACTTCCGCACGAAAGGAAAAATTCGTAATGCAAACCACCCTAACCCGGTTGTAAACAGGAAGCAACAAATCTACAAATAAAAGATTTACCGATCTCTGCATCATATGCGACTTGTATCCAAACTTGTCGAACCTTGGTAGATCGCTATAGATGCTTGAAGCTTATTGAGGTGCATACTTGTGACTTTTCTACAGCTTCATTTCCAGGGTAGGTTGGTGCCTTGTAAATTAAATAACTCTACTAATATTTCACCTATCGAAGTGAAATTTGAAATGTGAGTTCGGCTCTGCTTTTTTACCCTAGTTTTTAATATTTTTTTATTTCGGTTTGATACAATTGGCTCTATATGTCCACAATTACAGAAAATAAAGCTTCGGACGTTTGATGACGTATACAGCCAAATGTATCAAACTAATAAAACAATAAAAAAGAAAAATAAAAACAAATAAATAATAAATAAAAAATATTAAAAACTAGGGTAAAAAAGCAGAGCTGAACTCGCATTTCAAATTTAATTCCGATACGTGAAATATCAGTCACAAGTTATTTAATTTACAAGGCACCAATCAACCCTGGGGAAATGAAGCTGCATAAAAGTCACAAGTATGCACCTCAACAAGCTTCAAGCAACTATAGCGATCTACCAAGGGTTCGACAAGTTGGGATACAAGTCGCCTATGATGCGGAGATCGGTGAATTTTTCATTTGTAGATTTTTTGCTTCAGCTTTACATCCGGGTTAGACATGGTTGGCATAACCGATTTTTCTGTAATGTGGAAGTCGTCAGAACTTTCGATCCCAGTTCTAACATGTTTGTCTTTAGAAAGGTACCATAAACACATATTTGATTGTCGGACAAATTTTATAGGTATTTTCTTGACATTCCTCCTCAATCGCTGTACCCGACACCAATGTCAGCCTACAGAAAAATCTTTGACTTTCAGACACTCACACTCACCCTTGCCCACCCCTGGCATCACCACTGCCCATCAATTCAGCCACAGAAGCACACTTGCAGTGACAGGTCAATCACTGCAGCTTGCACAGGCAGGCACACAGGCACGCGAGACATGCACGAGTGCATATCATATACGCATGCACACTAGGGTTTGTACCTCTGGAAAGCAGCCATTCTCCAGCTGATGCTTGCCAAAGTAGAGGATGCTCTGATTAAGATTCTTGCTGTCGACATAGATATAAGGCCGAGCCTGGGCGAAGCACTTGACGACGAACGCCGTTAGCCATATGCTGCCGTTGGCATCGCTTTTGCCGAAAGCACTGTAGGAGCTGTCCGGATGACTGTAGGTCAGCTGTCTCTGGTAGCCTGCAGTGAGTGGAGGGCAAGAGTAACTAACACTTGTCAGCTGCTCCTGCTGACATGCCAGGCAGCAGTACCGGTTGAGCTCATTGTGCTTAATTTGCCGCAGCTCCGCTAGGTGGCACTGCTCTGCGAAGGCATGACCAGTGAGCACGTTAACAGGTAATGACTGTTCATGGATGCAAAGAAAGAACAAGAAGCTATGGATGGGTGGTCATTTTCGTTTGAGTTGCGGAGGCACGCAGCCATCATTAGCAGCAGGCAAGTTACAGATTAAATCCAAGAAGCCTACAAAGTAAGGTACAGTCAGCATGAGAAGCCTGCACGGTCATCTCGTTCCGTAGATACCTGACTTCATATATTCCACGGCCTTGGCACGAACGGCATCGTTGGCCTGCCCAGTAGCCTCCAGATATTGCATGACGAATATGTTGGGTGCAAAGCCCAGCATGTTCTGCTCGCCACAGCCCCAGGGCATTTTCAGCAGACTATCCAAGTTAGCCAGCGATGGTCCCATGACGTCACCAATCACGGATATGTAGGCTCGGGCCGAGTCAGCGACCGTGTCGTTGGGTAGCAGCAGGGAGAACGATTCGGCCGCGTTTTTCCTCCCTGCAACGGATGATAAAGCCACAACGAAGGAGTCACATGCATGATCAGTAATGTGAAAACCCGGTGCCTCGAGATCCTTGCTTTAACGGTAGGGAGCACATGCAGGACAGTGCAGTGGCATTCAACGCGTGTTGTACATTGTACATTTTCGAGCTGCATTTACACATCATTAGGCCGGCCAAAGCATAAGCTGTCTAATCAAGGTGATGCTGTGAGACACTGGTCGTGGAAGAAGACAGCAAGTCGAGTCGTGTCTCCGTGGTTAAAAATTACCCAGATGCTAATTAGCGTTCAGACGGTTCCCACCACCGACTGATATCCTTGCAAAATCTGATGTGGCCGCTTGGGACACACAGTGACTTGAGCTGCTGGAGCAGCCCTTTGTCTTTGCAACTCCTTATATTCTTCTGAGAGTCACGTTCACTTAACTTAAAAATTAAAAGTCTGCATTCAATGCATGCATGCAAGTGCATGCAATCTTTACCGTGTATCAAGGGGCTCGAGCCCCGAGGCATATGTGAAGCGCCTGAACAGAGATTAAGTTCTCTTGGGGTGCTATATAAATGAATTATATTTATTTAGGCCAGCGATGTGCTTTTACCGTGACCGTTGCATCGTTTGAGGAATTTAACGTTTTCAGCCATTTGCAGCTGTGCAAAGTCACACAAAACACACATTTTGCAGTTTAATTTTGACAATACCACTGGACTAGTTACTTGCTATCACAAGTACCTGAGCTGCCTGGTCTGTACTACATGTTTACAGCAGGTGGCTGCCAATCGAGGCCACGAATCCCACAGCAGGAGGACAATTACCTGGCTGAAGGCAAACGTATGAGCTCAGCGTGTACTCTCGCGCTGCTCCCTCCGGCTCCACCAGCAGCGGCTTCACCACGGCATCACGCACGCCCACCATCTCACTCATTGCAGCTCCCGCTGGACACACGGCACTAGCTTTGACACCTGCTATGCTCCTAGACTGCAAGCAGACGTGACAAAAAGCGAGCTTAGCATGAGCTGAAATAAACAATGCATCGAAAACCCCCCCCATCGTGAAGCCACAATCTGTCACAGCACGACCAATAGGAGGTGAATTAAGCAGATAATGCGCACAGCATAGAATGACATAGAGCCGAGCGAAGGCCAGATGCAAAGTCGAGCAGCAGAGTCTGAGTAGCCAGTCTAGTGCCAAACTCCGTATCAAAGCAGATCGCCTGCCGAGCCTGTCAAACTAGGCGACCCCATCCCAAAGACAAGCGACTGCTAAGTGGTCAGATAGATAAGTACCGGAGTTTGAGCGAAGTTGCCATGGAGGCATAGAGGAAGCTTGTCAGAGACATTGTTGTGGTTTCGATCGTGCATGACCCCCAGCCTACGACAGCATGCTGAGCCTAACAATCGAAGCAGCACAGCTAGGCGTTAAGCAGCAACGCTAGCGAATCAGAGCGCAGCGTTCCTGAACCACAGACGACAGAAGCAGGTTAGGATGAATGTCTGCGGGAGTGCACCTTTGCTTTCCCCGGCTTGGTGCGTAGTTGAATAAACTGGAGGCGTTGCTCGTTGCGTTTTGCGAAGTGTGCGACGGGCTACCAAACTACAATAGCCTATAGGTCATTGTTGCGAGCACAGGCGAGTAAAGTACGTAACAAAATTTGCCTAAGCTAAAAAGACTGAGGGAAGACGCGATCTCAATATCGTCCATCCCTGGGGAGCAGTGACAGCAATACAACTTTGTAGCAAAATACGGCCCCAGCTGCAACAAGCTTCCTGAAGCATCGGACTTACGGTGACTGTTAGGTTCACGTGGCCAATAGCTTTTGGAATGATACGGTATTGATGAGTCTTAGAGTCTTGACCACAGACACAAAGCGTGACGTTTCTGCTTCCTTTGACCACAAAGTCCTGAGAATTCTTCATAGTCACTTCGATCTGAAGGCAAATAAGAGAAGATTCATACGTCTGGTGACTGCAGCAACACAAGGCACGCTAACATCAAGTTAGTCAACGTGTTTGAAAAACCCATGTGCGAATCAGGGGAGTGAATGAATGGTCTGAGTGCAATACAAAATATTCTTTTCAAGGTGTGTCCCGTTCACCCGAATCGTTAACGTGGGAGATGAACTCAGAGGTGGCAACCAGCCTCAGAAAAGCCATCGGGTGCTGCTTCTACCTGGAGTTAATAAATAGGAGAGACGGCCAGGTGTCTGTCGGAAACCTAACAAAGTGCACGATGCGTTAGGGAGACCACCAAGTATTCTCGTAGAGGAAAGACTCGGCAAAGCATAACAGCATGCCTTCCCTCAAAAGTTTAGCATGAACATCGCGCTTGGCAACTAATTTGCCAAAATTCGAGCAAGTCCATACAAAGGCAACATGGCTGGCAGGCATCATTCTCCTCGTCGGGAGTGGAGCTGCAGAAAGCTAGCTGCAACTGCCGATCATTAATTATCATTATCCAAGCATACATGGAAATGACTGCTTTTGACTGATATTAACTGCAAGAATTTCCGTACATTCTTTCCCATATGAACTAAAAATTAAATTAAGATGGAAACTTAAAACACACAAGTACCTACAGATGGCAGAGTGCACCTTAGATGCTTTCTATCCCTGAGATTGAAGCAGTGCCTATAGTTCAGATATACCACACGAGTAAAATGTTGATCAACAGTTAGCTCTTCACGTGCATCACAGGGTGCAAGCACAGGGATTTGGGAGAGCAGCAGTTTCAGCAAAGTAGCAGCAGTAGCATCAGCTCTAGCATCAACAGCAATAGAAATTGCAACAACCAGGTGGATTGCATAATATGAATAATAATAATACATTCACATAGCTCCCTCAGAGAACTGAATCTCTTTCTAGGCACTTTACAGGTGCTGTAAATAAAGCATGACCAAATGATTAGTGTTAACATTCAAAATGTCATCAAGCATGATATTGTTAGATGCGACATGCTGAGGGTCGACCTTTGACGACCTCAGGCCACCCATTGACCAAGTACTTACTGCAAGGCACTCGGTTAAGTAGTTGTAGATGCTCACAGCAACTGGCACAGACTCATCTCGTATTACCGAGTATGGCAGCTCCACGGATACGAAGAAAGGCTGGAACACTTTAACAGAGGCAGTTTCGGATATGCCGAAGCCATGAACCTTGTTCACGCACATGGCGCTGCCTTGCCACTCCGTGATAGTGTGCGGCACGACCTGCTTCTTCTCTGCCTTGCCGTTCTCACTGAAAATCAAAACTGTCCATCAGCAGGAGCCCTGTGACCTCCGGGTTGCCAAAAACAGCGTCTGCTTGCTTGTCGCTCTGATGGGGAGGGTGGCTGCTGTAGGTCGAATGTGCAATGACTATGTACAATCTCTGTCGTATAACAGGCACGTTCTTAGGAACTGCACCAGTGGCTTGCTCATCACAAAGACTGCCGTATATGCTCGACTTTGCTACCTGGGTATGGCAGGAGAAGCCAATTTGACACTGGGAAAAAAAGCCCTCAAAAGCAGCAACAGCGAAAGAACCACCTTGCCAGCAGCAGCAGCCTAGGGAAGGATGGGGAGCTACAGCTACTTGTAATAGTCTCCGCTGTCTCCGATGTTCCTCATGAGTAAACAAAAGAGGTAAAGGTCAGCTGATTCTATGCACTCATCTATACAGCAGTGAAAATGTCTGAGTGGCCATCAAACCTCGCATCAGGCAACCAAGAATTGCCTCCTGCTGGACATATACCTGGCTTCTACGGCGAGCAGCGGCGCAAGCTCATTCGCCCTTAGGCTAAGGCACCCCAAGTACGCATCTCCACAACTTATACTTGGATAACTACAGTGATATTACTTACACTGCCTGAATTGTAGCAGCGAGCTTTCCAGCAGGTGGCACTATTATAAGCTATTGTCTTGCCACGAGCGTTGCAGCTGGGCGCACCTTCAGGGTCTCTAGTGCCTGATTTCCAAGACGACTATTTGGGAGCCTATGCTGAGTGAGGAGATCTTGACTAAACGTGCACAACTGATCAGGCCTTCCATAGTGCTTTAAATATGCAAGTAAAGGAACAATATCAATATTGGTTGGCGATAACATGCACAATTTCAGGATGCATAAGCACAAAAAGTACAATTCTCATGTACAGACCAACTGCTGCAAGACACGTTTGGGGCTTCTTTTTAAAGGCAGTAAGTCAGGAGACATCGTCAGATCGGTGTGTAGGGAGCTCTAGGCATTGCAAGCACACGAATTTCAGAAGCCACGGTCTCCCAAGTATCTGAATACTTTTTATAAGCACATATTACAAACTTCCATAAGATGAACAGGTGGAACAATGCAAAGCTTGAGAAAGGAGAATTTCCCATTGGAAGAAAGAGAGAGAGAGAGAGAGAGAGAGAGAGAGAGAGAGAGAGAGAGAGAGAGAGAGAGAGAGAGAGAGAGAGAGAGAGAGAGAGAGAGAGAGAGAGAGAGAGAGAGAGAGAGAGAGAGAGAGAGAGTGAAGAGGCCTAAAGGTCAATGAAAAAATTGAAGTCGCAAAGCTGCTTGATGAGGAGCCACTGCAGATCAGAAAGATATGGTGTAATGTGGCAACTTCAACGTTCACGACACATAAGTCTATCTGCAGTGCATAAGCATCTTATTGCATAGGCAGGTAAACCCGGGAGAAGCTGAGTAAAAGATGTGTGCATGGGGTGCCACAAATGCATGGATAAACTTGGCAGTGGTTTCCTTATCAAAGCCAGCCTGCACTCGCCGATGGATACAGGGTACAGAAGCCGATGTGGTCCTTTAGTGAAAGGTCATTTTAAAGAGGACACTAGGATTACATGCAGAGTCGATAAGAGATATGTTTGCAGTGTCCAATTTTAGGGTTACACTTTCCAATTTCTGATTAATATGAGGTTTACTCATAACTAGTAAATTGGTTTAAACTTCATTTAACATAAGAATGTTTGCTGCCGTCCAGGTGCAAATTTCAGACTTGCATGCCGCAAGGCTGCTGAGAATGTTCAGTATGTTGAAAGTAAGAAAGGGGTTATAAAAGCAGGTGCAGCTGTGTCAACTTCATAAAAATGAAAGCTGAGCCATTTCTTCACGATTACTTTGTCTAGCGAGCTAATATAAATTGTAAAAAATTGAACGTTGAACAGATCACTATACTTTAAATGCCCACCTGATGACCGTTTGCATCTACAGCCAGAAATCTCCAATGAGACAGGACCTAATCTATTCCACTAGTGACATGATGGCCAAGGCGAGGTGACAGGCACTCAAATAGGATTTGGTGAACAATGGCATCAAACGCTGAAGAGAGGTCCGAACAACTAGTGGAGAGACTCCTATTTAAATTATCATTTTTAATTTATTACCACGATACACTTGGTGGAGAGTTAATTCCAAGGCGTGATTGGTTCTAAAGCCTGATGGGACTGCTATGTACAAAGTTTCCATATAGAAGTTTAGCTGGTCACTACACACTCGTTCAATTTTCTTGTTAGGAGTGAGCACGTGGTACCATACAGAGCTGCCAGACTAATGGGGCAAGTGATTGCTCAAAAGAAGAGCTCTCCAAAGCTCACACAGAGCCCATTTGGCATGCAGTTTAAAGGAAAAGTTAAGCTTAAGAAGTCAGTTTAAGTTGTCTCACTAAACCAATGAAAGTTGAAAATCATAGGTGAACTGAAAAATCGACAGAATATGTAGGTTGCACCGACTTAGTACTGAAGAATAGCTTGACATGGAAAGTGCAAATAGAAATCCACCGCCGTCTTTAGGTAAAGAAAAAGCCAGCTGATTTATCCTCCTAGCACTTGGAAGGGCTCAGATGCTGCAAGGAAGCTGGTACTACAGTAGCACTTCCACTAGATGCTCAATCATTGCTGATCGTCGTGACCTCATCGGCAAGAGGTACGTGTTTGCACGTATCCATAAATTTAAAAACACTGCAATTACATCATATGCTAAATCCAGAGTGAGTCCCAAATTCTTATGAAATGGGCAATATTTTCGGTTAATCGTCGCTCAGACTAAGAAAAGTTATAATCCTTCAGGATCCCATATTTTCTAGGCAAGATTATAGCTTTCTATAAGTTATAGCATGAAGACTTGAATCTGTCCAACAGGTATTTTTGAAACTATAACAGAGCCTTGGTTAAGATATCCAGTTGGAGCACATGCTCCTCATAAAACGTGTAACTACACAATCCCATTGCACGATCGATGAAGATCTTAATGCATTTCCTAAACAATCTGCCAGCTGAGCAGAGCCAGCAGTTCAACCCGATGCCGACTGCAGTTGTTGCAGAAGTGGTAGATCGGAAAGCCTGAAAGTATCATTTAGGGAGAGCATCGGCATAGCGTAGATGAAGGCTACTCACTTGATCCACACGGTCTCCCAAAGCCAAGTCTCGGGAAAGTAAGTTCTTACTTCCACATTTGGTTTGTAGACGTTTGGTAGACTCTTGCTTGTCTCTTGCTCGGCATCGACATTATGCGAATATGCACGAGGTCTCATATCATCATCGACCATTGCCATTGACAGAAGCATCCCTGAGCGTGCAGAACTAGGGTACATGTAACCTAAAAAGAATTGCCAGAGGTCGCGTTTAGCTCGTAATCTTTAAGCAGACAGTGCCAAACTTTGATAGTTATTTGCAAACAAAGGCAAATAAGCAGCATGCCACTGTTCATATACAGATCTGACACAGGCTGAACCGTTAAGACAGACAAATAAAGGTTGATTGTTAAACATCCACAATCCATCCATTTAAAGTAGCCAGTATAAAGTATCAAAACTGCACACTGGCCTGACTCAAGGCATGCATCAAAAGTAGCTGCACTCGAACAAAGACTAGGACAACAAGCTGATAACAGACGCCAACCTCACAGCATAAGTTAAGCTTAATGTCGTAAGCTTTCAAAGAAGTTCATGGTGCTAATTGACAGAATAACATTTGAATTTAACTTTCAATTAGTAAAAACATACTAGCTAACAGTCTCTTTTATATCGCGACAGAAGAGACTTTAAAAAAATCCTGGCTGATTAAATAGCCTCTTTTTGTATAGCATCAGAAGAGCCTTTACGGCTATCACCACTGCAAGCAGTGGTGATAAAGGATCGCCCACCGCAGGAATCGAACCCACGACCTCGGGACCGAGGTCGTGAAAGCAATCGCCTTACCTAATGGGCCAGACTTTAGGGCTATCATCACAGCTTGCTGCAGCAGTAAAGGATCACCCACCGAAAGATTCGAACCCACGACCTCGGGGCCAAGACTGTGAAAAGCAACCGCCTTACCTAGTGTGTCATCGCGGCTCAACGTAGACACAGACTATCACATGTAATAATAGTAATAATAATAATAATGCACTTGATGAAGCGCCCTCAGAGAACCCAATCTCTTTCTAGCGCTTTACATTTGCTCCAAAGGGAAATGCAAATGAACGGTGAGTTATATCATGCTTGATAAACAACATGAATAATATGGTTAGGGGTGACATGCACAGGGTCAGCATGCAAATGTGGTTAGTGGCAGCATGCACAGTGTCAGCACGCATAAGCACATCAAGGACGAATCACAGGGACCCATTAAATGCTGTCCTAAATAGGTGGGTTTTTAAGTTCCTTTTAAATGTGGTCAGGTCAGGGGATGTTCTGACGCAAGTCGGGAGGGAGTTCCAGGCTTTGGGAGCATACGAACTAAATGCATGGTCTCCAAAGGATTTAAGGTTTGTGCGAGGTATTTCTAGACTGTTGAATTCCGAAGAGCGGGTGGTACGATGCTTGGCCTGATGGGGTAGTATATCTGAGAGATAGGCTGGAGCCATAGAATGAAGGGACCTAAAAGTGAGCGACAAAATCTTGAAGTCAATCCGTTGCTTGACTGGTAGCCAGTGCAGGTCGGCAAGAAGTGGGGTAATGTGGCAATTGCCATGCTCACGACAGACAAGCCTAGCTACAGAGTTTTGCACCAGTTGCAATCGCCTGATCGCACAGGCTGGAGGGCCAGTAAGCAGTGAGTTGCAGAAGTCGAGACGGGATGTCAAGAATGCATGGACCAACTTAGACGTGGTATCTTTATCCAAACAAGCCCGAATTTTAGCAATGTTATGAAGCTGAATGGTATGATGAGGTGGTATGATGCTTGGCCTCGTGGGGAAGTAGAAGTGTTCTGCATCTTTTGAGAGGCTTAACACATTTCTTAAATGCATTGTAATGAATCTGTTTGAATAAAACCGAAGGGATATACCGGAGCAAAAACATGACCTTGACCTTTAAAAGTCATCAGAAGGTCAAAGTGGCACTATGGTTACATTAAAAGATAGATAATGTTGCCCTTGTTGTTTGCGCAAATTTAAATGCCTGTCGGTCAATTAGTATTTGAGAAATATCACTTTAGATATTGCATTACTTGCTTGACGTCTGCCCATAATCTAGGTATACTATTCCAAAACGACTTCTGATTAGATGAGCAAACTTCCTTCACTGTCAAGTTGGCCCACTTTCAGCTAAGGAGGACTCTCACAATTATGACCTGATTAGACATGATTATGACAACCGAACAACCAAAATCGTTCATGCGTTTGTGACATAGCAACAATAATATTAAAACTACCTTCATTCAAGACTTCTGGCAAGTGCTTGCAATCGTCTGCAAGTGGTATAAAACTCAGCGACTCGTTTGGTCTGTCGTCAATGACACGACTGTCATTACACCACTTCTTTCTGAGCTGCACTTGCTCCTTATCAAGCATCTAGTCGATTTCAAGATCCACAGTCTGACTCACAGGTCACTTCAATCATCTATCTAAGACTTCCTATCCAACCTCCAAGCTTCTCTAGTGCACTGCTGCACCACCGGCTCCTCGGCATATAGTAATCTTGCCTCACTCGAACTAAATTGAAATATTTTAATTCTTGAGCCTTCAGTTCGAATGCATAGAAACTCTGGAGCTCACGATCGGCAAAGGCCACTAGATAAAACAACCTTGCATCACAAAAATATCAGCTAAACATGCATCTGTTCCGATCGAATTTTCTTACTCTCCCGTCAATTTGCTTTTTCTTTTGAATCGGTGTGCTTTGATTACCTGAACACGATTCAGTGCTTGGGGCGATATACAAACGACCCACTAGTATTATTATCCTAAGCAAACTGATTTTACCTGACGTCCTAGGCTGGTGGCCACCGACCTTGTCAAGTCCATGCTATCCTGCCTGTGAACTCTTTATGTTATCATGTGTCTTAAGTAGGCGGGCTATGTGCCAAATAGTAAAACTTTGAACCACTGGCAGTAATAAATACATATCAGTAACATAAACTCATAGTCTCAGGGCAGTCGCTGAGACTTGACTTAGTCTTAACGATCGACTTCAGGACCCTGACTCTCTGACTGAAAGTTGCTTCACTCGCATGCACCAGCATACTTGCATACTACCTCGTCGTTCCTCCAGTCACATGCTCTCTCGAACCACCATTCACTCCAGGGCTTCCAGTAGTCTCTCAGTGTCGCATGCGAAACTGAAATCCTTTGGCGACCTGACCGTGTGTCCGTATCCATTAAATGTCTGGAACTCGCTCCTGGCTTCTGCTACCGCCTACATGGAATTGGAATATTTGTAAGTCTTAGGCAAAGATGTGCCTGTTCCACTCAGCTTTACCTTTGCCTCAGTTAACTTGCATATTTCTTTTCTTGCGTGTTTCGTGTATATACCCGTGCATGATTCAGAGAATATTACTATCGCAGAGTGCTACTAACCGTGGTCACACTGCAGCGTGTTTGCTTCCTGAAAAGAAGCACATTTCAATTTGCACCAACATTAAAAAATCGTTTGATTGCCAGGCCATCTTACGAGGATTATATTGGACGCACGGCCGAGTGTTAAGCTTGAGGTCCGTGAGGACGGCAGTAGCTCCCATTTGAAACGCATGGCTAGCGTCTTTGTACATAGAGTAGTAGAACCTTTCTCTTCTCCATCTCGGGAGCTGCGTCGCCCTTCCTCCGCTAGGAGTGACACCGGCTTCACTCAAGTGTGGCTCCATTTGTTTCTTACAATATTCATAGTCACCAGAATCTCCGTGAACCCTGTGAGCAAATAACACTCATTTCACAAATTTGGTATCACCCCGAGCTAATATCCCAAGCAGATAAAGAAAAAAGCAACCAAGAGGGACCAAGCAGCTAAAAACCAAGGCAGAAGTGAAAGCATCGGATGTTATCGCACATTGTTTGAACAGTACTGACTTAATGAACCTCTTCAATGTGGGCATTAGGAAAGCGCGATACTTGTAGCTCACCAAGGAAGCAGCATTCAAAGCCAAGCATTACCTTTGTTAGAGGAGCTGCAGTGGCTCTGCTGCAGTAGCTCTGCTGAGCTGGCCACAAGAAATGAACCAAAATTGCTACTTTTACTTTGAGCCACAAGACTCACTCAGCTTGAGCTCTCTCATTTCTGAAATTGCTTCATTTTAGCCTCATCCTCAGCTCTTGGATCTCCTCAGGACAACAAAGTACCTGTTGACTACAAACTACTGGCAGCAGAAGCTTCTGCTCATCGGATTCTAAACTGCAGAGCAGAACTAAACAATGCTTCTCACTTATTCTTTGTTCTCTCGATTAAACATTCACTTTTTCTCTGACGCACGAGATGAAGTCGGCCAGTTTCAAGTGTGCACAGAAAGCCGATTAAGCTTCAATTAAGCTTGAGAAATATGTCCTGTGGACTCCATCATACTATTTTTGGTTCGGGGAGTAAAAGACGTAGACGTAAATAAATGCACTTA
Organism: Cristatella mucedo; assembly: GCA_009760855.2. Taxonomy (NCBI): domain Eukaryota; kingdom Metazoa; phylum Bryozoa; class Phylactolaemata; family Cristatellidae; genus Cristatella; species Cristatella mucedo. The sequence continues at coordinate 4,182,670 of WPIO01000017.1, forward strand.
AGGAATCAGCCAACTTGTTTGAATGCTCCCAGTTCTACCATAGCTTCCGGTTGAGGGCATAATGAGCAGGGGGCTGTAGTATTTCTCTTTCTCTTCCCTGTTCTCTTTCTTCTTTCCCGTGTCCGTGGTGCATGCCAATACTGTATAATGTAATGTATCTCCATATGTGACTCCAAAAAGCCACAAAGACTATGTGGGTGTTACGCAGGATAGTACAGCCTAAGCGGCTTCGGTACGCATTTGGTAGCCAACAGACTTCATCACACGCAACAAAGAGAAAGTGGGAAGCATAGCAGAGTCAGGAGAGCAGTTGAGGAGTAGCCGTCGATGACCTCGGTGAAACGTCTTGGGGCCTCGCCTAGTGTGGAACATCGACAGCTAGAGCCAGTTGTCTCATCTGTGAGGCAGAATGCTTGCAACCGAAGCATGCATGGGGTAAGAGAAATGAAAAGGTGAGCTGATTCAAAAGACTCACCTACATAGCAAGACATGGGTATCGATGGCTAAAAGCCGGCTTTCAGTGGGCAATAAAGGATAGCTTGCTGCACGACTCGAGCGTACGATCTGAATCGGAATGCACAAGCATTTGACACATGGGCTAAGACTCGGGTGCAAAACCTACCCCGTGTACTGTGAAAGTCTATAATCTTGCAGTCTACTGTGCAGCTGGCTCAGACTCAACCGCTTGCCGCTGTCCATCAGATGGATGCTCTTGTCCACCGCACCGAAGGCACACAGCGATCCAGCAGCAGAATCGATCTTCACGCTCACTTCTTCGCCTGGCCTCAGGGTTGTTTTACTGAATGACATGCTCACCTAAAACCAGTTTAGGTGAGCATGTCACTGCAAAAGCTACAGATATTACATGCACAAGATTCAGCAACTCAACTGCGATCGAGAATAGTTGCTTTCCATTTGTTGCATACGCTAACTGTCTACGTAGAGATTAAGTTTCCTTAGCGACGTATGCAAATATATTATCCTTATTATAACGATATAACCAAAATGTCCTAGTGCTGCGTTTTATAATTTAATCAAGCCATGGTAAGACATGGGGCTCTTTGGTAGCAAGCAAGCTGAGAGACAAGAGGCTGCACGTTGAGCAAATCTTCATACGCTAGCAGAAAGTATCAGGACAGGAATGAGCTCCCGACTGACTGAAACAGGGTCAGATACGTGCCCAGGCTACTGCAGATTTGCCAGAAGAAAGACGGGCGACCTGTACAATTAGTCTCGCCTTGAGCTAATCTTAGAAGACACTTGCTTTGACAAATCCCACCAAGGCATGCAATTTCTCCTCAAACAGTCGGGAAGTTTTTTAATAATTGCAGCCAGCCCCCGACTTTCGAAATAGATAGGGAGTGGAAAACCTGTCGTAAGTCAAATTTTCGTAAGTCAAGAATGATAAGTGATACGTCCTACTACGATACGTTCTGATGAAGACATAAAGAAGTAAACGAATTTTTTTTACAAATACGTAACAAATAAGAAATAAATTAGAACAAGTAAATAAAATTATATTTACAAACGTAATATTTTTAGGCATACAGAAGCTGCTAGTTGTAGTACTGTACACCGAGTAGTATTGGGAGGAGGGTGAGGAGTTAAACGATCTTGTTGGAGGACCATCAACTCTCTCTTCCTATAAATCCTCGTGACTGGTAGATGACTGAGGTGAATCACCTGCTTTGCTAGTGAATCGTTGGGGTTCACTCATAACTCTGAACGCGTCTTACCTCTAAGAAGTCACACAAGTAAGAGAGAGCGCTCAATACCCACAATGCGTAGCTGTTAGACATCGTTTCCTCACTTCTGTTGGCGACGTTGTCAAATCTACTGATCCCCACACAGAGTTTGACGGTTTTCTTCGATACATTTTGAGTTTCGATCTTGCGTGACCGTCGCCGAGTTCATATCTCCAAATTTTCATAAGTCGAACAGTCGTAAGCCGAGGGACTGACTGTATATCTCGTTTGATTAGGCGACAAGTAGGCAGAATTTTTCCGCTCACGATCTCTTTCGATCATTAGCAGCCAGGTTAGCTCACGCAAATGAGCACGACTCTGCGAATCAGGCCAAGAAAGGCTTAACAATGGGAGGATGCATCACCAGATCAATTCTTGCTTTGTTACACTTAAGTTGAAGGGAGTCCAAAAGCCAGCAAGTCCGGCTAACTACTCTGTTATACTTGTAAATGTTGTTATGTTGAATATGTATATTGCTATACTTGTATATATATATATATATATATATATATATATATAATAAAGGGCTAGTGATTCAGTAAGAAATGTTATTCCTTAATTTCATCCTCAGCTATATTGTTTACAGATGTTTTGTTTATATAATTAATTTATATAGCGCCCCAAGAGAACTTAATCTCTATTCAGGCGCTTCACATATGCCTCGGGGCTCGAGCCCACGACCTCAGTCAGACTTTGGTCGGGGCAAGCACCTTAACCGCTTGACCAAACTGTTTACTCAGTGTTCACCTTATTTTGGACGGAATACTGCATTTGCATGCTACTTGGTGCCATCTTCCAATGTAAATGGATTACAACCTTTCAGTGACTACAAAGCCATGCACATGCCAGCCATGATGTGATATTGCTCGCACAGGGACTCCATGGCGGTATCCGAAGAATCTATTGGAGCTGCTGCACGAACGTTGGCTCAAGGAAAAGCCAACAGGCCAGACAAAAAAAGAATGCTTTCTTTTTTCTTGCTCAGGCTTAGAATTGCGGGTCCTGCAGCCATAGTTCGATATAGCATGGTCCACTATTGGTTAGACTTCTCATGCTTTATGAATCGGTCCTCTGTGTCATGCCAGTCCTACATTGTATGGAAATTGTTCATCCAGAAGTGAATACAAAATTATTGGTCCTAGAGTGTTTTTGTATCGTACATGGATCAAATTACTGGAACTTGAAGCAAGGTAAACAGTAGAAAGATGGATTCCATGCGCAACATGATTGTACAGCACATTAAGCAAAAGTTTCCTTCTTAAATTGCCACATTATACCTCCGAAATTTTCTCTTTAGATTAATTACTTGGAAACACATAAAATGTTACGCACAATTATCAATTTGAACTTCCGCGATGTCCTAAAGGCAGTTATAGATAGAAGGACCACTCGCTAGTTGTAGGTATGGCATCTGAGCTGCCAGTGTTATTTTACTTTGGCATTGACAAGTAGCTGTACAGTCTGGAAATTAATTATCGCCCACTACAAGATATAGTTCTCTTAGGGTGCAATACAGGTATCTTATTTTTGTTATCATTATTATTAATTATTATGCAGCGACAGCTCTCAAAATAAGGTGATTCCATCATGTTTCCTTGCATATATTACTTGTGCAGGTACACCAATCAGAGCCTTGATGCATCAGAAGCAGGTGGACAAGTATTTTGAAAACAGTTATTATTTTTTGCTGTTTAAAGCATCGCTCACGTGTTGCTTACCAATTGAACTTTGCACTTCCTGGTGAAAGCTGTGTGCCTTTATACCACACGGGCATCCCGAAAAGATCGTAACACGATTGAGCATCGCAGCTATCTACCAGAGCACACTGCCATTAATAGGACTTACCTTGTAACGAGCGATGCAAAATTCCAGGCCGAAACTGTCTGGGTACCTCGATGGAGCTGCTTGACTCGAGCTGGTCACTTAAGCAAACTTGCTTGTTTAGCGAAATGTGAGCCATAGGGTCAGACAATTAAATCCTAAGGATTTAGACTCTATGTGGATTTCAGACTCTAAACAAAAACTTTGAATTCTGCTGGATGCATGATGTTCCAGGAGTCACTTGAATTAACCATAACGGCAGAAACCCGGCACTCGGGGACAGGATTAAATAAGGAGTGGATTTAAACTGCTCGGTAACATTTTCTGCCAGAATGGTGGTACGGCCTTTCTGTGTCGAGGGTAGGAAGCAAACTTTTAAGAGTTGTGGCACAATGTGCTCCTATGCGACAAGCTCGTATATCTGCTCTTGCTATGAACAGAAACTTTCCACTAGTTCAGACACGGTATTCTAGAGTGAGCACATCACCTTGCAAGACACCGTGCATGACGCTACGTATAGCTATTGTCCAAAGCAAGAGTCACAAGCTCTGTACACCGGCTTGTGCAAACATACCCTGTTTGGTACACATTCCTCCACTGCGAGTGTCATGGCATCAGCCACGACCTCACCGTCCGATCTGACATAAAATACGAGAAGGTGAGCAGCACGTGACATGCGCGAGGTGACTTGGAACGACAGAGTCTGCTTGCCTCGATACATTTGCCGGACATTCTTGCTCGCGTTCCCAGCACGGTGGTACCCTACAACAGTGCGCAAATTCATATGCCGTCGGACAATGGTTTGAATGGCTTTTATTTGATGATTCGTATGACTAAAAACCCTACCCAGTATGCAGCATCGCAGTTAACTCAAGGGTAATTTACCAAAACTAGGTAGGTTTCATTTGGTTGCAGAAATTCTACCACTGTGGTAGACAGTGATCGTATTTGACACCATTTTGTGCCAAGTAAATTGCATGCATTGTTATTCAGAATCTGAGCATCCAAACTGATAGGTGTCCAAGCTGGCATTTCGTGGTTGGATGAGCCACAAAAACACTACAGTCGTGTTATAAAATCTCTAGGATACTAATGCTATATGGTCTAAAGAGTGTGGTTACCATAGCATTAGGTCCTATACTGTGGAACTAACTTCTACAACTCTTAAGCAACGACAACTCCTGCTGGTGACTATAGCATATATTTTCTAGCGGTCCTGAGCTGCTACGTCCATGCAACTCACTTTTGCGACTGCCCACCTGCATCAGCTAGACTTCTCACTTTCTCTTGGTTGGTGAGATGAACTCTGTTGGCTACCGCATACGTACCAGGCCGAGTGCACTAAAGAAGACTCTCCCGCATAACAACCACTTAGTCTTTTAGGTTTTGCGGAGTCACAGAAGGAGATAAATCACATTAAATCACTGGGGTTATTGTGTAAGCAATACTAAGTGTATATGTGTGCGCATGTGTGCGTGTGTACAGTCGCTAAAGAGCAAATAACCTACCGTATGAAGGGTCAATAACGGATCTTCTTTCCCTGCGATCAGACTTGGTTGCATCCGTATTATTGACTACATCCTCGGTTTCGACCGAAATGTTCCATGGAATAGGCTGTTGAGGTTCAAGCAGCAACTCTTGAGTTGAGCTTAGTTCAATGTCGCTTATCCCGACAACCTTAAATAATATGCTGATGGCTCAATAGTGAGTACGTGAGTATATCTCCACAAAAAGGCCAAGTCAGACGAAAGGTTCTGGAAAACTGACAACAAATAATAACTAATTATCATAAAAATCAAAAAGTCATAACTGTCAATAGCTTGGGATAAGTGTAAGGCTGCCTACCCAGGCAGAAATCAAGAATGTAATTAAAATGTATGCCCCGATGAGTGTCAGTGAAAACTTTGGAGGCATTCTGTCCTAATAATAATAATAATAATATTGAAACATTTTCGTACCACCCTAAGAGAAAAAGATCTCATTCTAGCAGTTTCCATAATCCGGAAAGGAAGCATGTTCATTGGTAAGTGATAACACACAGAGTCTTGTGGAATAAGAAAATAAATTAAGTGAATTATAAATGAATTATATTAATAAGTACACCGAGGACAACTCACATCAACTGGATAAATGCTAGGGAAGAACAGGTAGGTCTTTGGCTTCTTTTTAAATATCGTAATGGATTTCATGACCTCACGTATGGGTGAGTTCTAGGCTTTCTTTAGGAGCATAAGAACTAAAGGCACGATTTCCGAATGATTTGAAGTTGGTTAGAGGCACAGCTATTCGACTTGAGTCGCAAGAACGGGTGCTACAATGTCCAACCTGATTAGGAAGTAGTGCAAATAGGTTGGCCAAGGCAAGAGAATGGAATTAAAAGTGAGTGACAAAACCTTGAAGTCAATATGCTGCTTGATGGAGAGCCAATGCATGTCACAGTAAGAAGAACTTTACTATGGAAACTATGATGCTGACGACAGACACTTAGCTGAAGATTTTTGCAACAACTGTTAAGTTTCTAATTACACAGGCAAGAAGAAATGCGACTAGTGAACTACACAGGTCAATTCGAGATGTCACAAACGCACGGATCTGCTTGGCTGTAGTAACCTGGTCTAAGCACGCCAAAATGTTGGTAATTGTAAGTTGTTTAAAAATAGGGAAACTTGACTGAGGACCTAATATATATATATATATATATATATATATATATATATATATATATATATATATATATATATATATATATATATATATATATATATATATATATATATATATATATATATATATATATATATATATATATATATATACATATATATACATACATATATATATATATATATATATATATAATATGTAGCCGTCAAGTGCACGCCAAACTGGGGTTTGGCCAGTGGTTAAGGTGCTCGCCCCGATCAAGGTCTGGCCGAGGTCATGGGCTCAAGCCCCGTGGCATATGTGAATCGCCTGAATAGAGATTAAGTTCTACTTGGGCACTATACAAATGAATTATATTATATTATAAGTAAAAGGCTACTTTGGAACAGGACAGTCATATTGTGAGCAGATAGAAACAGGAGATATCCTGGTTGGGCCCATTTTTACAGTCAAATTTTCCAATTTCTCCAGTTCACGACCAAGCTGGTACTAAAGGCTCATTTGCATTCCATGACTTGAGTCTAGAGCCTTCCATCTCAGTTCCACTGGAGTAAATACAGAGACATATTAAACAAGTACTCCAAAATGTGCATAGCTGATTTCTGCTCTAGTTCATGAACGTTTTAGACCCAACCCAAATAGTTTTCAGATTCAACCCCACTACTCTCGGCTTAATTTTTACCGATTCAGCAATACTAGAAGCTGAAACTTAGCCCACTCACATGGCTATTACAAACAGTCTCTATTAGCAGTTTACACGTGATATGTATCAATGGAAGCCACCAGCCGGGGTATAAATCACTGTTCTCTATAAAAAAAAGTGTAAGCATAAGCTGTTTCACAACTGAAAGGCAGCCAATCTGCCAGCATCATACGATCGAACGAACCAGATCTCATTATGATCAGCACTTGGTGATCTACTCTCCAAGGCATGCTGGCACATCGCATTTTTGTAAGCCATTACCAACCTCCAACGGATTATAGAAACAAATTATTAGCATTAGCAGTGTCCAAAAGGTTAACTACCACTGTACCTGTATCCTGAGGTTCACCGTCTGTGACACATTTGTAGTGTACTCTAGTTCCACTTGAGCTGTCTGTCCACAGCGAAGGCTGCTACCATCGGCCGGTTCGAGCAGCTGCAGATAGCTGCCGCTAGGTGAGTACCACGAGTTGAGCTGCTTGGTTGCCATAGGATACTGCCAATCGTGAGTATATTTGTAACTGACCAGTTTGGCCTAAATTGAAGCCATCATGCTCTCAGTGACAAGATTTGAGAGAAGTAAACCATACAAAAATGCCTGTTGATTCCGTGGCTTCAGCAGAAAATATATTTTCTAACGCAGCATGCTATGCAGGCTAACGACTTTAAAATGCACCATCACTGAAAAAAACAAGATGAAAGCAAGTGCACACCGAGGATGAGTTAGTTCCCACTTACGAATGCCATCTACGGCCGGGCAACATTGGTGTAGATAGTAATGCACGCCGCTCGTTTCAAGCACCGGGAAGCCTGATTTACCTGACTTACCAAAACATTATGAGGTGGCGACCACTTCGGCTCCGTTCAAAGTGCATCTTGTGCTTTATGTGATATAACTAGCTGCGACAATGCAAGCAGCCTAAGTAGCATATATAATTTGACTAGAGGTTGCAGTGAGCCGGCATCTCGCAGTGTTTGTATAACGACACTTCCTTGACGTATAACAATGGGTCCTCTTTCTGAATATAATGCAAGCCCACCCTTCCAATTAGCATGTAACTACTGCAAATTTTTAAAAAATTAAAAAAATACTGATTTAAAAACCTCTTTTGTATAGCGACAGAAGAGCCTTTACGGCTATCACCACCACTTGCAGCCGCAATAAAGGATCTCCCACCCCAGGATTTGAACCCACGATCTCGGGACTGAAGCCGTGAAAAACAACCGCCTTACCAAGTGTGCCATCACGGTATATTATCAACGACCAGGAGTTTCGTGTTAGATGGCTTTAGAAAAATCTGCTGCCTGCCAGCAATGTCAGTTTCTAGTACATCTATGTATACATCTCATACAAGGACTCCCAAGTACTAGGAGCTGTAAATACAGCATATACCTGCGAATAGGCTAGTAGAATTGTGGGTATGTGCTAGAGCCAGGTATGTAGGTCTCAAAAGCAGCTGAAGTGAGCCGAGGTGGTGGGTACGCACAAAATGAGTAAGACTAGGCATTTCTAGACAGGTGGAAGCTCTCATAATTTCATGAGCAGAATTATCCGGGACAAGGCTAATCGACATTACTTAAAGAGTCGCAACAGATTGAATTAGGATACTGGCACGTACTTCAGAAAGACTTATAATAGACTTGCAAAGTTTCAGTGTAGATGCTTTGGGTAGGACTATACGTGAGTATTCGACGTTTGTAAAGGACACAGAACTTGAGCAGACTAATGCATGCATGTTAAGCATGTGATTATATGCCACCATTCCACATGAGCAGTGCTGCCAGTGCTATTTCTTTGGTAAGGCTTTTACTCTTACTCATACCCTTACCTACAAATACAGCCACAATTACATGACCATCAAGTGTACTGCCTATAGCGTCATCTAGCATGGCAATACTTCTGCACTAACTGATTGCAGAGGCATGTAAAGGCAGCAGTAGAACTATACCTCCACCATGTATCTATGTATAACATCTCCTGGCATTGGAATCTCAAAGGCGGCTTGACCTTTCGCATCGGTGAATATTCGCTTTGCAAAAACAGTACGGATATGCTCGTCACGCACGGTTACTTCCACAATGCGTTCAGGCAAAGGATTTCCGTCCTTAAGGGTGACCTGCACCTGTAACGGTAACAGTTAACCAGTGACTTTCATTCGTGCTTAACTGCAGATTCGGTTGAACACATTTCTGTGTAAGATATTTACCAAGGGCATTTTAAGCATATAATTTAATAGGACATCTTAGGCAGGTTCCGAATCCTTAGGCGAAAAAGAACAAGTGCTGCTTGCTGCCAAATCAGTCGTCCAGTCACTGCAAAGCGATTGATTTAGATTCAAAAACAGTCTGGTGACTCCTATGTGTGATAAAGGAAGATTGTTTTTCTTAAGCAAACTATCGTGATGTAGCGGTAGCAAAAAAAGCACAGAAATAGAAAAAACTAGTGCCATTCGAAAAATTAGCATTTACAGTTGACAGACACATAAAAAATAAAATACTATTCACAAGGCAATGTTCTTTGCTTCTTAAGCACGCAATACAAACTCGACAAGTCAGATCTGTCTCAGCGATCTTGCAAGAAATGAGCAACACCACCTTGACAAAGCGAACGCTTGGTTGGCTCTGTATACCTTCACACGGCTGATGCATCTGTGACGGCCCTAGGCGATTTCTTCTCCTTCACTTTCCTAGAATTGTACAACCCGCTGTTCTGATTCGAATCGGTTAGCCATACCTCGTAAGTACCTGAAAACCGCTGGAGACCACGTCTTTAGTTCCTATGCTCCCAAAGCCTGGAACTCAGTACCAACGCACGTCACAACGCCCCCTAGCATTGACATTTACAAAAAGCTTAAAACGGACCTTTTATGGCAGCATTTGGTGGGTCTTTGTGATTTGTCCTTCGCGTGCATGCACCTGCTTACACTGTACCTGCTGCTTGCGGATGTTATCATCAAACATTTGGTAATGCTCTATGTGCAGCATCTGTAAATTGCCTAGAGATTCAGTTCTCTGATGGCGATATATCAACTGTATTATTATTATTATTATTATTCCTAATTCAAGATGCGACAAATGAAGTTGATGTTCTCGTAAAAAATATTGCTGATGTTCTGTCATCTCAGGTGTTACCAATAATCACTTTGCTCAGCTCCACAAGTCAGCATAGTAGAATTCCCTTAAGAAAGGTCTTCCTAAATACTGTATAATTGGTTTTAATTCAAGAGTGAAAATATGTGTACATTTTGGACATAACTTACATTCTAGGCTCTGTAGAAATCTTGCCACACTTTCAGCACCCAGGTAGCACAAGTAAAAACAGACAATTAACCTTGCCAACTTCCTACAGGGCTGTTAGGTTGAATTGTGATCCAATAATATCAGTATCGGACATTTACATGGCCATTTTAATCAGGAAGCATACAACCAGAAGAATGCTCATCGACATAAACTCGGCCGCATTTTCCTTGGCACTCGTAAATGCCAATAGTAAATGCAGCAAATAATCTACTTGATAAAGTAATTTTTGAGGCTTTGACGTTCCGACCATTCTCAGCGCGAACAGCCAAATATTGTGAGAAAGCAGTAATGGCATAGGAAAATGTCAATAAATGCAGGAATGTGAGTGCAACTGACTATCCAGCGATTCACACTTACCACTGTACTCTGCAAATGAATAGATTGGGCTAATGTGCACACTTAAGGCTCAATTAATCAGTGTCCAAATGCAAAGCAGAGTCATTAACACGTCAGGCACCTGCAGCTACTTGTAAACTCCAAGGTATTGAATCTACGAAAGCAAGAACTCCGACTAGTTTTGGCTGGAAAATTTGTACCGAAACAAGGCGCTTCTTTCTCGCTTACAAAAGCGGTAGCGATTTGGTTAGCCAGAACCACGCAGGCTCTGGTAATCGTGAGACACCCTGAGATCGCGGACTCATTCATAATAATTGGTCTCCAGTTTGAGGTCAGAGGCCAAACTCGACCGTCGTAATCGCAGGGCGAGATTCATTGAATACCTTGCCGATGTACTTGAATCCCGGTTTGTATTTGTCAGCCCCAACGATTTCAATGGTTTCGCCTCGGTATTCTAGATTGACCGACACTTCGGAAGCATTAACTTTTACACCTGTAACCATGAAGGTGCAGCATGATTGTAGCCAACAGCAACGGCACGTAGTCAGTTTGCGTGGTGCTGGCATGCATTAGCGAGCCAAGCGAGTGAATTGCACTACAAACACTACACTCAGCTTCGGCGCTTAACTTTAAAAGAATTAGATTACTGCATGACTTAACATTTCTGAAACATAACAACGAATATAATGGTAACTATTGAGGCACACATTGGTAATAGCATGCTGAAACGGTTGATACTAGCTGGCATACTCGACGTGCTGAGCATGACTAGCCTTCACTGAAGAATTCATACCAGCTTGTCAGGATTTCAGTACAGATCCTCCAGCTGTGCGTTGCTAGTCTATCAGCCAAACTCTACGAGTACGATTCCAAACGAAAAAGTGTTGTATAGCCAAAAAAAGCATCACACGCAAACAAAAAACCAGCTCCACCTAACCGATGCTGCCATTTGCTAATTTTGAAGATTTGCTTTACATCATAGAATATCCTAGATCTATTAATAGTAAGGCCTTTGAAAGAAACAAAGTTTTGAAAAGGCAAGTCTTCATAGATAAGCCTTTAAAGGAAAATCCCAACAGAGGCCGGAACCAAGTATCAGGACTACAGTAAATACTATCACCTTCGAAATAAAGACATTTGTGCTACTTGTTTCTAGATTGTAGCACACTCACCTTGTCTCAACGGGAACACCAACAGACTTTTTTATGTGTAAACCAAGCATGTCTGAAGTGCATGTACCATTAAGGAGTTTTCATATTTTTTAATAGCATCGCAATTAATTCATGTATGGTGCAGTTGTGGTTGAGTGCATGTGCTTCGTTTACACATGTGTGCCAGTGGCTGTCATAAGCTGTCACCCCATCACATTTCACTAAGCAAGAAAGTCGCAATTACTTTGCTGAGGCTTAAGTAGTTGTGAAGGCATAGCACGCAAATAGTAGCCGACTCATCAGCATCTGTGGCATTTCCGACAAAATAATGAGCTTTGTTCCTAAAAAATCTCTCAGGATTCAGTCTTGAGCAGAAAAAAAATCCCATGACTAGGTACCAGCTTTGATATCTGACATACTCTGTATGTAGGAGTTCGTGAATTAGGTGGCCAGTTTTGATCTAAAAATGAGCTGGAAACAATTTAGCGTTGGTGCTGCAGTGATTCTATTACTTAGCATTCAGTCAAAATAATCTCTCAAAATAGCACTCGAGGGATATAAGGCACTCTGGATATCGGGAATTTCTTGCTGGACATCTGCAGCAAGCGCTTATGTGGGCGCTTGCTTGGAAGATAGAGTTGGGCAGCAAGGAAACCTCTGCTGCTTTTTGCACTATTCAGGGCTTTTCTAAAGGAGGTGCAGACACCAATAACACTGATCACCGGTGACCAGGCAGAGCTACTGCTAATGGCAAGCTGAAAGGTGAGATACGCTTTGCATTCTGTGAACTGTGAGATATTTGAGTCCCTGCGGTTATTTTAAGCAAATGTCTTGCTGCTTGCAACACAGAAGATCTACTAGTGAAATGAGAGCAGTGTCGAAGCTCCCAAAAAAGTCAATGTGAGCATAATTTGTAACAGAGAGAATAGCAAGAGCAGAAGACTGCACTACATAATAATAATAAATAATAATAATAATACTTTTGTATGGCAACCTCGGAGAATTAAATCTCTTTCTAGTAGTTTACATAAGGGTGTAAAGGAAGTATGACTTTTTACTTACCCGTGCCGTGCTCGGTGACAGTGGCTTGTATTACCAGCCGACGTCCATATTGGTATTCACCCTCTCCACCCACATTTAGTTGGGCTGTTGATATTTTGTATTCTGAGCAGCCGTTGACCTAAACAAAAGACGACGATTGGGGATTGGTTTGGAAGAAGAGATTGCCTGGCTTAAGATGTGCTTTAGATGCCAAGAGATGAAGTAGAGTGCACCGGCACTTAGAGGGTATGACACCTCTAAGAGTTGCAAAATTTCATATTTGCTTTTGTTCTCAACACCTTGCGTCCTTCTTCAGTAATCGTTACTATAGTCCCTAGGTAGGCTTTTTGATTTCAGAGAAATATTAGCAAATAAGTTCACTCTTCTCAACCAATGCCTTGTTAATAACCATAACATTGCAATAAGTGGAATCCGTGCAGATTTTACTCCAGTTTTTTGACCTCTCGTGACATGACAGAGAGTTGCTTATGTGATAGACCTCTAGCAGATGCTATAAATGGCTTTGATTATCGATTGATTGATTTTGATTACTTAATTTTGCATGTACATGATCACTTAGCCCTTTATCTTGTCTTACGACACTGAATGGCTTGCCCTTCCAAAACGGTCACCCTCAGTGAGTGGACTGTTGGCATTTGACACAATGCTGGATCTACCAATAAAAATACAAATATTTACTGAAGATGATTTCAAAAAAATCTTAAAAATACTGCACAAGGTTCTGAAGCAGATACCACAAGGTGCCTCGTTTACATAAACTGCTCCGATATCTGGTTTTGCTTTGTTTCACTTTTTTTTTATCTCCACCTGACAGGTTTTTTCAGGTCCTCCCAATCATATAATCAAAACCGCAGCATTCTCACCCTGAGTAGACAACCTACTGGCAACTAAATAGAGGGCTGCTGACAGCCCTTTGGAAAGAGTAATATCGTCTATCAATACGACTCAGTAATTGTCTAAAACGAACAAAGAATCAACGAGCTGTGCCTGGCGACATGCCTTGGCTAGGCCAGAATGAACTGAAGCTCTCAACTAGCAAACATCCTTGTGCCATAGCTCAACCGGGTGCACGAGGGCGTGGGGAGCACTCAGGGCGCCGTGGCCGCCACCACTCTAAGCTTTTCAGTATGCAATCTACCTCGAGCTGCAGAGCAAATGGCTGTGCTCGATTTTCCTGTGAGGATGACCAGTGATATGAACTCGTGACTTGGAAGCTGGCGTCTATCTGCCCCTTCACAGGCTGTCCGTAGGTGTAGCTACAAGTGAACAGCAGTGAATTTCGTGGTTTCAGCAGCTGCCGAGAGCTCGTGCCTGCCTGACTGTCACACACATCTGCGTCTCTTAATGCAAGCTGGCTTCTCAAGCACCAGGCCCATGCAGTCGGCTATGATATGTCAATCTAAATAAAAGCATGCAAAGCAAACGTTCAGTGTGCATTGATCACCACGAGCGGGCCTAAAGAGAAAGCCAAGCACTTTTATCTCATGTTCGGATACTTTTCATCCACATTGAGTCTCCTAGGGATTGCTGGACTGGCAAAGAATTAAACCCAAAACATTGCAGTACAGCCATTAAAAAATAAACACCCCAAGGTTCACTGATCTTTACAGCCATTAAACAATCAACACCCGAGGTTCACTGTTTTTAGCCATACACTCTACTCCTACCATTGAGTAATGCCGATAGGAGTGAGTCTAAATAGAGTCCAAATCAACCCTGACATATTTTCACACTACATTCGCACGTGATTTCACTTTTGCAGTTCTCTTGGCATCAAGGGTAGTTGCCAAGCAGTGACTAGTGCAAGCCACCGAGTTCAGACACTAGGATGACGAGGCACCAATGATTGAGCTCTACTGAACTCCATCTAAATCAAATGTGCAGCCAATGCCTCTATTCAACAATCGGTGAGCAAGTCCAGTAACTGAAGGCTTATTCGAAGCACAATTCTACCATTTAAATCTATCCACTAACCCAACTTGCAAGGTGACCCTGTGCCTGTCAACCCTAACCGTGCTGACACTGTTCATGCTGCCACTAACCACATTTGCATGCTGACCCAGTGCATGTAACCCCTAACCATGTTATTCATTTTGTTTGTTTTTCAAGCATGATTTTACTTACTATTCTATTGCGTATCACTTTGCAGCAAATGTAAAGAGCCTAGAAAGAGATTAAGTTCTCTGAGGGCGCTTTATCAAGTGCAATATTATTATTATTATTATTATTATTAACCATGTTATTCCTGTTGTTTATTGAGCATACTACCACTAACAATTCGATCGTGCTTCCTTTGTAGCAAATGTAAAGTGCGTAGAAAGATATTGAGTTCTCGGAGGATGCTATATCAAATGCATTATTATTATTATTTTTATTGTTATCTGGGATCATGCAACTTCTCTAAGCCAACTTCCACTAGTTTAAGACAAAACAACTAAGTGAATCTGCCTCAAGGTTGTAGTGTTTGGTGAATGACAACTAGTATTATGCCCCAAGGCTTACAACCTGCTAGAGATAAGATTCTCGAACGCTAAGGGGCCTATTATATCGCAACGTTGGCAGTGGAGCCGTGATGGTGCACTAGGTAAGGTGGTTGCTTTTCACGACCTCGGTCTCGAAGTCGTGGGTTCGAATCCTGCAGTGGGCGATCCTTTGTCGCCGCTGCAAGCAGTGGTGATAGCCGTAAAGGATCTTCTGTCGCTATACAAAAGAGGCTGTTGAATAAGCTAGTATTTGTTGAGTTCAATGGAGTGAGGCTATAGTCTGCTGTGGTACATCTGCACTGTCATTTCATCTTCAGCGGCAGCACGGCAGTAGGTGCTCATTTCGACTAGCAGCCATATTTCCATAGTTTTGCTTTAATGGAACTCTAGCTTGTCGCACTCAAAGCTTCAGACGAAAATCTAAGCTTGTCGAAAAATGTATCCTGTCTGCTCGGCTTGTCATTTTAAATGTGCTCAAACACGAGGTGATAGGTGATAGACGAGGTGATAGAAATTCCCCCTCTCATGCTGTAATAACTTTGCCACTTAGAGAGGCCTTGGTACCATCGAGAAGACAAGACAGATTATGACTAAATACTGCTTTTAAAATTGATGTCGTAAATATGATACACTGGTCATCATCAATGTTAGATAATAAAATTGGGATAATGATAATAATAATAATATGCATGTGTAGCGCCCTCGGAGAACTGAATCTTTTTCTGAGCACTTTACAAATGCTGCATATAAAGCATTGCCAAATGATTGGTGGTAACATATGCAAGCAGCAGGCCACAGGGATGCTTCAAACGATTGCTATTACCTTAGACAGGGTTCAGATACGATTGCTTGTTGATTCCAATGTCTCAAGTAACTCACCAGAGGCTGAAAGCCCAGGTTACTAACGGCCAGTTCTGTGCTTCTGCTTATCGGCTACGAATTTCTCGACAGGTTTGATAAACTCTGGGTCTCAATATCAGCTGAAATTCAAGGCTAAGGTCTCTGCTAAGCTCAGCTTCTTAGATTGGCAGTTCCTCAGAATATAGACAGCCCCTCTTGCCTTTAATTGTATGTCTCAAATCCCTTAGCAATTGCTATGGCTTTCCTCAAGAGCACGGAAACAGCAATAACCTAGCTTACAGCTTCCGACTTGGATGATAGTCTTTCTCAGAGCTCCTGGTCATCCACTCTTCCATCCACGCAAGTACCCTTTAAATCACACAAACCACCCAGCTTGATAGTATTGCCACAAACTACCAAGGAAAATAATAAAGTAAAAGTTAAATCTCTGCACTTCTTTGAAAATTCCTATCTAACCCTTTTCTTGTTTTTAGCTGTAGCTATATGTGGATTGAAGTAGCTAAGCGTGTTTCGTTGTTTCTCTTTGTAGCAGCATTAGTACTGCTCCAGTGGCTAGGAATTTATCAAATCATTGCTTCCAGCTACCATTTCTCAATGTTCTATCTTCCTGTTCGAACTCACTAAACTTGTCTCCATTCTTTCATTCTGCTATTTCTTTGCCAAGTTCATTCTAATCTCGGCAGGAAGAACGAAGTTACCTCTATTGAGCAGCCTTGAAAGCAAGTCAAACAGTGGAAGTACCTCTGCTAAGATCTAGATTGGGTGGCTGAGGGAAATTATACAAGCACCAGTCCATTCGCATTCGGGCTTAACACATTCGATACAAATCTTGCATGTCCAGAGATCGGTGTCGCTTCGTGGGCGCTTACTCCTGTGCAACGCTTCAACCCTATTGTGTGCCTGCCTACTTCGTGTGTCCATGGCTTGGAGAACTAAGAGCATGCTACACACTGAAGTTGATCAACTCGATTCCTAGGGCAGTGCAACAGCTTTCTTGCTTCCCTTACTTTTTACTGTTGGCTCACAGCCTAGCTAGCAACGACATTTACATGAATCTCACGCAGTGATACTGGGTAACTTGTATGCATGCCACATTGCCTTCTACCTGGCTACCTGCGAAATGTTAGCACCGGCACTTACGTCGCACATATCTCTCCCGTAACGAACTTGATGTCTGGGCTTATGTACGGCAGAGATTTAATGGTGACTTCGAATCTCGGCAGGACTGCAAGAAAGCATAACAGCATACGTAAATTCCTCGGAGATGTTTCAGCAGCCACGACAGTTAGACGCATTGGTAGGTTGCACTCACTGAAAAGAATGCATCTGTGATCGGTATTTCACAGTGTCTTCAATCGATTAAAGCCATAAATATTATACAGCCTTGTAATCATAAACTGTTGAGTTCTGCACAAATTCAGACTCGCAATATAGTACTAAAGGAAGAACTCAACCATTTTTCTCATCTTACTCATTAGTTTTGCCTAACATGCAAGCAGATAATCTGCAAGAGTCTCCAGTCTTTAAAGAACAAATCACTGCTGATTTTGAAATATTTCAGCCAAATACTAATGCAGTGCCACTTTTTAAAATGGCTGCCTGATTGCCTTTATGAGCATGCGCCTTTGCTCAACTATTAGAAATAAGAAGCAATCTGAAGCTATAGAATTTCTTTTCCAAAACCTTTAGACAATGCCAATGAAAGAAATGAAAAATAAGCTGGAAAAGTGCAAGCAATTACCAATAATATGGTAAAGTAAAATGACGGCTTACTGGTGCCAGTTTGGAGAGCTGAAAATCTCAAATTGAGCTCAAGCAATGTGCACACAAGCTATTAACTGAGACCACAATTCCCTTCTTCCAACCGCCAGTTTCCGTGCGACATGAAACATATGTCTGGCGATACAGAAATCAGCTAAGATATATATTTGCATGACGAAAATGATGTTTTCAGTAAAGTGAGCACACCGAGCTTGCACACGAAGTCAGTGTTCTACAACATACAAAACATACTTACCATATTCATCGACACGGAAATTGACCTGCTCACGTATCTGGCCTATGGTGCAGATGATTGTCCAAGCTCCTAGAGGCGGCTCGCTGGCTAACTTGAATGCAAGCTCTGCGATGCCTATGTCCAAAAACCAGAAAATGGTCAACAGCCAACAAAACAGCCAACAAAATAACAGGAAGACATTGACATTACGGCATGCACGTTTGCTATGGTTGCCGGCTTGCGTTACATAGAGTACTACTAGTGACAGCCTGTGTTCAATATTTCTAACAGCTTCAGTGATATCGTGTTGGAAGCTATGGCGAGAAGACAAGACTCGCAAATGAGCACTTTAGTGGACTGTAATGATGCCAGGAGGAAGGATACTATGCAATGTTCAGAGCAATGGGTGTGGGGATGAGAAGGAAAGAGCAGAGAGAGAGAGAGAGAGAGAGAGAGAGAGAGAGAGAGAGAGAGAGAGAGAGAGAGAGAGAGAGAGAGAGAGAGAGAGAGAGAGAGAGAGAGAGAGCAAATATACAGCCAGAAAGAGATACACAGAGTGAGAGACAGACAGACACAAACAGACACAGAGAGAGAGAGAGAGAGAGAGAGAGAGAGAGAGAGAGAGAGAGAGAGAGGGGGAGAGGGAGAGAGCCAGACACAGACAAGCAGAGAGAAAGTGAGAGACAGAGACAAAAGAGACAGAGACAAAGAGAGACAAGAGAAAGGCCGGGTAAGATTGACGATGTGGAGCTTGTGGTTTGATTATATGCAGGCCGGTACAGCTCCTTTCCTAAGCAGCTGTTGGGAGCATCGTCGAGAGCAGCGTGTGTACAACTGTGGTCTGCCTCTAATGAAGCTTGGACACAGGCCAGTAACCTGCTGGTGAACAGATTGTGGATTCCCCAATACACAGCCGTGGTCGAGGAGAGAGAACTTCAAGTGGGAGAGAGGGGCGAAGGAAGTCGTGCTCCCCTCTGCTCTGTGAGTCGTATAATAATCTGTTGGTGTTGGTCCTGTGCCAGCGTTCTGCGTGCTGTGCAAACCAAACGACAGAGCCTTCCCTGGAAATCAGGAATGTGCTTGGCAGCATCTGCAGTCAAAGGTCGGCCGACCTACCACCTGCCGGTAATTGAATTCCCTGAGCCAGATTGCATTTGACTGCTTGGGTCACTTGACTACGTTTAACCGTGGTACACGGCCAATCAAGAGGAAGCCGACACTCACTTCTGAGCAAACAAGATTACTCTTGACCCAAGTGAAAATGCTTGTTGTTTTTAGTCTCCATCAGAAGGGTTCCCACTACGAATGGGACCATGACAACTAGATGACTGAGTAGTATCAGCTGATCCCTGAAGAGAGTAAGTGTGCAGTTAGTTTACGAGGGCATAGAAGGCAAAGAAAGTAATGTAATGTATCTCTGTAACTCCACAAAGCCATAAAGACTACGTGGGTGTTACACAGGAGAGTTT
This sequence comes from Cristatella mucedo, assembly GCA_009760855.2. Taxonomy (NCBI): domain Eukaryota; kingdom Metazoa; phylum Bryozoa; class Phylactolaemata; family Cristatellidae; genus Cristatella; species Cristatella mucedo. The sequence continues at coordinate 4,202,261 of WPIO01000017.1, forward strand.
TGTATAGCACACTCAAAGCCTAAACGGTTTTCGGTACACATTCGGTAGCCAACATAATTCATTTCACGAAACAAAGAGAAAGTGGCATATCATAGTCAGGAGAGCAGTTGAGGTGGTGAGTAGTATGGAAGTAGCAGCTCAGGACCACTGAAAAAGATGAGCCATAGTCGGCAGCATGAGAGCAGTAGTCATTTCGTAAGAATCGTGGAAGCGAGTTCCACAGCCTAGGACCTTCGAAGCTATAGTTTCTGTCGCCAATGGTCTTCAAGCAGAGGGATGGAACAGCTAATTCATTGTCCATACAGGACCTGAGAGCAGGAAGAGGCTGAAACCGATGCAGCAGTTCAGCTAGGTAAGGAGGAGCCAAGCCATGGTGGGCTTTTCGGGTCAGCGTAAGAACTTTATTCTGTATCCGTTGATCAACCGGCAGCCATCCTAGCTCTTTTAGCAAAGGAGACATGCTGTCAAACCTCGTGGTCACTTCTCGGTCTACATGCTTAGCTTCCTTTTGTATATAAGAAATTCTTTACCTGTGTGCATAACTTCTCCAGACACAGGTGTATGTGTGCCAAAAATGCACTTAGCCAGAGGGCAAGAACGGCAAAGGTTTCATGTAAGGGCCTGGACCTGGAAGATTTTAATGTAGAGGCAAGGCTCTCAAGTAATGACAATTACAGATCACACTCACAGTTCTTATTCCATTCGAACTATGCGGTTTCACATCCAGTGGAAGTAGGACATAATTTTGTCCTTGGGGGCCATACGACTAGGGGCACCACCAGTCATTGACCTTCCTCCCCACCCACCCCTCCCCCCCCCAGCGCTATAGGTATATGTCGTCCAGCGCCCCCCCCCCGTGGCTCCCCCACTAACTTTACTGCAAACTTCAAATTGAATATATACTTAATGTATGCAATTGAGTACCGACAGCTGCAGTAGCTATTAAATAATCACCGAAAGAAAACATAGAGGAGCCACGCTCGTACTAAGGTGGAGTTTTCATAGGACACTCGAACTCTTGAGCCACTTCTAATGCATATTCACTGCCTCTGACAACTCATGTAAATGAAGCTAAGGCAAGAAGTGCAGTTTCTCAGGTAGCAAAAATGTAGCACAGACCAGCAGGAAAAGAGAGACAGAAGTCAAGACGGATATGTTCGCCACTTAACACGACTTGGCCAACAATCAATCATTTGGCTAATTGAGTACGGCTAGTGTGATGCCAGATCACACTGAGCTAATTTCTTTCGCATCGAATGAACTGCTACACTTTTCCAATGAGCTGAAGACGCATCACTGGACAGCTGAGGGAACACAATGGAAAGAAGTGGTGGAACAAATGGCCTTAAGCAGATGTTTGGATAACATTACGTTCGCCAGAAAAGAGGCACCAGAAAAGAGGCACCGCACGGCGGTGGCATCGAAGAGCCTCGGTCAGCCATCAATCTTTTCCCACGTAGGCAAAAGGTGCTGGCCAGCCTATGCAATTATCATTAGTACCGACCATGGACAAGCAGGTGAACTGCCAAGCAGGAGATGATTCGTGGAGGAAAAAACGTTTAAACGGAGCAGGTCATGGCTGTAGGATTACCGGCCCCCCACTCGGGCTGGCCTAAAAGCAACTCACCACGTAGGAAGCATACAGACATGCAACCACCGACCTCTTAGGATGAATAACCTGTCCCGGACTAATTCAAAGTCTGGCTACTTTATGGATTTCGGAATGTGCCTTAAATGACATCTAGTTTTCGCAGGGCTCTTTGAAAATCTGTATAGTCTTTTTCGCGAAAGCTACCATACTAAAGTAAAGTCTGCGTGCCTGTATATCTGTGCATCTGAAGTCTTTACAGGACACGTGAACGTTATGAACGCCTTTGACAACCCGAATCATATTGCATTGCATATCTCTGCTCCATCCGTGTACCTTATCTTTCAATCATGGACACTACAAACATCAAGAAAGGTTTCGGAGCACCAACCTTGTCTTGTGTATTCCTGCCACACCCTTTCTCTGCTCTGCTCTCCCTTGGCCACCACTGGGCGACTCATTTGACACAGCTACCGAAGCTATTTTTATTTCGTCACCTAATACAAGGCTACTATCGGCTGTAAAGTCGATCTACTGTTGCATCTTATTCAACCGACCCGACTGACGGCTTCCGGCACCTGTGCCACTCACAAGTCAGCACTCAAAAGGCATGCTCCTGCAAGCTTGTGTGCTGCTGCTGCTGCCACTTTACCACGGTGCTACTCAGATGGTCTGCAGCGTCTGCACTTTGCACAGCCAGATGGCATGCTCTTGCTTGTTCCCTGGCGTGCCAACCTCTTATTGTAAAGCAAAAGCTGCAGCCGGCACTTAATCTCTCCTTTCAGCTGGCAAGCTCGTAAGCCTCGAAAGCACTTGCTGCCCATAAATCAATCAGCAGGCTTAGCTGACGAGAGCGATTGTCGGTCTCAGCTCTGATTCGCCATAACAAGCTGCAACGAATTAGCTACTGCTTACACATGTTTAGATAGGGTAGTCATTGGAGCTATTTAATCTACATATAGATGAGCCACATTTTACATGCTCCAGGCAGACTTCCACCGAAACGCATGCTTCGTCTGCTTAGTACACTGCTGGTCAGTAGAAAAGCTCATGAGACCGGTAATGGTTCTGCTAAAAGGGCTCTAGTATAGAGCGGCTGATTCGGCAGCCTCGTGGCTGTGACTGCAGAAGAGCCCCTTTTCGTCCTTCCTTTTTTGTCCCACACGTACTTGTCGTTGTGTCTTTGCATGTTGCAGGACACGAGCCTAAGATCTGGGCTGCGACGTGCAAGCATCATACAGTTGAGCTAATACATGTCGTACTTGGAAGGCTCTTCTGTTTACGCTGACCCTACCTACCCAGTGGCTTCAAGAAGAGCGCCTATCTATATTTATTTAAGGCTTCGTTTAGCGCTTTGACGACAACTGTGACCAGGTGATAACCAAATAAAATGTACACGGTGTATATGCATTCGTACCTGTCCACAGCAATGAACTCTACCAGCATCAAGACATCGCGGCCCTGTGGGCAGTCTAGTTCTGCATTAGTTACAGAGCACATCTTACCAGCTCCGGTGCTGACGTTGAGCCACTGCTCCACACGAACTCCAGACGGGTCTTCGATCCACACCTGGTACAGCTAGGAAAGGCAGATGCAAACAGTGGGTCAGCTAGAGCAAAGTAGAATTAGTCAACTTCCTTCTCCAAGAGCTAGCGATACAACTGGCTCATGTACACTCACGAGCACACATTTACAAACATATATGCAAGTATTGGTGAACGAACAAATCCCCGAAAGGTCATACCAACCTGGTCGAGCACTGGAATGAGCTCTACAGTCAGTGTGAGGAGTCTCATCTTAACTGCAAAAAAAGAAATAAGGATTTCATGATGCACGACAGTTCGGCAGCGTTCGTTTCTTCTGAGCCGTAGATGCAGCCTGCAGGTCCTAGGCAGCATATAGGGTGAAAACGACGAGCCATGGAGCATACCCGTTTGCCCGGGCTTGTAGATTGGCTTGTCGGTTTGAATGAGTGTGAACTCGCTGCCCGACGACAGCACGCCGAGATTCGTCTGCTCTCGGAAGCTGTAGCCGTCCGATGCGTTGCCGCGAACGGCTAGCATCACAGCGTAGCTGCTCAGGCCTTTGGGCAGCGCCAGAGCTATACAGCCTCCTACGCCTGAAAGAGCAGGACAGCGGCGGATCAGCCAGCATCGCGACCGGTCGGACGCCAGCCAAGTGCCCGCAAGGCGGTAAGGAGATTCGGTCCGCTTCGACAGCTGCCTGCGTGGGAAATGAATAATTTGCATCGTGCAGCATATCGGCAGCTCCCTGCAAGCGTGAGTGAGCAGCCGCTGCACACGACGAGCGCGAATTTATGCGGGAGCGCATCTTTCGCCCACGGCGATTTTCTGTGCACGACGGACAACGATTTGAGTTCATCTCACGAGCGAAATGAAGAGGAAAGGGGCTCAGCAGCTGAATGTGGAAGCAGTGGCAGCACGGTCTGGGCAACTGTGCATTGAAAGACGTGTGGCAGCACAAGAAGAGTCGAAAAAGAACGAGCCAGAAGCGACAGTGAGAGAAATGAACAAGCAACCTCAGTGCACGTGAATTGCTGAAATGAGTACCGCAGCCACGTGAGGGGAGTGGTGGGACCCACTTAGAAAAAGTGTCCGAAGCCAACGGCTAACGGTCATTAATGGAAAGACAGAGAGAGAGAGAGAGAGAGAGAGAGAGAGAGAGAGAGAGAGAGAGAGAGAGAGAGAGAGAGAGAGAGAGAGAGAGAGAGAGAGAGAGAGAGAGGGAGGGAGAGAGAGAGAGACAGAGAGAGAGAGAGAGAGAGAGAGAGAGAGCTCATTTAGCTGCATCGGAAGACTTTTCGCTGGGCATGGTGTCACGGCCCCACTATCGGCCAACTTACATATCTTATGAAAAAATTCGGATGGCGACGAGTATTGATATTACTGCAAGTAACCATATTGCCGCTCTATGCAGTGCAACCGGGATTAGCATTAATATTGTACACCGACCTAAGAGAACACAATCTATTTCTAGGCACGTTGCATAATTTGCATAGGGTGTCTATTGGTGAGCGATAACATGCATACTGTCAGCGTGCATAGCACACAAAGGAAAACCCATTCGGACCCAGCAAATGCTGAGAGAAACAAACAGATTTTCGGCTTCTTTTTAAATGTAATTTATTCAGTGGATGTTTCGACGTCAGTTGGGAGTGAGCTCAGGCAATGTAAGCATATGAATCAAAGGCTCGGTCTCCAAAGGATTAAAAACCAGCTCTCATCGGTACTTTGACCATCCCGTGGGCAGTGACTCATAAAGCTAGAAGTTGTAAGCATAACCCCTAGGTCTAAGAAGGGCTGAGGGCTATCTAATCCCCTTGCCCTAAGTCTACCACTAAGGAGGAACTTTCAGTTCGATTCGAATGGAGTAGCTGGCACAGATTGCTACGTTTACCGATTAGGCCTGCGGGATGATTGGCAGTGCCGAGACAAATCGAGGAGACAATCGCGGATTCTGCTAAATTGTTGAGAAATTTCCGAATTTCCTTTCGATATGACACTGTGCACGATCGTGAGACTGTGCTTAAGTGAAGGTCGCAGCAACGTGAAACGTGGAACGTGAAACGTGTTTGCATGCATTTTCAGAGAAAAGCTGCTCGATTCACTCAAAGTGCACGTCAGAAATTGTCTGCTGCAGCATACAGGGATAGCTGCACAGCTGTTTGTGTGTAAGCGCCTCACTGGACAGAGGCTTCGAAAGTGGTCTCTTGGACAGAGGGGGGCGGGGCAGCTAGATGCATATACAGGTTAAAGCAAGACATTGGCTTATGCTCTTGGAGTGGACAAAAGTAGCGGCCACGAAGGCCTTGAACTTTAATACAAGTGACGCATGGATCAATATGGATATCGCTGGTGCCAGCCTACTTTCCACATCTGTAGGCGCAGCAAATGCTTCACGTGCACACTTACACTTACAGACATTATGCATTGACACGAATGCACAGCTTCCGTATTAGGAATGCACATCATACCGTGGAATTAGGAGCCACACGTTTGTCTCGGGTTGAACGTGGGTGAGTGTGGATAAGCGCTGCTGAGCTATTCTATGGCTCTCCAAGTCACTTTCAGTGCCGTGCCACTTCTGTGTCGCCTGCCCTTCGCTTTAATATGGCTACTCAAATGCAAGCCAACTTCCATACATCTAAAGGTGAGAGTTCAGGGTCCTGATCTCAGCTTCGACTCTGCAAGAGCTGCATCCTGGTGGGAATTGATATGAGGCTCGGCTGGTGATGGTCACATGATCTCGGCAGGAACAGAGCTCAGCAACAAAGAGCTCGACAGTAAAAGTAAAAGCACTAATAATAATAATAATAATAATAATAATAGTATATTGCACCCTAAAGAGAGCTAGATCTCTGCATAGGCACTTCATATATATACTAGAGCAGAAGTACTCAATTGGTAGTCAAAGAGCGTCAGTCTGCCAACGTGATAGCAGCATTCCTGAGCAATGTCAGTTCCATGTCAACAATCAGTGAACGGCTAGTCTGCACATATCCAGCCTAGGTTCCAGTCAAGACAGAGAATGAGACGTGGGTAACGAGCGAGTATTTATAATACATCCCGACCACAAGCTTTCAGCTGTCTGCTTTCATTGACGGAATTCTCATGTAGCCAACGGAAGAAAACCGCAGGCTCTTCCCCGACGCACAAGCAGCAGGTGGCTTCCACTGGGCGAGCGGCTTCCACTGGTAAGAAAAACCAGCCGCGACACTGTCAGCTGCTACTGCGTCAGGATGGCGAGATAAAAAAAAAGGTAAATCGGCGTTGGAAAGGGGCGTACTGCAGCCATCATCGTGGGTACCCGAGCAAGATTTCAAAGTAACCAACGGAGTACAACCACGCTTAACGAGTCACCAGCTGGTGGCGGTGGAATGGCTACGTGAAGACTGAACTGGATAATAATAATAATAATAATAATAACACATCTGTGTGGCGCTCTCGGAGAACTAGATCTCTATTTAGGCACTTTGCTTAATGAAACACCGTGATCAAATAACGGAAGTAACGGAAGCACGATCCACTGCAGGCCGAGGAAGTCGGGCCGCGCTCTAGGAATGATATCGGGCGACTACGCACGGCGAGACTTACGCGAGCTGAAAGTTGCGCGCGCTTCAGCGTAGACGTCTTTCGCGTCTTCGGAATCGGGGCGCCTGAGCACGTAGCTGACGTTGACGGCAGACAAGTCTTCGCTAAAGGCGACGCAGAAAGTTTCATTTTTTCCGGGAATCAGCCGGTTCGGAGCCGTCAGAATGAAACCCCTGCAACAAGACGGCGCCTTCGCGTTACGCCGCCGCACTGGCCGCGCGCGCGCGCGCGCTGGGCGTCCCAGTTAGCGAGTGCACCGCAGAACGGAACGCGGAAACTGCGGGAGAAACGCAGCGGGCGGTACTCACTGCTTAGAAAGTGCGCTGTCAACTAGCAGCAGCAGCGCAAGCAGCCGTAGACAGCACTTAATCTGCTTTCCCGAAGCCGGCTTCATGACAGCAGCTCAGGGGCCTCTGCTAATATGAGAAACAGCAAGAGCCAGCGGTTCGTACGGTCCGCGGCCGGTTATATATCCGCGGCCTCGCGAGCAATTTCCGGAAAACGGCCTTGGTAGCAGGTGTTTACGCGAGCCTGGAGCAGGCACCAGTCACGAATGTCGAGAGCGGGCGGCGCGGGCGCTCCGACCTGAGCCGGAGCTATCGCGTTACCGCGGTGCATTTGTGTGACGCAAACAGCCGACCTCGCCGAGAGGACGTGGGGGACTCACGTGGTCGAAGTAGTCTGGGCTAGCTTTGCAACGGCCGCCCGCGTATCTTATTGCGCTCTTAGACTGGCCCGCTCGGTGAGCTCTAATGAACTGACGTCGGGAGCAGTGGTAGCCAGCTACTTGCACTCGGCAGCGCGAACGTCGCGAAAGGAGTCTCGCGGAGGTTGCAACTATCAGCTTCCGGAGACAGGTAGCTAGGCTCTACTCGCCCTTTGGATTTAGGACGAGCAGCAGCAGCCCCTAAAGCGCATTACTTCCTTTGCAAAGGGTTCTTAATTAGCCCGCTCGAATCCTGCCGTCCGGGGCGTTCTCCGCGTTCGTTCGGACGGATGTTCCTATCCAGAGACAGCTGCGAGCCAGCTAACGCGGCGTCGTTCATGCGTAGAGCTAGATAATCAAATTTTTGTAGTAAACCCAAATATGTAAAGCTTAAGCCTCGATGCCTGAAAATCCAAAATCCAGCTACTAGACGGTAAGCTCAAAAACTTACAGCCCCTAAGAAATACACCGAAAATCTTAAGCCCTGAGCTAAAATGGTATATCAAAATGTGTTTGCGTAGCATAAACATAAACAGACGCTGGCGACAGACCACGTTTAACAGCCTACTATGGCTCTGTGCCCATAGCAGAAAGTGAGCCCATTTTATGGACGAGCGACGCCATATTAGCTGGCGAGCAGTGCTGTGAATGCAGAAAAAAGTCTAGTCTGCAAGATTGAAATCTATACGATGCCATCTGGCGTTTCCGACGTGTTTAGATAGGCTGAACAATTTTAAACTGTAGCCTGTGGTGAACAATTACTGTTTAATTTGTGTAACCGATACTAGCGAACACCGGCTAAAGTACAATCAACGATTAGCATACATTCAATAGCAATAGAAGTTGTGAAAATTTCCCGTCGAGTTGAATTGAACATCGCACGGACTGCAGCGCACCTGCCCTGTCTCTGCAAATCAGGTTTGATTCTCAGAAGCAAGGGACGCCACGGAAAACGACGATCCACTGCGATCCAACTTTTACTTCCAAAAGAAGCGGCGCACAACTGCGGTTTTAATTTCATATTGTAGACAATGGTGTGACGGTTTCCTCATAAAACGCATACAAATTTATTCGAAGGCGCATGCACGATCCTGTGCAAACGGCTTTTAGCGGCCTGGCTGAGCGAATGGCCCGGCACTTACAACCTGCGATCCGCCTGCCGCATCCAAAATGAGCTGCGAGAAGAAGTGGTTTTAGTTCCCGTATAATATAAAAGTGGGTCTAGTTTAGCTAAGAATGCTCGTGGAGTTTCGCAAGCCCGCTCTTTAGCAAATGGTCTCAAACCATCAGGCACTGCCAGTCGTAGGGTGCAGAAAATACTCGCGGGGTTAGTTACGCTCAGGTAATCAATAACACAAAAAACAAGTATAACGCTTAGGTCAACATGCTAAAGCAAAAAAGACAAGTCATGCCCACGGGTTCGTAGGACCTCTGGCTAGGGAAAATGCACTATAATGATGAACGTAAAGCACACCTCACCACACAAAAAGACGCGTCCACTGGGACAGAGGGGAGCTGAGCATGGCGAATGCCTTTGTGCTGAGAATTAAAATTGCAAGGTCATCGCAGGTAGTGGTTTAAACTCGATGAGCCGTGAAGGCACACTAGGTAAGGCGGTTGCTTTTCACGACCTCGGTCCCGAGGTCATTATTCGATCATGCGGTGGGCGATTTTTTGTTGCCGCTGCAAGCGGTGGTGATAGCTGTAAAGGCTCATCTGTCGCTATACAAAAGAGGCTGCTAAACCAGCTAGTATTTGTATGTATCGCAAGGCCGCGTGCAAGCAACCAGTAGCATTGGACGATGGTCGAAAATGATGCACATCGACGCACTCAGTGTAGTCATCGGCGTGACCTATTACAATCATGTTTCAGTAGCAAAGGTCAAGGTAACGCTGCATAGCAGCCCACGCGGCTGGTTGCTGGGCAAGATCTGCGACTAACTGGGCCAGAAAATCTGACCATTATATGGAGCAAGATTTTTCTGCTGAGAGCATGCCATTGGTAAACACCGCGGTTGTTGTCTTTTTATAGGGCTAAATTGTTGGCGTGAAAAATTTTTTCTGGAAATTTCAAATAATAATGCTATATTTTGTATAGCGACCTCAGAGAACTGAATCTCTTTCTAGGTGCTTTACAGATGCTGTATAGAAAGCAATACCAAATGATTGGTGGTAACACCCACAAGCTGCGGGCTCAGTGATATGTACACGACAGACGAATCACAAAGACCAACCAAATGCTGAACTCATTTAAGTGCTTAAGATGCTTACAATGTCATGTGGATACCTTCGTGACGTTCAGTTCGTCTACGCAGCTCAGCGTCCCCACTGAAAAAGAAAATAATTCCATGGCATAGTAGTGCAAGGTGACTCTAAAAAAGATCTTGGACTTTCTTTCAGTGTGCAAGCACACAGTTTCTGCTTATCACAACTGTGTACTTTCACGTTGCTTACTGAAAAAAGACAGTGCAGCGCTTCAATTTTCAATACAGCAAGGATTTTATACTGCCAGGCACAAGTACTGCAGTTTCCACGTTAAAAATAAAATCCGCATACATCTATGTTCAGCCGATAAAGTGGGGATACCAGTGAAGCAAAGGCGAAAGATGCTTGACCTAATATCTGAGAATTCAGGACTGCTAGAGATTCAGTGCGATCTCGTATTTGAAGATATGCTAGATAACTTGACCCAGCATGTTGCAGGAGACCAAATGCAGCATCGCTGCCTCATTGCAACTGTAATGCAAAAGTTCAGATTCGGCTTGCTCCCGGTAGCCAGCCTGCTGTCGAAGTTCGCGCCACGTAGTTCTGCGCTAGCAATAGTGCAGAGAGCTGAAAGCACCGAAAGCGAAAGTGCTGCCGCTGTGGCAGGAAAAACGCTTCATAAAACAGAAAATATTCTCGTTTCTTTTTAGTAATGGCGAATTTTCTGCGCCCTAAAAGCAAGCAGCTTCGAGCGAATTTCGATGCGTCCTCGTACGGTCCTTTGACATCTCGAAAGGTACCGAGCAGCGGTCAGAAACATGCATGACGAAGCTTTTGTGCAGAATGGCTAAAAATAATAATAGTACACTTGATAAAGCGTCCTCAGAGAACTTAATCTCTTTCTAGGCCCTTTAAATTTGCTGCAAAGGAAACGCAATCGAATGGTAAGTGGAAATCTCATGCTTGATAAACAACATGAATAACATGGTTAGAGGTGACATGCACAGGGTCAGCATGCAAGTGTGGTTAGTGGCAGCATGCAACATCAGCACGCATAAGCACGTAAAGGACGAATCACAGGGACCCACTAAATTCTGTCCTAAATAGATGCGTTTTTAAGTTCTTTTTAAATGTGGTCAAGTCACGGGATGTTGTCGTCTAAACCGACGGTAGTGAAATTATTAATGCAAAGAAACAGCGTCGTCATATGTGTCGCTGTTCAACATTTGGTGGCGCGCGTGCGGTCGTCAGCTTCCGTTGCCGGTGGCCCTTGAGGCGTTGACGCTGGTACTCGTTACAGCGAAAAAGCACACTAGCATATGAAACCGCTTCGTTTGATGACTGCTCCTCGTCGAGAATTCTTTTTAAGCTTACCAAATTAACCTTACACATATTTGTTCAATGTTTTTCGTTTGCACGTGCAAGCGCAATCGGGCTAAATTGTGCAGCAAACTCTCGATGACATACTGAGCACCGTGCAATCTTTCCACATAATCTCGCAGCCCTCCTTAGCGCGAGACAAGTTGCGCCAAGCGTCGAACTTGCCGGGTCACCAGCTACGCCGGCACGTTGGAAACATTTGCACAAAAGTGCACATGCGCGATTGCATGCAATTTTGCGCATTAAACCACTACCAAGTAATTTTAGCTTGGAATTAAAACCACACAGCTTTTCACAGCTTATTTTGGAAATAGCCTGCAGATGACAGTTCAAAAGTACTTGGCTGCTAGTTGGTGGAGCCTTAAAGGACAATTGTATAAGCACACGTAGCGGAATTGTATGAAACTTTGTGAGTTAACCCGAAACGTGAAGCCACTGTCTTTATTTTAGAACTAAAACCGCCGCTTCGTGCAGCTGATTTAGCAAATGTCCCTTGGGGGCCATTGGCAGGGCCGTGCTGTTGGTTGGAGGCCATTTCTGTAGAAATGCACACGCGCAGTTGCACGAACTTGTGTGAGTAAGCAGTAAATACTATTGCCTGTAATTTGGAACCAGAAGGACAGTTTCTTGGAGGTCGATTTGGAAATGGCCTGTAGATCGCAGTCCGAAAGTGCCGGGCAAGTGGCCGAGCCGGGCCGTTTGAGGTCATTTACATGGAAAACGCGCATTTGCAATTGCATGAGATTCTACGAATCAACCCTAAAAGTGGTATCGTAGAATACGTAAAGAAAAGCGCAGATTTGCAGTGTTTATTTTAGAAGTGGCAGGAAGATCACAGCTCTAAAGCGCCGGGCAACTGGCAGAGCCAGGCTGTTGGAGATCATTTACTATTAAACGTGCAGGCGAAAATGCATGAAATTTTACGATGGATTGTGTCTCTAATTTGAAATCAAGATTGCAGCTTTAGCGCAGCTTCTTTTGGAAATCGCAGGCAGGTAACAGTTCGCAAATCCCTTGCCACTGACTGGCCCGGACCTTTGGAGGCCATGTTCATGAGAACTCAAGTCTAATAATATCTGAATACTTAATATCTAAAGGCGCAATCGCACGACATTTTGTGAGTTACTCACAAAACAATGCTGTCTATAATTTGGAATTGAAACCGCTGTTGGGGTGCTATTTTTGGAAATGGCAGATGGATCACAGTAGATGGATGGCAGCAGTTGTCCGCGGTGCCCGAAGAAAGTATCGGGGGGGGGGGACAGCAGAAATTATCGGGGGGACAGCAGAAAGTATCGGGGGGGGGGACAGCAGAAAGTATCGGGGGGGGACAGCAAAAAGTTCGGATGGCACTTACTGAGCTTCACTGTTTCCCTGCAGAAAGCAGTTTTTGCCATGGGTGTGCGAAAGTGTGTAGAGCCTTTGAAAGTCTTCATTTATAGAGCTAAGCACTACAAAAGTAACTTGTCACTAGACTTTAAGAGTGTGACCTATAATTGTGGAGCCAGCAACTCGTAGCTCAGCTAACAAATGCCGAACTCGACTCCCAAACATGCAGGTATTCAGTTGATAGTAAAAGATAAAACACGCAGTAAATATTTCCAACGGTGCAGAATTAAATCAAAACAACTGACAGGAGACATCTGGCCATATTCAACTAAAGAGCAGGTAACCGCACCTTAGTGATGCCATGTGGCCATATTCAACTCCAGATATTAGCCGTCCGGCAAGTTTATAAAATTGCGCATGCGAAGGCAATCAATTTCGATAGCAATCTGGTATACACTTAACTAATTATAAGATGTTGTATGAAATCAACACCTAAAACTATGATTCATGCGTCGCTCATAATATTCATAATACCGGAGCCGTCCGTACACTCACGCGGCAGCAAAAATCCAGGTCCAGTTAGGAGCGGTTAGGTATTCACCACATGACCATTATGTCGATAGTTGACTGTCGGCATCGCAAGGCAACAGACGGACCTAATGTCACGCTCTGTTCACAGAGCTTATATTGCCTCTTGTTACTGGCTCTTAAGCTCAGTGGTATGGTGCTCATGCTTCAGGATGTAGACTGGGAGAGTCAGTCCTGCAGTTCTCATTGACCCTTGAAAGTAGGACGGAAGACGCCAAGGCTCCTCTGTAGAGATAAAAATAAGGATCTTGAAGCAGCCGACATTCAATGTTTTTCTTATTTTACGACCGAGGCAGCACGATCGTTGCTCGATCAATCGCTTCCATCTACATACTCATTTTCGGGGCGCTGCATACGCACGCGCGGCATATCATTTTCTCGCTGGCAAACTTCATAGGCGATGTCGATGCACTTTTATCACAATTTATAAATATGCTGCACATGACTTACAGCACAGCTATTCTTTCAAGGACCTGGTTTTACCATGTTTTTGGCTTTACACTTTAATGAACCTATGTAAATGCTTTACGTGTCTTCTCACTCTATGGTTGGTGCCCTGGATCTCGCATTCCTTGCAAGTCCATTCATTCGTGCGTTGACCCTGTTTCCTGGTAGAGTCAGTATATTGGAATCAGAGTGTCACTGCACTGGTACGTTCGTGCTTACACATCGGTTAGTAATAGGCATCGACGCGAAAGCGGTGCACATTTTACCCACCAGCATCCGCCTAACAGAACACAACAGAATAGTGAACAGATTTGAGTCCGATTGACCGGCAGGCAGGAAGCAAGTAAAATAGAAAGTATCAGTGCAGGGCAGGCCGTAGGAAATGAAGTGCTCAGGTCGGCAGTGGGAGCTCGCCGTCGCCGTCCATGACCTAAAGAGCAAGATAATTTTTCACTGACGGTAATTTTAGTGAAAGGAAGGGGCCGCTTTCGATACGACTACAACGGCACGGCACTTTGACAGGCCATACTAAGTAGTTAGTCTATCCACACAAATACGTTTTCGATCCACATTAATAGGGGATCATCATAGATTACCCTACGCGCGATAAAGCTCGTGAGTGGTCGACAGCCAGTGGCTGGCCGAGCGAGGATGAATACAACAATTCTACAACCGTCCATGGGATTGCTGCCCCGCTCGAAGCAAAATTATTATTTGGAAAAGTCCCACGGTAGATGTAAAACAAAAAATACATATTTCACTTGTATAGCGCTGAGAGACCTTAATCTCAATCTAGGCGCTTCACATTTACAACAGGACTCTAGCCCGCGACATGGGCGGTCAAGAGCGAGCGCCTCGAGAGCCGCCGTGGGCCAAATGACCAGATGATCTACGGTTGCTTTGCATTTAGAGATTAGGGATCGATGGATCAGGCTTGCTTCCGGCGAGCTTAGGTCGCCAATAGGCGAGTGTTCTCTTTCGTTTTCTTGTTCAATTTGCTACAGTCGCGAGCCTTTCAAGGCAGGCTTGCAAGCAGCCGATTTCCGCGTTTTATGCCAAGTGAGCGCCAACCAGGGCACCTCTGTCAGAGGCGCAGCGATGCACGAGCAAAACTGCGGATGAGTGAAGCTAATACATAAATAAGTATATCGCTGTACCTTGCGGTTCTCCTCTCAATCTGGGAAAGTGTCGTTGGACAGCAAGTGGTAGCTGCTTAAAGCAAACGAGCACAGGGGATCCTTCAGGGCCCCGCCCCGGATCTTAGCGAGCCCGGGATAAGGAACTAGCTCCGACTAACTCGAAGCAGTGATGAGTCAACAACCGGGTCTTTCGTAACCGTCACCACCGGCGCAGCTATTGCCAGCTGCTGCTCGACCTACTTGCTCAGCTCTTGGGCTGGTGGCTGCTGGCGGCTATCGACCACATCGGCTTGGACTCCGAGCTCTCATCAAGGAACAAACAGGCATTCTGAGGGCTAAAGTATCCCGTTGCCCCAGTATCCAATCAGCCTGTCAGATTCACGCGCTTGCTAGGAAATTGCCGTAATGATGACTGCCTGGACCCAAAAAGCAGAGGTGTATCGTCTGGAGACAACCACTTCCTGGTTCGAGCTGCTTTACGTGCGTCTGCCGCTAAAGGCCACGCCAGCGTACCAAATCATTCATGGGGTGCAAATGATAGCGCTAGCAGATCGCTCTTGGGGCGCTTTTGCATGGACTCGCGAAAGTAGCTCAGAAAGTACGTTCTCTGGTCGCCAACCACAGCAGGTGTGCTGGTTGGCGCATATTTGCAGGTATATACATACACTAATAGCAGCGATACTTTCTTTTAGATCACCCTCAGAGAACTCAATTTCTTCGTAGATACTTTAAGTAACCAGTAAAGGAGCCGCGTCAATATGGTTAGTGATAACCAGTACTCACAGAGTATCTCACGTGCACTCTGCGAAAGTAATGAGGATAGAGTGGGTCTGAGGATTTGAGGCTGGCTGGAGGCGCAGCTAATCGACTTGAGTCAGAAGAGCCGGCGGTACGATATCCGGCAGCCGGATTGGGAAGTAGTTCAAATAGGTCAACTGGAGCAAGAGTAGGAAGGGACCTAAATATGGGTGAAAAGCCTTGAAGTCAATGCTCTGCTTGCTTGGGACCCACTGCAGGCGTTGTATTGCAGTGGCTCCAGCGGCGCTAGCTCTAGTGGACAGTTCTCACGGAGACAGTGCAGACGTGAGCGGTCAAAGAGACTCTTTTCATTTCTCTCAACGCCTACATATACATACGAGAGCTCGATGAGCCACGGCAGACGTGAAGAAATATAACATATGCTAGTGGCCTGTCGCTGCACTGCGTCAGTGACCGCAGGTTAGAAGTAGGCTTCGCTGTGTCAATCGCTCAACTACGGGAAGGTGAGGCATACATTAGTGTCAGGGCGCTTCGCTAATTACAACAGCAGAAGCCGCAGGCGAACGCGGCACAGGTCGGCGAGAAACGACGATATGTGGCAGCCGAAGCGCTTAGACAGAGAAGCCCAGTAGTCTAGTTTTATACCAACTGCTAAAACTTGGGTTTGTTTGGATACGGATACCACGTCTAAGTTGGTCCATGCATTCGTGACATCTCGTCTTGACTTCTGTAACTCACTGCATGCTGGCCTACCGGCATGTGGAATCAGGTGATTACAGCTGGTGGAAAACTCTGCAGCCAGGCTTGTCTGTCGTGAGCATCGCAGTTGCCACATCACACCACTTCTTGGCGACCTGCACTGGCTAAAAAAAAATACTAGCTGATTTAACAGCCTCTTTTTGTATAGAGACAGAAGAGACTTTACGGCTATCACCACCGCTTGTAGTGGCGATAAAGGATCGCCCACTGCAGGATTCGAGCCCATCACATCGGGGCCGAGGTTGTGAAAAGCAACCGCCTTACCTAGTGAGCCATTACGGCTACCAGTCAAGCAACGGATCGACTTCAAGATTTTGTCGCTTACTTTTAGATCACTTCATTCTTTGGCTCCAGCCTGTCTCTCAGATCTACTCCCCCACCAGGCCAAGCATCGTACCACCCGCTTTTCGGGTTCCAACAGTCTACCAATACCTCGTACAAACCTCAAATCCTTTGGAGACCGTGCATTCAGTTCGTATGCTCCCAAAGCCTGGAACTCACTCCCGACTTACGTCAGAACATCTCCTGACTTGACCACATTTAAAAAAAACTTAAAAGCACACCTATTTAGGACAGCATTTAGTGGGTCCCTGTGATTCGTCCTTCGTACGCTTATGCGCGTTGACAGGGTGCATGCTGCCACTAACCACACTTGCATGCTGACCCTGTGCATGTCACCCCTAAGCATGTTATTCTTGGCCTTTATCAAGCATGATACCGCTTACCATTCTACCGTGCTTCCAGTACAGTACAAGTAAAGTGCCTAGAAACAGATTAAGTTCTCTGATGGCGCTATATCAAATGCCTTTTTTATTATTATGTCGCCGTGATGGCTTACTAGGTAAGGCGGTTGCTTTTTACTACCTCGGTCCCGAGGTCGTGTGTCCGAACCCTGCGGTGGGCGATTATCGCTGATTATCGATTATGGTTCGTTATCGCTGCTGCAAGCGGCGGAAGTAGCCGTAAAGGCTCTTTTGTCGCTGTACAAAAGAGGCTGTAAAATAAGCTAGCATTTTTATGTCACACATGCATATATAATTTGGTTGTAGTATCGCTGTCTAAACAAGCCCGAATTTTAGTAATATTATGTAGCTGAAAGTAGGCAGACTTGACTGCGGAGCTAATGTGGCCGTCTAATGAAAGGTCACTTTACAACTGGACACTTATATATATATATATATATATATATATATATATATAATTCATTTGTATAGCGCCCCAAGAGAACTAAATCTCTATTCAAGCGCTTCACATATGCCTCAGGGCTCGAGCCCACGACCTCAGCCAGACCTTAGTCGGGGCGAGCACCTTAACCACTGAACCAACCCAGCATATAACTTGGATTTCATGCAGGTCCCAAAGGAGATGTGCTTGCCGAGTCGATTCTGAACTTACTTAAAGTTTTATAATTTCTGAATCACACTTGGTTTTCCAAGAACTAGTAAGTTGGCAATATCGTCATTCAATTTTAGAAATCTTGCTGCCATGCATGTGCGAATGCCATCAGTACATCCTTACATGCATCAAAGGAGTTGAAAGACTTCGACGTGCTGGAAGCAGACTAGATAGGATGAAAGCAAAGGTACAGCTGAGTGCCATCTGCATTGAAGTGAAAGCCTAGATTGTGCCTAGTAGTTACATCGCCAAGAGGGAGAGTATAAACCATGAAAAGAACCAGACCAAGCACCGAGCTCTTAGGTAAGCCGTTCTTCAGCGATTCTTCGGATGATCTTAGTCCATTCACATCAATGCTTAGCGATTTTTCACTGAGATAAGACCCGAACCATTGAAGTCTTGTGCCACCGATGCCCACGCGAGATTAGAGGCGCCCGAGAAGGACTTGGGGATAGAAAGTATCAAAGGTAAGTAAAGGACGAATCACAGGCACCCACTAGATCCTGCCATAGATAGGTGCGTTTTTAATTTGTTTTAAATTTGGTCAGTCAGGGGATGTCGTGACAAAGTCGGAAGCGAGTTCCAGGCTTTGGGAGCATACGAACTAAAGGCACGGTCCCGAAAGGATTTGAGGTTTGCCCGAGATTAGGTCACTTTGGAGCACTAGATAAATGTTGCCTTATTTTTATGATTACTATTACTGTTATTATTATTACAATACCATGAATTTATGTTGCCGGCTGTAGCCCCGCTTCAGGCTAGTAGTAGCTGGCGACGAAATGGCGTTTTTATTTTTATGTGCCGCTCTCATACCCGCACTCAGACGCTCTCATACCCGCATCAGAACGCCGTGCCTCGTTTCTTCGAGAATTGCATGCGTTTATTCAGGAGTGGAAAAACTGGCTGTCAAACTGCGAGTTTGCGTAGAGCAACAATAACCTA
The DNA here is from genome assembly GCA_009760855.2 of Cristatella mucedo. Taxonomy (NCBI): domain Eukaryota; kingdom Metazoa; phylum Bryozoa; class Phylactolaemata; family Cristatellidae; genus Cristatella; species Cristatella mucedo. The sequence goes on from WPIO01000017.1 coordinate 4,220,609, forward strand.
ACGCGCTTTCTATCCATCGAATGCAAAGAAAGAGAATGTCGCAGAAAGAGAATGTCGCAGAAAGAGAATGTCGCAGAAAGAGAATGTCGCATCCTAGGTTTCTATGCATATGTGTTCTTATTACTATCATAATCTTTATCTCTAAGAAGCAATTATCGACGCGCCCTTAACTGTCTACAGCTGGTGCACAACTTCTTGGCTCGTCTGGCCTGTCGTCAACGGCCCACGGCCGTCCTTCAGTTGCAGCACTTCCATCCGAGCTTTAGTGGCTGCCTATATCAAACGTCCTATATATTGTAAGATCCTCAGACTGGATTACAGATCACTTCAGTCGCAAGCACTAGCCGACCTATTCCATGTCTTTTCGCCTCCAGTCACGGGCTCTTTCACCATCCGCTCCAAAGCACCTAGTCATCTTGTCTCCCTGCACTAAAATGAAACCTTTTGTGGTTCGAGTCATACACATAAAATCTCAAACTCACGTCTGCGTACGGTCACCCACCATTTGTAATGAACCTGCAGCCTTTAAGTCGCAGCTCGAGACGCACCTGCTTTGGCCAGCTTTCCCAGCTCTGCCTCGCTGAAATGTCATGTTCCGATGTGCTTTGCCACCGTGCCTGTGCACGATTCATGTGGTGCTATGCAATGCCATACAGTGCGCGTTACTGGCCGTAGTTCTTACTAACCGACTGTAATGAGTGTCTTCATGCTTGCTTTAGCATAGGAAACCCTAAGCGTGTGGCTGGATTGAAAGGCTTTGCTGTTCTAATAGGTGATGCTATTGTGCGACCTTCACCGCGTGCTCTTAATCTAGGTGTCGTGTTCGACAGCTGCCTCAATTTCAAAAGCTTCATTCAGAAGACTGCCTCTACATCTAGCCATCACATCCGATCCCTATCCAAGATTAGAAGCTGTCTCCCACAGTGGCTTGTAAAAAATTTAGCTAGCTCTTTAGTTCTGTCTCGGCTTGATTATTGTAATTCCCTTTTGGCTGGGCTGCCAAAGAAAGCTATTATGCCGCTACAGCGGACTATGAATATGGCTGCAAGGCTGGTTTTCAAGTCCCAGCGGTTTGAGCACGTGTCACCTCTGCTGAAAGAGCTAGGATGGTTGCCGGTTGAGCTAAGGATACAGAGCAAAGTTCTTACGCTGACCCACAAGGCCCGCCACGGCTTGGCTCCTTCGTACCTAGCTGAACTGCTGCATCAGTTTCAGCCTGTTCGCGCCCTCAGGTCCTGTGTGGAAAATAAATTAGCTGTCCCATTCCTCCGCTTAAAGACAGTTGGCGACAGAAGCTTGAGCTCTGCAGGTCCTAGACTGTGGAACTCGCTTCCACAATTCTTACGCAACGAAAACTATTCTCCAGCTGCCGACTATGGCACATCTTTTCCAGCGGTCCTGAACTGCTACTTCTATGCTACTCACTACCTCAACTGCTCTCCTGACTCTGCTATGCTTCCCACTTTCTCTTTGTTGCGTGAGACGAAGTCTGTTGGCTACCGAATGCGTACCGAAAGCTGCTTAGGCTGTGAGTGCGCTATACAAAACTCTCCTGCGTAACACCCACATGGTCTTTATGACTTTGTGGAGTTACTGACGGAGATACATTACATTAGCATGCTGGCCAAAGGATAGTACGTATTCACTTTTCTATGCTCGTCTGAGTACGATATGTCGCGTTTCCCTTTGCAGCAAATGTAAAGTGCCTAGAAAGAAATTTTGTTCTCTGAGGGCGCTTTATCAAGTGCATTATTATTATACCGTGTATGTCACTATTCCTTGGGTACTGATTCTCTTGCCATGGAGTTAAGCGCCTAGAGTTCTCTTACGGAGCTATACAATAATTATTGTCATTACTTATGGGATTTCTTCCTCTGCAAGCCGCAAAAGTAAAGTAAATTATATGTTGGATCTCGTAAATGGATGGAAATAGATTTGGCAGCCCACGCACACATTGCCGCTCGATGCAATGGCTCATTAACTACCGCGCGGCTAGTACATTCATGTACGTGCACTCTTATATTGAAACCTCAAACCCAGCAAGAAGATTTCAGTCTGGACTTAGAGCTAGTCCCTCCACAGAGTCAGCATTGCTTAGGGTGTATAATGACCTTCTTACGAATGCAGAATTGAGTCATGCCTTTCTGCTTGTTTTGCTTGATCTTACGACTGCGTTTGATACAATTGATCGCAAGGTTCAGGTCGTACCTCAAAGTATTGATGTGAACAAACCAAAATCCTCTGAAGAACGACTGAGGTACGAGTCTCACCTCAGGGCTTTGTGCTCGGTCCACTTACTTTCATGGTTTATACTCTCCCTCTTTCCGATTTGATAGCCAAGCACAACATAGGCTATATATATAACTTCTATGCCAATGAGACCTTTGCTTTGATCCCTCCAGCCCTCTACCTTCAGCACATCGAATTCTCTACACACACTTGCTGCATGTATTGCTGACATCCGCACATTTGTGGCATTAAACTTTCTCAAATAAAATGAAGATAAAACCAACTTATTGGTTAAGGGAAAACCAAGTGCGACTCAGGAATTGGAAAGAATTATCGCTCAAAATCAGCTCTGCCAGGCTATCTCCTGCTGATACTCCACGTAATCTATGTTTCCCGTTCCAAAGTAACCTTTACCAAATGAACATATCAGCTTCACAGTCAAGTCTGCCTACTTTCAGATACATAAAATTGCTAAAATGTATCTGGCTGTCGTTCGAGGCTTGGCGCATTTGTTCGTCGAGCCCACCTGAGCCTGCTCCCAGTGCGTGGCATCTGCGTCTACCGCTTCGACTCTTCGGAATCAGCCGCATGTCGTCGCTGCTCTGCGGAAATGGACACGCTGCCGCACGCGCCCTCTAACTGTCTGTCGCCCGACGATACCGCCGAGCTGGTTTGACCCGGTGGTTAAGGTGCTCGCCCCGACCAAGGCCTGCCTGGCCGAGGTCGTGGGTTCGAGCCCCGTGGCATATGTGAAGCGCCTAAATAGAGATTTAGTCCTCTTAATTGCTATACAAATGAATTATATGTAATTATATATGCCTGCCATGAGGGCCAGGCATAACCTAATCCTGTACCGTCTGTTCAACGCCCGGCCGGATCACCTTCGGCAGTGGACGACGCTAGATAAATGTGCTTCGGTGAGCTACAGCTCACTGCGCCCGGACCTCGTTGTCGACAATGGAACAACCGCAGTTATTATCGACGTGGCGATCCCATTTCACAGCGACGAGGATAGGATGCCCCGGGCGAAGGCCACGGATCGAAAGATCACAAAATACGCAGGCATAGCGCATGACTTTCGGTCCCAATGTCTAGCGGCGGCGTCGGCTCTGATGTTTGTAATAGGAGCACTCGGTCGCGGTACCCGGGTAACGAGCGGTGCCTCGATCCCCTTGGCACCAAAACAACGTACCGGAAGCTCTTCCGTGATGGCTCACTAGGTAAGGCGGTTGCTTTTCACGACCTCGGCGCCGAGTTCGAATCCTGCGGTGGGCGATTCTGTATCGCCACTGCAAGCGGTGGTGATAGCCGTAAAGGCTCTTCCGTCGCTATACAAAAAGAGGTTGTTAAATCAGCTAGCACTTCCGAAAACTGTGCGTCAGCGACACAGTTCGCGGCAGCGCCGAGGTGTGGGCCCAGTTCTCCGCGGATGGAGGCGACCGTGTCGTCGTTCGGCATAGTATCGCTCAGCCGCGAGGGAGAACTGCATACTATCTGCGCTTGCACAAAAGCTTGTGATTTTTCAACAAAATATTTTTAATTATTATTTATCAATTGCATTGCTGCCAAGCACCTACAAATTCATGCTCATCAGATCACTGGTGCCCTGTTTTAGCTGCCCCAAATAAATATGCCCCCACGCTACGAAGCCGAGTTAGACAGGTTCCCAGTCTTGGGCGCCATAATGCGGGGGCGGTAGTTAACATCCACCGGGTCAGCTCTGAGCAGTGCGACAGCGGCACACTGAAAGGAAGCTCACTCAGCCCTTCTGTAGCCTATCTAGAACAAACACAGGAAGGAACAACCGTTTACCCGCACGCGTCGAAAGCCCCGATGGGCTCCCAAGCCCATCAAAACAAAATGCACTGTCCTACTCTGTGAGATATCCAAGCTCCGGGCTGTATGCGCACCGCCCGACGGACCCATTTAGATCTGTCCAAAACGAATTATCTGTACAGCCTTATAAATATGAATGCCCCTTATCCATAAAACAGTAACGGCCTTTTGCAACTGACTCTGAGCGTACGCGGCAAAGGCCGTCGCAGCTGCTCCAGCAGCTCCGTCAAGAAAGGAAACCTTGTGCTGAGAGGTAACCCACAAATTATACATTCAGCACTAGTTCTCCAGAGTAAACAGCGTCCCTGGCTGGCCAATCACTCATCCGATGACCTCCTCCGGATTAACTTGCCATTAGTAAAAAGACGACAATTCATTAGTTGCGTATTTATGAAAACACGAGCTGTTTCTGAATTTTACATTAATAAGTTGTGTAGATTTTCGCATAGCGCAGACATGCTAGTCCGCCGCTTTACAATCGGATCGAGCTTACGCTGGAGCAACAGCTTTACACTCCAGCAACTTGCTCAATATATATCCATTCTTATATTCATGCTGACATTTGCATGACTGTAGCAAACGCAGTCTCGTGAAGATCTTGATAATGTTGAATTTTTGTGTTCGATACATCGCGAATTTTTTCAACTTCAGTAATAAGCTACGAGCAGCTCTTGAACAAATTGTACTTGCTACTGAAAAGCGTCAATTGCCTGCCGAATGTGGTGCGACTCCCCTTGCGAGTGTACACGTATTAAACTAATGGCGTACACATATCTATATCGTTACAAAGCTAATGCACCCTGCTTAGAAACAAATATCTCGGAGATGAGGATTCAGCCGAAGCGTTTTATTTGCTAGCGCACGTTCGCTTCAGTATCTCCTAGCCTCAACACTCAGGATGTTTCTTTTGCATCGAACAATCTTAAAAAAGATTGTCGCAAGACAGATGTTAAAGCACATTTAAACTAGTGTTACAACTGAACACTATTAGATAGGGTCCCACTTCTCTGTATGCCGAATGATGTCATCAGAAGTAACAACAATATTAAAAACGGCACAACTTCTCACTGGCTAATTGGCGACTTGTGACACTGTCAATCGCCGGATTCTTCCGAATAGACTACGAACAGCGATCGATCTGACGACGTAATTCTAGCGAGGTTTGAGTTGCACCCGTAAGGTTGATACCAGACCAGTCTCGTGGAAGTTGTATGTATCACATCTAACAGGCCCGTCACTCACGGATGTCCTCAAAGAGTGCGTTTGATCACCCACTGCTCTCCATTGATCTATAGAGAAACATGGGCAGAGAATTATAGGCTGACTTGCGGTCTGCCTAGAAAAGCCGGCTGGTAGTGGTGTAACGCCGAAGGCTCGGCGGAGTAGGCTACACCTGCCGCTTACCTAGCGGCGTTGCCTTGCGCCTAATACCGTTCGGTGCGCGCCTACGCGCAATAAGCTGGCCGCCACGAAACGAGCGTTTTTGGCGCTGACCTGCTTACCGTTACTAAAAGGGGTCGTGAGTCCGCGGAGTGAATTGGAAAGCGAGACACACAAATTGGGGATTTTACTGAGCTTTATTCGCAAGCGCACAAAGTCGCTGCGCGTCTAGCTCAGTTTTATCTCCACACTCCTCGCACGTTCTCAACAGCACCAACACTCTTGCGGAGGGAATACTTCTCCACACTGGGCGCGAACCGGAGCCTAAACCCTAACCGGAGAACTAGGACTCCGTTTCCACTTGTGCGGAAGGAATACCCCACACACGCCACCTCAAGCACTCCTGCGGAGGAAACACGTCTCCGCACTTAAGCTGCTTACATCTAAAATGGGGAACGACCCAAGTAGACAGAGCTCGAACCGGAGCCTAAACCCTAACTGGAGAACTAGGACTCCACACATGCCAACTCAAGCACTCTTGCCGAGGGAATACTTCTCCACACTGAGCGCGAACCGAAGCCTAAACCCTAACCGGAGAACTAGGACTCGGTTTCCACCAGTGCGGCAGGAATACTCCACACACGCTACCTCAAGCACTCTTACCGAGGAAACACGTCTCCACACTAACGCTACTTACATCTACACTGGGAAACGCCCCAAGTAGACAGAGCTCAAACTGGAGCCTCAACCCTAACCGGATAACTAGGACTTCACATACGCCAACTACGCCTAGCTCGCACCGGCAAATCCCTATGCCGAGACCACGTGCTAGCGCGCACACACAAAACACAAAAGAAACACAGAATGCCAGCTCGGGCGCGATACGACCGTATTCGGTGGAGTCCACCGAATCCTCCTAGCGCTGTCTTGTCCTGTTCCGTCCATCGTCGGCGGACAGCCCGCCCTCCTCCATCGCTTTCAGAGAAACGAGTCTGACGGCGTTGAAGCGCAGAGCCGGACAGAAGACCAGAAGAGACCAGAGACACAACACACAGAGCGAGCGTCGCTCGACTCTTAAATACTTCGCTGAGACAATGGGGCCAGAACTTAGTGGTATTGGGCCCGACACCTTGGCCCATTACGGTAAGGAATTAATACCGTCCCCAGGCCACTGGAATGTCCCCTCTGTCCAGCTTGAATGGCGAATGGCTTCCAGACGATTCTTTTTGGACAGAGTGATGGCGAAGGTTGACAGGTCAGCCAACATCAATCAGCAGCTCCCGCGGGTATCGGGCCAATTCTAAAGGCCGAATCGCCACCGCTAGTCAGAGAGCTTCCTGGCTTGCTCTTAAGCCCTTGCTCTCTAACCGCACCGACGCTCCTCTCTGGCTCACTGCTCCAGGACATAGGAGTTCTAGCCCGCCTCCGAACAGCTCTTGTTCGGGCTAAAATTCAGCCAAGACCAGCAGGGCGCTACCGTGGTGTCGTTCAGTGCTGTCCCATTTTGGTCCCCTCCCCGTCTTCCGAGCGAACAACATCTATCAGTAAAATTGATTAGCACCTGAACGTACCCCACCCCCCTGTTTTCAGCAGTGCAACTCTGAAAGCAGCATAGAGAAAGAGAGAGAGAGAGAGAGAGAGAGGGAGAGAAAGAGAAATAGAGAGGGAGAGAGAGAGAGAGAGAGAGAGAGAGAGCATATTTGGCAGAGATAGATAGAGTGGAGAGAGAGAGAGGGAGAGATGGAGAGGTAGAGAGAGCGGAGAGAGAGATGAGAAGGAGAGCGACAGAGTAAGAGAGAGAGAGAGAGAGAGAGAGAGAGAGAGAGAGAGAGAGAGAGAGAGAGTAGGAGAGAGAGCGCGTATGTGGCAGAGATAGAGAGAGTGGAGAGAGGGAGAGATGTAGCGGTGGAGAGAGCGGAGAGAGAGATGAGGAGGAGGAGAGAGAGAGAGAGAGAGAGAGAGAGAGAGAGAGAGAGAGAGAGAGAGAGAGAGAGAGAGAGAGAGAGAGAGAGAGAGAGAGAGAGAGAGAGAGAGAGAGAGAGAGAGAGAGAGAGCTTAAGCAAGATGTTGCTGCTTAATAGATTTTTTCGATAGAGTTGGTGTGACTTACTATTGCCAATTCAATCGGCATTGTGCCCACGCGCCCCAGCGCACGGGCACAATGGGCGGCACACGACGCCGGCGCCGCGGGAGCGCAGGCGGAAGGCTGCAGCGAGACTGTGCATTGTGCGTCCGCTCGGCGGCGCCGCCGTCAAAGATCATTTGTTCTCGACTTTCCGCGGCAGCCAGGCGCCCCTCATCGTCGTTGCCACCGACCGCTTGGCAGGTAGGAAGGACTCCTTGTTGTAGGCTTCGTCGACGGTTGATAGACGACCGCGCCCCGCGCCCCCGCGCCAAGTGACACGGCGCGGCGAACTGGACCACCGCAGCCACTAGCGGGAAGAGGAAGTTGACGGGGCGGGCGGCGACTGGTGAGACACGGCTTTCTCCAACTACCAGCTGGCCAGATGACGCCGGTTCCGATTTCAACTTAAGCGGTTCGCCCAAGGCGAAATACAACCCCCGGGCGAGCGAGCGTTGGCCATGTCCGGACCTGCTCACGCTCCGATTCGATTCCCCGTTCGCTTGATGCAGTTAGCGGTTCGCTGCAACGGCCTGCGCGTACCGGCCGCGACCCGTGGATTTTGCGCCACCACGCGCGGAAAGTGTGGAGAGCGACCGTTTGCTGGCCAGGCACGGCGGCATGCAGTCCGAAGTGCGCCACCACCTGGCGGCTACGCGCCACAGTGGTAAGTGCGCCCGCAGACGCAGGCCGCTCTGCTAATTCCTAGCAGCCGATCGACCTGCCGGCCGGCCGGCCGGCTGGCGCGCACCTGGTGCGCGTCATTGTGAGAACGCCGTTCTGTAGAGCTGCAAGATTCGCAACCCTGGAGGACGCCTCTCTTTGTCGGCATACCGAATGCACGGGTCAGGCCGCGGCCGCGTCGCTCCGGCGGCGCGTCGCTGCGGTGGCGCGATCGAGAGGGTCGCGGCGGCACCCCCCTCCCCCTCCCCCTCCCGAGGCGTGCATCTGCGATCTGTCGCCCGCCACTGAGAGGCCCCGACCCTTGCGCGTGCGTGCGTGCGTGCGGGAACTGCGCGCACGCCTCGCATCTGGGCGACCGCGGTCGGTCGCCGCAACGCCTGTGCGGCGCCGCGAGTTCGCTGTCCGCCACCATCAGCTGCGCCACCGGGGCGGCTTCGCTTGAGCGCTTCGTTCGAGAGGAGAAATTCGCGCACGCGAAAAGCGCAGCACTGACTTATCATTATTATTATTATAGCAGGATATCGTCTAGCGGGAATCGATATGGATGGAGTATGGGCAACTAGACCCGGGTACGAAGATCGGGCTGGTTAGAAACTCCCCTCCCCGGCCCGGCCCGGCCCGGCCCGGCCCTAGTATCCTGTAGCGGCTCAATAGAGCGGGCGCGTGCCTTTCCCTCCGACTGACCCGAAAGTGACCAATTCTTGAGTAATTAATAATAATAATAATAATGCACTTGATAAAGCGCCCTCAGAGAACTCAATCTCTTTCTAGGCGCTTTACATTTGCTGCAAAGGGAGACGCAATTGAATCGTGAGAAATATCATGCTTGATAAACAACATGAATAATATGGTTTGGGGTGACATGCACAGGGTCAGCATACAAATGTGGTTAGTGGCAGCATGCACAGTGTCAGCACGCATAAGCATATGAAGGATGAATCACAGGGACCCACTAAATGCTGTCCTAAATAGGCGTGTTTAAAGTTCTTTTTAAATTAAGCGAAGCCAAAACGGCGCGTACTTGCTTAACCAGCAGGCGATAATCGCCCACACACACACGCACACGCACACGCACACACACACACACACACACACACACACACACACGCATATATATATATATATATATATATATATAATATCGGCCATCATCAGCCGCTGTATATAAATCAGCACAACGCGCAGCAGGCTAAAATGCTCTCAGCCGTGAGCAGCGCTGACTTCTCGAGAAGTGTTGTCATTTCGGCTAAAGGTGCTTGAACACTAAATGGGTTTAAATGAATGAGGGCGGTAAGGACCTCTTCAAGTGCATGCAAAATCGGTTCGCGGAGTTTACCAATAGGATTGCGGACTTGGAGATCGCAGCCGTTACTTCTTTCGCCAGACCAAAATAGAGGCCTCCCCAAGTGTGGCAGCTTTGCTTCTTTAGTTTATGGTAAGAAGCCTTTCGCACGGTCCCCAATTAATGCGCGCCGGCCAGGCGCCATTCTGATACCCTAACCTTGCGGACGCTACCCAACGAATTCTACGGTCCAACCGCTCAGCGTCGCACTGGCCGAGCCAGTGCGACGCGGGGCGGCGGCGCGCCGGGCATGCGTCACTGCAATGCCGCCGTGTCTCAGCGCTCTCTGCCGCGGGCCGAACTCCAAGAACGCCGCCATGTCACTCGGCTCTCCGCCGCGCTAGTTTGGCCCAACAGTTAAGGTGCTCACCCCGACCTAGGTCAAGGTGAATGCATTCGATGGGGTGAGGTTGTGGACTCGAGCTCAGTGACGTACGTAAAGCGCCTTAATAGAGATTAAAGGTGCTATACAAATGAATTAAATTTTCTTTCACCTTTGGTCTGCTCTGGCGAAGAGTTTCCACGCAGTCTCGTCGCGAGACTTGCGCGCTGTTCGTTCGTCAGCACCGAAGCACGGTCCGTAAGATGAGCTCGCTGGAGCTCGAAATTCCCGCCTCACCGGCAAAGCCGCGACAGCTAGCGAAGGCGCCCTCTCTGCACGCTCCGCGGTGCCAGTCGGCTGCGGTGCGGTGCGCGACGGGCACGCGTTGAGCGACTTCCGTCTCGCAGTCGGACGAGCGATCGCTGCACGTCCTTGCGGCGCTACGCGTCTCCATTCGCAGGTTGACTTTTCGCGACTACCCAGGGGTCAGAGAAATGCACGCGTCGTGTCGGCGCTGGAAGATGCGGGATTTCGTGTCGCGAAGCTAAGACCAGGTACGCGTTCGGCAGGGGGCGAGGCGGGGCGGGGCGGCGCGCGCGCGCATTCTTTCTCGCGAACTCCTTTCGCGCCCCGCGCGCGTACCCCGTATCTTTGCACGATCTCGTCGGGCGTTCGGCGAGCGGTCGACGCATCGTCGAGCTCTCGGCGGAGTAGCTGCGTCCGGTTTGACAGCGAGACGGGCAGCCGACGGGAGGCGTCGCATTGGAAAAGCCCGGAGCTGTGCGGAAATACAGTAGTCACGTGCGAGACCCGACCGAAGTTAGCCGTTCAAGCCTCCCACCCGCCCGTCCCCCGCTGGCCAAAAGAGCAGCACATTTTCCCCTGCCTGGCCCGTTGGACGTCCGGTAGACTCTCCAGTGGCTGCCGGGGCGTGTGCGCGTGGGCTGGGGGAGGGCTACCGAGCTTCGAGAGGCGCCCATTCTGGGCGGCTTCTCTCTTCGGAGGTCATTCTTCTGCCATCATTCCTTCGATATATGCTAAACATGCTAAACATGCTAAGCAAAAAAGAAGGGCGCTTTCGAAGACCGCATTCGGCTCGCACGCTTAGGCTGATTTCCGGAGCGGCTCTCAAAACTATTACATTGACTAGAGCTCGTTTGTGAAGCTTTGGATAAGGTAGCTCATCTACGACAGAGGTCCAAAGAGATCTTACGCGCAGCGAGCTTCCGGAGAGCTGCTTCCGACCCATCGTCGCAACTCTTTCTAGACGGATCGATGGGTTTGACGAGGCTTCGGGCCGACGCGCGCCTTCAGCGTGGAGCTCCGGATTTACCCAAAAGCGAGAAACTCTTAGACGGTCCGGAGAGTCTTCCTATGCGGTGCGCCCTCGGTGAGCGCACCTTCAGACTTGTTTCTAAGGCTGTAATATTTATTTTTGATTCTCACACTTAAGCCTGGTGGACAGGCGGCCTCCAGACGCGGTTCTTGGCTGGCACTGCAGATGGGAATCCAGCCTCTTAGGTGGCGTTTAGAAAAACTTCCGGGCCGTGTGCTGGTTTGGCTGCTCCCAAAATAGACCGCTACTTTTTTCGCGGTGCTAGAAAGCTCGTAGTATGTGCCATTATTCGGCAGCATAATCTGGGTCCACTTCCAGACAACGATGCCGTTTCTTTTTAAAATAACCCATATATTTAAGGAGGAAAGGTCATGAGGCCTTCCGGGTTGTGACCTTTGAAGTGTAAGCTACGTGTTATTTCTCCGAGTGAGACCTCCCTTTCTCATAGGGCAGTTCATTTGCGGTGCCGCTTCATGGGCTCTATTTCCGGGTCGGCCTGAAGCAGGTCAGAGGCTTCTATTCCCCGGCAAAGGAGCTTCAAGATCCCTTGACCTTACAAATCAGCTCTGTCGGCTGCTAAACAAAGACACCCTAGGGGTTCTAAATGCAGCGAGTCGCCAAAGGGTTTTAGCATTTAGCATTTTGTCATTGCCTCGGTTCACTGAGCCGCAGTGAGCCGAGCGAGCTCTAGTATCTATTGAGCCTTAAAGCTTCCAGTAGGCTTGGCCGCCCCATCCGCTAGCTACGACGGTTTCAGAAAGGAGCTACCAAGCTAAAACATTTTGAAAATGAAAATGTAGGATATCTACTCGGTGGCTCTAGCTGTAGCAGCAACAGCTCATCGCTGCCCTTATCTGAAGGGCAGAATCGAGCTGCTTCTTAAGCGAGGCCGGTCGAGTTTTCGTTGGTTCGGCACACACACTCGGAGTCAGTTTAAATCTGAGCGACCGTCGTTCTTTGAAGAAAAAATCCTGCCATCAGAGTAGCGTTAATGTGCGTAATTCCTTTTAGACGTATTTAAAGAGGCCTGTCGAGCGGCGTGCCATCGGCGAGGCACTGCGTACGAATAGAATCAATAATCTAAATGGCGGTGCGAATCTGTAGCTGGGCGCACCGAAGGAGCTACATCGCGGCTACGCGCCTTCTGAGCGAAACTGCAGATTCAGCGAACTGTCATGATTGGGTGTTCAACGAAAGCGAACGGGTAGAATAGCAGTCCGGGCTAAATGGCAAGCTTGTATGCTGTAGGGATAGAGAACCTTTTACGAGCAGATATTTTTAAGAGAAGCCCTCCACGTTGTGCTACGCCGCTCAATACCGAGGTTTAGCTCCCGCCACCTAAAAACTCTGGCTACTTCCTTATTACCATATTTAAAAACTCTGGCTACGTCCCTATTACCTTATTTAAGAACTCTGGCTACGTCCTTGTTACCCTAACTCGGCGTGGGAAGCTATGAGAAATTGAATTGTAGCCAGAGTAAACCGGCTGTAGCCGGCTAAAAATTCACAGCCGGCTCGCGCGCGCACACGCAAGCCTGCTGGCACGAAGCACGAGCGGTGGCACTCTACCGCGTATCGTTGAATCGCTCGCTAAGGCAATATTTTCTTATGGGCGTTTCCTCGCGGGAACGAAGTTGGCAACGTTGCCTACTCGACTGCTCCTTTAAGGTTCTCGAAAGCGAAATCTAGCTGTAGCCGCGGGGGAATTTATTCACTGCATGAACTGGCGCTCATCCGTCGTAGATCTTCCTACCGCCCTTAAGGTGGGGTTATGGGGTTAGGATGGTGTTATGCATTATCTAGCTTCGCTCGCTCTGACGACGCTTGAGCCCTGCATCGTTGACGATATTACACAAATGCCCACGATCAGACAAGACAGCCGCGCCTGTCCTAATGTAGTTTACAATTAATGGCTAAGGAAGGGCGACAATGAGAAGTTAAGAAAACGAAAAGGTCGCAGCCGCAGCCTCTCGCTATTGCGGGAGACTGCTGCCGGTCGTCAGCTGCCGATCGAGGCTACGAGCGAGCCTATTCGTGCCCCAATTGACGGCTCGCCCCGCTCGCCTCGGCCGGGCTAGCGGAGGAAATAAGCGAGGCTTAGGGCGGAGCAGTGGCGTACCGAAGGGGAGCTGGGGGCACGTGTCCCCTGGCGCTGGATCGGGGAGGGATCGCCAAGATGGGCGCCGAATACTGTTGAAATTGTATATATACATCACATCTAGCGAACGAGAGCGCCACCTGTGTAGTTCGTCTCCAGCAGGTGCACAATATCCGAGGAGCGCCACCACTGGGGCAGGTATAAGCCGAGACGCTTCAATTTAAATAAAGTCAAACATTGAAGAAGAAAGATTCTGGCGTAATAATTGATTGTGGTTTTCCAAGGTGCGTTAGCCTAGGATTCCGTTTTCCATTCGATGCTACTTAAATTAGTCGATGACTCCGTGTCTTTACGTACCATTCGGGGCTGGGCCTCATCAACGATGAATCATTTCGCCACAGTTGAATACCTGAATATACGCTGCAGGTATACAGTAACTTCGCCCCAAATGACGCACTACTTTGCACTGCTTTAGCTCCACCTGTTTGATCATTGGTGCTACCGCTTACAAGTCAAGATGTAGTAAGTAACTCGTAGGCTCAACTAGTCGTAGTCTTCTGGCGACACTTGGACTGCAGCATCGGTCCGAGGTGCGCTCAAAGCTGAATGCGAACAGAAACCCTTCAATCTAAGGACCGCAAATGAAAATCTATCGGAAAACCCGAACTAATAGACCCCAATACGAGCCTACTGCTTTCTCTTGGATGATAAACTCTAGAGCAAAGTAAAGCGTAAGGAAATTTTCGATCATCCTCTTTTATATAAATAAAATAAATATAATTAATTTGTATAGCGCCCCAAGAGAACTTAGTCTCTATTCAGGCGCTTCACATATGCCTCAGGACTCGAGCCCAAGACCTCAGCCAGACCTTGATCGGGGCGAGCACCTTAACCGCTGGACCAAACCAGCACTTGAACTACTTCATTTTACATAGTCCGGTGCTCTTCACCAGCGGAATGTCCAAAACTTTTTTTAAGCAGACAAATTTTGACCTCGATCGGCAGATAAGGGTATGGAACGAGCTAATGCACGTGCTCGCGCTATAGGTACGCTGACTAGAATCTGGCAGTCTGGCGTCGGCAGAGCGATGGGTCCGGCCGTTCTGGGCGTTTCCGGCGCTTGGGTGACTCGTCCGCCTCGCGTTCTACGACTCGCCACCAGGCGCTGTGATTGCTTCCATACACAGTCCAGCGGATAAGGTGCTCGCCCCGACCAAGGTCTGGCTGAGGTCGTGGGCTCGAGCCCCGAGGCATATGTGAAGCACCTGAATAGAGATTAAGTTCTCTTGGGGCGCTATTTAAATGAATTATATAAATACATACAAGCCAGAGACAAATTTGCTATGATTGAACGGCCGTGAATGCCAACCAGGAGGAGAGGAATTAGGTGCTTAAATTTCACGAACTAGGTCGTGGTTGCGAAGCCTGAATCGGACAATTCTTTAGTGCCCACTAAGGCTCTTTTGTCTCTGCTATAGATGAGGCGTCAGTCATTCGATCTTTCCCTTTCGTGAGTACGAAGAAGTTGTGCCTATTGAAAGGATTTCTCTCCTATCCACCAATACCAGTGAGTACCAGCGTCGGCGAATATTCTATTTGAGGTGGCGGATCAAATCACAAAGCGTCCATATTCCACTGAGATCGTCAGCCTAAATGGAAGGCTGCTCAGGAGCTTTTCTTCGAATGCGATCCGATTATGCAGACTTAGCATTTGAGTTTGCGGGAGCTTACGAAATGTATAGTTATTACGTAGTCCACAGGCTTAACAGTCAGCCAGGGACTATGCTTACACAAAGATGGAGCTACACGAGACTCTCAGGATTTCAAACCGCCAGAGTAGCCAGTACAGTGGCACACTAGGTAAGACGGTTGCTTTTCACGACCTCGGTCCCGAGGTAGTGAGTTCGAATCCTGCGGTGGGCGATTCTTTATCGCCACTGCAAGCTGAGATGATAGCCGCAAAGGCTCTTTTGTCACTATACAAAAGAGGCTTTTGAATTAGCTAGTATTTATTGCCATCAGACACCACGGTTGCGGCTGGTCTGCTTATTGCAAATAAACATTTGCGTGTGCATTCACGACTTTATAGAGTGATTTCGGAGTCTCGGCAGAGAACTAACCTAAGGAACCTGACGCTTCTGAACCATTCCTATCGCTAGACAAAACCTTTGTTCTCAGACCCATTGCAGATGACCGCTAGTGGTTTAATGGTATGAAAATAACGACTGCTACGCGGCCATGGCTTTGGCAGTGGATACAATTGATGCGTTGTGGATTTAGTGCACCACTTGAATTATCCAGCGACGACAATGCTGCCATTATCTTGACGTGGATAAAAGCATGTAAAATAACAAAACTTAGATTTTGTATTGTTCTCCAATAGAATTTAAATTACGTTCTGGGAACTTTACATATTCTGGAAAGGAAGCTAGTCAAATGAGCAGTCATACCCTGCACAGTTTTAGCGTAACCATATAAAAGACAATTTACAAGGACGTACTGGTTTGGTCCAGCGGTTAAGGTGCTCGCCCCGGCCAACGCCTGGCTGAGGTCGTGGGCTTGAGCCTCCTGAGTAGATACAAAGTTCTCTTGGGGTTCTATACAAATGAAGTATATATATTATATGTACCAAATTCTTTGAGGAACGTCTTGGTTTCTTTGCCTTTGTGTAACTGTCGTTGTGCCAAGGGGTGAAGTTATTTAAATAGTTGGTGGGTTCCTGGCTTCGTGAGCATCGGAACTAATGCATGGTCCCCAAAGGATTTGAGGTTGGTTTAAAGCACAGCTACGTAACTAGATTCAGAGGATCTGAAGGTGCCGACGAACTCGAGGAACAATCCCTTTTGAGAGATTACAGTTTAAAGGTTAGAGGTTAAAGGTTAAGAGGTTAAGGGTTAGATAGGTATGCCGGAGAAAAATATTGATGGGAACTAAACTATAGTATAATGACAGGAATTTGAAGTCGTTGCGTTTCTTGATAGAAAGCCAGTGCTTGTTGCGATATGTGGAGCCAAGTGGCCATGTCGACGTTCACGACCGACAAGCACGGTTGCAAAGTTTTACACAAAATACAGGCGTCTTATTTCGCTGGCAAGAATACCTGTAATATGTGCGGCAAAAAAGTCTCCAAGAAACTTCACACCAACGCATGGACCACTTTGGCTGTGGTATCCTCATCAAGGATTGTGCTCATGCGTGCTGACATTGTGCATGCTGCCACTAACCATACTTGCATGCTGACCCTGTTCATATCACCCCTAACCATGTTATTCTTGTTGTTTATTGAGCATACTACCACTAACCATTCGATCGTGCTTCCTTTGCGGCAAACTTAAAGTGCCTAGACACAAATTTAGTTCACTAAGGGCGCTATGTGAAATGTATTATTATTGTTACTATCGTACCACCCGCTTTTTGGATTCTAACTGTTTATCAATACCTCGTACAAACCTCAAATCATTTGGAGATCGTGCGTTTAGTTCGTATGCTCCCAAAGCCTGGAACTCACTCCCGACATCCGTCACGAAATTCCCTGACTTGACCACATTTAAAAATAACTTGAAAATGTACCTATTTACGACAGCATTTATTGGGTCCCTATGTTTCGTTCTTTATGTGCTTACGCGTTCTGACACTGTGAATGCTGCCACTAACCATATTTGCATGCTGACCCTGATCATGTCACCCCTAACGATGTAATTCATGTTGTTTATCAAACATGATACAACTCACCATTCGATTACGCTTCCTTAGCCACAAATGTAAAGCGCCTAGAAAGAGATTGAGTTCTGTGAAGGCACTTTATCAAGTGTATTATTATTATTATTATTATGCTCCTGTGTCTGCGTATCATTTTCAGCTTGGGACCGTTAACTTGCGCTAGTACAGCTGCTCTGTCGTTATTTTTCAGTGTTTGCAAACTAAACGCAAGTCTTTACGCTGCTTTTATTGAAAGTGATAGTCGCTTTTGTTTTTAAGACGGTTAAAACTTGATGCTTGCTTGCTCTTTGCTGGTGAGCCCAAAATGAGCTTTAACTTTTCTTTGATCGCAGCTTTAAAGTACGGTGATGCTAAAATCGATGAGCCGATCCTAACCCGACGATATTCCGACCAAAGATTTCTCCCAGCGGCACCTGGTCAACCGGCACTGTCGAAGCGAACAGTCGCCTATGACAGCTCCGGTCCCAAGTTTGGCAGCGACTTGGCGCCTCGACACTTGATTCTGCGTACCTTAACACCTGACTGGTGGCGCGAAGTAAGAAAGTATGTAAGTCAGTTATGGACGATGATCCTGGCTTGCCATATGACCTCAGTTACAAATCGGGAGGGGTTGGGAAGGATATAAAGTACGGGCGGCAGCTGCCGATAAAAACTGCTGAGCAGCTGACTGCTTGTGCAAGCGCCTGAGCCTCTCAGCCTCTCTGGCGCTCACTCATAGCGAAAGCTTCCTCTTGTTAAAGTAAATACAAGGAGTAACAGATGAGCTTTACTTTCGCTCGACGTGTCGTCAAGTCAGGGGATGCCACTTGGAAGAGAATTCCTGGTTGTATGCGTGAAAATCGAAATATTGAGAGGCCTTTTGAGCGCACTAAAACAGCAGCGTGCCAAATCAGCTAGATTATAACTTGATTTTCATTATTCGCGGTTCCTGAGTTATAATGCCTATAGACATGCTATGCGATCATCTATAGCCATGGCAGCCGAAAACCTGAAGCCGTGCAACAGGGCAGTCAGTTTCGCTCCGGGATTAAGTGCCTTGGAATTGGAGGTGAGCTCGCTACAGACCATCGAGTCCTACGAAATTTTTGTACGCCGAGTTTTGCACGCCTCTTTTGAACACCTGTCACTCTCTTTCGCTTTGAAATAACCTCTCTTCGCTGGTTGTTATATTAGGTACTTTAGGCCCTTCGTTATTGGCGTGTTCCACTACCATCCGCAGACCTGCGTGAGTTGCTGTTTCTCCTACAAGCTGCTAGCAGTGATTCAAAGGCTCAATGCTTCACTGGTATCGGTCACTCGTTGGCTGAGTCTAGCGCCATTACGAGAGCTGTGTTTTCTGCCTAGTTTTGTCCCGGCATGTGAGCCTCGACATCACCATTGCAACAGCACCCCGTGAAAGCTTTATTTCCAAGTCTGTGTCTCTTGGGGATGGGGCCAAAGGCTTCTAAAACTCACATCCTATATATATATATATATATATATATATATATATATATATATATATATATATATATATATATATATATATATATATATATATATATATATATATATATATATATATATATATATATATATATATATATATATATATATATATATATATATATATATATATATATATATATATATATATATATATATATATATATATATATATATATATATATATATATATATATATATATATATATATATATATATATATATATATATATATATATATATATATATATATATAGTGTGGGGGCTAGAGTGACGTGTTTTTGACGTACACGTTTCATGTCGGCTGCCACAGTGGCTGTCGTTTTTTAAAGACGGGGTTGCATTTTTAGAGTTTATTATGGTCAAGCTCTTTTAGACGGATCTGAAAAGACCTGTCAAACGGCGAGCCTTCAGCGTGCTACTTCAGGATCTCCGAAGTGATTTTTATAAGAACTCGAGTTTCTTTTTAGTTTGTCGAAAGAGTCTTTTGGATGGCTTGCTTTCGGAACGAGTTACTGGCTTTCCAAAAATATTGTAAGCCTAACCAAAAGCCAAGCGAATCATTAAAATAACAGCAAAAACATTAAAGTAATAAGATTGAAAGGGGACGAAAGAGCTTTGTCGAGCAGATTTCACAGATTAGTCGTTGGGCCGCACCTATTAAGGTCGAGGTTTAGCACCGCATACCAAAGGTCTGGCTACGCCCTAGAGCAGCGGTTCTCTACCTGTGGGTCGTGATACCTTTGAGGGTCGGACGACCCTTTCACAGGGGTCGCCTAAGACTATCGGAAAACGTGCATTTCCACATTTTGCATACAATAATTTTATAGTTATGGGTCACCACAAAATGAGGAACTGTATTAAAGGATCGCGGCGTTAGGAAGATTGAGGAGCACTTTCCTAAAGGCAAAGGACAGACTCGTTGCGTCAGTTTAGGTGGGCAGCCGAAATTCAGTACCTCTTACTAGAGTGCTAGTACTTCGTCTAGACTGGAAGGTGAGCTCCGAGATAGAAAGTCAGAAGGGACGGGTTTGAGAGCATTCAAGGGCAGCAGAGCCTGGACAGGAGGCCAACGAGTCCAATTACGATCAGCTGTACCGCCGGCCACACTAGAGGCTACAGTATTCTCCGATCGTATCCGTCTTGCATACGAGGACCATGGGGAAAAACTCCGTGGACGAGGACGTGGTGACGATGGCTGGCAACCATTTCTCGGCGCCGCGCGAGCTAGCTTTCTAACCGCTATGGACTGCACCGAACTCTCCTGAGTCAATCAAGCCGGAGCAGATTAATCAGTATAGGACAGCATTTGGTTTTCTTTGTCATGTGCGCAACTCCTGAACCTACGATGCCAAGCTAAATGTTCTACGATAGTTATAGTATTAAATTGTATAGCGCTCTAAGAGAAATCTCTTTTGAAGGTGCTTGTTTATTTTTCTGCAGTACAGTCATGTTCAAGTTACAGTTTCTTATTTTTATATAATCAGTTCGTGACCCATGTGGCAGGGCCTCAGCAAAACTCCATAAAAATGAGCGAGCTACAATATGCACGTCTTTGTACTTTCTAATGATAGTCGTATGCTGTATCAAATCAATGTGCCAAGCTTCGGAGTACACAGGCTTCTATCGTGGCCTTCAGGCTCAATAGTTGCATCCATGCATTTTCATTGTAGACTAGGCTGAGCGGGCTGCATAGGCTGGAACTGTAGAGGTGCATCAGCGCACCTTCATTATGCCCTAGGCTGAGGGGTTAACAAATATATGCTTGCACTGTAGAGTTGCCTCAATATCGTAATCCTTAACTGTCGCGCAGGTTCACGAGTGTCCTTTCGGTCGTGCTTGTCTTTGCGTATTAGTACCATGTTAAGCATCAAAGCAGCAATCGCCAATTCCAAAAACTTACCTTCTACAAAGTAGCCACGCACGCCATACGGGTAGAATGAAGGTCGTTTCGATTAAACCTGATCTCTACAGGGCCAGACTTCTCTTATAATGTTTCGCTTGTTCCCATGGATGTCTCTGCTCTCCAACCCACAGGCCTTAAAATCACAGCCGGCCGTTATAACATTTTCAGGCATCAATGAGCTTTTTTCTTTTGCATTTGAAAATTTGACTACATAGTTCTTGTGGGCTCGGGATAAAAAGAAAGCAGAAGGAGAAGACTTCAGAAATGTGCGCCAGACAAAACAGACGCACCGCTGTTGGCTTTATAATTCGATAGGAGCAAGATCGCTTGTCGACATTTCATAGTCATCTTGCCTGGATGTCGCTGTAAATGTAAGAGCGAAGCCTCGAGCGAATGGAACGCACATGACGTCACTTGATACAAGCTAGAGGATATAAATGCCCTCGTGCTGCTTGAACCGTCGCTAGTCGTCGCTTGCGTGCATAGGTCGAAGCACTGCCGTTTTTTTGGTAAGGCCACGATTGAGCCGGCTCGGGTGCGTAAGCGCAGGCCGGAAGGGCGGGAGCGGTCGTGTGGGAGCGGACGACGATCCCCAGCGGCAAGCGTTTAGATGTCTGTAATGGCGCGTAATTTCTTTCGATGGCACGCGTAATTTCTTTCGCGCCACAGTCGAAAGTCGCCAACTTGGTCGTTTCGAGTTGATTGCTCTTGAAAACCAGCCGAAGCCCCGTCCACGCCCGGCTGGAAGCTAAAATGCGCACTGCTCTTGTAGGATCGTTCCTCGCCGACCGCCGTATTCACAGCCGGCTGAATCTTCAAGTAATTATAGCTCCTCGAGCGCAGCAGCGAAGAGCTTACCGTCTGACTTCAAGGTGCTCCACCTTGGATCGGCTGCCCAGACTTTCTTCCGGTGCACGATTCCCCGTAAGAGAAAGACATTCGTCATACACCCAGAATGGGACTCGGAGCGGTAGCAGAAACTAGTGCTATATCTCGCTGTGGTAATAATGTACTACGAGTCGATTCAGTACTATCGTACAACCGAGCAGAGAGAATAAGCTACATCATAAAATCGCCGACTCTCTATATGGTGCACAGTGCATCATTCTTGTGACACGAAATTTAAATAGGGTCTCATTTCAGATTCTATTTGCTAGACACCTTAGCGTTAGAGAGCATTCTAGCAGTGAAAATGAAATGTGTCGTTTCTATCTTTGCAAGGGAGAGATTGGTAATGAGCGGTCGTGCACTGCTTAGGATATCTATTTGTTAAATAGCTACAACGGAGTGTTTCCGGCGGCATGTTGTGCTTTTTGTCTTTGGCATTGCAGTTGCAGCGTTACCAATCTTGGTGACCGATGTCGATTGTCTGGACATCCTGGCAAGCTTCACATTTTTAGTACTTAGTGTGCGTCTAATTTCCTAATGTATACCCTACGTTTTCCACTCTGCTAATAAATATTGCTAAAGCGAGTTCAGCTGCTGCTTCACTATTAGCCCTCAAGCAACCATGGTCAGATTTTCGGAACTTCCACGAGAGAAATTTTTGGGACACTCGCCACGGACACCTTTTAGGGCATATGATTGAAAAGAATGTGGACGATACACCAAGCAACGACACATAAGCACCTCGGTGCTTCAGCAGGCGTCTATAATCTCCTCAAGATTACTGCTCGCCGCGCGGAGCCGCTCGGCCAGGCGTCTCTGGAGGAGCTGCCCCTCCCGACTCTCGCCGCCAGCCACAACTAATCGCCAGGGAGCTGCTGGGCCGCGGCTGCTGGGCCGCGGCCCAGCAGCTCCCTGGCATTCCCAGCTCCCCAGCATTGTCGTGATCCTTTCAAGCCGTCCTGAGCTGCTACTTCCATGCTTCTCACTTCCGCGACTGCTCTCTTGTCTCAGCTATGCTTCTCACTTTCTCTTTGCTGCGTGAGATTAAATCTCTTGGCTACCGAATGCCTACAGATAGCCGCTTACGCTTTGAGTGCGCTATACAAAACTCTCCTGCATAACACCCACATAGTCTTTGCTTCATATGGCTTTGCGGAGTAGCGGACGGAGATTTATACATGCAGTCATTCCTCGTCACTTCACGCTCGATTTTCGCGGCTTCACTTGAGCTATTCTTCTTTTCTAGCTTGACAGTCACACTAGGCTTGCCCATAACTATCGTGTCGGTCTTATCATCATTTATTTTCAGGAAGTAAGCAGCCATGTAAATGCGAATGTCGTCGATTCTGACTACACAATCCCAGAGAGTCTTAGAACGCTTGAAGGATAGGTATAGCTGCATGTCATCTGCATAGAAATGAAAGACGCGAGTGCGCTTGACGATGACATTGAAGAAGGAGCGTTTAGACAGTGAAAAAAAGCGGGGCCAAAGACTAGTCTTTAAGGCACCCCCAACTTTGAGGACTGCCCGGACGACCGACAGCCATATACAACTAGTCTCAGACATCTCTCACTGAGGTAGGCCCCCTAGCCCAGTTTATACTGGGCTAGTGATAAGAGGTCTGGAAGACTCCGGAGGACGGCTGTGTCTAATCGTGCTAGTAGTTCAATGAGAACTAGCAGAATGGTCGTGTATTGATTAGCATGGTTCACAAAATCTTTTTCAACCCTACTCAGAGCAGTTTTTACAGAATGGATAGTTGCGTTCTCATGATCTAAGGTTAACTTCCTGATGAGTGGCCTGACAATAGCTGTTTGCAGGAGGGGAGGGATTTCACCGATAACCAAGGATATTTACATTATTAATATTATTATTTTTTTATTCGTTATGGAGGTCCTCTAGGGACAGTAAATTAGCTATTCTTTTTTTTCATCTAAAGAATTTTGGCAACAAAAGCTTTGGTAATGTAATGTAACGTACTGGTTTGGTCTAGCGGTTAAGGTGCTCGCCCCGACCAAGGTCTGACTGAGGTCGTGGGCTCGAGCCCCGAGGTATATGTGAAGCACCTGAATAGAGATCACGTTCTCTTTGGGCGCTATACAAATGACTTATATATATAAATGACTTATATACTGCATTTCGGTCGGTAACCCCAAAAATCCACAAAGACAAAGTTAGTATTACGCAGGAGAGTTTTCTATAGCGCACTCAGAGCCTGAGCGGTTTTAAGTACGCGTGGGGTTTTTGCTCTGCAGGTCCTAAATCGTGGAACTCACTTCCACAATTTTTGTGCAAAGACATCTGTTCTCCTGCTGCTGAATCTGGCATATCCTTTCCGTATGCAATGTGCTGATAGTTCCATGCTACTCACTTCATTGATTGCCATCCTGACTCAGCCGTGCTTCTCAGATTTCTCTTTGCTGCGTAAGATGAAGTCTGTTGGTTACCATGCGTGCCTAAAGCTGCTTAAGCTTGGAGTGTGCTCTCCTGTAAGCTGTAGAAAACTCTCCTGCGTAACCTCCACTGAGTCTTATTTGTGGTTCTATTTGGAGCTTTAGACGGAGATACATTACATTACAAAACGGCTCACTGACTACCCTAGTTAATGCACTAGTTAGATTCCAGGTGAGCGAAGTTCTTAAAGGCCCACCGTAACCAACAAGTGCTTAAAATGGCACACACTTTCCTAAAAATGAGCAGTTCAGCTGGGCTAAAAGACAAGACAAAATTGAAAATCCAATCCAGTCAAGCATTTTAGCGAGGAACCTGCGCCATTTGAAAAACAAGAGCGGACGCTTTGTAATGACTTTGTATTGACTGTCGGTCCTATAGAATGAAGAAAAAATGAAATGCTCTTTAGGAGCTGATAACTCCTTAGGGCAATTTTCTATAGAAACAATGGCAAAACTAGCTAAACTGGTCTGGTCATCTGGTAGCGTACTCTTTCATTTTTGCAGAACGCCTCAAACGCTTTTTCTAAGTCAACGCCAACACACAGTCGTGGCTTAAATTTCTACGCCGTTTACACCGTCTACCTTCAACCATTTTAAACCTTGCCCCTCATCCGACTCACTTATTTCCGTTGCAGTCTGCATTCTCGGCATTCGCATTTGGATGGCTACTAACTTACTAACCTTACTGGTGATGTTACCCCCAATAGCTGTGGGCGAACGTAGTGTTATCCGAAATTTGAAAGACCAGACTTTCACGGTTAGTTCAGTTACTACCACTCTCTTGGTGTTCGCTAATAATCTAGGCGTGCCCATTCAAAATAAATTGTCATTGGGTGAGCGCATTTCTTCCGCTGTCAAGTAGGCCAACTTTCAGCTAAGGAGCACGGCTGAAATTAGGGCCTGCTTTGATGAGAGTACAGCAGCCAAAGTAGTTCACGCCTTTGTGACTAGGAGTCTAGATTTCTTGCGATTCCCTTTATTCTAAACTATAGAGGCCTCTGACCTTAATTTTTTTCCAGCACAAAACGCTGCGTGAAAAACTCGGCGGCTCGTCCGGTCTGTCGTCAACAGCGCGTAGCTGCCATCGACACGTGGCTTCCTGACTTAGCTTCTCTGACTCCTTACCAAGCGTCGAAACAATTCAAAGATCCTCTGCTTGGCTTGGCATGTAATTCACTCGCTTTCTCCGACCTACCTATCCGACCTCTTTGCTCTCTTGATGTGCTGTCGAACCTCCAGCTTCTCAGCGTCAAATCCTCCCGCCATGCCTCCGAACAAGTTAAAGCGATTGGCGATTAAGCACACAGATCGAAGGCAGTGAAAGTTTATAACTCTCTTCTGGCTACGGCTATAATAACAATATTATTAAAACACTTGATAAAGTGCCCTAAGAGAACTCAATCTCTTTCTAGGCGCATTACATTTGCTGCAAAGGAAACACGATTGAATGTTTAGTGGTAGCATGCTCGATGTCATTGGCCACAGATCATGTCCCAGCACCTTTCCAAAAAGCTGTAGTCAGGCCACTTCTCAAGAAATCAACACTAGACCAAGAGAACTTGAGCAGCTATCGCCCAGTCTCCCTTCTACCATTCCTATCAAAGACATTGGAATGGGTCGTGGCGGACCAGCTGAACTCATTTATCGAAACTTCAAACCTTGCTAGTAAGTTCCAGTCTGGCTTTAGAGCGAATCACTCCACAGAGTCAGCATTGCTTAGGGTGCACAACGACCTACTTAGGAATTCAGATATAGGTAGAGTGTCTCTGCTTGTTTTGCTCAATCTTTCGGCAGCTCTTGATACTATCGATCACAGAGTTCTTCTAGAGCGCCTCTCATCTCGCCTGGGCATCACTGGCACTGCTCTTGCAATGGTTCAGGTTGTATCTCAGTGGAAGACTCCAGAGTATTGACGTGAATGGACAAAGATCAACCAAGGTACCTCTGAAATATGGGGTACCTCAGGGCTCCGTGCTAGGTCCGGTTATTTTCAAGGTTTATACTCTCTCTCTCTTGCTCATGTGCTTGCCGAGCACAATCTAGGCTTTCACTTCTATGCGGACGACACTCATTTGTACCATTGCTTTGATCCCTCCCAGCCTTCGAGCACCTCAAATTCTCTCAACTCACATGCTGCATGTATTGATGTCATCTGCGCATGGATGGCAGCACATTTTCTAAAACTGAGTGATGATAAAACCAACTTACTAGTTATGGGCAAACCCAGTGTGATTCAGAGATTGGAAAGGCTGACGCTCAAAATTGGCTCTGCCAGCATATTTCCTGTTGAATCAGCTCGAAATCTAAGTGTCATGTTCCAAAGTGACCTCTCGTTAGATGACCACATCAGCTTCACAGTCAGGTCTGCCTACTTTCAGCTACATAACATTGCTAAAATTCGGGCTTGTTTAGATAAGGATACCACGTCAAAGTTGGTCCATGCATTTGTGACATCTTGTCTTCACTTCTGTAACTCACTGCTTGCTGGCCTACCGGCATGTGCAATCAGGCGATTACAGCTGGTGCAAAACTCTGAAGCTAGGCTTGTCTGTCGTGAGCATTGCAGTTGCCACATCACACCACTTCTCACAGACCTGCACTGGCTACCAGTCGAGCAACGGATTGACTTCAAGGTTACGTCGTTCACTTTTAGGTCACTTCATTCTTTGGCTCCAGCCTATCTCTCAGATCTACTCCCCCACCGGGCCAAGCATCATACCACCCACTTTTCGGAATCCAGCAGTTTACCAATACCTCATACAAACCTTAAATCCTTTGGAGACCATGCATTTAGTTCGTATGCTCTCAAAGCCTGGAACTCACTCCCGACTTGCGGCACAACATCCCCTGACTTGACCACATTTAAAAAGAACTTAAAAACACACCTATTTATGAGAGCATTTAGTGGGTCCCTGTGATTCGTTCTTCATGTGCTTATGCGTGCTGATACTGTGCATGCTGCCACTAACCACATTTGCAGGCTGACCCTGTGCATGTCACCCCTAACCATGTTATTTATGTTGTTTACCAAGCATGATATTACTCGCCACTCAATCTCGTTTCCTTTTGCAGCAAATGCAAAGCGCGTAGGATGAGATTGAGGTATCTGAGGGCGCGTTATGTGATGTATCTCCGTCTGTAACTCCACAAAGTCATAAAGACCACGTGGGTGTTACGCAGGAGTTTTGAATAGCGAACTCACAGCCTATGCGGCTTTCGGTACACATTCGGTAGCCAACAGACTTCGTATCACGTAACAAAGAGAAAGTGGGAAGCATAGCAGAGTCAGGAGAGCAGTTGAGGTAGTGAGTAGCAAAGAAGTAGCAGTTCAGGACCGCTGAAAAAGATGTGCCATAGTCGGCAGTTGGAGAGTAGTTGTCGTTGCGTAAGAATTGTGGAAGCGAGTTCCACAGTCTAGGACCTGCAGGGCTCAAGCTTTTGTCGCCAACTGTCATTAAGCGGAGGAATGGGACAGCTAATTTATTTTCCACACAGGACCTGAGGGCGCGAACAGGCTGAAACTGATGCAGCAGTCCAGCTAAGTACGAAGGAGCCAAGCCGTGGCGGGCCTTGTGGGTCAGCGTAAGAACTTTGCTCTGTATTTATCAAGTGCATCATTGTTATTCTTATTATAAGTCAGGAGATGTGACGCAAGTCGGGAGTGACTTCCAGGCTTTGGGAGCCTACAAACTAAAGGTATGATCTTCAAAGGATTTGAGGTTTGTACGAGGTATAGGTAAACAGTATGATTCCGAAAAGCGGGTGGTGCGATGCTTAGCATGGTGGGGCAGTAGACCTGATAGGTATGCTGGATCCGGATACAGAAAGGATCTAAAACTGAGCGACGAAAAACTTGAAGTCGATGCGTTGCTTGACTGGGAGTGAGTGGAGGTTGGTGAGAAGTGGTGTGATGTAGCAGTTGCGACGCTCACGATAGACAAGCCTAGCTGCAGAGTTTTGGTCTCTATCAGCAATGGCCTTGAACCTTTAAGTCTCAGCTAAAGACGCATCTGTTTTGTCGGCCTTTTCCTTCTCCCCATAGAACATGTGTGTTTTATTCCGGTCTGTTTTGCTTGAATACATGGGCACGATTTATTGTAAGTTACAAGCCTATCTTACTAACCGGTGACCATGAGTGTTGCTGCGATTGCTTCAGTATGATGGCCTAAGCATTACACTCGCTTGCATTTTTATGCTGGATAGCATGCATGGCACTAACCCTTGATTATTGATCCTGCTGTAGCTATCGTGACAAATAATCCTGGCTGATTTAACAGCCTCATTTTTATAGTAGCAGAAGAGCTTGTGTGGCTATCACCACTGCTTTCAGTTGGCAATATTCAATCACCCAACTGCAGGATTCGATCCCACGACCTGGGTCGTGAAGAGCGTGCGCCTTCGCTTCTGGGCTACTTGTGAAGCGCCTAGATAGTGAGTTCGTTGTTTTAGGGCGCTATGCAAATAACGCTACTATATTAATATTATCATTCTTTTGCATTCTAACCGTGCTTCAAAGCCATTGTGCTGACTTACCAAATCACCTGGGAGTTGGGTAGCATTTTGAACACGGTTACTCTGATCCGAAGCGTATTCAAAGCAGCCCGACACCAGATTGAGTGTCAAATGTTTATTGCATTCAGCTCTCAATGCTCGTGCCCGAGCCGTGCTTATCGCGAAGTTTATCGACCGATACGCTTTTGCAGCCGTAAAGCTGCAATGATTTGAGCGACTTCCTGACGGTGAGCAAATGGTCTAGGCACGCATCAGACACGTTGCAAAAGTTGAGCTTGAGGGTTCTTAGACGCGGCCAACTCTCCGCCAGGCGAAGCACTCCATCCGAAGATATGCTCGTCGAGCTGGCGTCGAATGCCTCCATGTTCGGGCAGCTCGAGAACAGTGCGCCGAGCGCGGCCGCGTCAAAAGCCTTGCACGACGACACGTCCAGCGAGATCAGATCGAGCTTGCATGCGATCTCGACCAGCGCCCTACTGCTCAGACCGACACAGTTAGACACGACGAGCTGACGCACGTGCCGGCAGGCGCTGCACAGCTTCGCCATCGTGCCGTCGCTTGTCTGCTTGAGGCCTCTCAGGTCCAGCGAGCGCAGGCCGTCAAGCCGACGGACGAGCGAGGCGATGGACGCGTCCGTCAGCCTGTAGCACTGGCCGACGTTGACGATCTCGAGGCTCGCGCACCGACGCAGTGCGCTCAGCCCCTTCGGCGTCACGCGGAAGCAGCCAAACAGCTCGAGCTGCCGAAGGCGGGCCGACAGCGAGCCCGCGATCACCTCGAGGCCAGCGTCAGTGACGGCCTGGCAGCCGTTGAGTACCAGCTCGGCCAGCGCGGGCAGGCTCCTGCACGCGGCGTCCACGTCGCCGTCCGACAAGCCGCACCAGCTGACGTTCAGGTGGACAATGCTGGCGCAGTGCACGGCGGCGTGCCGCACCAGGCGGTCGCCGGCGAGCGGCGGCTCCGCGCAGCCGGTGACGTCCAGGTTGAGCAGCCGGTCGCCGCAGGCACGAAAGGCGCGAGCCAGGCCGCCGTCGGTCACGGCCTCGCCGTCGGGCTTCGTGCCCGAGCAGTGAGCCAGGGCGAGGCTCGCCGGTCGCTTCTGGCAGATGGCAAGCAGCTCGCCGTCGGACAGCTTCTTCTTGGCCACCGTCACGGCGCGCCACAGCGACGGGTCGCCAGCGAGCCGGCGCAGGTGCGCGCACGTCTGCATGCATCGGCCGAGGTCCGCCGGCAGCAGGCACCGCATGACGCTCAGCCACATCTCGTCTGGCAGGCACTGCCACGGCGACAGCTCGCCACTCTGGATGCGCGGCGTGCACTCGGCCAGACGGGCGTAGACGGTGTCCTCCCGGGCGGCCGCCGTGGCGGTGCTCCGAGGCCGGGCTCGCCGGCCGACGGCGCCAGAAGCTCCGCTCGCCGGCGGCCGAGCTGCGTCGTCGCGGGGCAATGACGGGGCGAACGAAGTAATGTCGGCGTCGCCGCCGCCATTGTCGATGAACTCGTCGTCGATGAGCTCGTCGTCGCCTGGGACGAAAGCCGAGCTGACTCTCGCCGCGCCAACCTTTGTCGACCTCAGCGTCGGCTCGGAGGCCGGCAGTGCCGCGTCTCTCCGCCCTTGCTCGCTCGGCCGCCGGCTCGCGGCCGCCACAGGCGGCGACCAGCTGCTGCCCAGGACGGTGGCGGCGCCCGCCGCCGCCGCCGCCGCCTCGCTGGGAGGATTGGGTCGGCTCGGCTTGTGCCGCCCGACGTTTCCATCGAGCGGGGCGCTGCCGCCAGCGGCCTCCGAGGCGGCGCGTGTACGAGCCGGATGTTGAGGCCTGCTCCTGCGGGCCGGTTCCCGAGTGGCCTCCTCCGCCGAAACGGCCGGCAGCGGCTCGGCCGAGCGCCGAGTCGACGCTGCTTTCCCAGCCGCGGCGGCGGCGGGGGCGGCGGCTGGGAAAGCAGCGGTCGCTGGCTCGGGCGCTTTGGGCATGTCGCTTCTGGCGCGAGCTATCTCGGGCTTGGACAAAGCGTGCCTCGGCACTTCTTTGCGTGCATTCTGGAGCTCAGCTGACGCCGAGGCTATCGTCGACAGATCGATGGGCGGCACTCTCGGAGCTTTGGCGGGCGCTGCCGAGACGGCAGAGTTCTTGGCGGCTGCAGCACCGGTACCAGCGGAAGAGTTGGATGTTTCGCGAACCATTCTTTCCGTCCTGTCGATAAGTGACCTAGAACGAGCCATGTCCTGGGTGTCCGACTCGTACCGGACAGATGACGCCGGAACGACGACTGCGGCTTCGAACGCCTCGTCCTCGAGCCGTCGAGCGACTTGTCGGAGTGGTGGCTCGCCTGCGTCTCGAGACCGCGCCGGAGCGCCATCGCTCGCTAGAGCTGCGCGTGTCCAATGATTAGCAGCCTCCGGAACGCCGCCGGAAGGATCGAAATGGCGGTCACGCGCTTGCTCGCATTCGCCGTCGTCGAAGGCGGGGGTGGGGTGGTCGTGGACCTGCGACGACGCCAGCGATGAGGCCGAACCGTCGAACCTGATGGCATGGGCGCGACCGAGATTGATAAAGGGCTGTCTGTTGAGCTTCCCAGATCGCTCTTCTCTATGCCTTGAGAAGTCCATAAACTCCCTGACCGTGTCGCTCCACGCGGACCTCGCCGGCGGTGGCGGTGGCGGAGGCACGTCGACGACCCGATCAGCCCGAGGCGGACTGGGACGATCGAGCGACGGGTGGCTGTCAGCATTTTCAGAAATTCGTGGGCTATTTGATCTAGCCCAATCACTGAAATTCGCTTTCGCGTAGATTTGCTCGCTAGTAAACGACACGGTCACTTCCTTCTGCTCGTAGTTCCGCGAAGCCGAACCCGGTAGGCCCCACCAGGCTGCCGAAAGGCTGTCGCCTTTCTGGGTGAGATCCGTTTGCCTCCTGACGCCGGCCAAAAGGCCGTCTTTGGAAAGGTCCTGATAATATCTCACGGTGGGGCGGTGAGTACGC
This sequence comes from Cristatella mucedo, assembly GCA_009760855.2. Taxonomy (NCBI): domain Eukaryota; kingdom Metazoa; phylum Bryozoa; class Phylactolaemata; family Cristatellidae; genus Cristatella; species Cristatella mucedo. The sequence goes on from WPIO01000017.1 coordinate 4,251,904, forward strand.
AATCCATAGTCGAGCTGGCTATCCATGCCCGCCGAGCGTATGAAAGTGGAAGCACACCGGAAGGCCGAGTCCGGATCCAAGCGGCTACGTCAGGCTGCTACCATGGTCACGGCCTTGACTCAGCGAGCGGAGTTAAGCCGCTCCCAGCCAGGCCGCGAGCCACTACCGCTAGGTTAATATACCGAAACCTCGTGAGTGAATGCCTCCAGCCGAAGCCTGAGCAGCGTAGAGGCTGTTTGTGCCAAGCTGTGTGTGGGCCGCCTCGCGCTGGGGCACGCCACCCACGCAAGACGCACTTCCCTGCGGCGGCAGCGTCCTTTGACCCTCGTGGCGAACCAAACCCCCACAAGGTAGTCTTTAACAACTGGAACAAGGAAGAGCCACGGACTAAGGACTGAGAGCTTCGTGCAGAATAGCTGAGGTCTATCTGAGCATCTCCTGGATCAGCTTGCAATCCATGGACTCGGCTGCAGCTTCGGTGCAGCGGTGCCGTTATTACAAACGTGGTGTGCGGCTTCCACGTCCGATCAAAACTAGGTAGCAAACGCAGCGCTCGTAACGGTGCTAGTCTCAGCCAATGTGTGCAGAATACCGGCAACGCTTGACCCGTGTAGCACGGCTAGAGACTTGTAGGTGCTGCACCAATGCACGAAGTTATGCCGACAGTAGCAGTAACACCGATACCTTGTACAAACCTCAAATCCTTTGGAGACCGTGCATTTAGTTCGTATACTCCCAAAGCCTGGAACTCCCTCCCGACTTGCATCATAACATCCCTGACTTGACCACATTTAAAAATAACTTAAAAATACCTATTTAGGACAGCATTTAGTGGGTCCCTGTGATTCGTCCTTCTGCACTGGTGCAGCTCTCAGCTTAGCCGCGATGGGAGCCCTTGCCTTAGGGGGGTCGACTAGGGCGCCTAGTACAGACCCAGCTCCTGATCCACCTAGCTCAGGTTAGAATGGAGCTGTATGCAGGCGATACGGTTAGGAGATGGAGCGACTAATGTGCTTGTCTTAGCGGGTTCGACTAGGACACCTAGTACAAGCCCGGTTCCCGGTCTACCTGCTAAAGTTAGAAAGAAGCCTGGTGCAGACGATGCGGTAAGGATGTGCATCGACTAATATGCTGAAGTAGAAATAGCAGCTGCGCGCGAGGTCAGGAGTTGAGAGGAGAGAGAATATAATGAGACGACTGACAAAGCTCGGGGCTGCAGCTTGGGGAGTCGATCAGAGACTACGCCCCGAGAGCACGGCTGCAGCTTCGGTAGTCGATGCGAGACTACGCTTCGAGAGCACGAGTGACGAACCTACGGCGACGGACAGCTAAGTGCAACTTAGACTGCGCAGTTGTGTTCTGCCGGCTACTCAGTAAGCTGCTCGTATCTTGGGGTGCTGTAGCGGCCCGCCTTCGGGGTTGGGACAATCGCTAGCGACTCACGCATAGGATAGTTTATTATACGCGGGCTTCGGGAGTTTGCGCTGTTAACTCCGTCGGTCTGGTGCGTGCAGCGTAAAGCCCTTGCGCCGGCGCGTAACCACTACTAACAGGCCCACAATAAACTGTTGCTTTCGGCACCCAATTGTGGCCGCCTGTGTTTTAACCGCACTGCAGCACTGCATCACACAGTCCACCGGTAGAGAACCGGGGGACAAGCATCTCTGCGCGGTTACACTTAATGTGCTTATGCGGGCTGACATTGTTGCATGCTGCCACTAACCACATTTGCATGCTGACCCTGTGCATGTCACCCCTAACCATATTATTCATTTTGTTTATCAAGCATGATATTACTCACCATTCAATTATATTTCCCTTTGCAGCAAATGTAAAGCGCCTAGAAAGAGATTTTGAGTTCTCTGATGGCGCTTTATCAAGTGCATTATTGTTATTAACACGGCAGCGACGAAGAGCGCTCATACCTTAACATAGAAAGTCTGTGTGCATAGCGTAGACAAGTCTATTTGACTGCAGTGGAGAGTGACAGGCGTTCAACAGCGGCCATGGCTTACGCTAACGGCTCCGTAGCCTAGAGCTTTAATCAGCTCACATGACAAAGGCGAGTCTAGACTTACAGGGGACTTCCTATCTCATGGCTCCAACTTGCATTCGGTCTCGGCCACAGATTAATCAGTCATAATCCGGCTGGTTTAGCAGGCGCTGCCGTTTACCGTATCTTGAGAATGATCGAAGCAGAATGCTGCTAAATTAGGAAGGTAGGCCTCAGGCGTAAGGCTGTGTAAAACGCACTTGCTATTCGAGCGTCGTGCATCTTAATTGCGTTGAATCGTTGTTAGTGGTCGGGGACAGATCGCCGAGCAGTAAATCGTATGCAGGCTCTGTCTTGGGAGCCTGAATATTCCGTTTCGACTCCAGGAACCAGCCTGATATAATTTCACTTTTAAAACGAAACAGCGTTAAAGTGCAAGAAGAGCTCAGCATACGCTGTAAGCATTCACATGTGTGTTCATCCTTATTTACATTTATTTGTTATTCACCATTCTTGTGTGAACAAAGCCAACTATGGATGGGGCCTCTCATAAAGCCCGTGAAATGTGACTCGTGAAAATCGACCGCCATGAGAGAATTGCAAAGGGCTCACTTTTTTATAAAGTTAAGGAAAGCTTTATCTATGCAAACCTCATACAAGGGCAGACAGAATACAATGCATTCGTAACCGTCGAGTTGCTCGAGAAACTTGACTTACGATAAGTGCTGCCACGAGTATGCATCGCCACTAATGTTGGGGTCGCTAGCCATCTCTGATTTATTTTAGATTAAGTAATTAAATTCGCTAAAGCGTTTTCCTATAGGAATGCAGTTGTTCAAACATTTAGCTATCCATATTTAACGATTGGTATACCTTGACTCACATAACTCTTGTCAACCGAGTATGGATCCTGTCCTGTGCATGATGCCTGACAACTTTGTGACACGCATAAGCTGATGAAAGCAAAGCTGGATTAATCGACTTTCAAAGATGCTTATCTTTGGCTGTTTGCGTGATACCTCCGCTATCCGGATTTTAATCCTAATCATAACCATTATTTAGCAACAAATAAAGTTTATTTTTTGTGGCAAAAAGATCAGAATGTGCTCCCTAAGGCCTTGATATTGTTGAGATCCTAAAGAGTTGAGCTAAGGAGCATACTCAGCGAGTAAACATCAACAATACGGGTCAGAATTAGCTTGATGTTCTCACTTCGATAGTTTGACTTAAGCCATTCACTCTTCTATCCAAGCTAGATATCAGTCCTTTCATCGTGAAATCAAACCTACCCCGTGGGAAAAGAGTCGCCAAATACGGCAGTTAGTTAAAGCAAATGTCAGCGTTCGACTTTGGTCTGCCATGCCGTTCTTCAGGCAGGAAGGAATAGAGAAAGTGTGGATGATGTCAGCTGAGAGAAGCTATTAGCGTAGCCAGAGCGACAAATGGCCTGGTTCAGATTGCTCAGCTTGGTCAAGCTATCCGAACCTGGATGCGTCAGAGGGTGAGCTGACAGTAACTGATTAGCATGTTAGCTTGAGCTCATCCCCGCTACTAGGCTGGTAAAGAGCCCATATGGAACCGCTGACTGCAACAGCTTCAGGGATTCTTTTTCCATCTACTTTCGAGCGGAATTGGCTAGATATCTTACTGTCAAGAGACATTATGTGCACAAAGCCTGGCTACGCTCCAAAAATACCATTTCGCAGTAACTCAGGCAGGCGATATATAATCTTCAATGAAAGACGCGGTGGCGAATGTACATTTTGAACATTAAATGAGGGACGAAAAGTTTGTGCTTGAGTCTCCCATTAAAAAATTACTACATTCAATCACTCCTACTTTTTCTTTCAAGCATTTGTAGTTTGCATTTAGAAAACCTGTGATCTCTTCGACCGAAGGCCTTAGGGATAAAGCAATTAATCCCGGAGACCTATACATACCGGCAGTAATCTATAATAAGTGCACTAGCTTGCAATCCTAAGCAAACGGGTAACTAAAAATGAACAACTGCAAAGAATACGCGTGTTATAGATCGATAGAAATTACCGTGTTCTTCAGCAGTAATAAAGCTAATAAACTTACCTTTCACAAGTTAATCAGCGGGACCATTAATCTAAATAGTTATTGTCAAATTAAAACTTAAATACTGACTCGAAAGTCGGTTAACTATTCAGCTTCCAAATAGGTGTAATCTATTTCGTCTCAAGCTATGGATGTAGGCATGATTCTTGCTAACGAACCAAAAGCCTAGTCAAATTGATTAGACCCGAGAGGCTTTAATGGCTCGGTTGGATTACTGTCATCATTGAAATCGCGTATATAAAAACCCAAGTAATTACCATCCCAATTCTGAGCTTCCTTAATACAGAAAAACCGCTACAAAACAAATTTCTGGTTATAATGTGTGCAACACAGAGGAGCTGCACTACTTATATTTGTGAATGAATGCCTACTGGTGGCTGCGCTTAAATGTCACCGATCAGTACACCAGTAATCACCGAAGTCAGACTGAAAAATATTTAGCCAAACCATTTGTCAAATTAACCCCGCCGAATATTTTAAATGGATATCGTAGCACTGATAAGAAAGCCTAACCTCTAGAAGCAGACGCGAGAGTCATAGCAACTCAGCTATTTAGACCAGAAAATATGGCACCTCTTGAGCATAAGCCTAAAGGAATGACAGTAACGGTTCAAAGCCGACCGGACGCATAAGAAGTAGCAGCAAGCGGGGAAGGAGCTTCGCAGGCTGCGTCGCGCTTGAGAGTAAAGACCGTTGGCGACAGAAACTTTAGCTCTGCAGGTCCTGGACTGCGGAACTAGCTTCTACAATTCTCACGCAACGACAACTGCTCTTCTGCTGCTGACTATGGCTCGTCCTTTTCAGCGGCACTGAGCTGCTACTTCCACGCTACTCACTAACTCACTACCTCAGCTACTCTCCTGACTCTGCTATGCTTCCCACTTTCTCTTTGGTGCGTGAGGTGGTCTGTTGGCTACCGAATGCGTATCGAAAGCCGCTTGGGCTTTGAGTTCGATGTAGAAAACTCTCCTGCGTAACACCCACGTGGTCTTTATGGTTTTGTGGAGTTACAGACTGAGATACATTACATTACATAGTTGGCGTCCTTATAAATGTATCTATCTAAGCAACGGTGTCACAAAAAGTCAACCTACATGTAGCCAGACTGGTATTACAGCGATGATCGGGGAGACAATATGCCGGCTCCATTTTACCTGCAAGTCACCTAACACCAGGGGTCGCCGTATATTTCTAGCAGCTGGCTCGCTTTAAATGCAAACCCAATTTCCATATAGATGCATGCTAGATTTGTTCCGGTGAGACTTTACGATTTGCGAGGCCTTAAGTGAGGAAGATGCGTTAGCAAAAGCACTTAGTTCTTAGCCCGTGCTATGCAGAAAATACTTGACTACACTAGTCAGCACGCGCCGACAGTCAACCAGCACAATAAGGCGACTTCATCTGACCCAGACGGCCTATAAGAATGACACAACCGCCGAGGTAATCGAGAAAAGCAGCAAGAGAGAGGTAGTGCAGCTCTCTGCCATCTGCTCTTACTCTGCAGCTAGTACCGCAGAATCCAGAAAGAAGCACTTCCCACAGGGAGGAGGCGAAAGTGTGCTTTTGTACGAAATGGGGGTCATGTTAAAATTAGACCGGCATCGAGAAATATCCATGTCTTTTTATTGCAAGTTATTTCTCTGTGATAGAAAAAAGACTTGTGGTGGACTGGCCATTATTACTCTCTCCTCCCTCAGTTTCAGACCGTCTGCAGTCTTCTTGAAGCAGCCTTTCAAATCTCTTTTAATAAGTCCCTCCAATAGCAAGCTGTAAGTAGTTGATAATCAATTTACCCGCTCTATTTTATAAGGCCTCCTTTATTTCAGATTTTGCAGATCTCATTTAAATTCGGCATTCCAGAAGTCTTTTTTCCTAATTCTGGGTGATTTTAGCATTCATTTTGTGGCGAATTGTGTTCTTTGAGTGCTTCATGCTCTGTCATGGCTCATATTCATGGCTCCTGTAAGCTGACGCTCTGACACCAAGCACGCGCCTGTACACAAACGACGAAAGGCAGAAACCGAGGAGGGCTCCAACACAAGTGTATTCCGTCAACGCCCGCAGCGTTACACCACACAGCCGTTCTCCCCTTCGTCTTGTTTCTCACTGGCTGCCCCTATCCAGTGACTTATCCTCGTAAAACCATTTCCTAATAAACCAACACTGCCCATAAACCAGCAGCCATAAACGCCATTGGCCCATGCAGTCGCAGTATGGCAATAAAACTATCACTGCTCCACTCAAAACTAAGGTCACAGACTCACATCAGTATTCTCGTGGAATTGTATGCATGGATGTATGCATGTATGTACGTATGTATGTATCTCTGTCTGTAACTCCACAAAGTCATAAAGACCATGTGGGTGTTACGCAGGAAAGTTTTGTATAGCGCACTCACAGCCTAAGCGGCTTTCTGTTCGCATTCGGTGTAGCCAACAGACTTCGTCTCACGCAACAAAGAGAAAGTGGGAAGCATAGCAGAGTCAGGAGAGCAGTTGAGCAGTTAAGTCCTAGTATTACCGAATTCTGCTTATCTGAACGCACATCGATCTCATTCAGTCCGCGCTGTGTGTCCCCTTCAGTATCCAAAAGCAGCTGCTAATCTTTCAAAATCAAGGCCCTTGACATTAATACTGTCCACGGGAAAATATCTGTGCCGGCTGCTCAATCCTCCAGCCCTAGAATTTAAGCCGGGTTTACTGGTGAGTCTTGCTTTCAACCAGCTTCCTTCCTACTAGAGTCTTCGGTCTATACGTAACCAATACTCGGGGTCGGTCAAAGACGAGGTAAAAATTAATGAAGACTCAGCAGCAGTGCGTGCTGCTAATTCTTGGCCAAGACTCGGGCAGGACTTAGCAAACGACCAAGCGTAGGAGCCTTCAGGGGCACGCCTTCTTCGCTGCGCTGAAAAGCATGGGGAACGACTCGACCGGTGGTGAAATCGTCGAAGCGTTTTACGAGCCTCCGCTCGTGGGAATCTGCGAGCTAGTCATACGAGAATTAGAGAGTGAGGTGGCGGACGATAAAGCGACCAAAGAAGGTTAAAATTTAACGGGAGGTGCATCTTTGAGGGACACTTCCTATCTGTAATATAAAAGCAATGTCCACACGACCACTCGGGGGGCGGATCAAGTAGGAAGCCAAACTTTAAGGAAGGCCGACCGTGTAAAGTGCCTACGAAAAGGAAGACCGAAGTATGGCAGAAGTAGATAGGAAGCAAGACTCACCAGATTTAGCTTAGTGGTAAGGAGCTCCCGCCAGGTCGTGGTTTTCAGCCCTGATGCCGTTCTTTATTGCTCACTGCGAGTGTAGTTGTAGCCGCTAACGCTCTCTGCCGCTACATTAACGAGGCATTTGAATCAGCTGAACTTTATCTTTTTGTCCGACCTGCCGTCACTAACGAAATGCTACAGCATGCCAATAACTCCCTCACTCAGTGTGCCTCGTCAACGTCCGACTCGAAAGCAGCAGTGCCCACGAGAGCAGAGCCGCAAGCAGTCACTCACGTCGTTCGCTCACAGCCAGTGCCGACACGATCCACCGCCAGGCGGCCGCTTAAGCGGCTGCCTGAAACATGTACGCCCCGACCGCTATCCCTTTTCGGGAGCGGTCACACAAGACGGCAGCTCGTTACCGTGGCTAGCCGAGCCCAACAGAGCTCTTCCAATGAGGTTCTGGATAAGTTTAATCCTTGGACTTAAAAAAAAAAGCTGGAAAAAGCCTGTATAGGATCAGGAGTGACTGTCCATCGACTGGCATACGAGACTATCATAGGTTGCACCAATCCATCGCAGCTAAAGCAGAGTCTACATTACAGCAAAACTATAACAGAATCTCAAATTCACAATGTATGGATACAAAGCTCTTTCGATGAACCAAAAGGCCCGCGATGGCTTGGCTCCTCCATACCTAGCTGAACTGATGCACAAGTTTAGGCCTCTTCGTAGCCTCAGGTATAGACAATAAATTAGCTGTTCCACTCCTCTGCTAAAAGACCATATGCGAGAGAAAACTCTGCTCTGCAGGTCCTAAACTGTGGAACTCACTTCAACAATTCTTACGAAACGACAACTACACTCCTACTGCCGACCACTGCACAACCTTTGCTGCCGCCCTGAGCTTCTACTTTCATGCCACTCACTAACTCGGGTGCTCTACTGAATCAGAAATGCTTCTCACTTTCTCTTTGTTGCGTGAGATGAAGTCTGTTGGCTACTGAATGTGTACCGAAAGCCTCCCTGGCTGTGAGTGCGCAATACAAAACTCTTCTGTGTAACACCCACTTAGTCTTTGCAGAGTTACAGAGAAGATACATTACATTATATTACAATCCAAAAATGCTGGCGTCGACCATCAAACGTCTCTTCAACATATTCCAGGTCACCACTTTACCAAGTGCTCCTTCTGGAAATCGAGCAGCTCGTTTTCTAGTTTCTTTGTCAGCAAGATATCCAAGATTAGAGTGTACTCTCTCCAGTGAAATCCCCGGACGACTCATCCTCCGTTTTTGCCTTTTCCCAATACCTACTTTCAATCCGGTGTCAATCGACCTCATCTCGAAGTTCCTTTGCCACTCTAAAAAGGCTAGTAGCCCTCTAGACCCGCATCTACAGTGTTCCTTACGAGATGCAATATTTGCAACAGATATGCCCTTAGAATAAGATCGTTTTGCTAGATCCTGGATCAAGAATTGGGGTGTGTTTAGATTGAGATACCACAGCCAAGCTCGTCCAAGCATGTGTTGTATACCATCTAAAACATCCTTAAATCCCTACTTGCAGGTATTCCTGCTCGTACAGTAAGATGTTCACTGTTGGCGAAAGTCACTGCCGTAAGACTGGCCTACCGCGAACGTCATAACTGCCGTATTAACGACTTATCACCAACATGCTCTGGCTCCCCATCGGGCAGCATTTGAACATCAATGTTCTTTCCCAAGTCGTTGACTCTAACCTGCCTCAAATCCATTCATGATCGAGCCTTCGGTTCGTATACTCCGTCCCAAGTCCAGGACAACCATACCAACCAACATCACGACAGCCCCCTAACTTAACCTTTAAAAAGAGGGTGAAAGCTTACCTTTTACTAACAGCGTTCGCTCATTCCGAGTGCATTGTCCTTTGCGTGCTTATGAGTGCTCACGCGGTGCTTGGTATCACTTAGTAAACGATGTGCTTCCTTTGCAGCATATGTAAGGTGCCTAGAAGAGATTTGTTTCTCTTAGAATGCTATACCGACGCTGTAATTTTCATAATTATTACTGTGCACAACTGTAACGTATAGGCAATCCCTGGAGTTTTTGCTGGAGCGCTGTACTTAGCGAAGAGCAGATTTCGGCACTTGGCCCCTCGGTCCTTACCGGCAGGGGTGGCCACGTGTATATGGGCACCGCGTGCTCACTCGCAGCGTTGCAGCCCATACTAGTAAGGGTTTGGCGGACAAGAGTCAGCCTAGATTCATTATTTAAGCCCTCGCCTTTGGAGGGATGCTCTCACATCCAGGATGAGATTGGCTTCTTAATCGAGATGGTTTGACCGTAAGACCATCAGCACGAAAATGGTCCCAACAAGCGCAGTAGGCCTTCAGCGGTAGAGCTGATAAGTCGAGTAGGATGAAAACCACTGGAGCTACTACGTATGGCTTACTATGCAAATTTTAAACATCTTCCAGATCGTTTGGCACAGGTTACCGCAGGTACCTCTTATGTCTACCTGCTGAGCTTAAATAACGAGGGCGGCGGAAATATAGTTAGTGCTAGCACGAGGGGGAGGGGGCAAACGCCACCACTGACATTTGCCACCGATGGGCCCTGAAGGCAGCCGCCACACATACATCAGGACGACCGAGACCTTTTTTCAAATACTTATTAGGCAAATACACATACACCTGTACACCTTTGCGATGTAAGGCCGGGGTCGTGCGACATTTAAGCGAATGCTGACGACACCCATTGGTCGATAGACGTTAACTTCACTAGTGCGGCAGCCACCTCTAACTACAGTGTGCGCACAATGTTTCGTCGTTGAGAACCGGTTACTGATATTCTCTAGGATCACTGGAGTTCATAGCTCAGAAAAAAGCAGCGGAAACTGAAGCTAACTAACACTTCGCATGCAGATGAAAATGTCCCGCGTTGGATTTATTCGCATATTGTGCCTGCTGGGCCAGTACGGTACGATTCCCAAAACCAACGGAGGGGGTCGCCAACAGCGCGAGAAACGCGCTAATAAACACTCAAAAAGTTGCTCTATTCAAGAAATGACCCTACCTATCGTTCTTTCTGTTTTTAAAATGTACGCTTTGTAGACATATTGCAAGCTTCTTTCCAGAATATAACGTCGGGGTCGAAGAGCATGGCCCTGTGTAGGTCCGCTCAGGCCATGGAAACCAGCCCGTCGATGTAGCACTGGCAACGCAGAGCTTTGGACAAGCCGCCTGAAAATATCTTGAAAGGAAGTAAGTATATAATGCATCTGGTTTATCTCGTCCTCGCTGTTGGTGTCCGCACGCAGTTCCGCGAGAAGCTGCACCCTTATTGGGTCGGCGCACAAGGGGCTGCTCTAAGTCGCCATATTGCAAAACACAACAAGCCGTGCAGCTACAACTTCCGCACAGGCATTCCACGGTCCATCGTCGACTGCTGCGGCTTGCTGCGGCACGTAGCGTTTAGGGTCGCGTGGCTGGTGGTTAATGGCTTGCTTGGTCAGACTGAAAGACGACGTTAAACTAATCGAGCAGCTTTTCCCCCGTGGGCACCCGCGATTTCGCGTCGAATCGGCATCGGTGGACGAATTGACCTTCACTTTTGTCGCGGCGTGCGGCAAATGTATCGTCATCCACGCAACTTTCACGGTAAGTTAATGCACCCCCAAGTTCGACAGTACGGCCGCCGTTGAGCGTGCCATTTGCCATGTTGTAACTTGGCATGTTGTACTGCGTTTATGCCACTAGCTCCGATTACCGTCGGGTTTCCGTCGGTCGGACGTAGCCTCTCGACAGCCAGCCGGCGTGTTGTTGCAGGATACATATCCGCGAACTGCGCCGCTGTGGTTTAGCGACGACGACGACGCCACAGTCGAGGCAGCTTTGCAGGCTATGCAAGAAGTCACCGCGTCTGACCGCAATGTAAGTCTGAAGCAAACGCAATGCTCCGAGTAAGGAAGCATCGAGTGAAGCAACGCAGCGTTCGAATGTATGTGTGTATGTATGCCCTGGCGACTGTAGGTCCTACGTCAAATTGGCCTTCTGGTTAGCAACCTTTGCAAGCTTCACAATGTGGATATTCCCACAGAAGTAGTCAGCTTGTTGGACAAAAGCAAGGTGAGCGAGCTGCACCATCCCATGTGTGTACGTTGTTGGAGCGCTCAATAGCTGAGCCAAGTGGGTAGTTTGCAGTGGTGCCAGCGCCGCCTGCTGCAATAACTTGGAGCTGTGGTCAGCGGGTGGGCAATTGTTATATATTAAGTAGCATGACCCTGTTTGTTTGCCGGATGTTTATCTTTTTGTTTACTCTAGGGTTAGTGGCTTACCTTCAAGTAAGCCCATGCTACCAGAGGAAACCGTGGCTCCCTTCATATCCATACGTAGCTATAGACTGTGCAGTTAGCATGTCTTTGTGTTCACTGAGCCCTGTTTAGCTTAATGGCGTGTGCAGCCAAGTGGATACTGAGCAGCCAAGTGAGGGGTCCGTCCAGCGCACCTGCACTGAACCCATCGTGCTGCTGCTTCTTCCAGTGCATGACCCCGAAGGCTACAGCGATGCTGCCGCCTTGGAGGCAGCCGGCAAGGCTCACGTCTAACGGCTAAGAGTATCTGTAGGGCTGCTGCATTATGTACTCTCTAAGCCGCCGTGTGCTTCAGAAGTCCCCACGGTCTTGGGTTTGTGCGTTATGTCAGCATCTGCAGATATTCATATTGGGACAAAAGACGCCATAGCTTGCGCCTAATTGCTGCTGATCCTTGATGCTACTTGAATGAGCATGCTTTGATAGCAAAGTAGCACCTTGCACGATGCTAGGTTGTCTCAGCCATGGAGTGTTGTGTGTGTGTGGCATGTTTGTTGTAAAAACTTTACATGTGCCGCATAGCAGCTCTACTTGCATCCACCTGTTAGGAGCTGTGCATTATAACGAGTACTAACTCTGCTGAAAATGTGTTACTACAACCCAGTGCCCTTTAAATACCAAACAGAAAGCCTAGCTACCAATCGTCATTCTCTTAGTTTGTGCCCAGCTGAGAGAAAATGACTGTTAATGTTGTTTTTTGCTGTAATGCTTGATTTTTAGATGGATACATCAGCTAGCAGTGCAACTGATGACGAAGAGGACGATGCACCAGTAGACACGGAAGAAGACTTCCACTATGAAATGGAATCCGGAGCCAGGTACTGCAGTGGCACCTTGCAGTCGGCGGCTGTGAGAGTGTTGACTGGATTCACTGGAACTCATGTTAGATAGATAGATGTCCTCTTGCTTACTTTGTTATCGTCACGACGATGCCTCTGCCTTTTTAGTGGACTTTCTGGTAGATAAAGTAATCAAACTGCAGCCAGGTGTCTGTCTGTTTCACTTATGCCTTGCATGCTCGCAGCACCCGTTTAAAAATGGTAATGGTTTTAATCTTTTTTTGCTAGCGATGCCACGCAGAAGGAGGAATATGATGGAATAGACACCCACAACATTGCAGAACTGGAGAAACTGAAACAGCTTCAAAGGGAGGACTACTTGAAAGGATCAGTTCAAGGATCGGTCCAGGCAAATGCTAGACTCATGAAAGAACTGCAAAACATTTACAAATCTGATAGCTACAAAGAAGGTAATTCAGAAAGCATTACTAGACCAAATAAACTTGTAGCTTCTGCCCACTCTGCCTTCTACCGTTCCTATCAAAAACACTGGAACGAGTAGTGGCAGACCAGCTGAACTCTTACAATGAAGCTTCAAACCTAGCAAGCAAGTTCTAGTCTGGTCTTAGTGCTAATCACTTCACAGAGTCAGCATTGCTTCGGGTGTACGACATTTTCAGAAATGCAGGCTCGGGTAAAGTCTCTGCTTGTTTTGCTTGATCTTTCGGCAGCGGTTAATACAGTTGATCATCAAGCCCTTTTCCATCGCCTCTCATCTCGCTAGGGCATCACTGGTACTGCACTACAATGGTTTGAGTCTCAAGAGTATTAATGTGAATGAACAATCAATCATCTGAGGAACCACTGAAGTATGGTATACCTCAGGGCTCTGTGCTTGATCCGCTGAACTGTCAACTCCCTTGCTGCATCTATTCATGACATCTGCACATGGATGGCAGCAAACTTTCTCAAATTGAATGACTATAAAATCAACTTACTACTTATGGGCAAACAGGTATGACAAATTGGAAACCTTAATGCTCAAAATCAGCTCTTCCAGCATATCTTCCATTGCATCTGCACGAAATCTAGATGTCTTGTTCCAAAGTGATCTTGCACTAGACGACCACATCAGCTCCACGGTCAAGTCACCTACTTTCAAGGGCATAACATTGCTAAACTTCGGGCTTGCTTAGGCAGTGATACTACCTCAAATTGGTCCATGCATTCGTAACATTCTGTCGACTTCTGCAGCACTGTTTGCTGGTCTACCAGCCTGTGCACTTAGGTACTTTAGTTGGTACAAAACTCTGCAGTTAAGCTTGTCTGTCGTGAGCAGCGCAGTTGCCACATCGCTCCACTTCTAGTCGACATGCACTGGCTCCCAGTCAAGCGGTGTGTATCGACTATAAGCTTTTTCAATTGACTTTTAGGTTCTTTCATTTTTTGGCTCCAGCCTAGCTATCAGAACTACTCTCTCGGCAGGCTAGACATCATGCCACCGTTTAGTTACATCTTGTACGAACCTCAAATCCTTTGGTGACTGCCTTTAGTTCATGTGCACCCAAAGCCTGGAACTCACTCCCAACTTATGTTACAACATTCCCCGATTGACGACATTTAAAAGAGCTAAAAGACACCCTTTTTTGACAGCATTTAGTGTGTCCATGTAATTCGTCCTTTGTTTACTTATGCGTGCTGTCACTGTGCACGCTGCCACTAACCACATTTATATGTTGAAACTTGCATGTCGGCCTAACTATGTTTTGCTTGCTGTAATAATAATAATAAAACGTTGTAGCTTCCTCAGAGAACTGAATCTCTCTAGGCACTTTGCATTTGCTGCATATAAAGCATTACGAAATGTTTGGTAGTAACGTCTGCAGGCAGCAGGCACTGTGCATATTACCACTTAGCGTTTGATCGTGCTTCCTTTACAGCATATGTAAAGTACCTAGAAAGAGATTTAATTTTTATATCACACATTATTCTTGCATTTGACCCAAGTCCAAGTCTTGGGATTGGGGCCTACCTCTTTAAGACCCGGGTCATGGGTCCTAGTCCTGAAGGGGGGGATCCTGTATTGCCCACTGAAAGTAGTTGTGATAGCCGTTAAGGCTCTTCTGCTGCTATATTAATGAGGCTGTTGAATCACCTAGCCTACATTTTTTTACTGCATCGATTTGGCAGTTGCACCCATTCAGCCGTTGTAGTCACTTCTAATTGCCAGGTGGTCCACATTAATCCCAGATGTGTATCATGTTAATGATAATCGTTGGCCATTGCTGTAATTCTTTATCGGTTGCGTTTGTTCCTGTTTTGCTCTTGACGTGCATACTAACCCTCTGTTAAGTGAGAGGCTTTCCAGCCTTGTAGGCCTCAGAGCTCAGAAGGTCTGCATCTTGGTGAATGTGTACTCAGTAGTATATTTGTCTCTTCGAAAGCATGCATTGTGTTTGGCCAGTGGTTTGCAGCAGCTAATGTGCTGCCATTTTTTGAAGAATACCTTGTAGATGTAAGATAAACTGCTAAACGTTGCCTGTTTTTTCTTAGGATGTGATACAATTGTCTTGTTATTATTATTATTATTACTGACTCAATAGTTGTCACATTGTCAACAGGGTTCCTACTTTGCACGAACTTTCAAAGTTTGCCTGATGCTTAGAAATTACCCAATGACCGGTCCTTCTCGTGAAAGCAGACCCACCCTGCCCACCCTGAACAATGATTGTGCAGTGTCACTTCTTGATGCCCACCACTTTGCTCAGCCACTTGTGAAATTTAAGTAAATGAGTGAAGGTCGTCTTATTCAACAGTCTCGTGTATGTAGCATCACAAGAGCCTTAGTGGCTATCATCCTTACCTGCTTGCAGTGGGCAGTAAAGAATAGCCTTTTGGGATACTTTTAACCCATGACCTGGACCGAAAAATGTGAACACCTAACTCCTGGGATAGACCTAAAGACAAGCTTGGGGACCAGAACAACCCATTTTGCTTAGTGTTCCCTGACTATGGAAGCCGTGGCCGGAATATAAATCGTCATACCTTAGGTCGTCTGTGGCTGCCAAGTGTACCTTTCACTGGCCTTTCATGTCCTCAACAATATTCATACCTTCGCACAAAATTTAATGTGTACCGTGTACCACTGAGAGTACCTCGAGGATTGTGTGTATTTTCAGATATGAGGATAATGATAAAATATTTGTATACACCCACAAGATAACTAAATCTCTTTCTAAGCACTTGACATGTCCTGAAAAGGAAACATCATGTCATTTGATAAAAAAACGACATGCACGATTTCAGCACATACAAGTGCTTCGATGACAATTCATGTGCACAAAGCAAATACTACTACAAATGGGTAGATTCTTTCTTAGCTTGTTTTTTAAAGGTCAAGTTAAGGGATGACATTATGTAAGTCGGTAGTGGGTGCCAGGCTTTGGGAGCATATTAGCTTAAAAAAGGTCTAAAGGATTTGTGTTTCGTTTGACGGAACTACTAAACGGCTCGAGTCAGAGGAATTGGCATGTTGCTCTAAGAAGCCTGATTATGAAGTATTTCCGATAGGTAGATTGGAGCAAAAGAATATAGGGACCTAAAAATGAGTGGTGGTGCATGCTGCAGGGGAGTTAAGAGATTGTGTGATGCTGGAAGGCAGTTACAGACCGAAGCACAGGCACAGCCGTTTTTCAGTTTTGTTAAAATGAAAGCCTTTATTGTCCTTGGTGATTACTCTGGGAAGAAGAGGATACATTGTGGAAATAAATGAATCTTGCATAGATTCTCATGGTTAATAATAATAATATTGCACTTGATAAAGCGCCCTCAGAGAACTTAATCTCTTTCTAGGCGCTTAACTACTGGTCCGGTATACAAAGGCTGTACTACAATGCTCGGTTGTTCACGGCTGGCTGTTTTTTGCCATTTTGATATCGGGCCTTAAGGTTGAATGCTTGGCCAGGGATCAAAACAAATTGAACCTTTAGATTGGCTGCCAAGCGTACTTCTGGCTATCCTGCCGAGCTTAGGAATTGCATGGCATGCATATCTTAATGGTTCTGCTGCTTACAGTCCATCTAGAAGAATTTTCTAATGTATGGATACATCTAAATGCATAGAATATACCCATGTGTGCACTAGTAGCCGTAAGCTTTTTTGCCCCATGAATTGCGACATTCGACAAATTCTTGCAAAACTGAAGAAAAATGCACCATTCAAGCATACACTAAGCAACAAAAGACTACTTCTCAAAATGGAAACCAAAGCAAACAGACGATGTAAAAACGTGTCTATTCTGCTGTAAAAAGAAATTAACTCTAAGCCTGAGTTCAGACACCATTAAGGAATAGGCATTTTTTCTGGATCTGCAATTGCCACGTGCAGGTGCACAGACGGATAGTCCTCTGCCGGCTGAGTTTTGAGGCTAGTGTCGTTCTCTGACGACCAGAAGAAGTTCTCCTGGTTTTACTTTCGGTCAATATGTTCTTGACATGGCAATGTTCTGGATGCTGTGTAGTTTATACAATTGACACAAAAATTCCAATTCTACCGAATTTGGCAATTGAAGATGATTCTTGTTTCTGCTCTTGTTTTGTGTATACTTCACCTTTGCTTGGTAAGTTGTTTCAGTTCTGGACGGCTCTGTCTGGGATGAAAGAAATCTAGTCACACTAAGAGAAATTTCAGTATGGTTATTAAGTCTAAGCAATATCATGGTGAGAAAAGGCTGCTGCTGTAAGAAAAGGAAGTCGGTGCTATTACCCATAACATATTTTATGAGCTTCCTTACCTTCACCACCGCATCAAGCCTCGACCGAAAGTTTGCGACCAGTGAAGCTGTGTAGGGAGATTTAGTTTATAGGTTTCGAGCCATATCTCGGATATCAAGGATCCAAAAATGCAAACATAATATTTTATGCTGGGCTTTTAATCCTCTTGGCCCCCTATCACTGATCAATAGACAAGCCAGTGCTATGTTTTAAGTTTAATTACTGCTTCGTGAATCAGTTGTTTTTTCAAGCATACGTTGTTCCCTGCTATTAAAACCATTTGCTGTTGAATCTGACCGGTATGAGGACGTAAGACCAAACCCGAAAGCATAAGTGTGTACTATACCAGCTGCTACCCACACTTTCAGAATACCAGTTTTACCTGGATAGTAAAAAGTTAGCACTGTAGCAGCAATTTAAAGCAATAAAAAGAATTAGTTTTAAGTAAAGAGTCGTTCTGAATTTTGCATATATATCGTCAGGCTTTAGCCTCCATTAGTACTTCAGGGAAATCATCTAAGTGAGGGTTCTGTCCCCGCTAGGTAGGTTGCTGGAGTCTCGATCTGTTGACCTTGTATTGTACCTGAATTTGTTGCAGTTTT
Organism: Cristatella mucedo; assembly: GCA_009760855.2. Lineage (NCBI taxonomy): Eukaryota > Metazoa > Bryozoa > Phylactolaemata > Cristatellidae > Cristatella > Cristatella mucedo. Next base: position 4,269,697 of record WPIO01000017.1, read on the forward strand.
TGGTGTTGAGCCCCTGTCGCCATCGAGTCATCTAGCTGCTTATGTGTTCCCAAAGCATATGTGCATGCTGCCGAGTATCCTATTGGCCGTGGCCTCAAGTTGCCGAGTTAGCCCACATTAACTTGGTGCCATGTATTTGCAGATTCGACCTCTGTGAGCTAAAATTGACTTAACTCGCTCATTGTTAACCGGTAATCCCCCAATAGTACTCTTGCTTTTGACCCTTGAATCACTGACTGCCAAGGTGATCGCAATAGTACATAAAAATAATAATAGTAATAATACATTCGCTTAGAACTCAAGAGAACTGAATCTATGAGAGCACTGCTGTGGATCATCACAGGGACATTTTAAGTACAAACTGTCTACAATCGTTCACTTTGGTGTCTTCAGTCCATCGATTTACTCCTGAATGGTTTTTGTTTTGCAGTTACAAACTTTACTCCATACTCCAGCAGTTCTTTAGCAGGACCATTCCACAGCCATACCACACACATAAGTTAACTGAGGCCAAAACTTAAAGCAGTGCCCGATATTCATAGCAGCTAAGCAAAGGGTTTGTGCATCGAGTTAGATAGCGCCGGCTAAGCTGCCGAAGTGCCACACCCACGGCTTCGATCGCCTTATTGTGTACCTTTCTCCTACTGTCGTTAAGCAGGAGCAGGCCAGTTGCTTTACTCTCTGATGGTGTATTATACGACCACTTGGAAACCTTTGTTAAACAAATGTTATATTAAATGTAGTTCTGACTATAGCTGTTCAGCAGCCCAAAATGCAACTACACTATACCTTTAGATAACCACAAGCCGTTGCTATGGCAAAGCATGATCTGCAACCAGGTTACCAGGGAGCCTGGCTATTAATCTTATTGCTGTGATATAACCAATCTAATAAGACCAATACATGAGACTGCAGATATTTATTAACTGGGCCGCTGTTTATTTGGTGTTTGCAGAACTGCTGATGTTTTTCAGGTATATATGGAGTGGAATTAGTCGATGATTCGCTGTATAACTGGAACATCAAGCTGATTAAGTAAGCACTCCTCTACTGTATTAATTATAATTCTGCCACCCGAATCTTGATTTTGGGTCTTGTTTATTGTCATGTATTTAGCAACATAGCTGTGAGCCCAGATCGATCATAGTCTGCACTTCAGCATGCTGACCATTATGAATATGTTAACCGGTTTCCAGAATTTCACGTGGCAATTTTTATTTGCTGTTGCTGATTGGCAAATTTATGATCCCATGAAGTGGTTTTGCTGCATAGTCTTATGTTCTTGGGTCCAAATGTATTGCTTGGCCTCAAGGTTTGCTAACTTTTTTGCATGCACCTCACATCCACAATTAGCCGTAGGGAATAGTTAACTGTAATAGTGAAGTCATTCCGACTGTTCGTTCTAACTAATATTGGACACCTATCGATGTCAAACTTTTATTAGTAGTCGTCACTGTTCAAATATCGGGAAACTAGTCAGTGGAGTTATTATCACGTATCACGTAGTTGATAAGCGATTGAATGCTGCCATTTGGTCATTAAAGCTAGGAAGCATCTGCTGATGTCAATATTCTTTTTTATCTTGATCTTGTTCTAAGGAAAACAGATTTTTCATGAATGAGTTGATCCTTTAAATAGCTTGACAATGTAAATAATGTGGTTTATAATTTCATGCTGTTATGCAGTCGAAGATAGGCCAACACCATGAGACATTAAAGCTATCGAACAGCACTGACGGGATTTGAGTCTCTTATTTCATTCGGCAAGCATGCTTTGATGAATAGACCAGCATACTGCTGCATCGATATTTTATTTATAACAGGTTGTATTGCATGACTATCATTGCATCCTGCTCACTAGCACTGTATTTGTGCTGCTTGCTAGCACTGTATCTATTCTTCTCACTCACCCGTGCAGTGTTTGGGCTTGCCAACATTATGTGAGGTCTCTGGCTGTACTTCTGTTTTATTTCAGCCCAGTTGCATGGTCCTATTCTAGACAAGCGTTACTGCTATTCGTGAGAGATGCTTTCAGTGTACACGAGCAGATTTGCAAACCAACTTTTTGTGTGAGCCCTGCCTCCACAGAAGCCTGCCTACAGCTGTATTATGAAAGTTTGCTTTTCATGGCATCGGGCAGTTACTTAATATGCTCTACACATGCCAATTCTTTTTCCAAAAAGATCTGGTGGATGAAGCACTCATTTTGGGAGATAAGAAGAGAAAAAGCAGTGAAAGGGACTGGAGTGAGCCGGTGTAATCAGCATGAATCTCATCTGATGTGCAGCTGCAGCACTACTGGGCTGCTGCCATTTTGCTGTAAGGGCAACCCCTACCTTGGCATGTGATTGGCCGTCTCATTCTCACTCCACAGCCAGGCTCTGTCTGCCTTATTAGCTTGGTATGCTCCGTGAAGTTGGCCTCCAATTTGGAACAAGGTTGGAAAGACTGCTTGTATTTGATGGGGTCCTTTAAATGTAGCTTTACTGTTGATTTGTCACATTGATCTTACTATTGAACTCGTCTTTGCTCTCGTCTTGCAGGGTTGATCCTGATAGTGCTCTTGCAAATGACTTGGCAGCATACAAAGAGAAGGGGTATAAGGATGGCATATTGCTCAACTTCACTTTCAAGGTACTCACTGACTTATAATATAAGTTTTATTTTTCAGCCTAGTACATAACCCACAAGTGGATAGCAAGCAATGCATGGGTTTGTTCTCATGTCATCTTGACTTTCGATAACTGGCTACTTATGTCATAGCTTAAGATTATATTAGTGCAAGTGGTATCGCCTTGATGTGCTCTGTTGTCTTCGGGAGCAATGTAGGTTTTTCAAGTGCTACTCTGATTTTAGCCTAGCCACATCGAGTGCCTGCACACGCGATGCTCAAGGGCAGGTGCAATCAGCAACTGAATGAGACCGCATTTACACTTAGCAAAGTCTACTCTGCCAGTTGAATAGGGCCTATATAGTCCTAGTGTATGGTTGCTGTAGAATTTCTTTGTCGGCACACCTTTGTCATCTTCTATGAACTTTAAGATTATTAATGGATGTCGTTATAATATCACAGTCTTTGTAGTTTTGTGTATTCAAATGTTATGAGCATGCCAACTATCTCACTATGTCACGAACTCAGCTAAGCAAATACTATTAAAATTAAAAGCTAAATGTAGTAAGTTAAATAAGTATTGATTAGAAGCAGCTCAAAGTGTATTAGGCTAAAGAGAGTAAGTAAAAAACAGTCTAGAAAAAAGTGTAGACCAGGCAGCATAAGCTTTGTCTGGCCTATGAGAGCAACTGCATCCAATCATAAATATTAAAATGCTAATTGTGTGGCCTATTTACTGAGATCTTGCTGATTTTCCAACTCTGTCGTCCGATTAAATAATAAACAAAGTTCTGTGATTAGAACCATAGTCTCAATAGATCAATCAATAGTAGCAGCATTAGACGAGGAGATCGTTGATACCTGCTCGAGGCAAAAATATTGTGCACCGTTTCATTGGAAGATGGCGTTCTTTCGTTTACATGAATCAATTGCTGCTTTCCTTGCGAACACTGCTAAAGGCCACACACATTCCACCGTACAGGAGTTCTAAACAATTCTGAAGCAGACTGCTTTTGTTGGAGACTATCACTACCTGCATAAGTCGAGCAAAGGATGTGTCTGGTTGCCAACCAGAGTAGATGCAGTTGTTGCAACTCGGCAGCCAATTGCAATTAAAACATAATATGCATTCAGGTGCCACCTTAAGTCGGTATTAAAAGTAGTTGCTGAACAGCAGTGCTGCTCGCCTTAACCACCTAACCAAACCAGCTCGGCATTACGACGATTTAAATGACAAATACAACTTAGTATCGTCAGCATAAAAGTAGTAGCATATTCCATGAGGCCAAATCACTTTTTCAAGAGGTTTAATGTAAATGAAGACAAGCTGAGAACCGAGGATGGACCCTTGTGAGACTCCACAGGTGACTGGTCTGGTGAATTAGACCTGAGCATCTAAGTTTGTCTGCCAGTGAAGACCACAGAGGGGATGGAATAGGGTCTTCAGGAGACGAGCTTTTTGTACTCAACAAGCGCTGTTATTCCTTACGGGTTACTGAAGCATTGTAACATAGCTGTACCTCGTTTTTCCTCTTAAAGCTGCTATTGATATGCTACACATGGAGTACTGCTAGGTTGTTATTAAGCTTCGGGTGTCGGTTTGCACTCTGAAGCTCAAGGTGAGATCAACTGTACTTTGAATTTGCACGAGGATCTCACCATTAAGAGTTAACGGTTTTAAATACCCGAACTGATGATGCTATGATGCTTGCAATCTTTGTCATGTTTTAGAGTGAGCTCGACTTTCTGGCCTTCATGCAATCACTGGTTATGTTTGGCTTTCGAATGACATGGTATAACTCCGATAAAAGACTGGATCACTGCTTGATCGAGTAGCTGATTCTTTGCTGTAGTCTTTTGCTTGCTCGGATAATGTTAGTTTATTCTTAAGTGGATTCCTGAAGCCTCATTTAAAAATTGCTTTGTTATGGGGCAGCTAGTTCATTTTGAGTTGAGCAACCATCAGCGGTGGGCTACACAACTTCTGAAGTGGCTTTGCCAGTAGAACATATTTCGTGTAGGTATGTTTGCCATGCTGGGAGGGAGGTTTTTTTTGGGCACTATAAAAAATTTGTGCTAAGTAAAATATCCTCAGACTTTAAATGGCTAGCCCATGTTACTTAATTATGCCCCTGAAAGAAAAGGCATACCCCAAACTTCCTGTGAGCTGGTCATCAGCTCCAGACCAAGCTACCAGCTGAGTTTTTGCCCAATTAAATGCAGTACTCACCTTAGCCAGGCCAGCAGCCTGATCATCCGGCTACCCTGGACGGCCTCGGTAGTATGTCAGTCGTACTGGAGGTAATCCTTTATTATCCGGTCTAGGTGTGGTTATAGCCGTTAATTAAGACCCCACTGTAGCTATATAAATGAGGCTGTCACACCAGCCGACTTTTTCCATCTATGGTATTTCATTTTTAAGTATAAATTTTTTGTAGATCTATTTAAATTATGGGGCAAAAGTATTGACAAGCAAAGCAGTTCGATAAGCACATTATTTGATCCTATTGTTTTGCTTTCATTACCCCCAATGACTACCCCATAGGAGGTGAGTTTCTTCTGTTCTCAGGCTAGTAGCATACCTGTCATTTCTTTTGCAAGCAGTTCCACTGGACCTGTTGGGTTAGAAAAGGTTAGTGGCAGCTAGCACCAGCCATTCACCGTCTGCCAAGCGAAATTGTGCCAGCCGTTGCTCGCATGCCATGTCAATTTCAGAGGTTGGTTTAGCCAAGGCAACTTGCCCTATTCTGCATTTGAGGGAGGTCTTGCCAAGGCCTCTTGGCAAATCTCCTTGTCTGATTGTATTCTCTACTCATTAAGGAGTTTTTGTCGACCTCTCTCATTAAGACCATTCACTAACTTGAGACAGCTAAACGACTTTAGTCAGAAGAGCTGGTGTTGCGTAGCCTGATTGGGAAGTTGTTTGAATAAGTAGGCTGGAGTAAGAGAATGAGGGGACCTAAAAGTGAATGCCTGAATGGAGTAGCAAAGTTTAGGTTAGCTGATCAAATTGCCTCATTTATGTGGCATCAAAAGAATGTTAGTGGCTATGATCCATCCGGCTTGCAGTGAGTGAGCAATATAAAGGATTGCCTTTCACCTCGACGACTCGTTTGCAGCTAAGTTAGGCAATTTGTAAATTCGATTTTGTGATTTATTTTTAGACGTCCTAATGCTGGAAATTAGCAATAGGCTGGACAAGGTTTCCCATATTTTGACCTCCGGTAATAGCATAGCTCACGAAGGGAAGTTTAAATGTGTTGCTGCCTTTTGGCTTGTGATCTTGTTAACCTAGCTTCACACGGACGGTAATTGGTCATTTGGGATTTTTGCCCCTACTTTGCAAATTTTTTGCTGCTAACTGGTAACTCTTTCCTTGCTGGATGTCTTTAAATTTAAGTCAAATACCATTTGACTTTACGTGAAGAGATAGTAGCTTTTAATCGGTGACTCACATTAAAGATATATAGTCACTTCTCCCCATTGATCGACCAGTTTCAGCACCCACTTTTAGTTGCTTCACTTGTGCATTCCTGTGGTTTGTTTTTTATTGCCAGGTTTTCTCATTCTTTATTGAGAGCTATCGTCAGGTTAAGTCAAGTTTTTGTTATAAGGCTATTTAAGTAATAGTGCTTGTACCGTACCCCGACCGCTCAGGGCATCATATGGCCAATGCAAGTTCACTTCACACTGATTCGTTCATTCGGTCTTTAAAGTTATTGCTAGTCGTCAAGATCCGTCAGCTTGCTCGGCGCTCTATGCTGGCCTCTTTTTTGTGTACATGGCCAGGCTGCCTAGTGCTATCCAGACAGCATAGAGTCGTTCTTCTCAGGTTCCCCTATCGATACTTTGACAATACCGTGCATGTATGGAAAAAGGTGAGCAATGACCCGCCTCACGTTTATATTTCAGCAGAAGAGCCTTAAAGGCTCTTCCTTCCTTGCAGTGAGCAATCAAGGATTGCCTGCTGAAAGACCAGCACCCACGACCTGGGTCGTGAAGTGCAAGCCCCTTGCTCTTGGGCTAAGACCGAGGATATAAGCTACATATATAACGGGTTGAAACAGCTGGCTAGAATGTTGGAACAGCTAAATTTGTCACCTGATTCCTAATTCTGGCATTTTTCCAGAGGATGCGTCCTACCTCACGCGGTTTTTTTCTACAACGCTTTCGAAGTGCCTGGTCTAAACCTATGTTCCCGGAGTGCCGAATAATCAGCGATTTTATATAGCAGTTTACACAGATGGTTGGCGAAAGTTTTGTAGAAATGAATAACATCTATATAGAACCCAAAGAGAACCATGGCACTCAGTTGTGCCTTTGCTTTGATCCCTCCCAGCCCTCCAGCGCGGCGAATTCTCATCGGGACATCTACTGACTTGACCACATTAGTAGCTAAAAAGGCATCTATTCATCACAGCATTTATTGGGACCATGCCATTCGTCCTTTATGTGCTTATGCGTGCTGACACTGTGTATGCTGCTACAAACCATATTTGCATGCTGACCCTGTGCATGTTATCCCTAACCGTGTTATTGTTGTCATTGAGTATGCTACCACCAACCATTCGACCGTGCTTCTTTTGCAGCAAATGTAAAGTGTGTAGAAAGAGATTTAGTTCTCTGATGGTACTATATCAGATGTATTATTATTAGTATTATAATTATTATATCTTTTTCTACACTTCATTTTAAAGGCTTTTGACCCGATTGTTCTCATCATTTCCTGGCTACACTTCAATGTCTAAATTTAAGCAGGTCACTAGTGATCTCGTCCTGAAGTTCATATCCCAATCAAATAAGACAACAAGTCCTTTGGGCCCTATTCCCACTGTCCTGCTCCTACGTTGCATTGACCTGCTGCTGCCATGCATAACTAACATCATTAATATGTCATTAGCCTCAAGTCATGTCCCAGCACCTTTCAAAAAAAGATGTAGTCCAGCCACCTCTCAAGAAAGCGACACTAGACCAATAGAACTTGAGCAACTATCGCCCAGTCTCCCATCTTCCCATCTACCATTCCTATCAAAGACACTAGAACGGGTCGTGGCGGACCAACTGAACTCGTATATTGAAACTTCAAACCTTGCTAGTAAGTTCCAGTCTGGCTTTAGAGCTAATCACTCCACAGAATCAGCATCGCTTAGGGTGTACAACGACCTACTTAGGAATGCAGACATATGTAGAGTGTCTGTGCTTGTTTTGCTCGAACTTTCGGCAGCTTTTGATACTATCGATCACAAAGTTCTTTTAGAGCGCCTCTCATCTCGCCTGGGCATCACTGGCACTGTTCTGCAATGGTTCAGGTCCTATCTCAGTGGGAGACTCCAGAGTATTGACGCGAATGGACAAGGATCATCCGAGGTACCTCCGAAATATAGGGTACCTCAGGGCTCCGTGCTAGGTCCGGTTCTTTTTACGGTTTACACTCTCCCACTTGCCGATGTGATTGCCAAGCACAATTTAGGCTTTCACTTCTATGCGGGTGACACTCAGTTGTACCTTTGCTTTGATCCCTCCCAGCCTTCGAGCACCTCGAATTCTCTCAGCTCTCTTGCTGCATGTATTGATGGAATCCCCACATGGATGGCAGCAAATTTTGTAAAACTAAACGATGATAAAACTAACTTACTAGTTATGGGCAAACCCAGGTGCGATTCAGAAATTGGAAAGGCTGAAGATCAAAATTGGCTCTATCAGCATATTTCCTGTTGAATCAGCTCGAAATCTAGGTGTCATGTTCCAAAGTGACCTCTCTGTAGACAACCACATCAGCTCCACAGTTAAGTCTGCCTACTTTCAGCTACATAACATTGCTAAAGTTCGGGCTTGTTTAGCCAAGTTGGTCCATGCATTTGTGACATCTCGTCTTGACTTCTGTAACTCACTGCTTGCTGGCCTACCGGCAAATGCAATCAGGCGATTACAGCTGGTGCAAAACTCAGCAGCCAGGCTTGTCTTTCGTGAGCATCACAGTTGCCACATCACACCACTTCTCACCGATCTGCACCGGCTACCAGTCAAGCAACGGATCGACTTCAAGGTCTTGTCCTCACTGTTAGGTCTCTTCATTCTTTGGCTCCAGCCTACCTCTCAGATCTACTCCCCCACCTGTCCAAGCATCGTACCACCCGCTTTTAGGAATCCAACAGTTTACTAATACAAACCTCAAATCCTTTGGAGGCTGTGCATTTAGTTCGTATGCTCCCAAAGCCTGGAACTCACTCCGACTTGCCTCAGAACATCCCCTGACTTGACCACATTTAAAAAGAATCTTAAAACCTATTTAGGACAGCATTTAGCGGGTCCCTCTGATTCGTCCTTTGTGTGCTTATGCGTGCTGACACTGTGCACGCTGCCACTAATCATGCTACTTACTACTTCAACTGCTCTCCTGACTCTGCTATGCTTCCCACTTTCTCTTGTTTGCATCAGACGAGGTCTGTTGGCTACCGAATGCGTACTGAAAGCTGCTTAGGCTGTGAGTGCACTATATAAAACTCTCATGTGTAACACCCACATGGTATTTATGACTTTGTGGAGTTACAGAGATACATTACATTGCATAACCACACTTGCATGCTGACCCTGGGCATGCCATCTCTAACCATGTTATTCATGTTGTTTATCAAGCATGATATTACTCACCATTCAATCACGTTTCCCTTTGCAGCAAATGTAAAGCACCTAGAAAGAGATTGAGTTCTCTGAGGGTGCTTTATCGAGTGTATTATTATTATTATTATTATTATTGTTACCATCATCTCGCGGTGCTGTTTTACTGATCGGTTGCTTATCCTAGATGTTTTTTGCAGGATGTGTTTCCTTTTGAGCCACCCTTTGTGCGAGTGATAAGTCCGGTTATACATGCTGGTTATGTATTAGCCGGTGGAGCTATTTGCATGGAGGTGCTCACCAAGCAGGTATGTGTCTCCTATTTCACTGTACATTTCAAGTTTTGTCGGCCGTTTTTGCTGGAAGATGAGCACATAGGGCATTTGGGAAAGCTGACACATTATCTGTGTATTGCTTCTTGTAAGGCCACAAGGTCTTTCTCATAGACCTGATAGTGTGGCTGTTGCTGTAGGTGCACTCTACTTTGAACTTGCACGTCGACGTTCTACATTAAAGCTTACTCTCAGCAGCCTCTTTTTACATACTTGTTTACCAAACAATATGCCACAACGGTAGATGTGGTATGAGGAGGTAATATACACCCACTCATAAAAAATTCCCTTATTTGAGAAATGGCATATTGGAAATGATGGCACGTCGACAAAGGATTTGAGTCAGGTCTGAGGTGCAACTATGAGACCACAGTCTGAGAGGTCGGTGTAAGGCATAGCCGCCGAGTGGCCGACCTTCAAATATCATAGCAGACGAGAAGAGACTTAAAGTGAACGAGTACCTAGCATAGATCGGTGAGAAGTTTTATAATACGGCAGGCTTGGGGTTGGCGATAGACGGCAAGCCTAGCTACCAATGTTGGCCCCTCTGCAAGCGGTGCTTTGCTCAGATGGGAAGAAAGGCAGTATGAGTACGTCGAGGAAGCAGGACCCAGGAGTAACCCTCATCAAAAGCAGGTCCGATATTTAAATATTAGGCTGTTAGAAGTAGGCAGGATTGACTATGGAGCCAATGTGTTTCTATGATAAAAATACATTTGTACAGCACCCTCAAAGAATTGAATATTTTTCTCTGAAGCTGATGTAGCTGCCACTTCGTTCAGGTAATTAGAGGAGTTTCTACGATCCAGGTATACTAAAATTATATACTGCCTGTGAAGATATATATTTGCACCCCAAGAACAAAACTTACACTGTTGGAATGTATCCACTTAAGAGTGACATGTTTGTTCTTGGGTTGTCATGAAATATTTTCACATGTTGCATAATATTAATATGCCTGGCTCGTAGACACCTCTTATTAACCAAACGAAGAAGCAGACACAGACCAGACCACCACATTGTCAGCTGTGCTGGATATACCAGGGGATTGCACGTCAGACATTTCAGCAGTTGCCCTTGACACTTCTTGAGCATTGTCGAGATTAAAATCAACTTATTTTATATGCAAAGCCATGAACTGCATACATGTAAAAAAAGCAAAAGATGTCGACCCAAGCATGAACAAACATATCCTGCTGCATTTTCCATAACTTGAAATTAAGGGATCTTAAGGAATGAGTGCCTCAAAATACGTCAAGGTTGTGGCTGCTTATTCCCGTGTCTTGCAAATATTATATGAATGGTATGGAAAATAATAAAATGCCATGAATCTCTATTCTGGATTTGGAATAATGGCGTCCTCAATAACAATCATAGCAGGAACATCAATGCCTTGGTTCACCTCGATTTGTCGATAGCATTTTTTGCCATCATTATCAGAAACTGTTGGAGATGCTATAATAATAATAATAATATATCCGTGTTGCACCCGAAGAGAACTAGATCTATTTCTAGGGACTTGGCATGTGCTGGCAAGGACCCTGTTAATTGTTTATTGATAGAATGCAGGGTCGGCAGGCATTAGCACATAAAAGACAATTTGCAAGGATGAAGCAAATGCTGTGAGGAATAGGTAGATCGTAAGTTTCTTTTTAAATGGCACCAGTCAGGTTAGGTTGTGACTCAGTCGGGAACAAGTTCCAGGCTGTGCCAGCATACGAAGTGAAGGCATCCATCTCCTAAATATTTAAGATTGGTTAGAGGCAGACATAAAAAGCTTAGTCAGAAGTGCAGGTGTTATGATGTGAAGCTTGAAAGTGAAGTATTTCTGATAGGTTTTTCAAAGGCATGGGAATAATTGGGACCTAAGAGATAAATAAATAAATCCTAGCTGATTAAACAGCCTCCTTTTGTATAACGACAGAAGAGCCTTTACGGCTATCACCACTGCTTGCAGTGGCGATCAAGGGTCGCCCACCAGAGGAATCAAACCCACGACCTCGGGATCGAGGTCGTGAAAGCGACCGCCTTACCTAGTGTGCCATCACGGCTGAGTTTCACAATCTTTAAGTCGATAAACTGCATTATGGGAGCCAGTGTAAGTCGGTGAGAATGTGTGTAATGCAGCTATGGCAACTTTCACATGAGGCGATCCCAGCTGCCTTTTTTGCCCCAACTAGTGTCGGATTGCTCAGGCTGGATGACATGCCAGTAGTTACTTACAAGAGTGTAGTTGGATTGCCATGTGTGCTTGGACCTGCTCTGCTGTGGTATCCCTGTGTAAACAGGCCCAAATTTTTGCAATGGTGCCTAGCTGAAACTAGGCATAATTGACTGTCTGGCTGATGTGGTCATCTAGTGAAAGGTCACTTAAAGAACTGAACGCCAGTTTATATGCAGATGCTACTGGATATGTGCTGGCCGAGCCAACTTTTGAGGTCAGGCTTTCTAATTTCTGAGTAACAGTAGTCGGTTTGGTGGGTTTAAGTAATACATAACTGGCCATCACTTTTAGTTTCTCGTGAGTCTGACCATCACCTGTCTTCTATTATTCTCCGGGTGCGCGTGCGTGCGTGCGCGTGCGTGCGTGTGTGTGCGTGTGTGAGAGAGAGCATCTGTGTGTGCACGTGTGCACATTGTATCCATCAGAACTCCATAAAGTCTCAAGGACTAAGTGGGTGTTACGAAGGATAATTTTCTATTTCGCCCTATTTGTAGCACCTCTTAAGCAGGTCCTGTCGGCTTATAACATTAGCTGTTCCCTTTGCAGCAAATGTACAGCGCCTAGAAAGAGATTGAGTTATCTGAGGGCGCTTTATCAAGTGCATTATTATTATTATGATTATTGTGACTTAAATGCCGATTACGCCCAGCTCTATCGTTCAGACCTCTGGAGTCAGTTGTGCCAGTTCACAATTTTCTACTTTGCAGGGAGGTCCTTGATGTCGGCCGACTTTAAAAAATTAAGCAGTGATAAAACTTGCGTTGCTCTTCGTAAATGGTTAGCCTTGAGCTGCAATCAGGAACTTTGAACTTTTAATCTGTGTAGTTGTGGTGAGAGACAGTCGTACAGTACTTGCAATGTGGTTGTCGTTGTTGTTGAGTAACTGATTTGAAAACTGTATTCAAAGGTCGCATTTACGGCCAGTCGTCACATTCATTCTCATTCTAAAATTATGGTGTACCTATGACAGTCGCTCGCTCGTACTTCTCTAGTAAGGCTGCTATACTGGGATTCTCTTTAGGAGGCTGCTGCCCTAAAGATTAGGGCTTATTATTAGTATTAAAGATTAGGGCTTATTATTAGATTTAGGGCTATTGGTCCTGTACTATTAAACAGTTTAGTTCCGTGTCTCCTTTGCTAAGAAGCTGGAGTAGAGCTCTCAGTTGAGCCACGAATCTAGCCAAAATTCCATACCTCGTGCACGGTTGGGCTTTTTTTTATATTTGGCTCAACTGTTACATCATCACCAGCCTATTTAAACCCCATTTAGGCAATCGGTTTGCCGCCTCTTTCTTTCAATTGAAGGTTCTTGAAGGCAGATGTTGTTCGCTTTGAAGTTTCCCGACTGTGGAGCTCACTTTCACATTTCTTTTGCTGCTGATTTGGGCTCTTCCTGTAAAGCCGTCTTTGGCTGCTATCCGTGTGCTACATGCGTCCTGAACTGCCCTGATACTGCTACGCTTCCTACTTTTTGGCTGTCACACACCGAAAGCTGCTAAGGCTTTAAGTGCTCTGTGGAAAGCTCTTGGGTAAAGGCGTTGTTGTCTTAGTGGCTTTGTGGAATCACAGACTGAGTAAATGCAGTCACAATGCACGTTTGCAAATAGGCTTGTGAACACTAGTAGTATTCATCTAACGTATAGTTAATAAAAATGGTAGCACCTGCCTGAGCTTCTGTGCGAGCTTATGCCTTGTTCGCTCTATTAAGATGAGACCACTCAAGTACCATTAGTTGCATACCATTGTCCTCTTCATATGCCTGAACATTTTCTCGAAGACTCGATCGGTTCTCTCACCCGTGGCCACTGACAGATCCACAAGACCAGCAGGGATGCTTAGGCTTGCTGCAGTTCGAACAGTTACAGGAATGCTTAGCTTTGCAAATGAGCAAATACTCATCAGTCATCATGTCTTACGCCTTGACACTTTTAGTTTTATTTTTGCTTTTTCTGGTTCATTTTCGCAGTGTTTGCAATATTTGCTCTGCCAAACTCTCAGCAAGCAGCATTACTCTCTGGTGGTCAGTCATGGGCTGCATGCCATGAGTGCGACAAGAGGGACCGACCACTTTAATCACCTTTAACGACCGAGGTCTTGGGCTCAGGCCCTGCAGAATTTGTAAAGGGCCTGGATAAAGGTGAAGTTCTCTTAGACTGACTGCTATACAAATGATGTAAATTATGCAAATGATAAAGAAACGGCTGAAACTATGTAAATGCAAATGACAAAGGGACGGCTGACCGTACCTGAGGGTGCGGACGACCATTGTAAGGTTGCTGCCGACCTGTGCAGCTGCCCGTTGTAAGGGTGCAGCTGCCAGTGCTAATGAAGCATTAAGGAGCTTACCGTCTGCTTTGGGGGTTGCAGCGCCAGCAGCCACTCTGTACACTCCTGCTTTGGCGCTGCTCGAAAACTCATAGGGTCTAGCTCATACCGAAGACTCTTCATGGCCTGCCACTTAATTTCTCGCTTGATTTCTTTCCTTTTGACTTAGTACTTGCCACCCCCTAACTCTCTCTCTCTCTCTCTCTCTCTCTCTCTCTCTCTCTCTCTCTCTCTCTCTCTCTCTCTCACTCTCTCTCCCTCTCTCTCTCTCTCTCTCTCTCTCTCTCTCTCTCTCTCTCTCTCTCTCTCTCTCTCTCTCTCTCTCTCTCTCTCCCCCTCCCTCTCTCCTCTCTCTCTCTCTCTCTCTCTCTCTCTCTCTCTCTCTCTCTCTCTCTCTCTCTGTACATTGCTAATGTCCTCTGTGGCGTAACAAAGGCAACAACAGCAGTAATAATAATAATAACAATAATCATTGATCGTTTGTTTAGTGTCCTAAAAGAGTTGAATCTCTATCCACGTGCTTTACAACTTGCTGCAAGAGAATCAGTACACAAGGTTAGTGGTGGCATGGTATCACACTTACAAAACCACACAGGTATCTTGCTTAGGCCAACATGGTAAAGCAAACATGAAGACACTCATTGCCACTGCAAATGGTTTCTTTTGTCACTTTGTTCATGACCTTGACCAGCTTTAAAGACTACTCTCCCCCAACCATATATAGTCTCAGATGACTGGCCCTCAGTATGTTGTGCCACTATAAAGAAATAATATAAGTCATGGTGAGCACCTTAACCGCTAGACCAAACTAGCTTGGCGCTAGCATTTTTTCTGTAATTATTGCAAGAAATCGTTATTTGATTGTGTGCTGGTGATTGACAACCGTCAATTGCGACTCGATATGATATTATTTCCTTATCTTAGTTCACTGACTTTCTTTCCATCTTGGCAGGTGTGAAAAGAACGAAGTGTGATAGGTCAACTGTGTTAGGAGAACGTAATAAATATCAAATATAAACTTTATGAGTTTTTGCAAAAAGAAGTTTGCATTTCAATGTCTAGGCTTTCCGGGACGTGTGGCACTATGCCGATTGATTTGTCATTTTCCATTTATGAGCTGTCCCCTTTGCTTAATGCAGCACGTAATCTCGCAATCATCTCTCCACATTGGCCAGCTCAAGTTCTTCGTGCATTTCTAATGCTTTAGAATACTAGTAGCATTGCATACTTGCCATTTTGGCCACTGAGCCGATAGCTAGGTTGGCTAGGTAGTGCACTGGTCTTTCGGGATTCGGCCTAGCAGGCATTAATGCCTTTTTTGTATATTCCCGCTTGTCGTGCAGGCTGCCATCGGGCCATCATAGTTTTTGTTGGCGGAGCTTGTAGCCACGATCACGTTGGCTGTAATTACAGGGATGGAGCAGTGCCTACAGCATCGAGTCGCTCATTCTACAGATAGCAGCTACTCTGGTGAAAGGAAAGGCTAGGATTCAGTTTAATTCATCCTCCAAGGGCGTGTACAATCTCGCTAAAGCTCAGCAGTCATTCAAGTCACTGGTTCATATACACGAAAAGAATGGTAAGTGCCCTTAACAACCCTCCTTCGAAAAAGGATCATGCCAAAAAAATCACTGCTCGTACTGCTCCTGCACAGACTTTGCTGCATAAGCCGGTCTAGTCAATTTTTATTTCTTCAACCACTGTTGATTGCCTAATGCAGACTGCTAGGGCCCTACATAGCTGTGGACCTTAGTGGGTTGGGGTGTAGGTTGTCGGTCGAGAAAGCTGCGAGGTGAGAGGCAAAAGCAGTGTTGCATTCAGGACTTGCAACTTGCTGCTGCTGATGCTAGTGTTGTGTTAGCCAGCACCTGTATGTATCGTTTGCTGGCTCTTGCAGACTAGCATGATTTATCAGTAATAAACTGGCATGGCATTGCTCATTTAATGATTTGAAAGGGTTTTTAGCTGTCTAGTTAGGGCTGTAAATGCAGTAAAACAAGCTTAGCAATTTGGCAACCTAGCACGTGTACAATTAATCGGCTTTGTTCTGCTTAGCCACATCTTTATTAAGCCGGCTAATCTGCCAGTTTTTTGAGCTATGCTCTACCATCACTGCCTGGGAACAACAGACAAAAGCCTTAGAATTTTTGTGAGTTTAGTCATTTGCTTGAAAGTGTAGTTACCAAAGCTGGATGTCTGCTGTGGCCCTAGAACCACGGCATTCATTGTAGAGCTTGTAGTGTAGATTTTGTTATGGCTGTGATACCAAGGAGCACATTAATTTGATTCATACGTGTGTATATCCTCACATTTGTCTTCTGCCGGTCTTGTTTCCGAATTGTAATGGTAATCATGATATTAATGCTTATAATGATACATTTGTATAGCACCCTTTGCAATCAGGTCTTAGTCCAGAAGTTAACTCTTCACGATCGGGGACGTGGGTTTCAGTCCTGCACTGGTCGATTAGATTAGTCGATAGACCATTGCAAGTGGTGGTGATTGCTGTAAAGGTTCTTCTGCCGATATATAAATGAGGCTGTTAAATCTCTTTCTAGGCACTTTACATGCTATAAAGGAACCATGTCAATTGGTCAGTGATAGCATGCACTGTGTGAGAATGCATAAGCACACTGAGGATAGCTGACGAGGACCCAGCAGGGAATCTTCTTGAGGAATAGGTGGGTTGATCGTGCTTCCTTTGCAGCAAATGTAAAGCGCCTAGAAAGAGGTTGAGTTCTCTGAGGGCACTTTATCAAGTGTATTATTGTTATTGTTTTAGCATCTTTTAAAATTGTGTCAAGTCATGGAATGTCTGTCAGCTGTGAGATTCATGCTTTAGGAGTATACGAACTAAAGGCATGGTCAGCTAAGGATTTGAGGTTGGTTCGAGGCACAGCTAAACAACTTAAGTCAGAAGAGTGGGTAGTACAATGCTTAGTCTGATTTGGAAGTAGTTCGGATATGCATCCTCGGGAAAAAGCACGAAAAGACTTAAAAGTGAGTGACGAAACCTTGAAGTCGATATGCTGCTTGATTGATAGCCAGTGCAGGTCGTTGAAATGTAGTGTAATGTAGTAATTGTATTACGCCGGTCTAAAGGTGTGCAAGTAGTGTTACAGAAGTTGAGAAAGGATGTCACATGCAGATGCATTGACTTGGATATGGCATCCCTGTCTAAGCATACCCGAGTTTGTGCAATGCTGCGTAGCTGAAAGTACGCAGACTTGAGTGTTGCTGATGGGGTAGTCTAGTAAAAGACCACTTTGGAACAGGGCACCCAGATTTCGTGCAGATGCTATAGATGGTATGCTGGCCGAGCCCATTTTGGAGTGTTAGGTCTTCCAATTCCTGAGTAGGACTATGTTTGCCAGTAACTATTAAGTTAGTGTTATCATTAAATTTGAGAAAGTTTGTTACTATGTAAGCGCGATTGTCAGCAATGCGTTCAGCAAGGGTGTGTATGATATGCTGGATGGAAAGGTTAGATCAAAGCACGGGTTGGTGATTACATCGGCAGGAGGGGTGGCATAAAAGGAGAAAGGAAGCGGACCAAGCACAAATCCACGTGGTACACCATACTATTAAAGCTTCTCTGATGTCTCTTGCCCATTGGGATCAATGCCCTGAATTCTCTCACTGAAATAAGACCTAAGCCATTGGAGTGCAGTGCCAGTGATGCCGGTCAAGATTATGTAAGGACTCTGTGTGACAATAGTGTCAGGAGGTACCACTAGATCTAGCAAAACAGCTCTACCTGTCTGCATTCCTGAGAACTTCGTTAAACCTTTCACAGTATTGCTAATTCTGTGCAGCAATTAGCTCTGAACTCTTGACTGGAATTTACGAGCTTGGTTTGAAGCTTCAATATAAAAGTGTAGTAGGTGTGCCACGACTAGTTCCATTATCTTTGGTAAAAAAGGGCTATTTGGAGATTGGACGAAAGTTGTTATCGTTCGTTCGTTCTAGTGTTGCATTCTTAATAAGTGGCCAAACAACGACTCTTTTGAAAGATGCACGGATAAGATATTAGGCTGAGGACATTTTCTTATGTTGGTGATGATGGGCAGCAGCAAATTGATGCATCTATGAAGGATAGCAGTGGGTGTAGGGCCTTGGGGGTTAGTAGCCTTCTTCGGCTGGGAGATGAACTTCAAATTGGGTACTAGTGTCAGGCTTAAAGAATGACATTGAGGTACTTCAAGGAACTGAGGGCGATGAGTCCAGTAGAATTCAAGAGATGCCACTCCACTAAAACTGCACTTCGTATTACAAACGACTTCATAAGCAGCGACGATGGCAATGTTACTGCCCTGACCCTGCTGGATCTATCAGTTGAATTAGACTCTATTAATCACAATATCCTACTTGAACGATATAGAGCAACGATTGGTCTGGCAGACGAGGCACTGGTGT
This sequence comes from Cristatella mucedo, assembly GCA_009760855.2. Classification (NCBI taxonomy): domain Eukaryota; kingdom Metazoa; phylum Bryozoa; class Phylactolaemata; family Cristatellidae; genus Cristatella; species Cristatella mucedo. The sequence goes on from WPIO01000017.1 coordinate 4,288,222, forward strand.
TATTAAAATCATAATTGTCTGATCGTTTTCAATCCTTATAGTATGGTGGTCAGGTCTCACCCTGTAAGTAGACCAGTCTCCTGTAGAGTTCCACAATAGTCCATTTTTGGTCCTTTGCTGTTAATTTATACTGAGCCTCTGGGACAAGTGATTTGGGCCGTGGGATCTTCCGTCACTTCTATGCTGACAATACCCAACTGAATTTGTCGTTTAAACCATCGGAATCCACCTAAGTGAGGGTTAAGATGAATGCTTGACTTGCAGACATTCGATCCTGGTGTCGGCCTGGTATCCCTAAACCAAACAACGATACAACTGAATTCTTATCCATAGGACATCCCATGCATGTAACTGGACTTGGAGACTTAGCTCTTCTAATATGTGATGTTGTGTTTCGCCTGTCCTCGTGAGTCCGGAAATAGGTGTTATGTTCGATAACTGCTTAAGTCTCATTGAGAAGACTGCCTCCACAGCTAGCCCGATCCTTGTCTACTAAGATTAGGGGCTGTTTAATGCGTTGGCTTGCTAAAACTTTAACTTGCTCTCTCGTTCTGTCGAGGCTGGGCTACTGCAATTCTGTTTTGGCTGTGCTAATGAAAATAAGCCATTAAGCCTCTGCAGTTGGTAATGAATATTGCTACAAGGCTAGTAAAAAAAATCCATACATTCGGCCATGCTTCTACCTTGCTGAAGGAACTTCGATGGCTCCTGATTGATAGCTTATTTAGAGCGAAATTCTTACTCTGACCCCCAAGGCCCGCCTTGACTTGGCTCCTTCATACCTAGCTGAACTGCTGTACCAGTTTCAGCTGGGTAATAAATTAGCTGTTTCGTTGCTAGTCTTACATATAGTTAGAAACTGAAGCTTTTGCTCTGAAGGTCCTAGACTATGGGACTCACTTCCACAATTCTTACTCTACAGCATCTACTCTCCTGCTGCCGACTGTGGCACATCACTTCCAGCCGTCTTGAGCTGTTACTGCTTTGCTAAACACTTCCTCGACTACCCTCCTGACTCGGCTGTGCTTCTCATTTTTCTTTGTTGTGTGAGCATACCGGATACTGGAATCAATGTAAATCTGACACGTTTGTGAGTCTTATATAATCAAAGCAAAAAAATGCTACCACAGTGTAGGATTATTATGAGGAAGCAATAAATGTACTAACTTTTGCAGGCTGCCTGCCATTGTATAATAATAATACATTTGTTATAGCGTCCTCAGAGAACTCGATCTCTTTCTAGGCACTTTGCATTTGCTGCAAAGGAAGCGTGATCGGATAGTTAGCGGTAGCATGCTCAAGGAACAACGAACAAGCGTTGGTTAGCCTTCTAGGTTCGAGAAACTTGCCAAATAACTTATTGGGCAGATTCAAGTGGGGCAGAAACAGTTTTAGCTTTCGAATGATAGCTTCGGCTGCACGACAAGAATACATCAAAAGTAAGAGTTTTTGGATGTGCAAGACTGTTTCTGGCACTAATTTGGTAATTTTCAAGGTTTCAGGCTTCTTGTTTCGTGCTTGCATAGACTTGAGCCAGACCTGGTTCGAGACTAAGCAAGAAATCAGTAGTGCAATTAGATCGATAAACCAGCCAACTACTTATGGAAAAGTTTCTTATGGAAAAAGAGCTTTTGAACCATTTCAAACTACTTTAGGAGTCTTGGAAAATACAGGTGCCAAAACCATGGTTACCTGCATGCATTAAAAAGTTTTCACTGAAATTATGAGAAGGTAGTTTCATTTAGTGCAAGCACTTGGCAAAGTGAGAGTCAAGACTCAGGAAATTATTTAAAAGAATTTGTTCACTCCTTTTTAATCCGAAAATGCTGTTGGGTGCTTTTTTTCCCGCCGCGCCATCCATTTCTTGCATCTACATGATCCATGTCAGGGCTGTGGTTGTGCATGCTCAAATTAGTATGCTTCAAACTCGATTATGGCTGAACAAATGCCCGACACGGTTGTTGAAGGGAGAGAGGATGATACTTAATGTATCTATATGTATCTAGTCGATCTTACTTCGCGGTGCTTCTACAGTACCAGAAAATAATATCCCTCGATAATGGTGACTATCTCTGAAGCCAGAAATTGCCCCATATACTGCATATAAGCAGGGTCGGTGCACGTGTTTTTTCATCTGTTAAAAAATGTAAGTTGATAGCGTGCGGAAAGTGTTACAAATATTGCTAACTAATGCAAAGCCCGTGCTCCGGTGAGATTCTGTTGACCTGCAGTCCACGAAACGCTGAAATAAGTGAGGTTAAATCTTGAAACCCGGTCGTGAATTTTTCGGTGCCAGCACTGTAGATTCTTACATGCTACTTTGAGGGTGGACTCTCTAATCTTATCCGTCTTGATGACAAAGAAGCTAGAGAAACGATCTGCTAGATTCCCTCACGGATGACTATGTAAGGAGCTGACCTAGTAGCGGTCAAGATGAGGTTGATGGTCGATATCGGCATTTTTGGATTGAGCATCTGTGATTCGACAGTATTTTTAGAGAAGCTGGACTTTCCCTTTTCTACGATAGATTAATACTAGCTATAATAGTCCTCATGTGCCAAGGATGGGCAGCCAGCCCTGATTAATTGTCTGCTTTCTCAACCGAGCTCTTAGTAGTCCTGGCTAGCAGAATGTCTTCAGGAAACCGAAGTCGTTACAGACGCTGGTGGTATAATCTCTTTCATCTCATGCTTAAAACAAAACTTCCTTGCATATATTTTCCAAAATTCCAACTATGTGTTCTCGAATGTATAATGTGCATATAATTTATTTGTATAGCACCCTAAGATAACTGAATCTCTATCCAGGCGCTTTATAAATGCCGTAGGACTCGAGCCCATCACCTCATTCCTAAATGCGAGCATCCAATATTGAATGCCCATTGCAGTGCACCCTGTTTCGAGTAAACCCACGCAGTTTCGTACCATTGCACAGCACGTGCGTTCTTGCACAACAGACTGCATATGCCGAAATGATTTGCGATATTGACTCGGGCCTTTGTAGTCTATTGCACGGGAATCCACGTGCGAAACGGCCTTAAAGAGTGTGGGTCCCATGCCCAAACGTGGTATATTGTTTTATGAATCGAAATTGGAGCTTTGCACATCCGACTTCCCGCTGACCTGCGGTTTTAACTTGTCGCTCCTGCCTGGCAAATAACCAAGGTCTGGCTAAAGGGTGGAGGTAATCGTACATATATTCTGGCTTCATCCTATAACTCTGAAATGTGCACGTAATTGCGGATTGTTAAGCATAGATATTTGGTAAGAAATATCTACATGTCTGTAGTTCTGTATGGTTAGTTTCTTTGTAAGATGCCTCGAGGATGTAAATGAAATCATGTACGTGGTTGCCATACTGCAGTGATAGCCCAGGAGGTAGGTAGTGCTTGCTCGTCACAACCGAGTGTTCGAATCCTGCACGTAGGCGATTCTTTGTTGCCAACTGCAAGCGGTCGTGATAGCATACAATGCTCTTCTGCCTATATATAAATGAGGCTGTTAAATCAGCTAGGATGTATTATGTATTTATTTTCTGAAATCGTAAGTCGTAGTGTAGGTTGTCTTCGTTTTATAGTGAGTAGTCGTTGTGGAGATACCTCTGGTTTTCGTCGTGGTCCGAAACATGAAGTGGTTGTTACAGGTTGGTATACGCCACCGAAAGAAGACGGTTAAACATGCGTGGAAAGGATGTCCCGTGAAAGTATGGAGGCGACGAGTTCTCTGATGACTGCCTAGACGAATGCTGTGCCAGCATCTAGCACAAAGTCGCCTGCTTGCCAATCAGAGACCTTCCTGTCGGCAGGGTGTGGCTGGCAAGCATGTATATACGAACTTAGAATGGTGGAGCTGATTGGTGCTATTAGCCGATCGTCATGCTCATGATACCCTTAATCTTTGCGCTGGTACTAGCCGCATTGAGACGGCTAGTATTGCAGTGGAACTGCTTACAAATAAAGTCATTTGCACTTACGTTCTTGATGTGTCCATGACTGCAATTTTCTGGGCTTTCCTGGGTTCATTCGCGTCTCTTGCAGGTCAAATATCAATGTATCGGCTGCAAACTTATGTTGCTAAGTTTGTGATCGAATTTTGCGATTAACTTATGTGTATGCATGTGTATCCATATGTATCTGTCTAGCCGCGAAGAAAGGTGAGCCACGTCTACTGTGAGCCAAGTCTACTGTGGAGAAATACTGTATCTACAACACAATCGTAGCTGGTGAGCCGTGATGGCACACTAGGTAAGGCGGTTGCTTTCCATGACCTCGGTTCTGAGGTCGTGGGTTCGAATCTTACAGTGGGCGATCCTTTAGTGGTGATTTTGTGGAAGGCTCTTTTGTCGCTATACAAAAGAGGCTGTTGAATCAGCTGAGCAGCGTTCAGCAACGCTTCTCGTTCAACAAAATAGCAGTAAAAGCAACGATTAGTTGGGGGAAATGAAAGAGATACTGCATGTGCAGTTGAGGGAAAGGTGACTTCGATACTTCAGAGCTACGAATAATGGGCTTTGTGCAGTCGGATCCGAAAGTAGCAATATCTTAATTTTGAAGCGATGGAATGGTACGATTAATTGGTCGCATCATCTCTGATTGCTTGAGAGGCTAGTGCAGCAGCTTGGCTTCGTACAGAAGAATTTAGTTCGCCTGAAAAACGCGCCTTTGTGGCTACGTTATAGCTGTTGTAATTCGGCTGCGGGAGGCGCTAGCGTGGTTCGAGTGCTGCTTGCCCAGTGCTGTCCAGTCAGCGTCGCGCGACCGTCAAATCTCATCTAGCAAACCAATCACTTGCTCGCCTATGGAGTTGTGCGAGCGTCTGCTCTAGGCCCTTCGCCGTTCTTCATTTATGCGGAGCCTAGCGGGAAAGTTTATTTATGCCAACGGCTTGGCTCTCACTTGCTTGTTGACGACAGCTGTACCTGCCAGTTTAAGTAGCGGGAAGCAGCTTCGGCGAATGATGCACTCATGCCTTTCACATAGTTCAATTCCGCCGACGACCGACGGAAAAAAGGATTTCCTCCTACTCCGCTACAGGGGTTGGTGAGCCGTAATGGCTCACTAGGTAAGGCGGTTGCTTTTCACGACCTCGCCCCCGAGGACGTGAGTTCGAGTCCTGCGGCGGGCGATCCTTTATCGCCACTGCAAGCGGTGGCGATAGTCGTAAAGGCTCTTCTGCCGCCAAATAAAAAGTGACCGTTAAATCAGCTAGTTTTCATTTATTTATAGGGCTAAGCAGAGGTCTCGTCGCTCCTCTCACTCTGCCCACCTTTCCGAGACTGCCGTCGATCACGGAGCGGCACAAGCTGCATCGATCAAGGGCTCGCATGCCACAGGCTCGGGGTCGCACTAACTTGAGCTGCTGTTTGCCGTGGCTAAGCCATACTCATCAATTTGTCGTGTGATAAAGTCTATTGGCTCCAAGGTGCACATCGGACCAGCTCTGCTTGGAGGGCGATGTAAAGAGAACAGAACTCCAACCTAACAGCCACTTAATATTTGCGGTTTGACAGACGGAGATACATACGTACATATTCCAAGAACAACCGCCACTTTCCAGGATCCAACGCTGGCCGCCTGGTTACCAGGTGTCCATATCAATCAAGACTTCGGACGCACCTCTAGGTTGACGAGGCGACGATTTTAAGAACTTCGCTTCAGAGGCCGCGTAAATGCATAGGGTAGTTTGTCCTACTCGGGCTTCGGGAGTTCGCACAGTTCACTCCGTCGGTCCGGTACTCGCCGCATAAAGCGTAACCACTACTAACAGGCCCACAATAAACTGTTACTTTCGGCACCCAGTTGTGGCCGCTTGTGTTTTAACCGCACAGCGGCACTGTATCGCACAGTCCACCGGTAGAGAACCGGGGACGAGCTTCTTCGCGGTTACAGAAGCACAAGACTAGTTGACAGACACCGGCCCTTTGGTGGATGAATTATTGGATATTCCTGGTGGCGGTGGCCATTTGTATCCAAGGCCAGCCCATAACAGCAGCAATAGCCTGTCGTCGCAGCTGCCAGTTCAAAAATGCATGCAGGGCAGACGTTGGGTATTAAGAACCAGATAGCGGCAATGGGTACCAAAGCCAATGACGATTTGCATTTGCACGCAGTCTCGACGGACTAATGAGGTTATTCACGTGACACCGTCGCCGGACCATTTAAGTGCCACGAGCTGAAAGTGGTGCAATTCTTGTAAATTTGACTTCATCCAGGCTAGATGCGCAAGGATAAAATAAAAAAATATAATTCATCTGTATAGCGCCATAAGAGAACTCAATCTCTATTCAGGCGCTTCACATGTGCCTCGGGGCTCGAGCCCACGACCTCGGCCAGGCCTTGGTCGGGGCGTGCACCTTAACCACTGGGCCAAGGATATGTAAGCTATCCGCTGCGAGCTTCACACTAGTCGGAATCGTATAGGAAATGTGCCACGGACAGAATAAGTTATATTTTTTCAATTTGTATAGCGGCCTAGGAGAACTTAATCTCTCTCACTTTTCGCTTCGCATACCGCAGGGTTTGCGCCTTCAATGACCTCGGTCGTTAAGGCGAGCACTTCGCTTCGGTAATTCATCGAGCTCTCATATACATATGCGTTGAGAGAAGATCTGAGTCTCGTTTACAGCTCACGTCCGCACTGTGTCTCCGTGAGACTTCACTAGAACCGCCACAGCAATACAACAATTGGTAATCTTTAGTTCCCTCAACGAGCTCATATATGAGAGTTCGATGAAAATCACCGGAGCTACGTCGGGAATATAACATACTTTGGTGGTAACCAGAAACCCTACGACACACCTGTCCACACACTCGAAAGCAGCTAAATACCTTGTCAAGCGATAGAGGTAGAACCGGATAGGCCGGGTAGAACTTATAAGTACGTACTAGCATGTTTCATTCCTTCAATACAGTTGGATCGGGACTGAATCGCATGCCTGTTGCTAAGCAGAGCTTTGTTTGTGAGTGCAAGCATGCTTAACATCGATTGCAGTCTCATATCAACTGGATGGTCACTTGTATTTGTAGTTTACAATTACAATGTCATCGGCTTTTGTCTGCACACATTTCAAATGGACAAGGGATAGCTGTCCCTATACAGCAGGAAAGCTGATTTGACAGCGATGAGCCGCACTACGCAAACCGAAGGCACACAACTTTGGCAGTTTCGGGTCCGTGCCTACAGTGCATGCTAAAAATAGTGCTTGTCCGTTTTTTAAGCAAATTTCTTTAGTCGGTGGTTTGTTAAATATCAGATGAATGATGCTTGCCAAAATAAGAAAAGCTCAATATTAAGTGCAGAGGACGTACACACGTGCCATGGGCACAGCATGCCAGGCCATGGCAGCTCTGACCTATCAAGGCCGGTGACGATGAGCAAGTTGAATTGCAAACTTGCAGCATTGCAAGTGATACACGGCACTCAGAACGTAAGTCATGCAGTCCTGCTGTACTCCTTCTGGTCTTCTAGGCTGTCTGTTTCGTAGACAAAGTCAGCTGCTTTCCTGCCGTAGACGGTATCCTCGTCGATTAAAACGCTGGATATTTTCGAGCCAGGAACTTCAAACATGGCATCCAATAAAATATTTTCCTAAATGAAAACAGCTTGCATAAAAGGTGTGCCATTTTGTTGGCAATCACTTTGGAGCAGGAATACATATGACTGTAGCGCCAATGGCTAATGAGAGACATCTCATCAGCTTTGAAGGATGCAAAACACATTAGATTTATGTAGCAGCAAACTCCATAACACGAGAAGTTATACATAATGCCGAAGTTGCACGAAGCTACACTAGCCTAAAAAATTAATCAACGAGTTGCTATTTGGAGTAACGCATTTATTGGGTAAGTTTGATTATGAATGGCAGCTCTTACTATTTGCACTGATTTCAACAACTGTTCAATCTGAGCTACGAAAGTCCCACACAAGACTCCTTTAAATAGCCCAGGGCCATTATACAAGGATATAGTGGGAATGTAAATCCCCTACAGACTTCCTTAAATGAACTTACACGAAGTGAACTCAAACAACCGAGAGAAGTAGCATGGATTCTTAAAAATCAGCCGACGCAGTGAACTACAATCTGAGAAACTTGAAATGAACGGAAGTATGGGTAGTAGGCCATGCTCAGGTCACGAGCATAGGGATAGTACGCCATAAGCTTGCAGAAAAAGACATGCTGAGGTGGGTTGCAAAGAAACGCTTGCAACAAACATGATGATGATGCTGCATTGGTTTGGCTTAATGGTTAAAAGTTGCTTGCCACGACCGAGGTCAAGGTAAATGAATTTGATGACCGAGATCGTGGGCTCGAGCTCCTAGGCATATGAGAAGCACATGGATAGAGATTGTGAGTTCTCTTAAGGTGCTATACAGATTATATGTATTTTTTCTATATTTAAGATCGTCTCAGGTGGGTTCGAGACCACACTGGTTACAAGGCATACGACTGTGACAAAGTTACGTGGACCGATGAGAGATTATGACCAGATTTGAGCCTTTCACTATAAGTTAAAGATGAACTTCGTAAGTGGGCGAAATGGTGGTATGTACCACCCTGACCGCCTGTAGCACAGAGCGAAATTCGGTGGTGGTAGTAGTGCCCAGGTCTGTGGGTACTTCTACTTTTCCTGTTTACGAGTTCTGAACAGTCTTACTGGACTGACTGACAAGTATGTGTACACCGATCAGGTGCAAAATGCTGGAATTTTGAGCACTAGAGCTCTTCTAGGGATATTTGTAAGCAGGACAATGATCTCAGGGATAGATATGTTAGATAGAGCACTGCATGAGGTCTAACTCTGTCTCTACTATACCTCTGGAATAACTGTGTAGCCGAATGCAGTACCACAAGCACATAATGTTCCAGCTAAGACTTGGAAGAGGTTGGCAGGCTCCATGCTTCGGATTATAAGAGGGGTAACTAGAAACCGCAGGGAGGGGCCGACTTCTTATTAATTGTTTGCCCTACCAATAATATTGTTACTAGTGCAAGATATTAAATATGTTTACTATATATAGTGTACAGAAGTCGTTGGTGCATTTGTATATGTGCTATGTTGAAAGCCATCTCCTGGCACCTGGTGGCCCACGCTATCCAGTGTGGAACAATACCTTTGTAAAGCAGTGTAAATCTGTGTGGCTCAGTAGCTTCGGGACACTTTCCAATCTGCTCACCGTAGCCGTAGGTCAGTTAGTCCTCGGGCCGAATACACGAATGAATGTAACGGACATGACTTTGCTTCATGACCTTGCATACACATTTGGCGACTCACGAGTTGCCAAAGACATTATAGACCGATCGTGGGAATTTGCTACCTGCTTATGTCGAGCAGCAGATCCACTTTCAGGTCGCCGACTACAGTAGGCCTAATGGCTGCAGCATGGCACCGAATCTGCACACGCATGAATGCATGCAGTACATCGGGATTTGGCTAGAGACCGTCAGTGGAAATTAAAAGTCGAGGCTTTAAAGCCTTGTGCAAAGTACCTAGGGAACTGTAATCTTCTCGAAAGCTTAATGGGTAGAGAACCTGCTGGGTTTCTCGGAGGTGTGGGCTCGCTCCCACGGGTGAGTTGAGGATATTTTTCGGTGTTCAGTCCATCGGTGGACAGCTTCACGTCGCTCTGTTTTGAAATATATTTATCAAACTTGGGCGCTAAGGAGCTCCGAGGTATTAACTGGAGCAACAGGAAGGTGTTCGAGAACTATAAGTAAAAACTCAACGAGTGGGAAAATTCTCAGAGAGGCAAGACCAACCAAAAGGCTTTGGCTAGCCACTCTAATCCAGACAGTGTCACAGTTAGGGACAGCTCGTGGGGGGCATGACGTGACTTAGCGTGGTGTGAGCGATAGACAGAGGCACTTTCTCATCGACCGAAAAGCTTTGAAAGTCCATCTTGGTGCTTGTGAAGATAAGACTTGGTTAGAAATGGTGCAAGCTAATGATGACTCGGATGAGAGAAAAGGTCATTCAAAATGCCTTTCCGAACTTTCAAATCGCGAAGAACAACCGAAGGCCATCTGCCGTGGGGGACTGAGCGTTGAAAATGCTTGCCTCGAGTGCAACACCGATCACGAATCCTCTGACTTTTCGGTCAGGAACACTCACTACAAAGCTACCCAGACAATTGCACCTCTGCTCTCAACAAATGATATAAAGCGTTCATAGTATTAATGATAACTATAATAATAATACTACGATGGCTGTATGGCTAGGCGCTTTACATTTGCTGGAAAGGGAAACGCGATTGAATGGTGAGTAATATCATGCTTGATAAACAACACGAATAACATGGTTAGGGGTGACATGCACAGGGTCAGCATGCAAGTGTGGTTAGTGAATGCATGCACAGTGTCAGCACGAATAAGCACATGAAGGACGAATCCCAGGGACCCACTAAATGCTGTCCTAAATAGGCGTGTTTAAGTTCTTTTTTACTGTGGTCAAGTCAGGGGATGTTGTGATGCAAGTAAGGAGTTAGTTCCAGGCTTTGGGAGCACACGAACTAAATGCACCGTCTCCAAAAGATTTGAGGTTTGTAAGAGGTATTGGTAAACTGTTGGATTCCGAAAAGCGGGTGGTACAATGCTTGGCCTGGTGGGAGAGTAGATCTGAGAGATAGGCTGGAGCCAAAGAATGAAGTGACCTAAAAGAGAGCAACAAAAGTGGCTGGGGAACATGGGTCACGGCTCGTCTCCAAGAAATGATTTAGTTCTGGCCAAAACTTGACGATGCTTTTCTGGTCCTAGCCGTAGTAATGAAATTAAGGGTTTTAAAATCAACAGCAAATCCAAGAGCTTTGACCAATTGTCTCCTCTGCTAATAGAGCTAGGATGGCTGCCGATTGAGATGCTGACCCGCAAAGCCCACCACGGCTTGGCTCATTCATACCTAGCTTAACTGCTGCACCAGTTTCAGCCTCTTCCTGCTCTCAGGTCCTGTATGGACAATAAATTAGCTGTTCCGTTCCTCTGCTTAAAGACCGCTGGCGACAGAAGCTTTAGCTCTGCAGGTCCTAGACTGTGGAACTCGCTTCCACGATTCTTACGAAACGACTACTGCTCTCCTGCTGCTGACTATGGCTCATCCTTTCCAGCCGTCCCAAGATGCTACTTCCATGCTACTCACTATCTCAACTGCTCTCCTGCTTGCAACAGCTATGCTTCTCACTTTCTCTCTGTAATGCAAGATGAAGTCTGTTGGGTACCAAATGCAGGCGCTTAGGCTTTGAGTACAAAACTCAGATTCTGTGTAACACCCACATAGTCTTTGTGGCGTTACACACGAAGACACACACATGAAATTTAACCAAGGCCTGTCTCCAAATGATTTAATTCTGGCCAAAGCTTTGGAGTGCTTGTCCGGTCCAAGCGGTAGTAGTGAAACTGAGGGTCTCAAGATCAACAGCAAATTAAATGTGCTCCACTCATAGGTATGCACTATATGTTAGCATTCACCACAGGGGCTAAACAAGGCAATGCCGGGCTGACTGAGAGTCAATATAAGTTGTCGTCACACAAGATAAGCAAAACAAAAGGCACTTCGGTCATGGCAGTTAAGCAGTGACGTCCAACCTTCGGTCGGTAAGAGCTAAAGTACCACTCACCTGCCAAACATTTCTACAGACACATGACATTCTAAGAGGTACGAAAGACTCGAAAACTATTTGCTGCGGTCCAGTTCTATGAACTGGCATAGATTTCAGTATGCAACACTAAGGCATGCGGTAAAAACTGAGCTTTGTTTCTCTGAATTCGAGGAGATTAAAGACGGCTAGCTAGAAGGAGGCTAAACATATAAGTGGCAGGCAATCATCGCCACCAACAAAGCATACGGAAACGGGGTGCAATGTACCTAGCACGTCTGCAACGTGGAAGGCATATGAATAGAGCATCTTGAGGCACCACATTATACGTCCGTACTATTTCAATGTGGCATAGAAAAAGGGCAAGCACAGTTTTTGGCCGGCTGTAGGTTGTAGCTCATACCATTATCGCGCGTAGCCCACGAGCACCGGTCTTTCGCTGCAGTGCAGTCTTTGCAATGGCAGCCAGAGCACCGGTAGTAAACTCTAAGTGAGTCTAAAAAACGAGCAACGCAGATGTACAGCAGTGATACTCTACTCTAATGCAGCAGTACATGGATGCTAAACATCATACTTCCTTTATAGCACATGCACAGTGCCAAGAAAGAGATTAAGTTGTCTGAGGATGCTATATAAATGAGTTGTTAAAATATTATAGATTGCTTTGCTAGCTTGTACATCGACATCCACTACACGCAAATAGACATTCAGCTGCATGCAAATTCACTCGGAATGTCAATCACACAGCCCATCAGTAAATGTACTGTACTTGCCAAAATAATATCAGGAAGGCACTGTACGAAACCTAGCTCTTAGGGCTGGGTGCACACAATCATAAAGTGTGCACGGACACAGACAAGCACACATAATAGGCATAAAATAGCAACTGCTACAAATGCAATTAGTGCAAATAATCAACGCAGAGCAAACATAGCAAACAGAGCAAACAACAATAACATACGAATTTCTATAACACACTCGATCGACCCAAAAAATGCCCTTCCTCACATTAAGCACATAAATGCATGCATCACCCATATCATCTACTTCCCAACAATAGCATGCAAACATCTCAGCTCGCAAATATTGACTATCACAGGACCTTCCATATCCTTATGCTCTTGCATATATACTTTCTATACGACCTGGACGTCAATGCAGGAAAGTTAGACCGGGATCACATGAATAATATTGCTCACATTGTTCTACCTTGGGCAGCTCAGACGGCGGCAGCTTTGGCGCCACGACGGCTGCTGGAGCAGCTGCACCACAAAGCAGGCACCCACACCCTGGCTGGCTGTTGAACTGAGACTAATTTTGTCCAGTACATAAGCTGGATGCAGCAGCCATTAAGGTAGTATATTCCCAGCCTCCCATCAAAATGATCAAGCATAAGCTGAAGTAGCAACAGATCCAAACCCAAACTGTTATTCACGGCTACACGATCGTTTCCTGGTGTAGAGATGTAAATGGTGCATCATTCTACAACGTAACTTTCACAGTCTATGGCTAGACGAACCAAGAAATCTCGCGTGCTTACATTGCGTACCAGCAACAGCGACAAGTGAATTTCTGGGAAGCAGGGTTCTTCCTTTCGTAGTTAAGCATATAAAACCTGTTCCCGACCCTCTAAATACGGTTGCTAACATTATCAGAACCCTCTGGACATGAAGTAAGATCCCTTTAGTCAACATTACACTCACATAGAGATGTAGAAGCATGTATGAGAGAAACCAACTTACGGCAGAGCCAATCAGTGGCCAGGATAAGACGAGGATAGGATAGGATAGCCAATCAGTGAACAGCACTTGCTGATTGGCTTGGTTTCACCAGACCCGTTTTTTGGAGAACACAAGTACTTGCCCACACACAAGGAGTGGTCAAGCGCCCGCACCCGTCAATGAAGGATTTGCAGGGTGCTCGAATACATAGGCCTAGAGTCCAAACGTCCAGTAATTTTAATTTTAAGAAAGGGCTGTACAATTGACTGAGACAACCGAGCACACAGTATCCGTTCCACTAACTCGATCAACTTTTTAATGAATATATTTGAAAAACCGCGATAGAGTGAAGCTGCGAAAGTCGAAGCACAAAGTCACGAGGGACGACTGTATTTGCCACAACGACGTGTGAATGCTGGACAAGCGATGCACCCGATTTTGCTTTTCATGTTTTATCAATTCAATCCCATGGCTCCGAAAGATTACGAGGCAGTCTCCGATCGACATGTTAAGCAATATATTCTCACTATCACTGGCAGTCAGGATACTACATGGACGACGTATGGAGAACTTTTCTCGACTGCTCTCGTTACCGGTCACTGCACGCGAAGGGCACGTCTTAGGCTAGTAAAGTCTGATAAGTTCGGCACGCAAAATGTAAAAGAAAAATGCTGAGCAGTAACCGTGGCTAAACAATAGAATCTGTACAACACAAAATGGTTTGGTCTAGCGGTTAAGGTGCTCGCCCCGACCAAGGTCTGACTGAGGTCGTGGGCTCGAGCCCCGAGGCATATGTGAAGCGCCTGAATACAGACTAAATTCTCTTGGGGCGCTATATAAATGAATTTTATTTATTTATTTTATATTTAAAACCAGCAACTGCACTTGCAAAGAGAGCTTATGCTCCTTCGGCAAATGAGGGTTGGTGGAAGAAAAAGACGCAAGAACTCGGAGACCTCTTGGATTAAATCAAAAGGAAGGCTGGCACCAAAAATAAACACGTTAATCATGTCCCACTTCAGGCAGGCAAACAATAGAACTGTTGTAACTGCAACCAAGCACTTTAAGCAATCGTGATCTGCAGTAATCGCATTCCACATTTCTATTTCACCGGCTTTCTACACATCTCCATCCTTCAGTAAATTCACAACTCAACCCATACTTCATTTAAAGCTAAAACGTGATGCAGAAGCAGCCTTGCGAGACAGTGGGCACAGCCTCACAGTTAATTAAATTACTATTAGTGTTTCACAAAAATTGCAAACGAAAAGGATACTAGAACTTGTAGACACGACATGCTCGCAAAAGCCAGGGCTGGCCGGGCAATGAAAACGTAAAATACAATGTGGCTGAATTGCCACGCAGATTCGCATCAACCGATGACAGCCATGAGAAATCGTGGCACCAGACAGAGAAAGGAAGGACATACCCTGGCAGCCAGAGGAATGAACCCTCGAGGCTAAAGCTTTAGCAGACACAGCCAATATGTCATAGTCGTAGTCACAGTCGTGAAGCCTTCCGAGTTATCAAATAACACTATGGAGCAAATTTTATTTGATATTCGTTCCTGCGTATTTAGAATTATTTTGCAATTGCTAATGTATCACGCTAATGCCGTTGGTAATGTCTCTAATTGCTTAAGTATAGTAACAGTAATTGCTTCCCATAAACTTTGCTCTTGTGAGCAGGACGGCAATAAATCTGAAATAAACTAATTGAAAAAAACATTCTAGATATAGCTAGGCCAAGACGTAGGATGTTTAATGAAAATTCACATTTCTGTATAAAATGTGTTTGCATACACATTCAGACTAATAAATCAGTGTAGTCAAACTTGAACTCTCATCATAAGGTCATTCGGTTATTTATTTGATAAGTCTCACTTTAATGAAGATCACTAGAAGGAGTCCTCGAGACATGGTTTTGATCAGTTGTTCAATGCATTAATACGTCACAATTATGAATACCTTCCTTAATGATATGTTCTAGTAATATAAATAACATAAATTATTAAGGAACCTTGAGCCCAACAGCTCAGTTTACTTCCAGCTATGTAAGTAGCTACATACAGTGCTGGTCTGAAAATTCTATGCACTGGGAATCAAGATATCATCCCTAATCTTTCTGATTTTATCAACTGCTGGCTAAACTGTTTTACCAGAACACAGGGGTTTGCGTGAGCTAGCAATATCTAATACACTGCATAATGCTACCTTGGTGAGCCTACTAGGCATGACAATAATAGAAAACTATCTATTTGGCAGTTTCCAGTGGGGTTCAGAAACAATTGCAGTTTACTAAGAATAGTTTTTGCTAGCAATATCAAGATACTGTATGGGTCGTACCCCAAAGGGCAAGGTGCTCGCTCTTCCCGACCCGGGTCGTGGGTTGAGTCCCCACTGAGCCATCCTGTATTGACCACTGCAAACAGTGGTGATAGCCGTGAAGGATAATTCCGCTGCTATATAAATGAGGCTGAGAAATCAGCTAAATCAATATTATTATTATTGTTTTGAGCTTTTGTATGTGCCAAAGATCCCCCTCTCGAAAAATGCCTCTCGACGACTGTGCCATAAAAAAACTAGCACTGTAGCATCAATTTAACCACAGCAAAACTTGCCATTTTAAATAAATAGTCATTCTGAATGAAATTTGCAAATAGACACTTCTTCAGGAATGGTAAAAAAAAAGTGAGATATCCGGTTTAGCATGTGCATGCATGGACAGCCGTACACCCGACCCGGTTTGACAATACGCAAAAAACCGATATTGCAGATATTGGAGCAAGAAGCCAGCCAGCTGCATTTCCTGGTGAAAAAGAGCTGCTCCACCTTACAATACTATTACAGAAGTATGGGCAAATATCTGAAATGCCGAGAACTTGGTGATCTGCATGTATTACAAAGGTCCTTTTGATAGTATGAGATGCTAGTTCAATTTAGTACATGCATTGGCAGATCAAGAGAGTTAAGATTCAGGAAATTTTTCGAAAGAATTCTTTAGTTCCTCGTTTGGCTCAGGGATGATGGGTGCATGCCTTTGACGACCGAGGTCGCGGGCTCAAGCCCTGCGGCATATGTTAAGCGCCTAAATAGTGATTCAGTTCTCTTAGGGGCTATACAAGTGAATTATATACATAAATATATATTAATTTTTGAATCAGAAAACGCTGGTGGTTTTCCTATGTATGAGCTATCGATTTCTTGCACTGTTTTCGAACCATGTCTTGTCTTTGGTTGCGTATGCTCAAAATAACATGCATCAAACCCTTGACAATTGATGAGAAAATGCCCTAAACGGTTGTTGGGATACTTTTTACAAAGATGAATACTTGACGCATCCAGTTAATCTTACTTCCCAGAGCTACAAAATAACACCATTTGAAAATGACGACTACGTTGGAAGCCAGAAATGACTCCAGATACTGCAAAAACATGGTCGGCTCACATGTTTTGCACCTAGTAAGCAAACCCAAGTTGTAGAACGAATAACTAATTACAAATATTGCTAAGTCAGAGTGGATACCACGTTCTAGGGGAATTTGTCTGGCAAGCAGCTCATAAAACGCTTAAATATTGTTGGTTATACCTCGACCCCAGAGTTTGTGGATTCTTCACGCCAGCCCTGTAAATGAATTTTCCTGAGATGGCAACACGAGGCCGAAAGCATCCTGCAGAAGCATTCTGTTACGTCTTCGGCCAATTTATTTCAGTTGGAAGTGAAAAACTACTCAACGAAAGCATCTCTTACATTCTCATCGCCTTCTCTTCCTCTGGCTCACATGGTGCATCTTTAAGGGAATCATAACAGCATCAAGATCTCTCTGAACGATTTGATTATGATGAAATGGAGACTTAAAATATTCCTTAGAGATCCCTCAGGCAGCGCTACCAGGTTGTCTTGCTATCTCAGCCTTTGGTACGGCAGGAGCTGTCATACTCATTACCACTGCATACTGGCCACAGCAGACCTGAGTTCTCTGTGAGGAGCAACAATGTCAAGCCGGAGCCACTGGGGGATTCCAGCAAGGTACCAATGCCACCACTACTGCACACCAAACTGGACCTCAAGAAACAATTTGCCACAGTTCTAGATAAGGAGTCCATAGTCATCGAGTACCCGCAAAGCTTCTTTACTAAGCTGTCATAGGCACAGGTCAAAGCCGGCATCTTTGTGGGGCCAAGATAGAGAGAAGATAATCTCGAATTATAAGACCAATAAATGACCATTTCCAGTAAGAATACGGGTTATACTTGATGAAGGTTTTCTACATCAGGCTCAAATTTAACGAGAATTGGAATGTTGGGATTAAAAAAATAAAGACCGAACAACTCAAGAACAACAAGTGCCGGAACTACAGTACCAAAGAAACCCAATCGCACACTCAGGTCGTGCATTTCGCAGGAAGAGTGCATAAGTCACCTGGTCTTAACAGAGAACGGCACAGAAAACAATGCGGCTGACGGACACCATAAGCCGGCCGATCAGCGTGGATCTCCCGAGAGCATTTTCGAGCTAGTCAACGAATCAAGGAAACCTGATCTACAAAGCACCCGACTTAGCTCCGACGGGGCTCGGCCAAGGAGCCGCTGCACCAACGTGGCGGCAAATGAAGCAACTAGCCAGGATCTGGGGAGGAGCAGGGCAGGGCAGGACAAAGCAGAACATGTCAGAGTCAAAGCTCCATACTGAGTGGAAAACCCCTCCACCCAGCTCGACAAAAAGCAGACATGCTGTTCCAGCCAGGTCCCACCAAGATGCCTTGGCTGGCCACTCTCCCCTGCTGGTGCAAGGCAGCGCCGCAAGGGAGAGTGGCCAGCAAAGCCTGGTTGGGGCTGAGGCCAAGAGGCCACACACGCACGCAAGCACGCGCGCGCACACACACACACACACACACACACACAGGGGTCGCATACTGACGCCTCTGTCTCTGTCTCTCTCTCTTTCTCTCTCTCACCTTGTCCATTTGGAAAAGTGCCTTGTACTGAGGGACGAGTGCGTTGCGTGGCTCGGTGAGGATGCTTATCAGCATGCTGTCTGTCAGGTTGTGGAACGGCACCACTACTGGGAAGCGGCCGACGAATTCTGGGATCATGCCGAATTCGATGAGGTCACGCGCTTCGACCTGAGACAGCAGAGCGTCGCGCTCCTCGTTGTCGCTGGCAGTGTCGCTGCCGTCTGAGTAGCTCTTTCGGTCGGCCGATGCGGCGGCCCGCCTTCCTTCACCACCGCCACTGGGCATGCCAAAGCCCAGGTACTGCAACGAGGAGGCACGGCAGTCGGTGCAAAGCAGCTGCCATAGCAGCAGACTACTACAGTCGAGCAATCAGCAAGCTCGGCTTCCAACACAAGAGGCATTGAATAACTAAATTGCAATATTTTGTTTCAACTTAAATTTAAATATGCATGCTGTTTTAATTACCACCACGTGCAACTAAAAATTAGCAGTGTAGCATCAATTCAACCACAGTAAAACTTGCCATTTTAAATAAAGAGCCATTCTGAATGAAATTTGCAAATAGACCGACAACCTTTAGGCCAGCACAGATGCTTCGAGGGGCAGCGCCAGCTCGGCTGCCACAGAACGCTCGAGTCCGGTGATCACGTGGTGTATCTGGACACGTAGGAGATAGGTGAACGTGTGTTGAGCCCGAGTCAAGCGTGGAGCCACTCGGCTGTTTGTGCATCCCAAAGCTAGTTGTACACTACCAGCTGGCCTAGTGAGCTTGGCCTCGAGTTTCTAAGTTAGCCTCTTTGTGAAACAGAGGTTCCCACTCACGCTCGGTGTTAACCGTTAGCCCCGCCTTAGTACAGTGCCTCCTGTCCTTTGAATCAAGTGGCTACTTGATGTACAGCCCGCTGGCCCCCAACAGACTGGGGAACTCTTGCAGCAAGACAGCTGCCTCATTATATACGAGCGCATGGCTGTCATTCAGCACTAGTAGAGATGATAAGTATGAACTATGTATATTCTGATTTATCCACTGTGGTATGGCAAGCCCTTCGCTTGCTCTCCTGTGCTGTTCGCTTTGGAGCTGCAAACTTTGCTCAAAGCAATTCACCAGCTGGACCGAAAACCTTGAAGCCAAACACGGGATAGCGGAGGCTAAAGACCAAGATAGAGACCAGCATAGAAACGCAAGATATTGCCGACAGCTAGGCTGCCACTACCTTGGGGGGTTCGGTTGCCCTCCATCATCGAGTCAGGTATGGATTCTGATGGACGTCTAATAAGACTGATGGTCAGCCTTTGCTGAGAAAAATACCATGCAATACTTGAAAATAATGTTCACTCGCCATGCAACTACAATCTACCTTTAGATGAGCTTGGCTAAGATTGGAGCTTGGTTCCTAACAAGGAGGCTTTAATTAATTCCTGGCCCAGATTTTACTGTCGCTCTAACATGACAAAGGAATGAGGCTCCACATAGTAGCATTTAGGCAGCCAGCAATCGTTCGGAAGAGTGATGGCTACAACCTAAAGTGAGACGGCATCGCTAGCTAGAGACACGGTATCGTTCGCAAGCAAGACGGCATCAGTTGCTACAGCGATGGCATAAGCTCCAAGTGAGATGGTGGCGTGCACTTTAGACATGGCGTCGTTGGACGAGAGAAAGCTACAACCACAAGAGAAATGACATTGTGAAATGCAGTGGAGTCACTAGAGCATGCGGCATCGACGCTCGGGGTATATAGTCAGTGACCTTGCATTAGACGACCACATCAACCCCACACTCAAGTCTGTCTATTTTCAGCTACATAACCTTGCTTAGACAAGGATACTTACTACATCTAAATTTGTCCATGCATTTGTAACATCCCGTCTCGACTTCTGCAACTCAATGGTTGCTGGTCAACTGGCCAGAGCAATCAGGTACTTACAGTTGAGGCAAAATTCTGCAGCTAGGCTTGTCTGTCGTGAGCTGCCACATCACACCATTTCTTGCCGACCTGCACTGGCTTCCAATCCAGCAAGGTTCTGCCTCCCACTGTTTAGGTCCCTTCGTTCTCTCGCTCCAGCCAACCTATCATAACCACATCCCAACCAGGCTAGGCATCGTGCCACTTGCTTTTCTGAATCAAATCGTTCAGCTTTACCTCGTACGAACCTTACATACCTTGGAGACCGAGCCTTAAGTTAGTATGCTCACTACCGACAGACGTCACGACATCCACCGACTTGACGGCTTTTAAAAAGAAGCTAAAAGTGCACCTGTTGGGTCCTCATGATTTGTCCTTTATGCACTATGCAGTGCTGACACAGCATGCAGCCACTTAACACATTTACATTTGATAACACTTCCTTTACAACACATGTAAAGTGCCTAGAAAGTGATTAAGTTATGAGACCACTATACAATGTACTATTATCATTATTATTATTATTATAGTATTTTGCCACCCATTGTGTTATGCACTATTATTCGAGGTGCTCAATGCCACATATGGCTGGTGAACATCCCTAAAGCACAAGGGTACATAGGTCCAGATACGAAAAACGCACAGTGAAGTGGTACTACAATCAGCTGAAGACAAATCGAGAAACAAATCTTCACGTGGTAAGATGCAATAATTAACGGTGGTTTTTAAAGTGGCACAGTAGCCAACGAGCAGAATAACAACTGTTATGGCATAAGCAGGTCATCATTGCATATTTCGAGAACTTGTTCCTAGAATACGGTGACGGTAATTTAACAAGATGCCTCTAAATGCACCGAAGAACTCAAATGTCCGAAATTATAGCATACCTACATAATACTCAAATGTACTTATGTCAAATCAGTGCCAACAATATACTCGTAGATAACTAGAGTTAAGACCATCAAATGCATATAAATACTCCAATGAGCAGCAGGCTCCAGCTGATGTTATTCTATGGGCTTATAACTATCACCAAAAAATCGTCTTGGGAGCAGGAGTTTCCAGCTAACGTGTGATTATACGGGTTAATAACTTGCATCCAAAAAAAGCTGAACTCGACACGTTACCTTTTCATTTTTACGACGACCAATTATTTTGTCAAGGCCGTTAAAAGCACCTGAAGCAACAAATAGGATGTTGGTCGTATCTACGGCTACATTTTCGCCTCTGAGCTTACGTGAGTTTCGCTCGGGCACATTGACAACTGTGCCCTCGAGCATCTTGAGCATGCCCTGAAAAGTAAATCGAGCAGGAGTAAGAAAAAGCTCAAGGATACATGCAAGACAAAATACTGAATGTCCTGTCGTGCTAGCAGGAGATAAACGTGAGACCTAGACAGGTGGTAATACTCTACCCCTTATCAGATGCACGGACAGAATACAAGCACATGCATGGGGCTTGACAACTAAATAGTCCCAGTGGGCAGAGCGACCCAAATCAAGGAAAGTCGTCACCAGCAATAGCAAGGATTTTAATTGACCCGGTGAAGTCTACCGAGGTCAGATATCCCATGTCAGCATGTGTGGGAACAATAGACAGCAGCTACTCTCGACAAGGTCAGACCAATGGCCACACGGAATCATTTGGGAAACTACAAATGACAACAAAGAGTACGAGGTTCAGAAATTCTAAAAATAAGGGAGACAACACTTAAAGCTACCAACGAATGTGGCAGGTTTGCCAATGGAGCTCAGCTGCATGTTTAAAGGCAGAAGCAGCAATTAAGCCAGCTGAAATACGAACCTGCTGCACGCCTTCGCCACCGACATCACGAAGCTGATGTATGCCAGGCACGCTGCCAATTTTGTCCACTTCATCCAGAAAAACTATGCCTACAATGAGCATTCAGCATGCCACATCATACACGTACGCCACCAACGCCATGTCTAGCTGCCGTCACGCACGCACACACACACACACACAGAGCAGCTGCCTGCTCGAAAGCAGCCTGTTCAGGTAAATAAATTAAATAAAACTATACTCTCACTAATCGGTTAATTTCCGTCTGTCTGTCGTCTCTTTCTCTCCGTGTCTCACTCTGTCTGCCTCTCTCAGTTTCCCCATGTTTACATCCTCCCCTCTGTCTGTGTGTGTGTGTCTCTCTGTCTGTCCGTCCCTCTGCATCTCCCTCTTCGAGTCTCCCTCTTTGCGGCTACATGCACGCATGTGCACTCTCTCTGTCTCTGTCTGTCTGTCTGTCTCTGTCTGTCTGTCTGTCTCTGTCTGTCTGTCTCTCTCTCTCTGTCTGTCTGTCTCTCTTTCTGTCTGTCTCTGTCTCTGTCTCTGTCTGTCTGTCTGTCTGTCTGTCTGTCTGTCTGTCTGTCTGTCTGTCTGTCTGTCTGTCTGTCTGTCTGTCTCTCTCTCTCTCTCTCTCTCTCTCTCTCTCTCTCTCTCTCTGTCTCTCTCTGTCTGTCTGTCTCTCTCTCATCTCTCTCTTCCATGAGGCTCAGAGGGCGAGTACTGTACCTTGTTGGCACTTCTCGACATTGTAATTTGCATCGGCAAGCAGCTTCGCTATGACAGATTCGATGTCTTCACCGACGTATCCTGCTTGTGTCAACGTGGTGCAATCGCATATCGCAAAGGGAACATCGAGGCACCTTGCCAGCGTTTGTGCCAGCAGTGTCTTTCCTGTAAAGACCGACAGCATGCAGGTGACTGTGGCACAGACAGGGCTTAGCCGAGGGGTGCTGGACTTGCATAAACAAACTCGGCTATCAGCAACAATGGTGGAGTGTACAACGTGCGAACAGTGTTCATTAGGCAAGCAAGGTAAATAGAATGAACACAAGGAGCTACCTCCTCGTCCTACGTGCTGAGCTCGGTCTACGTACCGGAGCCGGTGGGCCCAAGCATAATGATGTTGCTCTTTTCCAGCACCAGGTCGTGCGTGACCGAGTCCAGAAGGTCGCTGCCAGGACGCCGAGCCGATTCGCTGTCCTCCTGCTGCTGATGCTGCGGCATGCTTGCAGCTGAGGCTGAACCCCCTGGATTGTGACCAATGCCAGCCAAGTTGAGGAGCTCTGTAGGAGGAATACACTCGACCAATTAAAAATAAAACAGGCAAGCAGGCAGCACGCAACGGCAGAAAAGGGGTGAGGCGGCATTGTGGCTGCCAGGGTTGCTTTGGCACACTGAGAGGCCACGATGAGGGAGCACGAGATGCCAGCAAGCACGCACACACTCTCATTCTCTCAGTCGGAACAATAAAAAATACTAGCTGATTTAACAGCACCTTTTGTATAGCAACAGGAGAGCATTTAAGGCTATCACCACCGCTTGCCGTGGCAATAAAGGATCTCTCACCGCAGGATTCGAACCCACGACCTCGGGGCCGAGGTTATGAAAGGCAACAGCCTCACCTAGCGAGCCGTCACGGCTCACCAATAATGGCACACACCCACGCAGCAGCATGTCACATGGCTCGGTGATGAAATATCACAGATATCAACAGTGGAAGTGCCAGCAAGCCCAGTCTGCCAACCGAAATTGCTCCAGTAGAAACATGAACTTCATAAAGACGCAAGCAAAGTCATCTGAAGGGATGTGGGCTCAAGCCTTACCACGGGGTGAGAAGGTCATTTGCTGAAGCGATTTCGGAATGTCTGGAGACAAGGTCGAAGAAGCACCACCACCACCGCCGCCTCTGCCTATGGTCACGTTAGGTATATTGTTAAACAACCTCTTGTAGTGATTATAAACGGCAACAGAGAGTACCTTCTTGGCTTGGTCTTGTCCGATCACGTATTTATTCAAAAACTCGTAGATCTGAAATTAAAAAAACTGCTGATTGTATTGGGGCATTATAAACAGGCACATCGCCAAGTCACTGAGCACGTTCCACAATAAACTAAATTGAGATAAAGACGATCAGAGGCCATAAGATCCATTGGTTCCCACCAGACTGTGCTCAATTTCAGAGGGGACGATCTAGAAACCCAACTTACATAAAGAGCGTGCTCCAAACAACAACAGTACTAAGAAGTGCAGCAGCTGCTTCCCTCAGTAGCACCTGTCAGGGCTTAAAAAGGGAAGGGCTAAAGCACAGAAATTGGCAGCACATACTTTTGTGTAGTGCATACCTTAGTCTGAGAAACATACTGACAATCTTAAAGGATGGGACCTTTTTAAGGCTGATTCTGCTACCTCATCTTCACTTGAACGTGACAACTAATTAAATTAATTACTTCATCGATAGGCCTAATCGAGCTGACATGTGTTTCAGTCGTTCTATTAGGTATACAGGATGAGTGCTGAGGGCTACTGATTATTATGAAAAGCTGTGTGCTACATTGAACTATCCGCCATAACAACCATTCAGCTCTAGCAACATTGTGGAGTTACAGTTCCAGATGGATATATTATGTACAGACATATCTACAGCACATAGGCATATAGTACGGTCGTATAAAGCTCTCGTCGAAGTATAGCCACAGCTGCTGTGGCTATTCTGCACTGGTCATAAGATTTTCTACGATGCCAGGAATACTAAAGTTACACAGTATGCCAAAATGATAATCGACAGCCCACAAACAAACTCTTGCATTCGGTATGCATGCTTTTAGCATGCCATTGCCGGACCTACATTATTTATGACCCCTTTTATCCACCCAGGCATAGAGGCCACAAGCTTCCGAGTTATCTCGTGCCACTACAGGATTCCGCAGAGCCTACATTCTACTGTAAAGGTCGGCTACAGATGTAGGCTCAACACCCTTCCCGTGGCCACCTGTCAATATCGTCTCATAAACGTTCTCTATCGTTCTACCACTACACGATATGTCAAAAAATTACATTACTGACTTGGAAGTGTGCTCAGTATCGTTATCTTGCACCCGAATATAACAATCACCAAGTCTTTGCAATCACCATGTCTTTGCAAATGATCCATATCTTCTATATGATGCAGAGCTCATTCACCCTTCGGGCAAAGCAGACCAACACTGATTTGCCACCGAATTTCACAGTAGGTTGAAGGCAGACTTGCCGATAGGCTTCATCTTTGATCAAGCGGTTAAGGTGCTCGCCCCGACCAAGGTCTGACTGAGGTCGTGGGCTCGAGCCCCGAGGCATATGTGAAGCGCCTGAATAGAGATTAAGTTCTCTTGGGGGGCTATATAAATGAATTATATTTTAATTATATATTATATCGTTAGCTTACCCTTATACAAAGCATTCGGTTATCAAACGTCGTGAATTTTTAATCGACCTCTGTCCTGAGGGCATGCGTATGTGCCCAAAGACAGCGATTTTTACAGTGTTGTTGTATGACGTGCAAGCTGTTGAAGTGAAGTACTTCTATTCTGAAGTGCTACCAACTTAAAGTGAGTCACCCCTCTCATAATTTTTTTTGCAGCCGACCAGGTCCAGCTGCCGGGACCATCGAACCAGTCCCAGTATATTTGATAATAAATAGAGCAAATAGCACGATTTCTATGGCCTTGTTGATACTGAAGTGTCAGCATCCCCTTTACATAATCACAGCAGTGTTTTGCACCTGGATTTTAAGAGCTACACGTGGCTTATCCCAAAGTAAGGGTCATGAGAGAACACAAATGCTTTCTTCACACCACATAGCAGCATTTACATAGAATTACAATGCAGGTTGATACTATAAATTAAGCAAACGTGAAAGATGTCATTATCTTTAGGAGTGGCAAAGTTGCAAGCTATTGTTAAAATGTTCTGATTTTTGTGCTTTTTGTGACACGACTGTAAATAGGACCACTACAGATAATAATAATAACAATAATAATAATATTGCACTTGATAAAGCGCCCTCAGAGAACTTAATCTCTTTCTAGGCGCTTTACATTTGCTGCAAAGTGATATGTAATAGAATAGTAAGTAAAATCATGCTTGAAAAACAAACAAAATGAATAATATGGTTAGGGGTGACATGCACAGGGTCAGCATGCAAATGTGGTTAGTGGCAGCATGCACAGTGTCAGCACGCATAAGCACATCAAGGACGAATCAAAGGGACCCACTAAATGCTGTCCTAAATAGGTGTGTTTTTAAGTTTCTTTTAAATGTGGTCAGGTCAGGGGATGTTCTGACACAGGTCGGGAGGGAGTTCCAGGCTTTGGGAGCATACGAGCTAAATGCACGGTCTCCAAAGGATTTAAGGTTTGTACGAGGTATTTCCAGACTGTTGGATTCCGAAAAGCGGGTGGTACGATGCTTGGCCTGATTGGGGAGTATATCTGAAAGATAGGCTGGAGCCATAGAATGAAGAGACCAAAAAGTGAGCGACAAAACCTTGAAGTCAATCCGTTGCCTCACTGGTAGCCAGTGCAGGTCGGCGAGAAGTGGAGTAATGTGGCAACTGCGACGCTCACAACAGACAAGCCTAGCTGCAGAGTTTTGCACCAGCTGCAATCGCCTGATCGCACATGCTGGTAGGCCAGTACGCAGTGAGTTGCAGAAGTCGAGACGGGATGTCACGAATGCATGGACCAACTTGGACGTGGTATCCTTATCTAAACAAGCCCTAATTTTAGCAATGTTATGAAGCTGAAAATAGGCAGATTTGACTGTGGAGCTGATGTGGTCGTCTAACGAGAGGTCGCTTTGGAATATGACACCTAGATTTCGAGCTGATTCAACTGGAGATATGCTGGCAGAGCCAATTTTGAGAGTCAGCCTTTCCAATTTCTGAATCACACTGGGTTTGCCCATAACTAGTAAGTTAGTTTTATCATCGTTTAGTTTTACAAAATTTGCTGCCATCCATGATCGGATGTCATCAATGCATGCAGCAAGTGAGTTGAGAGAATTTGAGGTGCTCGAAGGCTGGGAGGGATCAAAGCAAAGGTACAACTGAGTGTCATCCGCATAGAAGTGAAAGCCTAGATTGTGCTTGGCAATCACATCAGCAAGAGGGAGAGTATAAACGGTGAAAAGGACCGGACCTAGCACAGAGCCCTGAGGTACTCCATATTTCAGAGGTACTTCAGATGATCTTTGTCCATTCACGTCAATACTCTGGAGTCTCCCACTGAGATAGGACCTGAACCACAGCAGAGCAGTGCCAGTGATGCCCAGGCGAGATGAGAGGCGCTCTAGAAGTACTTTGTGATCGATGGTATCAAAAGCTGCCGAAAGATCGAGCAAAACAAGCAGAGATACTGTACCCATATCTGTGTTCCTGAGTAGGTCGTTGTATACCCGAAGCAATGCTGATTCTGTGGAGTGATTAGCTCTAAAGCCAGACTGAAACTTACTAGCAAGGTGTGAGGTTTCGATATACGAGTTCAGCTGGTCTGCCACGACCCGTTCCAGTGTCTTTGATAGGAATGGTAGAAGGGAGACTGGGCGGTAGTTGCTTAAGTTCTCTTGGTCTAGTGTAGCTTTCTTGAGAAGTGGCCTGACTACAGCTTTTTTGAAAGGTGCTGGGACCTGACCTGAGGCTAATGACATATTAATGATGTTGGTTATGCATGGCAGCAGCAGAATGCAGCGTAGGAGCAGGACAGTGGGAATAGGGTCCAGTGGACTTGTTGTCTTCTTTGATTGAGATATGAGCTTTAGGACTAGATCACTAGTGACCTACAGATCCAAGAGAATGCTCTTGGATTACACCTAGCAGCAGATAACACCTAGCTGGGAAGAGTTCTCAGAAGCTCTTCGGCTTTGGTTTGTTTGTGTTCTGGTAAGCCAAACACTGCATATTTAAGGTTTAAGAGCATTCTTTTGCAATTGAGTGTGCATACACCCACACATATGCACATTAAAAGTATTGTCGTTTTAAATACCCATCAGCATAAATTGCAGTTGGCTGACAGCAATAAAAAGGGGTTTGCCATATTGGCCTAGACTGTTAGCTTCGATTGAACCAGGTGGTACACCCTGGGTGCAGCATCATCCAGCAACGGCAGGTTTTGGCCCACGAGAGCCGAAAGGTCAGCTGTTTCAACACCGTTATTTACATAGCAGGAGACGACCCATGCTTGCAATAGCCATCTTGCAGTGAGAAATAAAAGCTTGCCTGCCACAGGATTCAAGCCGAATAAATGGGTCGCAAAATCAACCACCTTACACGTGAGGGCACTAAGGCCCAGAGTGAAAGAGAGACAGACAGACATCGACACAGAGAGGAGAGAGAGAGAGACAGAAAGAAAGACACAAAGACTGCGAGAAAGACATGGAGACAGAGAGAAACCGACAAGGACATGGACAAAGGAATGGAATAAATGAAATAGTCAAGCAAGAGAAAGCCTTGAGTCGGTTCGTTGAGTAGCCAGATAAAATGGACAAATGGTAAATAAAGCAGAGTACAGTCGGACTTTTATATAGCACTACTAGATTCGGCTTGCACAGACACTTCCCAATGGCACGTTTTGCCGCTAGTAGGCGAGGACGGGTGAGTGGTATAACATGGCGAGTGAGATCAGAATCAGCAAGTGCGCACGAATGATCAGACAGCAGCACGTTATGAAAACATTCAGCAGTTAATTGCAACTGGACAGATCGGCAACTCAAAAAACTAATAAAAAGAAAGTAAAGGTCGGCTGATTCAACAGCCTCATGTACAAATCGGCAGAGGAGCTTTAGTAGCAACCAAAGCAGGATTGCCTGCAGCTGGACTCAAACATGTAACAGGAAGTCATGACCAAGGTCTGGCCGAGGTCGCGGGCTCGAGCCCCATGGCATATGTGAAGTGCCTGGATAGAGAGTTCTCTTAGGGCACTACATAAATGAATTACATTACGTATTAGCACCTTAACTCCACCCCAAGACCTGCAGGTTATGGAAGGGTGAGATAGCACGGCTAGTCGAATTAGGGCAAATATGCACGCGAACATGGACAGCATTCAGCCAGGTTAAGGAGCTACCGTGTAAAGAGAGGAACTCGACACAACAAATCTTTGAGACCTTGACCCCAGATGCTCCACACGTCACAGCCCTTGCCCAAGACGGGAGGGGCGAACGCCACAGCAGAAAGTAATAAGGCGCACAGGCCAGCAGCACACGCGGACCACATGGCCGCAGCCTCTGGCAAATGCTGCCGAAAGAGGTAGGGTGCCAGGTGACAGCAAACACTCACAGCGCCGCATGGCTCACCTTTTTCGGTGCCGGGGGTGGACGGCGTTTAGGATTTTGCCTATCTGCCTCACGGTTATTACTTTTCTTTGAGTCGGATTCGGACAGAACGATGAAAAGGTGGTGACACTTTTGGCATTTCACAAATCTCGTAGTAGCTGCAAAGACAAAGCCGTCGGCAGATGAAAAGGAGAGGCTTCGAAGCTTCGGCGACAGGGCGACGGAGCAGGCAAACAAGGGGCAGCGAGTACTTTCCCCCTGCTTTCGCTCCAAAGCAGCAGCTGCACGAGGCGCCAGATCGCATCACTCCCATTGCCAGTGGCCTAGGCATCGAGTAAAAGTGCAAACACCACGATTCAAAACGAACTACGATACACACTGATGACGTGAAGTTGTAATCGCTCACTTGTAATCGTTTATCGATAACTGGGCCCCCCCATGGGTGGGCTAAGCGCCATCTTCACGGCTACCGCAGCTAAACCAAAGGCAGCTGCTAAACCAAAAGCAATAGCTAGACCAAAACCAGTGGCCACTGTTAACATTGAGGTGTCACTACTGAGCTAATAAATAATGAGGCCTCAATATGTGAGCCGCTCAACACGAAGGCCATAAGCACAGTACAGCACGATGGCAAGTCTCAAAACAGAAGTTGGTAATGTGTCTCCATGAGAGCACAAGCTGCTTATCACATCTATCCAATGGCCGTGTCGAAGGTTTCCACAAAGGAATCCTTATTGACAGAGGCAGAGCCAGGATTTTAATCTGGGGGACCTATAAGTAAAGAAAAACCATAGCATACAATAGTGTTTATTCGGCAAAAACTGGGGGGTAGCTCATCTACAGGAAGTAAGACATGCCGGCCAGTAGTGATGGTGGGTGTATGTATAATAGCAATAATAATAATAAAATTGATAAATCGCCCTCGGAGAACTCAATCTCTTTCTAGGCACGTCACAATTGCTGCAAAGGAACCGCGATCGATTGGTTAGTCGTAGCACGCTCAATAAACGAGAAAAACATGGTTAGGGGTGACATGCACAGGGTCAGCATGCAAGTATGGTTAGTAGCAGCATGCACCGTGTCAGCACGCATAAGCACATAAAGGACAAATCACAGGGACCCACTAAATGCTGTCATAAATGTATTTTAAATTTATTTTTAAATGTGGTCTAGTCAGGGGATGACATGATGGAGTTCGGGAGTGAGTTCCAGGCTTTGGGAGCATACGAACTAAATGCACGGTCTCCAAAGGATTTAAGGTTTGTACGAGGTATTTGTAGACTGTTGGATTCCGAAAAGCAAGTGGTGCGATGCTTAGCCTGGCAGGGCAGTAGAGCTGATAGGTAGGCTGGAGCCAAAGAATGATGGGACCTAAAAGTGAGCAACAGAACCTTGAAGTCAATCCGTTGCTTGACTGGTAGACAGTGCATGTCGGGGAGAAGTGGCGTGATGTGGCAACTACGACGCTCATGACAGACAAGCCTAGCTGCAGAGTTTTGCACCAGCTGTAAGCACCTGATTGCACGGGCCGATAGGCCATCAAGCAGTTAGTTACAGAAGTCAAGACGACATGTCACAAATGCATGGACGAAATTAGATGTGGTCTAATACCTCTACATAAAAATGTCTAATATATACAAATGAAGTACATATTGTCAACCCCATAGGTATCATACCTATACCTAAGCTATAGCTGATGGCCAAGCTCGATGCCCCCATCTAGGGGGTGGGTAAATGCCCCTTACCCACCCCTGGCTGGCTCTTCCACTGCCCATCAATAACAGCCTCACGAGCACAGTTGCAGTGATAGGTCAATCACTCACTCTCACACATGCATGCAAACACACATACATACACACACCACACACACACACACACACACACACAGAGACACAAAACACACACAGAGACACAAAACACACACACAAAACACACACACACACACACACACACACACACACTGTCTCTCTCCCCGCCCAAGCAGAATTGTAACTCACGACGTTGATATAGCAAGTATGCAGGTCATATAGTTTCGTGAAAGCCAGCCTCCAAGAACAAGCAGAGCACGGCCGGTGACACTCACTGAGCAGCATTTCGACATTAGAGCAAGGAACGCCACACTTAGGACAGCACAGCTGGTGAGTATTGTCACCACCACCGTCACTGCCATCACTCTTTCCGCCAACACTCGACCCCTTGGCCGAAGTCGCTTTCTTGTCCTCTGGCGGCGTGCTCCCCTTGCCGCCGACCGTGTTTCGTTGGGTGCACACAACGGCCGACGCGAAGAGACGAGCGTGCAAACTGCATTGCAGAATGAAGGCCCCGCCGAACTCGGGTCGCACTACAACCAAAGTAAGCCGAGCCTGTTCCAGCTGTTTTTGTGAGCGCGCCAGTGGCAGGTTTCCTCGCAAATACGCAGCATGGCGCCGGCTTCCAGTCTCAGGCTACAGGGGCTCTGTCACTGCAACGGGCCTCGGCGAGAAGGCTGTAAGGGTGAAGAGGTAAGCCAGCCAGCAGGCAGACGGATGCTGCCGGCAGACGAGGCAACAATCTCTGCCGGCTCTTCTCAAACAGTTGCACCTGCAAGGCCAAGGGTAGTGTGTGGCATGGAGCCGTCACGAGGGATGGTAGCCCTTCATCTGCTGCTCTGCTGTACCGACGGCTCCGTGTCACCACAAAAAAAAGCGAAGCACGTCATACACACGGACAGGTCTAGGCCATCGCCATCAATCCCACCACACAGCGACAGCGCAGTGCACGTCATGAAGGAGGGGTGGAGGAGGCAACACATTAACTAAAGGAGCATGTGATCGCTACGGCAGAGCAGGACGCAGCTAAGAGAATAAAGTGGTGTGAGCTACAACAAAAATCTTATGGTTGCCACAACGCCGAAAGAAAACCAAGGCAAGCACCTCGTGGTTGCAAATGAAAAAGTGCTTGCATCGTGGACCGGAACTTGGTGTGTTTATGCCATGGAGATGTAAATATTTTGAGGAAAAAATGGCTTGTGCTTAAGTCTATAAACGGCAGCTTTCACTGGGAACACCGGAGGCATCGGCACGATGGACTTCACGGGGCCGGTTCGACAACAAAGCCACTGTCGCCTCGTACATTGAACGTATGGTAATATAATAGCAATAGAGGGCAACACAAACCTCCCCCAAGCGACTTGTACGGACTTATCATTAACAGTCAGCAGTGGAACCACGAGCTAACTCTTACGGGTTAGCAGGGCGACGGCTTGCTAATCCAAAACCGGATTCGCTTGTATTTAATAAATGCGAGCATCAACCTGCAGCTTCCAGCTGGAATTCCGCTCAAATGTGGCAACGCCAATATTGCAACGCATTCAAGCGATGAGGTTCGGTCGTACCTCGCCTCACAACGTTTGTTGAGCAGGAAATGAATGAGGTCACGATGGGCTTGAGCTTCACGCACGAGGCCATCCGCGTCTAAAATAAGTGCAGCAATGTGTAGCTGAAATCGCCGCACCATGTGAGGCGCGCATCATGCACCATGTGAGGCGCGCATCATGCATGCTCTCTTTGGTCATCGACAGCCTGCATTTTTACGTACAGCACCGCTGCGGATCGACACGACGCATGCAGCCGGGCGATCGCATCGTTTACAATGACAGCTCTAATCATGGGCCGGAAGTAAAACAAAGCAAAATTTAAAGTCGGGAAAGAGTTCGTGCAGATAACACCTCTCAAGAATTAGCGGACACGCTGCAGCAGCAGTGCAAAGCTCATACGCCAGATGACGACAGGCATTTTAGCTGAGTATGTGAGTCCGCGTAAAGAAAGAACCTAAAAGCTATTGATAAATGCGCGCAGCTGCGTAATAAAATGCGTCGAGCTATTGGCTGAAAACGCCGCCGACGCAGATGCAAGAAACCTGCCTGCGGTGGAAGTCCACGGAGAAATCGCACTGACGGACGCGACCGGAAACGGACGTGCCGTCGCAATATCATTCTTTGCGGACCAATCGGCTGCGGGCGGCTTCGGAGCAGCTGCGCGCATTCTCGAGAACTTGGCTTTGTTTTGCGTGCGTTCCGGGATGAATGCTCGGCTGTGAGTTGCCGCGCGATTTGGCTTACTTCTTTGTTATTTTATCTGATATCTGAAGGCAGTAAACTAACACCTGGCTGCTTGAGCAGAGCCACACCCCCATTTCTAGCTGCGAGACCGCAGCTCTTGGGCGAAAAATCTATTGCAAAGCATCTCATGACGGCAACATCACTTGTAGATGGTGTGTGGGATAGGCCGTGTATTTATTTTATGTAGTGTTATTTTCTTGCTCATGGTAGTCAACAGACTTTAAAAATTAGGGTATGGACTTACAGCCTGCGGCGTGTCTTCGTTCCCACGAGCGGCGCTGACATTGGGCTCCCTCGCGCATATGGGCATAGCCTTCGACGATAGCTGTTTTCCAATGAAATGTTTATAAGCATTGAAGCTGCTTTGAAATATATGGCTTAACATATCATTGGATATGCGGCTGTCTCCGAAAGAGTGTGGAAAACGCGACGAGTATTATTATCACCAGCGCACTGTAGTGGCCCCTCTCTACAGACCTCTGGCCTCAAACGCAGCGCTCATAACGGTGCAAGGATTTTAAGACGCGTGACAATTTTTTATGCTGCCCGAGCCCGAAAGCGCGGCTAACGAGCCGTAGGTGCAGCACTAAAACATGCAAGCATTTCCGACGGTAGCTTATGACGTTATCTACTGCCTATTCGACTGCCACAGAATGCTTCAGGTGCCCAGCACCAGGTCACAGCCAGTGCAAATCACTTTAAAGTACAGAAAGGGAATTGGCTGACTTCTATATTACTTTTTATGGCGCCTATCCGTAGATTATAACCGGTTGCTAATCGTCTTCATTCAGGAACCGCGAATAATATCTCGGCAGTCATAGTCTGGCTGATGCAGCCAGCCGACGTTTCATTACGAATCCTGCAGCGACGAAACAAGTTTTGTCGCTATTATTAACGGATGCTACACCTTACAGCCGTACGACCAACATGGGGGGAACTAGCGCTTTGAAGCACAGCTAACAGGTCATAGAAGTAGCTCAAATGAATTCCGGTTCGCTGCCGGTGATAGAAAGTGACAGTAATCAATAGTGTCTATACCTCTGAGTGGAGTCTCCACGCCGTTCGTGATATTCCATAGCACTATTCAATATCCAAGGCTAACCATTTGACGGCACTACATCGACATTGCAAAAGGGCTATGATTTTAACTAAGATTTAGTATTATTTGCGTTTATTATCAAATTAGAAAAGCTAATGCAAGGTCTAAGCCTAAAATTATGACGCAGGTACTCGCCGGTAACAAGTAGAGCGCGTCAGCAATCAAGAGCACTCCTTCAATATCACAGCTCCATATATAGTTACGTAGCATAGGTAGGTCTGTATCAGTTGATCAGTCAGAGGGCATAGATTATTCAGGAGACCGAGTATTCAATAACTACAGATAGGAAGGTGTGTACAGCACTGGTCATGGCTACTCACTCTTCCTCGAAGCCCTAAGTACGGCTGACCGACTAACTGCAGTGGTGCCTTAACTTACAAGATGAATCCGTTCCGTGACGGAGCGTGCAACTCAAATTACTCGTACGTCAAGTCTATTCTCCCTATTGAAATGCCACTAATCAGTTACGGACCTCAAAAACACCATGATTTGCATCACACGTTTTTAAATTAAAAAATTTACTTATAAAAAAAGAATATTGTATAAAAACAATATTGCAGAATATATTTTGTTATTATTTATTGTTGTATCTCCGTCTGTAACTCCACGAAGTCATAAAGACCATGTGGGTGTTTTGAGTTTTGCAGGAGAGTTTTGTATAGCACACTCACAGCCTAAGCGGCTTTCGGTACGCATTCGCTAGCCAACAGACTTCGTCTCACGCAACAAAGAGAAAGTGGGAAGCATAGCAGAGTCAGGAGAGCAGTCGAGGTAGTGAGTAGCATGGAAGTAGCAGCTCAGGACCGCTGAAAAGGATGAGCCATAGTCGGCAGTAGGAGAGTAGTTGTCGTTGCGTAAGAATTGTGGAAGCGAGTTCCACAGCCTAGGACCTGGAGAGCTAAAGCTTCTGTCGCCAACGGTCTCTAAGCGGAGGATTGGAACAGCTCATTTATTGTCCACACAGGACTTGAGGGCGCGAACAGGCTGAAACTGATGCAGCTGTTCAGCTAGGTACGAAGGAGCCAAGCCGTGGCGGGCCTTGTGGGTCAGTGTAAGAACTTTGCTCTGTATCCGTTGCTCAACCGGCATCCACCCTAGCTATTTTAGCAAAGGAGACACGTGCTCAAACCTCTGGGACTTTAAAACTAGCCTTGCAGCCATATTCATAGCCATTTGCAGTGCCTAGTTGATTTCTTTGGTAGCCCAGCCAAAAGGGAATTACGATATTCAAGCCGAGACAGAACTAAGGAGCTAGTTAAACTTTTACGAGCAACTGTGGGAGACAGCTCCTAATCTTGGACAGGGATCGGACGTGATGGCTAGCTGTAGAAGCAGTCTTGTGAATGAAGCTTTTAAAATTGAGGCAGCTGCCGAAAACGACGCCTAAATTTCGAGCACGTGATGATGGTCGTTCGATAGCATCGCCTATTAGAAGAGCAAAGCCTTTTAATCCAGCCACACGCTTAGGGCATATGAGCAGCAGTTCGGTTGTATCATCATTTAATTTCAGAAAGTTTTCCAACATCCAGGATCGAATATCGGCAAGGCAAGCATTCAGTTTCTCAGTTGCTGCAGCAGATTCCGACGGTTTGAATGACAAATGCAACTGAGTATCGTCAGCATAAAAGTGATATCCCATTCCATGGGCCTTAATCACTTTTCCCAGAGGTTGCGTATAAATGGAGAACAGCAAGGGACCGAGTACAGACCCTTGAGGGACTCCACAGGTGACTGGTCTCGTGTGTGAGACCTGACCCCCACACGAGGCGGATTGAACACAACCGGTCAAGTACGATTTAAACCGCACCAGTGCTTCGTCTGCCAGACCGAACGTTGATCTCAATCGTTCAAGCAGAACATCGTGATTAATGGTGTCAAAGGCAGCAGACAGATCTAGCAGAGCTAGGGCAGTGACATTCCCGTCGTCGTTGCCACGTAGAATGTCATAGTTAACACGGAGGAGCAGTTTCAGTGGAGTGATGCCTCTTGAACCCTGATTGAAATGTTTCTGACATTTCATTATTTTTAACATGTTCAACCAGCTGCGTAGCAACAATTTTTCAAGAATCTTTGACAAGAAATGAAGAAGGGAAACTGGGCGATAGTTTACAAAAACCTTTGTATCTAATCCAGGCTTTTTACGTATGGGTCAAACCATTGCCGATTTGAAGGACTTCCGGACGACCCCTTTTCCCAGAGAAGCATTAAAAGTCTCGGTTATGGCTAGGCTAAGTTGGTCTACTAGTGAAGACCACAGAGATGAAGGTATAGGGTCTTCAGAAGACGAGCTCTTTTTGCTAGACCTTATCAAGGTAGCCACATCGCATGCAGAAACCTCAGCACTAAACTGTTTTATTAAGAATACTGTACAGCATTTATCTCGGAGATCAGGCGACTTGAAGATGCTGACGGAGTTAGAGGAGAAAAGTTGAAATGTATAGCAGAATCTCGTTCTCTAATTGTTGCTGCGAATGTCAGTAATAAATATAATAACGCATTTGATAAAGTGCCTTAAGAGAACTCAATTTCTTTCTAGGCGCTTTACGTTTGCTGCATAGGGAACACGATCGAATGGTGAGAAGTGATATCATGCTTGATAAACAACATGAATAACATGGTTAGGGGTGACATGCACAGGGTCAGCATGCAAATGTGGTTAGTGGCAGCATGCAACAATGTCAGCCCGCATAAGCACATAGAGGGCGAATCGTGGGGACCCGCTCAATGCTGCGATAAATAGGTGCGTTTTTAATTTCTTTTTAAATGTGGTCAAGTCATGAGATGTCGTGACGCAAGTTGGGAATGAGTTCCCGGCTTTGGAGCATGCAAACTAAAGGCATGGTCTCTAAAAGATTTGAGTTTTGTACGAGCTATAGGTAAACAGTTCGATTCTGAAAGGCGGGAGGTACGATGCTTAGCCTGGTGGGAGAATAGATCTGATAGGTAGGCTGGATCCAAAGAATGAAGAGACCTGAAAGTGTGTGACAAAACCTTGAAGTCGATACGTTGTTTGACTGGTAGCCAGTGCAGGTTGGGAAGAAGTGGTGTGTTGTGGCAACTTTGATGCTCACGACAGACAAGCCTAGCTGCACATTTTTGCACCAGCTGCATGCGCCTGATTGCACATTCCGGTAGGCCAGAAAGCAGTGAGTTACAGAAGTCAGGACGGGATGTCGCAAATGCATGGACCAACTTAAATGTTCGAAAGTAGGGATCGCCCCTCGATAACCACCGGTCTGCTGCTGGCTGCACATATCTTGTGACGAGTTTAATAGAATGTGGATCAGCTTCAGGTGCTGGTCGTCCATAAACCTCATCTGTCTCTTCTGATGCTCCTTCTGCTACTCGAGCTGCCGCTGAAGAAGTTCAACCGTCTTCCTCTCGGCCATTTCGGATGTTGCTGGATTCCGTGAGATCCGATACCGTCTTCGTTGGATCACAGAAATGCGTCACGTTGGGTGCCAGAAATGTGATCTGTTCTTAGGGCAAAATAGCGCCAAGAAATACACATTTAAAAGTAGTCAGGTTTTAATGAGGAACAGAGCGCCAAGCAATAGCTTCAGAGAGCGTGTGTGTCGAGTCGTAGGGCGGCGGCCTACACACCACATCTGCGTTACTGGGTGCATCGGGGCGGGCGAACTGCTGATTGATGGCAGTGGCAGGCCAAACGGGCGAGCTGAATAGCCAGCGTACGAGTTTGGCCCGTTCGGGCCTGACCCAAAAGCTCCGTCAGCCACCTCTCGTTGCTGTGCGGTTGGTGGCATCACGACAGTTGCCCTTTTCGCCATGCGTTCCTCATTTTCATTTGCGTGGGTTTTCAATAAAAACCTGTCCTATGAGGTCAGTTGCATCCTCCCTTTCAGACATACCGTTTGTAAAATAAGCTAGATATGTGTCTCACGCACAGTTGCGACTGTTTCCTTGGGTGTTTCTTTTGAGTAAATTCAAAAGTTGTTACCACATTCCCTGTATTTCGTTTCTCTCGCTCTTAGAAATAACCTCCTCCGCATCACCAATTTCCAGAAAAATCTGCGTGTGCTACTGGTCTGTAGCTCTATAAGCTCCTCCGGTGTTAGTTCCTCGTAGTGGTTCTCATTGAGCTCGTTGATATCACCCTCATCCATTCATTGTCAGGTCGAAGGACTTTCCGACGGATACAAACTCCTCCACAACTGCCGTTTTGGACTCAAATCTTCAAATTCCGTTTCAGACTCAACCTCAGGTCGCAGCTTCCTCCATGCAGAGGTCAGGTCCACTTTTTAACGGCCTGCCAGGTCATGTCAATAATTCTGAGGCACATCATAATGCTATAGTGGTCCTTACAAAGATATCGCAAGGTGAGGTTGGTGCTCTCAGTCACCTCAAAGCAGCGGCATAACAGCTGCTTGGTGAAGAGCCTTTATAAATTAGAAATCACCTTCTGGTTCCAGGGGCTGCAGGATAGGGTTTGTGTTTGGCGGAGGGTACAGAACCTTTATAAACTCGAAGCCTTCGAGGATGTAATCATCGAGGGAGGTTACGTCTGTGAGCAGGTGCATTGTCAAGGACGAGAAGAGCTTGCAGGAGTAGGGGATTTTCCTGGAGATATTTCTTAATGTCAGAACCAAAGACCACATTCAGCGAGGCCACACACAACTGCCTGGCGGTCCACGCCCTCGGGTTTTCCCTCCACATAACCTTCAGTTTTTCCTTCAGAAATGTATGCGGCTTAAACGCTCTGGGATTTTCGGAATGATAAACGAGCAGCGGCTTGATCCTAAAGTCGCCGCTCGCATTGGTGCACAGTGCAAAGGTTAGCCTATGTAATGTATCTCCGTCTGAAGCTCCACAAAGACATAAAGACTACGTAGGTGTTACGCAGGAGAGAGAGAGAGAGAGAGAGAGAGAGAGAGAGAGAGAGAGAGAGAGAGAGAGAGAGAGAGAGAGAGAGGAGCCTATCCTTCATGGGTTTGCTGCTTGGTATCATCTTCTAATCTATTATATAAGTCCTCCTTGGCATCTTCTTCCAGAAGACCCGTGTCTCGTCACAGTTAAAGACTTTCTGTCGGAAGTATCCTTGTACTTCTATAGTTACAGCACAAATTTTGAGCTAATCCTCAGCGGCCTTCGTATCTGCGCTCGCTGTCTCACCACGCCTGACAACGGAGTGAATGCCGGTCCTCTTTTTAAAATTCACCAACCTGCCCCGACTGACATTAAACGGCTCGCCCGATGCCTCGTCCGTTTAAGTGTTTGGGATCTGCTGCAGCAAATCAGCGTGAGTAGCTCCTGCCTTCTGGCTGATTATTACAGCCTTCATCACGGTATCTCCTGCGAGCTGCTTTTCTGCCACCCACACCATCAGCAGTTTCTCCGCATTTTCATTGATAGATTTCTGCCGTTTAGAAATTACTCGAACGCCATTGGCTGGCGTTACAGCCTTCATCGACTCCTTTCGCTTCAGTACGGTGCAGATCGTGGAAG
The DNA here is from genome assembly GCA_009760855.2 of Cristatella mucedo. Lineage (NCBI taxonomy): Eukaryota > Metazoa > Bryozoa > Phylactolaemata > Cristatellidae > Cristatella > Cristatella mucedo. The sequence goes on from WPIO01000017.1 coordinate 4,328,155, forward strand.
TACTATACTCGTGCTGATTTTCTAAGTCGACTACACGCCGCACACCTTGGTCATGCTTTTCGATAATTTTTTATCTTTATTTCAAGGCAAAACATTCGATTCTTCATCTCAGCGCAGTCCTTCGCAATCACGTTCCTCGAATCCATGAATGGAAATTTTTTTGAAAAACAGCTGCAAGCACAAATGCGAGAGCGTTACTGATGTTTCCACTGCGAGCTAACCGCTTAAAGTGAACGAGTGAGACTTAGGATGTTGGGCGGATATTGTGGCGTTCATCGTGGCGCTAGCTGCGCCAACTACGGGTGAGGTGGCTGAAGCTGGCTCATAACCCGAAGTTTAGCTCTCAACTCAAAGCAATAAACCTGCCAAGATACGGCTCGTATCTCGACAAACTCGTTATTTAATGCACTCGCAAGTCAAGGCACCACTGTACAGTGAATTGGGATAGCTATGCCATCTTAACCAGGTATTTTAACAGAAAAAGATACCAACAGTTATTTTTCAGGAACCGCCACTAATCACAAGTATTGCTATAATCTAGCAGCTTTGGCATATTGTAATGCCCTGCGATTATGGACGATGAGTTCGAATGAGCGAGGGACTTGCCCGATAGCGGAAGTGCTACGAAATGCAAGCAATGTTGCCTTCAGCGATAGCATTGAAATTCTTTGGTTAGCGCTTGATCGACCACGGTTTTAGTTTTTTGAAGTCTTTTTATCTGGCCAAATTTTTTCCGTGTGTATCTATGTGCACGCGTGACAGTAGATTTTAAAGATTTCAGTGCGTCACGATAGCTCAAGTACAAGGAAGAGTTATTTTCGTGGAAACACGGAAACAACGTGTCACGTTGAGTAATCAAAGCTATTGAGTCAAGGTGATCGGTTTAGTGGCAAGCACTCGCGTTCGTCTCGATATGGATGTCTTCGTGGTTTTTGAGCTACGATAATAAGAAAAAGGTAATAAAAAGACACAGCGGAACAGCTCGATTCTCGGATGCGTGTCGAGTGTAAGCTGGATGTGCTCCCAAAACCCGACGCTCGATCCACGCTCTCAGATTTCGGAGAGCTGCAATCACCATCGCATACACCATTCCTTCGGAGGATTGTTATCGGTATTCTGAGTGGCCGAGGGTTTTGATATTCATTAGATCGGTGGTTTTGATAATAGCTTGCTGTTGCATTTTTTGAGCTGGTCAGTGTGATTTAAGATTTTCCCGTGATAGGTATGAGACATAATGGTCATCTCTTGCAGCAAGCTTCGATTTGTTGCTTCCTGGCATGACTAAGCGTCTAGCCAAGACGGCGATATGGGATATTTAATCAGTGTTTGATTTGGTTCCAATAGCATTGTTTTATTATGGATCTGGCGAACTTGTTTGCCAGCTATCTGATTTAGCGTTGAGAAAGAGATTATCGTGGTGCTGATTTGAGCCGATGATCTGTACGGTTTTCGGTCTTTTTGATGGGATTCGTGCGAACCCGTTCGATTGCTAAACGTTGTTTTCTTACTTTTCTAGTCTTGGAATGGTGTGGTTGAGATTGAGCTCGGTTTCGGCGGCTCGCATATTATTGTCTTTATAGGAGTTACGGAATCTTTACTTTGTCAGTGCTCAGATGATTGAGTCGTAATTTGAGCCCTGTTTGGAGTGGCCCTTGAATATTTGTTGAAATAGTGATAACGGAGTCTATTGTTTGACATGTGCGAGTTTAAGTTTGATTTTAGCCCTTTCAAGTGAATTCAGTAGATTTTGCTTGTATTGTAGGATATTTGGTTCATCTGCGCTTGGGCATTTCGTTATGGTTGAAAATAACAAAGCATTTTCATGGGTTAAAGGATAAATTGATAATAATGAATAAATAAACATACCGCTCTGCTCCGTCTTGAGCATAGAAGCTACGGCATGTGTGCAGTGGGTACGTGTTTTGAGCTGAGCTACGGGCTCTCAGCGAATTTCCGATTTCGTATGGGATGGTTCCCGTTGGCCCTTCATACCATTGAAACTGCAGCAATGCACAAGATCAGAGAATTTGCTTTGGTTCTATGGTGCCTCTCTTGTCTTGGTAGAGAGATTATGATGGTTAACGACCATTTTGAATCAGTTCAATAACTGTGCCGTAGAGTAATCCAATATCTAATCGTTAACATTCGTCCGCGGGCGAATTCTTTATTGGTTCAGAATAGGTTTAGAGGACTTGTCATATAGTCGAGCGCGTGATGGTAGTGCATTAGCCAAAGTCCTTTACCTATGTACGCTTTTTTGTAAGTACGATACGCATGGCTCGGACTAACTATCCGACTCGGTAATTAAAATGGTCAACGTCAATTTTGTTCCTCTTCTTCTGGGATGTAAGTTAGCCATTCTACCTTTTCGATATCGTCTTGCGTCCCTATATCAATACAAAGGTCACCCGTTCCCTTTGTTCTATTGAGCGTCCTTACTGCCGTATGTGGTACCGCAGGCACAACCGATTCCATTTTGGATTCATGATTCGTCATCAGGGCCATCAGTCTATCTCACTGTTCTCTACTTTTCTTCTCTGCGCGTGGTTTCAAGAAGTCAACTTGTGGTATAATATGAAACACTTAGACAGAGATTGAATTCTCTGAGTGGACTTTATCAAGTGTGTCATCATTATTGTCATATGTCGAACATGTGGCAGGAATAGCTTTACGTGACGATGGAGGCGATTTTCATAGTGGTGCTCAACTGCAGCTACCGGCGGTTGATATTGAGATGCAGACGGCTCGCTCACACGCTTTTACGACTCCGTTGACGGCTAGCGGCAAACGTCAGCATGACGGTACAGCCTGCGCCATGGGAACGGCTTCATTCTAACCAAGCCCCGGCTTCAAACTCGGATCAGCAATCCAGACGACATTCGAACGCTGCAAGCACAATTGACGCTGTCTCAGTCACTATGATTCTACGCGCAACCAAAAGTCCGTGGACGGAGTATTTTAAACTTGGGTGATAAGCTTGATAGGCGAACCTGGATTATGAACAGTGAGATGTCGCTGAATTAGACCTGAGCAATTATAAAGTAGCTGCGATAAGCCGAGGCATATGAGCAGAGTGATCAATAATTATGTACGAAAGTGGTTATTGTCTGACATGACCTGGCTACTATATGAGCTTGACTACGGTCGAGCACTTGGAGCTACGGTATGCCGGTCGGTAAGTCCTTGCGCTTAGCGAGATCTCTTGTTTCGGAGGAAAAACCTTTTAGCGAGTCGGCAGGAAGTCACCTGTCGTATCAGCAGTAGTATATAGGCTATCGCTGTGCTTTTATCTTAATGCGGTGCTGTTGTTAGCGCTTCGCGCAGAAGACTGATCGCCGTCTGGTTATCGTCAGCGTTTCGTGAGCATCGTGTCTTTGCATATTGCACGCTTTGTGTCGCTATCCATCGCCTGTAGTATGTCGTTCGTAGAGCCCCTGAGCTGGAGCCTTCGGCGAGCTGCGATGTGCTCGCTGGTGAGTCGTCATTCGTACCTCTGGCGTCATAGATGTGGCATAGATGGCTCTAGTCCAAGAGCGTCTCTCATGCTTTGGGTGGGGGAGTGCTTTCGTCGTTGTTCTGGAACCCTCGGCGAGCTGAGATATGCCCCGCGTTGCGAGTACCCGTTATGCAATCACTCGTACCTCCGGTGAGTGGCTGATACTCGGCGACAAGCGCTTCTGCCTTTCAAGATTTCTTCGAGCCGAAGGCATCCATCCCGCTTTTTTGAATGTTCGTAACTCTGTTTCCCACGCCCAATCCCCCTGTAGCCCGATGTACCTAGGGTCCCCAGCACGACTGTTTGGTTGCCCTGTTATTGTTGGCGCGAGCGATCTTAAAATAGAGAGGTCAAGTCAAACTGCCGCTCGACCCTGCCCTAGACCTGCGACCGCTGCGTGGCAGCGGTGGTCGAGCAAGAAGCGGCCTACCCTCGAGCCTCGCTTACAAGTCTGTGGCGCCTGCTAACTGCTGCGGATCGAGCCGCCTCGCAGCGACGCGCGGTCTCCTTCGGGCGTTGCTCGAAGGGGCCAACCAAGACGCAGTTCGCCCGTTGGCCGGGCGCTGCTACTAATGGTCGTAGCGGCTCCGCCCCGACGCGCCGAAGCATCCCAAATATCGTAAGCAAGACATATCGGGCAGTCTGCCCTAAAAAAAAACGCACGCACGCGCACACGCACGCACGCTCTGCGGAGCTACTGCTTGGTGCTCTGTCCCGCTCATGAAAAGTTACTGCGCGAAACTGTGTATTTTGTGCGGGATTTCGCCCTATGAACGTAACGCTATAGAACGTCCAGCAAGTCGCTGAGCTGATTACGCACCCCGCGGCAGAAACTCGAAAAAGTGCACAATTAAGTTGCTGCAAATCAGAGCAGCAAGTCCAATTCCTTTCATTTTATTATGTGCCTATTCAGCAAGCCCGCGCTATTCGTAACTGTACGAAGTTTTTTGACTTGAAGGGGGCGCGAAGATCACGGCGATGCGCAAGAAAGCTTCAAATGTCACCGGCATTACCATTAAAGTAGCCCGCTAAATATAAGGACGTCAACAGCAAGATGTTCACCAACTCGGGGAAAAAAGGAGAGGAAGCGTTGACAAGAACTCTCGAGACTGACAGCCAGTCGTCTGTTTATAAATCATGGACTCGCTTCCACAATTCTTTACGCAACGACAGCTAATCTGCTACGGCCGACTATGGCTCATCCTTTTCAGCGGTTCTGAGCTGCTAATTCCATGCTACTCACTACCTCAACTGCTCTCCTGACTCTGCTATGCTTCCCACTTTCTCTCTGTTGCGTGGGACGAAGTCTGTTGGCTAGCAAATGCGTACCGAAAGCCGCTTAGGCTGTGAGTGCGCTATACAAAACTCTCCTGCGTAACACCCACATGGTCTTTATGACTTTGTGGAGTTACAGACGGAGATACATTACATTACATTACATTATGGGCAGATGACACGTAGCAGCGTCGTCGTAGCGAAAATTGCTAAACCGCAGCTCCTCATTGGGCCCGTAGCGAGGGCGGCTAAGAGATATCGCACGACTTGCAGGGCTGACAAAATAAGCAGCACTATACCCTAATAGTGTTCATTAGCCGCGGCTGCTGCTGTTCAATACGTCCGGCTGGGCGTCGACCGACGGGGCCAGGCCTGCCTCCTGGACCAAAACCAGAGCAGGAGGTCAGCGGCTCGGCCCCGGAGTTTTTCGGCGGAAGTTCACGGCGAGTTCGGACGCGCACCATCGCGCTCAAAGAGCCAGCTACCCGTACCGCTGACGGCGTACGTTGGTACTCTTGGGTCTACGTAGCTTGCAGGGGTCGCGGACTACTGTTGCCCATTGGCCAACACAGCCACGGTCGTAAAAACTTGCGTAGGCAAATCCGCTCGCCTCTGTAGCTTCTTAGTATCTAGGGCTCTCACAATAGTATTGTCTAGTTTCCCCCACTGCGTGTAGCGCGCCGTCTATATTAATAAGTGCTGTGTAACGGAGCTATTGCCCTTCCGACGCTAGCACTGAGAGCGCCACGTGGTTTGGGTCCGTCGTAGCGGTTTGGGTTCGGCGTAGCTGGGTGAGAGAGGTCGATCGGAAAAGGCTACCCCCTAATCTCGGTTACAACACAATCGCAAGAGTTGTAAAGCATCCTGCCTGATCAGCATCGGAACTGCAGTAAAATACATCAGAACTATCTAATAAGTCGACGTGTACCTATGAAAAGTATGGTTTCTCCATCGGGCATAATGCTCGTGTGTGGCCAGCAAAGGCCGCAGCCGCCTCCGGATGGGAGCAGAAGAGACCTCGCGCTTATTAAGTCGCTAAGCAGCGGCCATAACCCTTAAATTAAATAAAAATAAAAATAATTCATTTGTATAACGCGCTAAGAGATCTTAATCTCTATTCAGGCGCTTCGCATATGCAACGGGGCTCGAACCCACCACCTCAGTCATCAAACACATTCACCTTGACCTTGGTTCAAGGCAAGCACCTTAACCACTGGGCCAAACCAGCGAAACTCTAAACCTCGAACCGTACTATAGATCATTGGTTCTCAACCTTCCTAATGCCACGACCCTTTAATACAGTTCCTCTAGTTGTGGCGGCCCCAACCATAAAATTAACCCGGCCAATTAGCGTAACCCGGCCGATAATGTGGTCTCAGGCGACCCCTGTGAAAGGGTCGTTCGACCCCCGAAGGGGCCGCGACCCACAGGTTGAGGACCGCTGCTCCAGATCATAAATCATAAGCCCATAATCTTTATAAAAATGTGTTTGTAATATACATATAATACACATATTGCAATGCATGCATTTTATTACCTATACAAGCACGGGATGTCTTTTCTTTCTGTGGCATAGCGGACATGATGAGCCGTGATGGCTCACTAGGTTAAGCGAATGCTTTTCACGACCTCGGTCACGAGGTCTTGGGTTCGAATCCTGGGGTGAGCGATCCTATATCGCTGCTGCAAGCGGTGGTGATAGCCGTAAAGGCTCTTCTGTTACTATGCAAAAGAGGCTGTTAATTCAGCTAGTATTTTTTTATGGAAGGATCGACATCACCAGGAATAGATATACGGTGCTTACAGTCAGTAGTTGGACTAAAAGAACACAAACTGGACGGAATTATGCTGACTTTATGGGAGTTAATGGTGATAAGATATCTTTCACAGCGGTGCACAGTAAGAGAGCCAAAGCCTCTGTCTAGGCACTACAGATGCACTAGAAACTAAGTACCGGTGTACCAGCAGAGTCTAGACGATAACATTCACAGTTCTAGCATGCGTAAGCACATAAAAGACGCTTCGAGCAGACGAAGCGCACGCCGCGAGTAACAGTAATGCTGCAGTTTCGCCTAATATGTCGTCAAACCGCGAGAATGCCGCAGCGTCGATCGACAGACGTTCCGGCGCGTGAGGTGATTGATGCTGTAGGCTTGGGAGTTTAGGGTTCAAAGGATTTTTTGTGGGTGAGCGTTTTGTATTTTATGAAGAACTCTGCTCCATGGATGCAAGCTCTCGCTGTACGTTAGATAGTCGGAGTCAAGCGTATATAGCGAACGGAAGTGCCGATGTGGTCAGGGAAGCTCGACTCGGAATTAAAAAGTCTCCAGTCTTCAGGTTCATCGTCGGCGAGAGGCTCAGGTAAACGGCCAGAGTCAAGGAGAGGGCAATGCAATAGGAGGAGGCCGGAGGAAATACTAGTTCAGATAGGTAAGCCGAAGCAAGAGAAAGAAGAGGTCAAAAAGTGACCACGGGCACACGACCTTGAAATAGACACGCGGCTCGACGGGAAGACAGCAGCAGGTAGCGGGGAGAAGTGATGCGGCACGGTAGTTTCAATGTTCGCGACCGAGAAGCCAGCAGCCGAGTTTTTCATCACCCTTCAGGCTTGAGTTGCGGCCTGTATACGAATAGCCAGCAAGCGTGGGGATACCGGTACAATGCTCTATCGATTGAACTATCGAGAAAACTTTTCGCTAGAATTTCCACGCAGGGCTTTACAGCCTCGGCTTTGTTTACACTGGCTCGCTCAAACGAAATCCCGGTGTACTGCATGAATGAATGGGCACATATACTGGAGAATTCGGTGCCGTGTTGCTGCGGTCGGCTACCGGAGAGCGTATCGTCAAATCCTGTGGAGACCGTACCTTTAGTTCGTATGCCCCCGATTCGCGGATCTTTCTCCCGACTGACGTCAGGACATCGCCTGACTTAGTGAAATTCAAAAAGAAGCTGTAAACACACCCGCAGTTGCTGGGTCCGCGTGAAACGATCTTTTAGTGCTTACGTGCGTGCGCGACGCCATGCATGCTATCGCTATCCAGTTGACTTGCTTCCTTCACAGCATACGCAATGCGCCTAGAACGAGATTTATTTCTCTCGGTACACTACACATGACTTAGTATATTACGACTTATTATCGTCTGCACTACTTTCGCGGGTCCAGGCAGGTAAGTAAGCCGCTCGAGCGCATCGCAGCGAGTGCAAATTCATTCTTCGGTTAGTAGCCCAGGGGTAAGGATTCTATTTTTTACTTTGGTCCTCGACCTAGCTAATTTGGTCAACCTCCGCATACGGAACTACAAGACCTGCCGCACTTTCGCGAATTCGTGTTGCCGCCTTACGCTCCGAATGTCGATTGCTTTCCGGCCAGGGGCGATACGGCAGCCAAATGACGCCAAGGCTGCTCAGCAGCCAATAGGTGTGGGGGCGGAGATACCTACTGGCTTACACGTGGACGGACCGGAAATACTCTTACCCCTGAGAGCGTGCTATTAACTTTCTACCTCCCGCGTGTAGAATGCCAACCACGTAGGACCCCACCCTCGTAAGCTTACCTGGCAGCTGAGCTGCGTTTTGCGGTGGCATCGGCGTTGACGCAGTGACCAAGCAATGAGACGAATATGAGCAGGAGAGATGAAGTTAAATACAAGCGACTTAGCAATTGTAGCGACGATTTTGAGGCACATCGGCCATTGTTAGCCTCCGCGAATGGACGGACGGGTGCAGAAGGGATAGCGCTCGCCGAGAGGCGCAGTGCATTCTACGGACCGATCCGCGGTGCCGGATTGAGCGACCGCCTAGAGCTTACGAACTTGCGAGTCCGAGGTGAAAACGCAGCTCTCAGCAGCCGCCCCGCGCCGAAGTCGGACGAGCAGCCGGCTTGCTTCGAAAGGGATATCAAACCTGGCGAAACGCTGACCAGCATATCGGTTCAGTACTCGTGCCCCGTAAGTCGCTCGCCGCGTGGCCGTCTGATTTTCGCTAATTTCGTGTGTGTGCCCTACTCTTTTATGCCGCTTTGCCCTGGGGTAAGCAAGGGCTACGAGTCACTTCCTGCGCAGTCCTGCCTCGTCACGCATTGTCGTGGGCTCACGTCTCTGGGAGACGCCATCTATGCGTTGGTCCCCCCTCACTAGCAGCTGAGCTCTTGTCGTTGCTCTCCTCTGCTCCGGGCAGTCCGCCAGCGCGTGGAGCGCTGTTGGGACGCATAATTAGACGACGCCGGCTCCTTCAGGGTACCCAGAGTGACATCGGCCTGTGCAATCAGGCTCTTACAGCTGGTGCTAAACTCTGCAGCTAGGCTTGTCTGTCGTGAGCATCGCAGTTGCTACATCTCACTACTTCTCGCTGACCTGCACTGGCTCCCAGTCAAGCAACGCATCGACTTCAAGGTTTTGTCACTCACTTTTAGGTCCCTTCATTCTTTGGCTCCAGCCTACGTATCAGATCTACTGCCCAACCCGGCTAAGCATCGTACCACCTGCTTTTCCGAATCGAACTGTTTACCTCTACCTGGTACGAACCTCAAATCCTTTGGAGACCGTGCCTTTAGTTCGTATGCTTTCAAAGCCTGAAACTCACTTCCGACTTATGTCACGACATCTCCTGACGTGTCCACATTTAAAAAGAAACTAAAAACGCATCTATTTGTCAGAGCATTTAGTGGGTCCCTGTGATTTGACCTTTATTTGCCTTTCCTGACACTGCATACTGCCACTAATGATAATTGCATGCCGACCTTGTGCATGTCACCCCTAACCATGTCATTCTTGTTGAGCATGCTACCACTAACCATTCGATCGTGCTTCCTTTGCAGCAAATATAAAGCGCCTAGAAAGAGATTGAGTTCTCTGAGGGCACTTCAAATGTATTACTGTTAATGTATTACTTATCAGTATGTGTGTGAGTGCTTGTGTGTGTGTGTGTGTGTGTGTGTGTGTGTGTGTGTGTGTGTGTGCGTGTGTGTGTGCGTGTGCTTGTGTGTGTGCTTGTGTGTGTGTCTGTGTGTGTGTATGTATGTGTGTATGTATGTACGTATGTATGTATGTATGTATGTGTGTGTGTGTGTGTGTGTGTGTGTGTGTGTGTGTGTGTGCTTGTGTGTGTGTGTGCTTGTGTGTGTGCTTGTGTGTGTGCTTGTGTGTGTGTGTGTGTGTGTGTGTGTGTGTGTGTGTGTGTGTGTTTATATATGTGTGTGTGTGTATGTATGTATGTGTGTTTGTGTGTGTGTGCTTGTGTGTGTGTGTGTTTATGTGTGTATGTTTGCTTGTGTGTGTGTTTGTGTGTATGTATGTGTGCATGTATGTGTGTGTGTGTGTGTGTGTGTGTGTATGTATGTGTGTGTGTGTGTGTGTGTTTGTGTGTGTGCTTGTGTGTGTGTATGTGTGTGTATGTGTGTGTGTACGTGTATGTGTGTGTGTATGTATGTGTATGTGTGTGTGTGTATGTGTGTATGTATGTATGTATGTATGTATGTATGTGTGTGTGTGTGTTTGTGTGTATGTGTGTGTATGTGTGTGTGTGTATGTGTGTGTGTGTGTGTGTGTGTATGTGTGTGTGTGTGTGTGTGTGTGTGTGTGTGTGTGTGTGTTTGTGTGTGTGTGCATGCGCACGCGAGTTCATGTGTGCATACTCTGTAAGTGCATTATCACTCTTAAGGTAGTAGAACCCCTTGTAGCTTATATTGCTCATATTCCCACATGTTGACAGCTAGATTTCTTAAATTTAACGTTGCATTGATGTTGAATGCACGAGTTTGTCGTTAAGTAGAAAACGTGGCCAGGTCCTGGACCATTTAATCGTTTTCCTAGGGAAAAGGGGAAGAGGTCCGGTCAAACTGACAGCATGCAGAGATGCGAGCTGCAGCTTAGCTCCAGCAGCAGGGAGAGACTGTCATGGCAGGGAGAGAGTGTCATGGCAACTTCTTCCTGGTCAACCAGAAATAGAATGTTACTGAGTCACCCCAGATCACACAAAGAAGTGCTCTTAACACACAGGATGGCAAGAGCAACTGCTGCATCAGTGTTGGGGGTGTGCTGTTTAGGGGATGTTAATAGTCATCATAAGAAGTCTTTTGTATAGCACCTTAAAAGAACTTAATCTCCATTCAGATACTTTACAATTGGTAGCAAGAGGAGCAATAACCAATTTTTAACGAAAGGCAACGTATCCTCTTTAAGCTGCTTTGCTATTCTTGTCTTAAAGCAGGCTAAAGACTAACTGCTGCCGGTTAGTTGGACCTCCGGTTATTCACACTCAATCAAGGATGATCTAGGACCTTAAGTGCGAAAGCCAGTGTCGCTAACGGTCTTTAAGCATAGGGATGGAACAGCTAATTTATTGTCCATAGAGGACCTGCGGGCATGAGGAGGCTGAAATGATGTAGCAGTTCCGCTAGATATGAAGGAACCATGCCATGACAGGTCTTTTTGGTCAGTGTAAGAATCTTGCTCTATATCTGTTGATCAACCGATGACCAACCTTATAGTTATAGGCAAACCTTATGCCACTCAAAAGTTGGACAATTTTGCCCTCCTAGACCTACCTTAGTTCATCTAGTGTCATTCCAGTGACATGTGCCCATATTCTGGGCATGCTTCTCCAAAGCGACTTGTCATTTGTTGAATTCATTCTTCCTCTGTCACTTTCAAATCGGCCCCTACCTTTAAATTAGGGCCTGCGTCGGTTGGAGTACGACAGCCAAACTAGTTCATACGTTTTGTGACACTAGGTCTATATTACTTCAATTCTCTTTATCCGTGTCTTCCGGCCAGTACTCTTAATCGGCAGCAACTTGTGCAAAACAGCTTGGCTGGTCTGTCGTCAATAGCCTAGCTGCCAGATTGCATCACTTCTATCTGAGCTTCAAGGGCTCTGTATCAAGAATCAAATCAATTTCAAGATTTTCAGTCTGGCTTACAGGCCATTCACTTGCATGTACCAGCCTGGACCTATTTGGCCTGTCTGCTCCTCCAGTGTGCTATCGCAGTACACGCTTCTCAACACCAAGTTGTCTCGCTGTCCTTCGCTCGCTCTAAATTAAAATCTTTTGGCTATCGAGCTTTCAGCTAGTATGCATCGAAAGTGTGGAACTCCCTGTCGACTATGGCTACCACCTGCAATGGCCTTACGTCGTCAAAGTCTCAGCTTAAGTTGCATATGCTCCAGTCAGCTTTTCCTTGGTCCAAGTGAACTTGTCTTTTTTATTACTGCTTTGCGTGCAAAACTGTGCATGATTCACTACATGTTACTGGCTGGAGGTCCTACTAACCATAACTGAGTGTCTTCTAACCAATTCTCGTAAAGCTAGTTGTAAAGTACCCGGATAGAGATTTAGTTCTCTTAGGGTGCTATGCAAAAGACCTATTATTATTATTATTATTATTATTATTATCTACCAACATGATGTCAATCAAGCAGTTTATCGACATCGATCTGTCACTTGCCTCTCCATTCTCTTGTTTCTACCTACCTATCGGAAGTACTTCTTTCTCAAGCTTCGAATCATCCCGCTCTTCCGAATTGAACTGTTTACCTATACCTCGTACAAACCTCAAATCCTTTGAAAACCGTCCATTTAGTTCGTATGCTCCCTAAGCTTGGAGCTCCCGACTTGCGTCACATCCCCTGACTTGACCACATTTAAAAACGCATCTATTTATGACAGCATTTAGTGGGTCCAATTTATTCCTTTTTTATGTTATTATGCATGGTGACACTGAGCATGCTGCTACTAACCACACTTGCATGCTGACCCTGTGCATGTTACCCCTAACCATGTTGAGTATGCTACCACACACCATCCGATCGTGTTTTCTTTACAGCAAATGTAAATTGCCGAGAAAGAGATTGAGTTCCCTGAGGGTGCTTTATCAAGTGTGTTATTATGCCACATTACTCCACTTCTCGCCGACCTGCACTGGCTACCAGTCAAGCAACGGATTGACTTCAAGGTTTTGTCGCTCACTTTTAGGTCCCTTCATTCTATGGCTCCAGCCTATCTGTCAGATATACTACCCCATCAGGCCAAGCATCGTACCACCCGCTTTTCGGAATCCAACAGTCTAGAAATACCTCATACAAACCTTAAATCCTTTGGAGACCGTGCATTTAGTTTGTATGCTCCCAAAGCCCGGAACTCTCTCCCGACCTGCGTCAGAACATCCCCTGACCTGACCACATTTAAAAGGAACCTAAAAACACACCTATTTAGGACAGCATTTAGTGGGTCCCTGTGATTCGTCCTTGATGTGCTTATGCGTGCTGACACTGTGCATGCTGCCACTAACCACATTTGCATGCTGACCCTGTGCATGTCACCCCTAACCATATTATTCATTTCGTTTGTTTTTCAAGCATGATTTTACTTACCATTCAATTGCATTTCACTTTACAGCAAATGTAAAGCGCCTAGAGAGAGATTGAGTTCTCTGAGGGCGCTTTATCAAGTGAATTATTATTATTATTATTATTATTATTATTATTATACCACCAACTCTTCTGACCTAATTCGTTTAGCTATGCCTCTTATCAACCTCAAATTCTTTAGATACCATTCCTTAAGTTCATATACTCTTAAAGCCTGGATCTCACTACTGGCTGACGTCACAAAGTCTCCTGACTTGACAATGCATAAGCAGCAATGCATAAACGCAAGCTAAAACCTCCCTGTTCATCATGGCATTTGCTCCGTTTTTGTGCATCGTCTTTAGTGTGCCTTGCATGCTGAAATTGTGCAGATGGTCACTAACCGATTGAGCCACTTCCTTTCTAGCATATTACAGTGCCCAAAAAGAGCTGTAGTTCTCTTAGAGTGCTCTACAAATAATAATTATTATCATATAGCTGATATGATCATCGAGGGAAGTGTCTTTTTGAAACAGGACTCCCAGGTTCCTCACGGAAGCTCCCGGAGATATACAGGCAGAGTCTACATTGGAGGCAATGCTTTCCAGTTTCTGAGTCACACCATACTTGCTTCTAACTTGAAAGTCGATTTCCTTGTCGTTCACTTAAAGCAATTTTGCTGGCATCCATGTGTGAATGTCAGCAATACATGCTGCAAGAGAGTTGAAAGATTGAGGTACTCGAAAGTTGGGATTGATCAAAGCACAAGTATAGCTGTGTGCCATATGCATGAAAATGAAAGCCTAGATTATGTTTGGTGATTAAATCGGTCAGAAGGAAAGTAAAGAGTAGCTTTTTTGGCAGACTCATTTATATAACGGTCAGAAGAGAGAGTCTCAACGACTGAAATCCTCCACGAAAATATGACCTGAACCAATGTGCCACCACTCGTTTTAGTGTTTTAATAAGTTAGGGACTGGAGAAACTTGGTAGAAGTTTCTCAAGATAGTCTGGTTTAGTGTTGATTTATTAATGAGTGGCATGACAACAACCTCTGTGAAAAAATGCTGGGCTGAGACCTGAGGCTAAGGACATATTTATAATGTTTGCTGTGCAACACTAGCAGGAAATCTAGGCATCATCTCAGAAGGAGAACAGTAGTCTAGTAGTCTAGAGGGCGAGTAATAATATTGCACTTGATAGTCTTTTTAGACTGGGAGATGAACTTCAAAATGAGGTTGGCAGAGGCAGCCTTGATGTTGTAATAATAATAGTAATAATACTCTTGATAAAGCACCCTCAGATAACTCAATCTCTTTCTTGGCGCTTTACATTTGCTGCAAAGGAAACACGATCGAATGGTGTGTGGTATCATGCTTGATAAACAACATGAATAGCATGGTTAGGGGTGACATGCACAGGGTCAGCATGCAAGTGTGGTTAGTGGCTGCATGCAACAGTGTCAGCAAACATAAGCACATACAGGACGAATCACAGGGAACCACTAAATGCTTTCATAAATAACTGCGTTTTTAATTTCTTTTTAAATGTGGTCGAGTCAGGGGATGTCGTGATGGAAGTCGGGAATGAGTTCCAGGCTTTGGGAGCATACAAACTAAAGGCACGGTCTCTAAAGGATTTGAGGTTTGTATGAGGTATAGGTAAACAGTTTGATTCTGAGAAGCTGGTGGTACGATGCTAGGCCTGGTGGGGGAGTAGATCTGAGAGATAGCCTGGAGCCAAAGAATGAAGGGACCTAAAAGTGAGCGACAAAACCTTGAAGTCGATGCGTTGCTTGACTGGTAGCCAATGCAGGTCGGGGAGAAGTGGTGTGATGTGGCAACTGCGAGGCTCACGACAGACAAGCCTAGCTGCAGAGTTTTGCACCAGCTGTAAGCACCTGATTGCACATTCCGGTAGGCCAGCAAGCAGTGAGTTACAGAAGTCAAGACGGGATGTCACAAATGCATGGACCAACTTAGACGTGGTATCCTTATCTAAACAAGCCCGAATTTTAGCAATGTTATGTAGCTGAAAGTAGGCAGACTTGATTGTGGAGCTAATGTCGTCATCTAACGAAAGGTCACTTTGAAACATGACACCTAGATTTCGTGCAGATTCAACAGGAGATGCGCTGGAAGAGCCGATTTTGAGCGTAAGCCTTTCCAATTTCTAAATCACACTAGGTTTGCATGTAACTAGTAAGTTAGTTTGTATCATTCAATTTAAGAAAATTTGCTGCCATCCATATGCAGATGTCATGAATACATGCAGTAAGGGAGTTGAGAGAATTCGAGGTGCTCGAAGGCTGGGAGGGATCAAAGCAAAAGCACAACTGAGTATTATCTGCATAGAAGTGAAAGCCTAGATTGTGCTTGGCAATCACACCAGCAAGAGGGAGAGTATAAACCGTGAAAAGAACCGGACCAAGCACAGAGCCCTGAGGTACCCCATATTTCAGAGGTACCTCGGATGATCTTTGTTTATTCATATCAATACTCTGGAGTCTCCCACTGAGATAGGACCTGAACCATTGCAGAACAGTGCCAGTGATGCCCAGGCGAGATGCGACACTCAAGAAGGACTTTGTGATCTTTGTACATTGTGCTAGAGCTAGAAGTGGAGGTTGCAGAGTCCAGCAACTTCGAAAGGATGTCTGCCCCATTGACCTTGTTGTGTGCCCACTGACCATCTCGGATAATTGGGGGTTGGTAACGTCGTCTTGTCCAGAAACTTTAAAAAGTATTGACCAAGAAAAAAATTGAAATCTTTGTGTGTGGTAGGTCTTTCTGATTTGCACCCAGACTCGACCGGCAGTCTTGATAGCCTCACTGATACAGTGAACATGGCATTTAAGAGTGCCCTTGACGAGCATGCTCTTATACATTCTCTCTGCGTTCAGAGTCATGGAGATTCCTTTCAATTTATAGGCAACTATTAAAGATTTACCATGTTGAGTAAAGGCGTGAGGGCTGCTTTTGGAAGTCTGGGTCTGATGACGATATATTCAATTTTAAGGACTTCCTTTTTATTCTGCACCAGGAAGCTTAGACAAGCCAGAGCTTCTTTTTTCACTCAAAAACTGAAGTTCTGCCAGTCAGACCCAAAACAAATTTATAAGACCGTAAACAACTCTGGCCAATTCTGAGAGGTCTCACTCTCCCAGCTCGGCCGGCAAGTTTTTAGCTTTCATTGAAAACATTGTGCACATGTGTGCCTCCATAAAGCTGTCTCTTACTAAAGCAGTTGTTGAATCGAAATCTGTGCCATTCCTCAAAAGAGATTTTTGAGGTTTCTGCATGTTGTGTGGCTAGTTTAGTGTTGTGTGGCTAGCTTAATAAGGTCTAGTAAAAAGAGCTTGTCTCCTGAAGACCCTACACCATCCCCTCTGTGGTCTTCACCGGCAGACAAACTTAGCCCAGCCATAACTGATATTTTTAATGCTTCTCTGGACAAAGAGGTTGTATCCAAATCCTTCAAATCGGCCATCGTTAGACAGATTCAAATCCTGGATTAGATACAGAGGTTCTTGCAAACTATTGACCAGTTTTTCTTCTTTTTTTTGGGTCAAAGATTCTTGAAAAAATTAGTCGCTAAATAGCATGTAGCTCACATCGAAAAGTATAGATTTTCAAAAAAATTTCATTTGGTGTTCAAGCGGCAGCACTCCACTGAAGCTGCTCTCCTCCATGTAACCAGTGACATCAAATCAAGCAATAATGACTGTAATGTCACTGCCCTAGCATCGCTAGATTTATCGGCTGCTTTCTACTCTATTGATCACGATATCCTACTTGAACGATTGAGAACAACGATCAGCCTGGCAGACGAGGGCACTCGTGTGGTAAAAATGCTATTTATCCGATAGTGTTTAATTTTTCTCATATGGGGGTCAGGTCTCATCCACCAGACCAACCACCTGTGGAGACCCACAAGGTCCTCCATCGGTCTTTTGCTGTTCTCCATTTATACTCGACCTCTGGGGAAAGTGATTTGAACTCATGCAATCGGCCATCACTTTTACGACGGTGATACTCTTCTGTTGTTGCTTAAACCTTGGGAATCTGCTGCTGTGACTGATAATCTGGATGCTTTCCTTGCAGACATTCGATCTTGGATGTCGGCAAACATTCCTTAAACTAAACGATGATACAACAGTACTGGTACTCATAGCACATCATAAGCATGTGGTTGGGCTATAAGAATTTGCTCTTCTAATAGTTGATGCTGTTGTGTGACCATCTCAGTGTGCTCGGAATGTAGGACCCCATCTGAGATGAGGAACTGTCCTCTACTGTGGCTTGTAAACAATTTAACTATCTTGCTGGTTCTGTCTCTGCTGGATTATTGCAATTCTATTTTGACCGGGCTACCGAAAAAATTCACTAAGCCACTGCAGCTTGTGATGAATATGGCTTTGAGGCTAGTTTACAAATCTCAGAGGTTTGACCGTGTATCGCCTCTGCTGAAAGAGCTGGATGTCTGCCGGTTGATCAATGGATACAGAGTAAAGTTCTTACGCTGACCTGCAAGGCCTGCTAGCGCTTGGCTCATCCACACCTAGTATAACTGCTGGACCAGTTCCAGCCTCGTGCCCTCAGGTCCTGTATGGGCATTAACTTAGCTGTTCTATTTATCCCTCCTTAAAGACCGTTTGCGACAGAAACTTTTGCTCCAAAGGTCCTAAACTGTGGAACTCACTTCAACAATTCCTTTGCAACGCCAAGTACTCTCCTGCTGCCGACTATTGCACGTCTTTCCAGCTGTCCCGAGCTGCCACTTCCATCCTACTCACTACCTCGACTACTCTCCTGCATCAGCTATGCTTGTGACTTTTTGTTGCGTGAGATGAAGCCTGTTGGCTAGCAAATGCATACCGTGAGGCGCTTAGGCTGTTGGTGGGCTATACAAAACTCACATGCGTAACACCCACATAGTCTTTGTGGCTTTGTAGAGTTACAGACGGAGGTACATTACATTACGTTACAAAGTATGTGTGAATGCCACTGGATCTTGCTTAGCCCGGTGGTAAGATGCTCGAAGTTCAAGATCCATAGTAGTGAGTTCGAGCCCTTCAAAGAAGCCCACTGTCAAAGATTGAGCCTCTAAGGCTCTTCTGCATCTACCTAAATGAGGACGTTGAATCAGTTTATGTTTGTTAATCCAGTCCAATCATTGCACAGATTGATCAACAACAGCACGGACTCATTTACAGCCTCAAACGCCTCAAATTGCACCCTTGTGTGTGCATGTGAGAGCTTGAATGTGTGCATGTGCATATGTGCGTGTGCGTGCGTGTGTGTGTGTGTGTGTGTTTGTTCTGTGTGCGTGTTTTGTGTCTGTGTGTGTGTGTGTGTGTGTGTGTGTGTGTGTGTGTGTGTGTGTGTGTGTGTGTGTGTGTGTGTGTGTGTGTGTGTGTGTGTGTGTGTGTGTGTGTGTGTGTGTGTGTGTGTGTGTGTGTGTGTGTGCAAGCGCAAGCTCCATTGTATGTGCAATATATTCCTTTGAATTTATGTTCCAGATGTAGTTTTTTATTAGTAGCTGAGTCGATGAGATTTAATACAACTGAATTTCAGTGTATTGTTAAAATTCTGCACACTTAAATATATACGTAAATAAGTTATTCCCCGGGAATCTTTCTCTTTATCTTGTACTTATGTAAGAAGTGGGGAGGGGTTTTTAAAGCGATAGCTCGTTCGCTGTCGAGTGAATTTGGTTTAGTGAATTTGGTGAATAGTGAATTTAGTGAATAGTGAATTTAGTGAATTTGAATTTGAAATTGTGGTTTAGTGAATTTTACTTACGTGCTGCTCTGCTATTCGAATCTAGTTACTTGTATTTGGTCTTGGCAAAAGTAAATTTTTAGCCCTGCGCTGTATACATTTACGTTGGGGACGCTGATATTTGAGTTATCGTACGCGAGGCTAGCAATTTTCTTGTGAGGCGATTATGGCTTTATAAACCTAACAGATCAAATATGAGTCTGTATCGTGGAGCTTTACTCAGCATGCGCATTGCTGGCGATACTTGAGCAAAGGATATTGCTATATTCCAGATTGCGCTGTTGAAGCAAGTCAACCATCTAGTCGCAGACCAGGAGTTCTACGGCCTTAGGGTTATTCGTGTGCCCACCAAGAAGTACGGCCTCCTTGCTGAGCTTCTCGCTTTGGAGAATGAGGAGAACAGACAGCGACTTATGGCCACAGCTTCCGGTAGAGCCTCGAAGAAGGCCGAGCCTCTTACTGCTACAGAAATGAGTAGCATCGTCGGGCCCGTCGGCAATACAGAGCCGACTCGTGGCATGGCGGCGTCGATCGCCAGGACTACAGAACCGGGCTCGCCATCCACCTGTAGTGATCCCAGTGACTTCGAGTGCGACCCCCTGCTTAACAAGTCTCTCGGCGTGGGCTGCAGTGCTGAGCTGCAGCATTGTGCCGACCGTAGCGGCAGCAGCAGCAGCAGCAGCCCTCTTTCTCATAATGCTGCTAACCCTTTTTCGGATTTTCTCAAGGCCAAGGACAAGGAGCTCAAGAACATTGCTGCAAGGATTGAGTGTAGGTTGGCAGCATCTGACAGCAACGACACGCTGATGCTGATGAGGACTTCGCCCACGTTCCCACTGCAGATCCAGCGTTCGAGGCCTAACACAGGCGGTTTTTCGATCGGTGCTCGCTGGGGGATTGCATCGGTGGTGGCTTTTGTACTGATCATAGCTGTGATAATAGTTGTGGTATTGCTCAAACACTTCCATAGTGCGAGTTTAAGTTAGTGTGCGACATGGCTGCCACTGGTGCTGTAGGCAATGCGATGGCAGATATTCTGCATAGATTTCCCTAGGTTCAGATGACTGCTGTTAGTGCTTCAACTTAGGGAATTGGCCAATTAAATCCAGGCTGCCTGAGCTCTTAACCGCCCCCTCCTCTGCCTAGTTTCCCCAGCCCTTAGCTGAGGGTAGCCACGTACTGAGAGTCTATAGATGCTTGCAAGAGAGTGAGAGAGGCTGCTTCCATTGCACTGTCATTGTAGCCTCTGTTTTTAGACTTGATTGCCTGCATGTTAATCTGCATATTTATTAACCTGTTAATATGCGTATTTATTTTGTTTTATATAAACGTGTTTGCAATTTAACTGGTCACACATGCCAGACTGAGAGCTAGCATGCAAATCTTGAATCAGCTGCACACAGGACCACCTTGCTGCCAATTGGTTACTGTCGTAGATTTTGTCCGCCCGCTGTCAATAGTGAGCTGGCAGTCGATTTTTTGTTTTTACAATATTACCAGAAGGTCCAATATGCCCAGCAGTGAGGCCCTGAATTCCTGCTTGATAAATCAATAGCCCTCTAACTAGCTAACATGCTGATGCACTATATAAAGAGCTAAGAAATTGCTGTTTGCATGTCTTGATCATCAAATATGTCCAAGCAGAAGAAAACTTTGCCGTTGAAAAAGGTTGATAGCATTTCATCTCAGTGTGTAAAAGAGTACATTACCGAAATTCAGCATTGTCAGTGTCTGTCACTGCCAAGCATACTCATGCCAGTGGAATTATCACAGTTTTATATTACAGTGGGTGAGCACTGGACAGGTAAATCCGAGGCAAAAAATTGTGTTGCACCATCTTATGGAAAGCGGCCTCCAGTCATCAGTATTTCATAATTACTGCCATTCTTACCTTAAGCCATCAAAGGGTGCCGAGATAAGCTGCAGTGGATCTCTATTGTACTGAGATATACCTTGACATGAATAAACGAGTATCAGATATGATCTTTAAACCAAATGGTTACAGCTCAATGGTCAATGGCAATTAAGAATATAATAATAATGCATTTGATATAGCACCATCTGAGAACTCAATATATTTCTAGGCGCTTTACTTGTTCTGTACTGGTAGCACGATCGAATGGTTAGCGATATAATAATAAGACACTTGATAAAGCGCCCTCTTAGAACTCAATCTCCTTCTAGGCACTTTAAATTTGCTGGGGCTCATGCTTGATAAACAACAAGAAAAACATAGGGGTGACATGCACAGGGTCGGCATGCAAGTGTGTTTAGTGGCAGCATGCACAGTGTCAGCACACATAAGCACATGTCGAAAGAATCAAATGGACCCACTGAATGCTGTCCTAAATAGGTGTTTTTAAGTTCTGTTTAAATGGTCAAGTCAGGGGATGTTCTGACAAGTCGGAGTGAGTTCCAGGCTTTGGGAGTATACGAATTAAATTCACGTTCTCCAAAGGATTTGAAGTTTGTACGAGGTATAGGTGAACAGCTAGATTACGAAAAGCTGGTGGCACGATGCTTGGCCTGGTGGGGCAGTAGATCTGAGAGACAGGCTGGAGCCAAAGAATGAAGGGACCTAAAAGTGAGCGACAGAATCTTGAAGTCGAAGCGTTGCTTAACTGATAGCCAAAGCAGGTCGGGGAGAAGTGATGTGATGTGGCAACTGCGACGCTCACGACAGACAAGCCTAGCTGCAGAGTTTTGCACCAGCTGCATGCACCTGATTGCACATTCCGGTAGGCCAGCAAGCAGTGAGTTACAGAAGTCAAGACGGGATGTCACAAATGCATGGACTAACTTGGATGTGGTATCTTTATCTAAACAAACCCGATTTTCAGCAATGTTATGTAGCTGAACGTAGGCAGACTTGATTATGGAGCTGATGTGGTCGCCTAACGATAGGTCACTTGGAAATAGGACGCCTAGATTTCGTGCAGATTCAACAGGAGATATGCTGGTAGAGCCAATTTTCAGCATTAGCATTTTAATTTCTGAGTCACACTTGGTTTACCCATAACTAGTAAGTTGGTTTTATCATCATTCAATTTAAGAAAATTTGCTCCCATCCACGTGCAGATGTCATCAATACATGCAGCAAGGGAGTTGAGAGAATTCGACGTGCTCGCAGGCTGGGAGGGATCAAAGCAAAGGTACAACCGAGTGTCATCCGCAAAGAAGTGAAAGCCTAGATTGTGCGTGGCAATCACATCGGCAAGAGGGTGAGTATAAACCGTGAAAAGAACCGGATAAAGCACGGAGCCCTGAGGCACCCCATATTTCAGAGGTACCTCGGATGATCTTTGTCCATTCGCGTCAATACTCTGGAGTCTCCCACTGATATAGGACCTGAACAATTGCAGAGCAGTGCCAGTGATGCCCAGGCGAGATGAGAGGCGCTCTAGAAGAACTTTGTGATCGATAGTATTAAAAGCTGCCAAAAGATTGAGCAAAACAAGCCAAGATACTCTACTCAAGTCTGCATTCCTAAGTAGGTCGTTGCACACCCGAACCAATGCTGCCTCCGTGGTGTTATTAGCTCCTAAGCCAGACTCATTCTGCGTAACATGTCACTGCCCCGCTCGCACGTACTTTTAACCCACTCTGTGCGTTCAATCTTGAGAAATGCATTGCAATCGACAGTCATGGTCCGGAAAAATATGGCAATCTATCATGTCGTTCGCAAATCGCCACAAAGTGGATAGGACAAGATCAAATTTTTCTTACTTGTCACATTGCACTGTGTATAAAGTGAAATCGCATCCTTTCAACCAATCACACACGTACTATTACGCGCGATGAATGGCAATCGACAGCAATTGCCCGGGCCAATACCCCAACTCGCCCCAAATCGACGAGAAATCGGTTTCGCGAAGCCCTAACTGTTATTACACATAACGTTCCGCTGCGTCCAAAGTGAAACCGTTGCATTTTAAAAAGCTTTACTCGTTAACTGTAAGCAATGGACGGAAATCCATGGCAATGGCCCGGACCGATACTGTAATCAACAGCATTGCGCTTCAAAATGACCCGAAGTTGGCTTCTTAATGCTCCAGTTTTTAATGCATATTCCAAAGCACTATTTAAAGTGCAACCGCATTATTTTTTACCAACCGGGCTCGTAAAACCTCGGGCAATGCATGGCAATCTACAGCAACGGCTCGGCTTGAGTAAGTTATCCGTAACAATCCGTGGCAACCGACCACAAATTGGCTGCGCGAAGCTGCAATTGTCATGCATGTATGCTTTCACTGTGTTCAAAGTGAATAAGTGGAGTTGTCAAGCTTTATTTGCGCGTTTATTGTCAACGATGCATGGCAATTGATAGCAGTGACAGGGGTCAATACCGCAATCCGAGGAAAATCGGCAAGAAATGCTTCGCTAAACTGCAACTCTTATTCCATGTAACATCTAACTGTGCCCATTATGAGCTTTCAATTGAGGCCAATGCATGGCAATCGACGGTACTGGCCCAGGCAAATAGGCCAATCTATAACGGTCCGTTACAAATGGACCAACAGCTGCTGAGAGAAGCTTCAACTTTTCTTGCGCATTGCAGTATACTGCATTAAAAATGCAACTACCTCCTTTTAATTAAGCGTGAGCGTAAAATCAAGGGAAACTACTCAAACTATCTTCTACTGCAATCCGTTTCAAATTTTCTGGAAATTGGCTGTTTGAAGTTGTAATTATCATACCACAGAACGTTCACTGTTTGTGAATGTACTGTCATTATATGCGTTAAATCTTGGGCAATGCATGGCAAAGGACGTTAATTGCCTGAGACAATACGACAATTTATGAGGGTCGGTTAAAATTACAAACAAAGCTGGTGGGAGAAGATGCAACTTTTCTTTCGCATTACTGTGTGCTGTATTAAAAGTGAAACCTCATCCTTTCAACCAATCGCGAACATACATTCGAGGGAAATGCACGGCAATCGACGGCAATGGTCCGGGAAAATACGGAAATCTATAAAGGTCCACTAAAATAGACTGGATGCTGTTGGGTGGCGCTCCCATTTAGATTTCTCGTTCCTGCATACTCTATTTTTGGTGCACCCAGGAAATGCCGTTGTAAATGCTTGCTCATGCTAGCTGGTGACTGCATTGCAATCAACAACAATGGCCCATGCTAATAAAGAAATCTTCTCCAATCAGTCAAAAATCGACTGCACGTAGGCTGTGCAAAGCTACCAGGAAGAGTTATATGTAATACGTAATGTAAAGCCAATATTGCAATCAAGGCCGGGCCATTGTCGTTAATTGCCATGAGGTTCGTATGAGTGTAGGTAAACGACCGGATTCACAAACACTTAGCTTGCTGGGAGAGTAGATGCGAAAAGTAGGCTGGAGCCAAAGAATGATGGGACTTAACAGTGAGTGATAGAACCTTGAATTTGTAGTCGGTGACATTGATGATCACGCGCATATGCATTAACTCGTTTACAAGGTCAATGCGTGTATGTTGTTTCTTCGCGATTTAAAATCGCGTCCGTTTTCTTCCACACTGAGTTTCCGCATACTACCGTGCTACTCCCGCATACATACTATACACACCGAGCTCCCGCATACTCTACCCACAAAGGTCTGGCTTGAGAAAAGATGTGTACCTGAGTGCTCACCATATAAGCAAAGGAAACGTGTTAAGACGCGAAGACGCTACGCGTGAATTTTTGCAATGTCTGTTGCTCTTCTGATGTCATATACGGCACCAATCGATATAAGTGATGGCTTTCTTTCTGTAAATAACTTCCGTAATAGCTTATGTTGCACAGACAGCGATCGAATGACACTTAACATAATACTTCTGTTAATTTTATTGTTTTTCTTTTTTTATTGTGCTTACATTATTTAAGCACTAGATTTCAACGTATCATAACAGCGATAAAGAAAGATGCGTTATCTTCATTATAAATTAGTGGACGAGATACTACTGAAGTTCACGGCTGATCAATATATGCATGTCACCTCTAACCGTGGTTTACTTGTTGAGATTGAGCAAGCTACCATTAACAATTAGATATAGCTTTCTTTGCAGCAAACTTAAAGTGCCTGGAAAAAGAGTTCTCTGAGAGTGCTATACAAATGTATTATTCTTATTATTATCAAGTCTTAAGCTTACTTTGTCCGACCAGCAAGGTCTTTAATGGCTTGGCAGCGACCTGCAAACTGAAAGTTCACAACCCTGAAAACTTCCTTGACAGCCCTCAGGCAGAGCCCGATAAGTAAATATCTATCATTTTCACCTTAACTGTGCAACAGCTTTTCGAGCCTGAATATCTATTAATTAATGTAGCTTCTCGCCCTACCGCTAATGTTTATGCGCTCACCAGAACTTGAATGCTAGCCGCACCGGGCTGTGGAGGACCGCTGACATGTTTTCCCAGCTAAGCACAAGGTGTCCATCACCTGGTACGCCTGCTTGACGAATACCCGCGGCCTCATGACTTGAGTTGAGTAAGCACAGCAACGACGGCAGAGAAGTTACCGGTATTACTCATTTCCCTTACACGCTTACATTTTTGCTTTGTCAGATAATAATAATAATGGAAATACTTTTTTATAGCACCTTTAGAGAACGGAATCTCATTCTAAGTACTTTACAGATGCTGTGTCGACAGCATTACCAAATGCTTGATGGTGATTTAATAAACCGGCCTTAATTGCCACTTCCATGCTGCTGACACAATTATTACGACACAACAAACAATTAACCGGCGACGACTATGCAAGTACGCACGTTTAGCAAAATGTAGCCTGGCCAGAATGGTTAGACCGAGTGTGTTAGCGCGAACACAAGGCTGTGTAGCGAGCACACAAAGCTGCCTGGCCATCGAGTGAGCTCTAGTAATCTCTCACTCGTGGTACCTATTCTCTGTGGGGCTAGGTGTATTGGTCAACTGAAGTTGGCCTACTGTGGTTGTTAGAAGCACGATATGAAACCACAGCTTCAGCAGTACGGCATTGGAAGAGCACAGCATGTCCAATATTGTTCAATACTGGACAATAAATGTGTGAAATGACATCGATATTTTCGGATAGCCTTTAAACTTGCAGAATGTAATGTGCAATTATGCCATGAGAATTAAAGCTTCCCGTAGCCAATTAATAGGTTATTTTTGAAGGGTTGTAATGAATTGCAGGATTTGCCCAAGGATTAGTAATTGCTGTTCATTGCCTGGATTTGAAAGCATATAGAGGCTGAAAGGGAAGGAGAGCACATTAAAAAGAGTGCGATGTCATACCCGATGTATAGTGTTAGCTTTACAAAGCCTATATGTGGTCAATTTGCTGCGGATTGCAGAGGGTTGCTGCATTTGCAAGGGCCATTTCCGTTTATTGCAATGCACTCAATGACCGAGAACTAGCACAAGCGATGGCATTTCCGGTGAGCATCCGAAATAAAGTTTAACAGGAAGAGAAATCTAAATGGAAGCACCACCCAGCAACTTTCCGTCTATTTTACCATTGCCTTATGGATTGTAGTATTTTGCCTGGCCATTACCGTCGATTGCCGTGCTGTGCCCTCGATTGTACGTTCGCAATTTCTTGAAACGATAGGGTTATACTTTTAATAGAATGCCTTGTAATAAGGAAGAACGGTTGCATGTTCTGCCACCAGCTTTGTATCTGAGTGTAACAGAGCGTCAAAGATTGCCGCATTTTTCCGGGCCTTTACCTTCGATTGCTATTCATTTCCCGAGATTGAACGCGCACAATGCGTTGAAAGTATGTGCGCCCATAGTGAATGTCATTTGGCATGATACGTGGAGCTTCGAACAGCCAACGTCTAGTCAATCAGAAACAGACTACGGTAGAAGCCGGGTCATTGCCGTCGATTGCCGTACATTGCCCTTGATTGTGCAGTCTCAATTAATTAAAATGGTGTGGTTTCACTTTTAATGCAGAGTACTGCAATACGCAAGAAACGTTGGAGCATATCTCAGCAACTGTCGGTCCATTTGTAACGGACCGTTATGGATTGGCATATTTCCGCGGGCCATTGCCGTCGATTGCCGTTCATTACCGTCAATTTAACGAACACAATTATTGAAAAGTATGCACGCGCACATTTACATGTTACGGGTAGTGAGAGTTGCAGCTTCTTGCAGCCAATCTGATCGATTTTCGACGGATTGCGGTATTGACCCCGACCGTCGCTATGGATTGCCGTGCATTGCTGACAGTTAACGAGCAAAGCAGCTTGAGGATGCCATGGTTTAACTTTGGACGCAGCGATATGTTATACGCAATGACAATCGGAGCTTCGAATAGCCAATTTCTCATCGATTGGCCGCGGCTTGGAGTTATGGCCCGGGTCATTGCTGCTGATTGCCATTCATAGCTCGTAGGTGTACGAGCGCTATTGGTTGAAAGGATGTGATTGCTCTTTAAACAAAGTGCGCTGTGATATGCAAGAAAAGTTTGAGGTTGGCCCAGTCACTGTACGGTGATTTGCGATGGATCATAATATATTGCCGTATTTACCCATGCCATTGTTGCCGATTGCTATGCATTGCTTAAGATTGAACGCGAAGAGTGTGTTAAAAGCATGGGCACGCACGCAGTGAGATGAAACGTAGATTCAGAATTGGAGCTTGGTGCAGCCGATTTCTCGCCAATTGGCCACTGATTGCATTATTGGCTCTGCCATTGCTGTCAATTGCCTTGCATTGCTGACAATAAACGGGCAAATAAAGTTTGACTACTCAACGGTTTAACTCTGAACACATGAAATGATACATGCAATGACAATTGGAGCTTAGCGAAGCCAATTTTTAGTCGGTTTGACACGGATAGGTAGGGATTGCTGCTTCAAGCAGAGCCGTTGCCGTAGATTGCCATGCATTGCCCCAGATTTTGCGAGCCCAAATGGTAAAAAATTATGCGGTTGCACTTTAAACAGAGTGCTTTGTAATATGCATTAAAACCTGGAGCATTAAGAAGCCAATTTCTGGTCATTTTGGAGCGAAATGCTATGGATTACAGTAACGGTTCGGGCCATTGCCGCGGATTTCCGTCCGTTGCTTACAGTTAACGAGAAAAGCATCTTGAAAATGCCACGATTTACTTTGGACGCAGCGGAATTTTATGTGTAATGACAATTGAGGCTTTTCGCTGCAGATTTCTCGTCGATTTGGGGTATTGGCCCGGGCCATGGCTGTCGATTGTCATTCACTACTCTCGTGTGTACTTATGTAATTGGTTGAAAGCATAACATTGCACTTTAAATACAGTGCGCTGTGACACGTAAGAAAACTTTGATCTTGACCCAGTAACTTGTGGGGATTTGCAATGGGTCATAATGGATTGCCCTATTTGGCAGGGGAATTGCCATCGATTGCCATGCATTCCCCAAGATTGAATGCACAGAGTGGGTTAAAAGTATGTGGGCGCGCAGTGAGATGATGCACGGAATGATAACTGGAGCTTGGTGCAGCCGATTTCTTGTCGATTTGCCATGGATTGCGGCATTAGCCCCAGCCATTGCTGTCGATTGTTGCGCGTTGTTGACAATTAAGTGCAAAATAGCTTGTCAGTTCAGCGATTTCACTTTTAGCACATAGAAATGTGAAATGGGAGGAGATTGGCAATTCGCAAAGCCGATTTATGGTCCAATTGCCTTGCCACGGATTGTAGTGTATTACTGCTTCGAGCCACCGTTGCCGTAGATTGCCATGCATTGCCCGAGATTGTATGAGCGCTATTGGTTAAAAAGATGCGGTTGACTTAAATCAGTGTGCTTTGTAACATGCATTCTTAATTGGAGTATTGCGAAACCGATTTCAGGGCATTGGCCCGGTCCATTGCAGTCGATTGCTGCAGCATGGTTGAGGGAATCACAATGAAATTATGCTTGAGTACACAGTAACCGAAGAGCAGAGCAGCGTGCAATCATAATTTGAGCTTCTAATATTTGCGTTCTCGTCTCTGTTCGGCGGATTGAAGTGGATTTCGGTATGGGACAGGGCCGTTGCAGTCGATGGCAGTGTATAAGGCAGGCACATAACTCGTCTCTTCTGCAATGTACCATCTCAAAAGGGAGAGAGAGGATGGACTCTGCTCTCTCGCTTTTCTTAATCTCCGCCCTCCTTCGTTATCTATCTATCGATACACAACCAAACACACACGAACGCACGCACGAACGCACGCACGAACGCACGCACGCGCGCACGCACACACACTCTCTTTCTCTCTGAAAACAACGTTCAAGATGGTCAACGTTTGCACCTCCAATGCTTGAAATATTCCTGTATTTTTGCTGGGAAATGCAAGCCTCTCTTCCAACGAGATTTCCCATATTGCATTAAAGGGCTTGCTGTCTTTTGACGTCTATAAACTCGATGAAAGGATGCCTCGCGCTCTCTGCCCTATGCCACATATCAAATGTGCCTGCCTTATACCAAGTAGCCTATATCAAAGCCCAGTAAGCAGCAGCTGAATTAGCCAGTACCTTGACGACGAGCCTTGACAATCCGTCATGAGCTTGGCTACAACTGTCAAGACTGCCCACGAGGCCTCGTCGTATGGCTGCTGCTGTCCGCAAACTTTTTAGCTCTAAGACTTATTACGATTTTACTTATGACGATGACGGGCTGGTCCTGCTAATAACAGCATGGAATTATTTGGAAGATGGCCTGCAAGCGCAGAAGCTGAACCATCGACCGGGTTTGCATGGGACTTACTGTGCTGTCCCGATCGATTATAAGCAGCAGTCGCTCTGCACTACTGACTCCCACGGAGCAAGCTTCAATTTTGTGGCGATATGTTGTGACTGATTCAGCGGTGACATTTCGCTGTGGAATGCAGTCGATTGCGGTGGATTGGGGTAGATTTCGGTATTGGCCTGGGCCACTGCAATCTTATTTCAGAGGACTTCGTCAGAAAGCAAAATTTTCTGAATGCATTATGCATGTAACCTAGTTTAACATTCCAAGTTTGTGTTGCCTTTCTCAGCTGATTTGTGGTGGATTTAAAGAGAACTAAAGTGAATTTCGGTGAATTGTGGCACAGGCCTCCGGCGTTAAAGCTCATTTGTATAAGCGGGCGTTCGTACAGTGACATGAAATTTGGTGGGTAGATAAAATCGAACGTATACTACAATCTCAGCACCAAATTTGAACTCGGCAACGCCCATGTCTTGTCGATTTTAGCCTAATTAGTGTGGACTGCGGTGGATCTCGTTGGATTGCTGTAATTCGTCGTACCCGAGTTCAGGCAGGGTAGGCAGGCTATCGGTAGCCCAAACTTCTACCTGATTAGTATTGTCGTGAATTAACAAAGCTCATCCGAGGTACCTCTGAAATATGGGGTACCTTAGGGCTCCGTGCTTGGTCCGGTTCTTTTCACCGTTTATACTCTCCCTCTTGCTGATGTGGTTGCGAAGCACATTCTAGGCTTTCACTTCTATGCAGATGACACTCAGTTGTACCTTTGCTTTAATCCCTCCCAGCCTTCGAGCACCTCAAATTCTCTCAACTCACTTGCTGCATGTATTGATGACATCCACACATGGATGGCAGGAGATTTTCTAAAACTAAACGATGATAAAACTAACTTATTAGTTATGGGCAAACCCAGTGTGATTCAGAGATTGGAAAGGCTGACGCTCAAAATTGGCTCTGCCAGCATATCTCCTGTTCAATCAGTTTAAAATCTAGATGTCACGTTTTAAAGAGACCTCTCGTTAGACGACCACATCAGCTCCACATTCAAGTCTGCCTACTTTCAACTACATAACATTGCTAAAATTTGGGCTTGTTTAGATAAGGATACCACTTCTAAGTTGGTCCATACATTTTTGACATCCCGTCTTGACTTCGGTAACTCACTGCTTGCTAGCCTACCGAAATTTGCAATCAGGTGCTTACAGCTGGTGCAAAACTCAGCAGCTAGGCTTGTCTGTCGTGAGCGTCGAAGTTGCCACATCACACCACTTCTCGCCGACCTGCACTGGCTACCAGTCAAGTATCGGATCGACTTCAAGGTTTTGTCGCTCACTTTTAGGTCCCTTCATTCTTTGGCTCCAGGCTATCTCTCAGATCTACTCCCCCACCAGGCCAAGCATCGTACCACCCGCTTTCCGGAATCCAATAGTTTCCTAATACCTCGTATAAACCTTAAATCCTTTGGAGACCGTGCATTTAGTTCATATGCTCCCAAAGCCTAGAACTCCCTCTCGACTTGGGTCAGAACATCCCCTGACTTGACCACATTTAAAAAGAACTTAAAAACACACCTATTTAGGACAGCATTTAGTGGTCCCTGTGATTCGTCCTGTATGTGCTTATACGTGCTGACACTGTTGCATGCTGCCACGAACCACACTTTCGTGCTGACCCTGTGCATGTTATTCGTGTTGTTTATAAAGCATGATATTACTCACCATTCAATCGCGTTTACCTTTGCAGCAAATGTAAAGCGCCTAGAAAGAGATTGAGTTCTCTGAGGGCACTTTATCATGTTCATTATTATTATTATTATTATTATTATTATTATTAGCCTCTGACCCCTCTTCAGAACCTTGCTGCAGCTGGGCATAACTAACCTCGCCCCTGTCTCGGCCACCCTGAACGTATGCAGATGTAGCCCAGACCACCAGCCGGCTTATACCTGACCGAGCCTTTGTGACCCCCTAGCTCCTCCCCCCCCCGTGAACCTTAATGGCCGCATGCCTCCGTGACCACGTGGCTCTGCGAATCTGCCATCCACCGCTACCGTACTGGTTCTCTTGATGGCTGGCGATGAAGGCTCAGGTACAGTGCTATTCACCTAACCTGCATCTGGCACCGGATACCTGCAGTTGTAAGCTAAGGCTAGCTGACGATGTACGTTTCTATTCAGCGCTCGACCTCTATCCGATAGCTTGCACCCACCCCCTCTTTTGTACACGTGAAACATCGCTGACGGTCGACGCTGAGGTGTGCCTAGGTGAAAAGCAAGTTTTCTCCCCCTGAGCACTACAACTTATCTGCTGTCAGCATTCTCGTTAGCCATGCATTTTGAGATCGACATCTGAATGCCATGACAACGGTCCGGTTTCGTGCGGCTCATGCACCACCTCAGGATGCTGGGTTCCGCCTCGTGGTAGATTCCGGACCTAGTGCTTTAAGGAGTGCTGGAACTCCATCTCGCGAGCCACCTTTACCCCCCTTCAGCATACACTGGGGGCAGGCAGAAGTAGCCGGCAGGCCGAAGTTTTTGCCGAGGACCCCGGATGTGGCGTTAAGGAGTGCCGTCTCCCCTGCGCACGCAGCCCTTGCTCCATTCCGCCCCCTCTGCATCCAATTGGGCGTAGCCGGCAGCCGGTGTGCGTCTGCTTCAGAGTCGTGAACTTGCAACTGAATTTCGCCGATACGCCGAGGCGCTACATGGTAGTGTCGCATATGGCTCGCAATCTAATGCCAAATTTTCAAATGTAAAATGAGAGGAAGTCACTGCTTTTGATATGAGTGACAAGAAGATACTTCGTGCCTAAAGCAACGTCTAGATAATAATAATAATAATAATGCACTTGATAAAGCGCCCTCAGAGAACTCTATCTCTTTCTAGGCGCTTTACATTTGCTGCAAAGGGAAATGCGGATTATAATAATAGTAATAATGCACTTGATAAAGTGCCCTCAGAGAACTCAATCTCTCTAGGCGCTTTACATTTGCTGCAAAGGGAAATGCAATTGAATGGTGAGTAAAATCAAGCTAGCCCTCACAAAGCTTGCCACCAAATGCAAAGTCCAAATCCGACTCCAACGCTAGTAATCCCGCCAATCAAACATGCCAGCCTACCTAGATGTCTACGAGCCGAGCTGCAGGCATGAAGAGTTTGAGGTCGACAGTCAACTGAGTCAGGGAGCCTGCACTGCCCTTTGAATGCATACATGCCCAAGACGACTTTGGCACCTTATCACCATGGTCTCGAGGTTTGCGAATCGATCGCGGGCATCAAGAGGGGCGCCGAGAGGGCAGTGACGCTTGCACGTCCCCCAGCGGCGGCTATCGGCGGTCGGTTGGAGGAAGCCGCGTACGGAGGTAACGAAAGCTGCGGCCCGAGCTGGCAAAGCTGGTGCGCTCCGCCTCAGCTCTGCGAGTATGCATACGTGACGAAAAATAATTTAGAAAAAGTTAACAAAATTACTTCCTGGTTCTGATTATACATCTACCGCGAGCAGAAGTAAAGCCACTCATGTCAGCAGCGCCTGACCGACGGGTCGGCGCCATTTTACCGCTCGCTTGCCTCGCGCACAGACGCTTGAAGCTCGTCCGCGATGGCGCTGAAGCTCGCGGTGTCTGCATTCGGCTTCGCCGTCATTCTCACGCTAGCCGAGGCAAGTGTTCGGAGCCGACGCTCGTCCAGCCACGAAGGCAGCGCTTGACGTGCGTCCGGCCGCTTCCGTTGCGGCGCGGTGCTTAGAGCAAAGACCACGCAAGCCGCGTGTCGTAACGCCGGCCATGCGCCGCGTCTCGAGCTCGCTTCTCCTCGCAGGGCGATTAGGTTGCTTCAGTATTCTGCAACTACTTTTAAAATGGTTTTTGGGCTCGCTGCTTCAGGCAGTGGTGCAAAAAACTTGGCTGAAAAAAGAAGGCTACGACGACACGCCGAGTGGAGGTGAGTGGAGTAGAAGTCCCGTTTTTGTAATCGTTGTCAGAGAGCATTACACGCAAATGCCTTGATGCATGTCTATCCTTTCACACCTTCTGGGGGACCCTAGAGTACGGCTGGTCATCCTACGTTGTTATTCTCATTGTTTATCGAGCATACTACCACTAACCATTCAGTCGTGCTTCCTTTGCAGCAAATGTAAAGCACATAGAAAGAGATTTGAGTTCTCTGAGGGTGCGTTATCAAGTGTTATTATTATTGTTATTACGCTAGGGGGGGGGGGTAAGAAATGACCAAGCGATATCCAAAAGGTCTGAGTGTTTAAGAATCCGTCCGCGTACGTGCGCTCTAAAAAGTGTGATTCGCAACTCAATTAAATCGTACCGGGTTTTATTGTGCTTTGACTAGGAACTTTCTTCTTGGGAGCTAGCATTGTAGTCACCTAAAGGTAAGGCCGCAGCGCTTGAATATTTTGGCATCAACTAGATAGTTTTACCTTTTCTATTTATAGTGAATTCAAGATGGATATTTAATACTGGTTTTTGCTAGCACCGGCTTTCTCATGTGCATTAGGCAAATGCATTTGTATGTATTAGGTATAAATTTACGATGACCTAACGCTTGCTGGTAAGGGGTATTGTGAGTTTTCATATTCATATAAATCAAGCTAATTCTGATAAATGTGCACAGGTAGAACTGTAGCATAATGACTACAACAAAATAAGATATTGGCATAAAACCTTAAGAAAGCAAAATCTCGTAACTTGCACTTCACATAGGCTGCAAAGAAATTATGTCAATGCTGTTAGAGATAACCCAGTGTCAGCATAGATGGTTGAGTATTCACACGGTACGGAGCTTTTTAGCTTTTTTTTAAAATAGCATAGCTTCAGTTGATTGTCTGATATCAGTAGGGTGTGTGTGCTTGGCTTTATTAGCATATGCACCAAAAGGTAAAGATTTTATGCTGGTCAGAGACACAGCTATACGACTTGTTTCTAAAGAGCTGGTAGAACGATGCCTAGTTCACTTTATTATAAGGTAAGTAGGTAGGATCAAGAAAATTAAGCAACCCAAAAGTGTTTAAAAAAAGTTGACGTTATGGTAGTTTACGCTTAGCGGCTGAATGCATTTCGAGATATTTTTGCTTTACGGCATTATTTTCGGCAAAATCGTATCCAGTGTTTCTGATTTTGTGCTTTCACAAGGTTAGTGTATACTAAGTTTTAGTGTTTTTATAACTAAGTTCGTCTAATAGGAATTGGATTTTTTAAACACTCGTGCACTTGTAATCATTTACATATTATACCATTGTAATTCATTTTAAGGGGCATAGCGAGACATGCCCGGTGCTGCATGCCAACTTGATATAAACTAGTCACCTGCGATTTTTATAATTAAGCACTGCTATATTATTGATAATATGAGGAGCGTACTTTGCAGATAAATAAATAAAGTGGCTGCGACACTGTTGAGATACTAAAATGGTGGAACGCCGGCTGAAACATTTATTAAGCTAATAGCTGCTATCGACTGATCTCGTCCACGGGATTAATTGAAAGGTGAGACTATCGGCTGCCAATAAATTATACCACAGTTGAGGGTCATGCTTGTGATGCAAATAGTATATGTATTCCGAGCTGATTACGTGGCATCATAATGCTCTTCTCGATTGCATACAGGTGTATGGTTGCTCCTGATTTTGCTCTTGCTGCTCTGAAGTGTACTAGTGTCATCTATTCATGTGTTCACTGACCTTGGATTTTCTATTTGAGCCCGATGGTGGTAACCCGGGTTACCATGGTAACACCAGTGTGAGGACCGATACCTATCTGAATATTGGTCCAAATTATATGTTAATAAGCTAAAAATGTCAGGCTCATCGAGTTCTATTCGTCAGCAGAAAGACAGCGATTTCGAAAACTATGATTTTTATCGTGCAAGTGAGCAGCTGCTGACCAGATCCAGAGCTCGATCACGAAAATTGAGCCTATTTTTTTGAGAAATAACTCGATTGCTGATTTGGGACAACCACTGGTGCCTTGTTTGTGCGCCTGCACGCCCAGAGCAGCCTTCTGAACTGATATTTTTCTGCCACGAGTCTGCTTCTTATTGGATGCCGCCACCAACGTCGTACCAATATTGTCAGGATCTTCGGTCCTCACTATCAGTGATGCTACCCAGGCGAGCACTGGCGCCAGATATTTCCGACCTGCATAATCTTTTCAGATCAGCAAGTGGCAATAAAGTACCCGGGAAATGTTTCCAAGGATTTGTACACCAGTTGCATTGCCTTTTTACGACCATCTTTCCGAACATCTTTTATATCGTCATTATAGCCAATCGTAGCGTTTGTCCTTCCATTGAGCTCTTGCCTATGATTACTTCAACGTGATTCTGAAGGTGCTGCTCCTGAATCCGGTCAACGGCTTTTTTAACTTCCAAACACTTTATTCTTTAAAGCTGCTATCCTCAAAGTAAATAATTTATTGCGATTCTACTTGCGGAAGTTTGGTAACCCGGGTTACGGCTGTCCGGCTCATTTGTCCCATTTAAAGTGTAGTGCACGAAGTTCCTATTCCTTGATTATCATGCAAATCGCTTACTTAGCAACTCCACTTATTGAGGTTCGGAAAATCTCCTTACTGTCTGTATGCCACTCATGAACCTCAAACCCCGATTCTTGTTACTGTGTGTCTAGTGTGGGATGGCATCACTAAAGGCAATTTTGGTTTAAGACTTTGTAATCTCTGAAAATATGCTTGCCCGTAACCTTGACCTGTTCACAAGCTGCAGCAATTGCCTCGTCTGTCATTGAAAGCAGCAGGGGCATCAGCCGATCTCGATCGTCATGGATGTAGACAGGAAAGAAGGAAGGGTTACTAATTCCCCTCTGTTTGGACACGTGCTAATTGATCTAAGACATCGTGCTGCTGGACATCATTCTTCTTGAGATAGCTGCTTCGTGGCTAGGTCAAGAGACTTGAATTCGCACTGCCGATGCTCATCATACCTCTGTGGGTCATTCCTCCATATGGCAGCAGTGCTAGCTATTCGGCCCGTTTCCCTTTTGTCGGCCGTCGTGTGCCGCCCTATCAGCCTAGTAGCTTAGTGGTGGTATAGTGGCCATCGTGTCTACTTCGAAGGTCAGCAGGAGCTATCCAGCTATCTACGTTGTACGGTCAGCGTTGTCGCTAAGCAATATCTCGATGGGCCAGTTTTTTAAAGGTTTTGGCAGTATGGTCTATTTAGTGGGTCCAGTTTGACAACGTCTACCAGCAAACAACGAGAGTGCAGCTCAGTTACTGCCCCAATTTTGAATATGTGCCAGTCTTGTTTTTAACAATTTTACTTGAATTCCTACTAAATTGTAACAAACTACATGACTGCCTGGAAATGAATTTAATTCAAGACGACACGTATGTAGCATTAGAAAACCTTGCACGATTTCATCCATCCCCCCCCCTGTTAGCTGCTACCCTAGCATCCACGGCTTCCATTTAAAGCCCAAGTGACCCAGCCGTTTTATCTACTTTTTCACCTTTGCCCGTGTGCTCGGCATCTAAGCCAAATAGAGATACGTCACTAGGGATGTTAAGCCAGGGCTCATCGGATTACTCTCTGCCGAGAGGCAAGCAAGATGCCGCTGAACCCGTGGCAGCCCCCTCGAGATATTGCTGATGAGTGCTCCAGCAGGAGGTTTCTTCGTTAGGCCTCCATCTGGTCCTCGTTAGGTGCATTGTCTCCCTCTGGTCCTCCGTTAAGCTCATTGCATAGTACCGATCTTCCTTTAGGCACGCTGCCTAGCTCTGGTTCTCCATTCGTTAACTTTGATAGCCGAGCTGTTGATAGGGCAAACACAGGATGCAGTCAAGTTATTGATACAACCCACATATAATGTATCAATTAATGGCTACATCGCACCTTACGCTAAGCTGGTCTGTTTTGAGTAGCATGTCCGAGAACCGCTCATAAACAATCATAGCAAAGATAGCAGCAGAATACCCGAAGGTATCGCGGAGAAGTCAGATAAAGGTCCACACCACGCTTATAGTTACTTCTAGATTTGGTTATTCAGTATCTTTTTGGTCTGAGCCAAGTATCTGTACCAGTGGAAAAATTCAGCTCGGCCTGAAGTAATGACTGAGTGCTGTCAAGGTTGTTTTGGATATGTTCAAGCCCAAGCTTCAAACCAGAGTAATCCGTGCTGTTTTACTGATGCTGATACAAAGTCGGAAATGAAAACAGCTGATCTGACGGGTTCATTAAAAGCATAATTATGCAATAATAATGAGCCTGCGCTCCAGCCATAACTACTGAGTCCACTTCCCTGCCCCACTTTAAGGTCCTGCTGCTCTGAGCAAGCTTCAATCAAGGCGATAGCATAGGTTTGCCCATGTCTCGTGAGTAAGGCTTCTGTGTCGATTCGATGGGTGCATGAAATGCATTATGTGATGTAATGTAATGTATCTCCGTCTGTAACTCCAAAGTCGCAAAGACCATGTGAGTGTTATGCAGGAGAGTTTTGTATAGCCCACTCACAGCCTAAGCGGCTTTCGGTATGCATTCGCTAGCTAACAGACTTCGTCTCACCCAACAAAGAGGAAGTGGGAAGCATAGCAGAGTCAGGAGAGCAGTTGAGGTAGTGAGTAGCATGGAAGTAGCAGCTCAGAACCGCTGAAAATGATGAGCCATAGTCGGCCGTAGCAGATTAATTGTCGTTGCGTAACAATTGTGGAAGCGACTTCCACAGTCTAGGACCTGCAGAGCTAAAAAGCTTCTGTCGCCAACTGCCTTTAAGCGGAGGAATGGAACAGCTAATGTATTGTCCACACAGGACCTGAGGGCGAAAACAGGCTGAGACTGATGCAGCAGTTCAGCTAGGTACGAAGGAGCCAAGCCGAGGCAGGCCTTGTGGGTCAGCGTAATGCATCGTCCATTATTGTGGGCCAGAGTGCCGGCCACCATGCTGCCACCACTCTGTAGCCTCCTCTGCTGCTGCTGACTCGTGCATGCATTGGTGTCACTCAGTCTTCAGTTGGCAGCACCGCACACTCCAAGCTGTAGGCTGCCATGTCGCTGACTTCTGGGCAGCCTTTTTTACATGCTGCCGAAGCAACTGCTCTGTTTGCTCAGTTGCCACTTTGGTCTCCTGCTTGGATAGCAGCTTGCTGGCTTCTGCAGCAGCTGCTGCACAAGCCAGCAATCAATAGGTCAGTTTTAAGTTGTTGATCAGATGTTAA
Source organism: Cristatella mucedo (assembly GCA_009760855.2). Lineage (NCBI taxonomy): Eukaryota > Metazoa > Bryozoa > Phylactolaemata > Cristatellidae > Cristatella > Cristatella mucedo. The sequence goes on from WPIO01000017.1 coordinate 4,366,901, forward strand.
AAAGTCTATTGAACCGGGTGAAAGTCGATTAGCCGGAGCTTATCCGAGAGCACTTTGCCCTAATTGCTGCAAATGTGCTGTGGCTGAAGCTCTATATGTGAGAGCAGCTCTCATTGGTCGCCAGCGAGCTGGGGCTGTGTCTCATCCTGGCAATTCTGGTTGACCCTCCTCTGTAGTCCAGGTGTGTCAGGTCGCACCTGCTCAGCGTCAACTTATACTGGAGAGGTGCCGAGTCAACAAAAGAACAGTGGCCTCGTTCGTCTCGTTATAATATGTGCTTACGAAACTAGTGAACTTGACAATACTAAGTTACTTACCCCAAAGCATCGGAGTCAGAATTGGCTCTGGCAATGCAGCACGTAGCAGTTTCCAAGCATCGCTCGGTGGCTGAATCAATTTCCGATTGATAACCAGCACAGATTTTACTGGCCTTATTTCTCCGTCGTCTCGTGAGATTGATTATTGCCTTGCAATATTAATATAACCTTTCCATTATTATGCTCACTGCATTGCTCTGGTCCTCTATTTTAAGCTTGATGCCTCCTTTTGGTCTTCAGTTGGGCATTTGCCTCCCAATGGTCCCCCAGGATGATTTCCTTGCTCGGCCAATGTTTAGCTTCTGGGTCATTCGTTTTGTTAAGTTTGTGCTCACATCAAAAGAACTCTTTTATCTTGCTTTGCTGTATGCCGGCTTCAGTAGATCTTCGGAAGGGCATATCAGGTCACGTGACTCGGTGTGATCGGAAAGAGCCACAGGTTGTGAAGCTGAAGCAGCCCCCTCCTCGTGATGAATGTGCTCGCCGGTTCGGCGAGTGAGATCTTACGGCCGGAAACTGCAAGCGACCGAAGGGAAACGTCACTCCTCTGCATATATTAATCCGATTGACAGTATAGCGACCCTTTCCACTGGTAGAACTTCTTCTGCTGGCGAAAACCGAGTCGCACCAGGCGCACCTCGTGCCAGCTCGCAGTGGCGAAGTTCAGCAGGTAGCGGTCGCCTATCGCCTAGCGGCAGCCGTCGTAAGGGAGTGAGGCGACGGTATGGAGCGGCGAATGCCGCTCAGGCTGAGCGTTCGGCAGAGCTGCGACTGCCGGGAGTGTGTCATAGCTGCCATTGTGGCAAGAAGAGCCGGTGACGTAAAAGCAGCCGCCAATGCCACTGCCGAAACCCGTCGGCAGAGGGAAGAGGCACTCGCGAAATCCCTGGTTTCGGGTTAAGGGCGTTGGATATGCCCCAGTGGCTCAGTACCATGTCCTAGCACGAGGTAGTCTCGCTGGCTGCTGCCGATGCAACAGCACGGTTGAAGCTTGAAACTTAGCATCGCGATTGCTTGAATTGGATTCTCAAATGAAGCGACAAAACTCTGCCGATTATTCATCTAGCTGATCACGACAAAGGGTGCTCAAAGCATCAATCTCTCCTAGATTGTGCACAGACCGTTCCCTCGGTGCTCAAACGTAAAGAGCTACAAAAATTACTTGAAAGTACATATAAACGCCGGTTTCGTCAATTGCTCAAGGTGCATGTTTTTAATGATGCTGTCGGCGTGAATCCCTTAGCATATAAGAAGCACCTGAATAAAGGTTACGGTCTCTTAAGGCGTTGTACTAATGACTTATCCAAAGCGATCAATTTGTACACCAATGCTCGTGTAAGGAATTAAATTTCCCCTGGTATACTGAAGTTTAATGTAATTTTTTATAGTTTCTTGAATACTTTGTTTACCCGAAAGTTTTCTCACACAAAGATATACCAGAACATTCACTTCCATATCAGTGGTCCCCAACTTGCCACCCGTTTTATGTTAAAGTTCTGCTTAGGGAGTTCCTAGCAATTATTTTCTTAATAATAATTTTTGGCCTATGCATTACATCTCTGTTTGCTTGGTCTCTGCTTAGTTTTTTGTTGCAGGAATTTGCCATCAAATAAGGGAATATATCCTTCAGCAAAGCAGCTTGACTATTACCAGGGACAGCAGACATTCATTAAATTCATTAGACACCCTCTGGCGCGTCAGCTGCTTTCCTACTGGTGACAAGAGAACTCTGGTGAAGACATGAGCCCTTTTGAACATGAAATCTGCTGCATTTAAGATTTCGGAGAGCTTAAAGCAAGGAGTCAATCAACAATGATGACATGCGACCTTGCTGCGACTGGGCTAGCTCGGCTGGCACCGAATGCCCTGTTCATTATCTTGTCTTTTTATCTGACGTCTGCCTACAGCAATGTACAGCTAGACCGGCATCAGTAGACCGATGGTCACGTGCAATGGCCGGCGTAAGCCGGAGCAGAATGAGAGCCGTCGGATGAGCTCTCGTGTCGCCTGTAGGCCAAACGCGGCCTCGTCGGTAGGTCATATCGGCAGAAGCTGCTCAATTATGCTTTTGGCCGATGAGGCCGAAACTTACTTAGTCGCATATTCTGTAGTGCCCCGAATAAACTGGCTGTATGTCAAGCGAGGATGTCTCTGGCAGAAAATGAACTGGCAGTCGTACGTCCTGTTCACAGACCTGTGACAGACAGGCAGAGCGGACCGACTGGTACTGGTTGTGGCGGCACCTTTCAATGACAAGCAACGGCTGTGCAGCTCACTAGTGCGAATGGCTCCCAGATTTGCATTGCGGATTGCTGATGGTTCAAGTAATTGATAAATAATTGATAATCGATAAATTAAAAATTCTTTTTCTCGAAATGCTGCTGTTTACTACTCAATAAAATTAATTGTAAGAGCACTCATTCATCTATGCTTTTTCTCTAGCTTTGATCTTTATATGCACTCGAAAGGGGTGCGAATGATAAGGACCGCTATTAGGTGACGAGTCGCTCAATCCTGACAGTAGACTCCTGTGCTGAGCAGTGAGGTTGACCAGCAAGAGGCAGGTAAACTGCTGTGAACCGTGAGCAATTTCTCCAGCTTATAGATCTGGGTGCACTAGTAGATCTGTTTTTCAAACTTGACCACTAGCCGTAGTGTACTTATATTCATGCTTCAGCTGCCTTGTGTTGCCGACTTGGTTCACTTCAAACTCCAGCTAAGTGCCAAGAAAGAAATTTTTTCTCTCAATGGTCTGCACAAAGGCGCTAGTTTCATTAATATATAAAGCTGAAAGTTAACGACAGCTCAGTTGAAAGTGTTCAAGAGAAGAATGACACTTAAGTAGATCATTAGGGTTCCACTCGCGCCCTTGGCGACGGCCTCTGGAGTCACTTGTATTAAGTGCATATGAAAAAGGGATACAGTTGCCCCTTGATTCTCCAAAAAGAGATGGCTGCTGTGGTGGAAGATCAGCTGTCTGGTAAAGTGATATTGGGGTAAACACTTCGGAGATGGCTTGAGACGGTCATCATTCAAGGCAGGATCTCAAAGAACGGAGGTTGAGGAGCCCAGTACTAACGCTCTCTAAAAAATAAATAAAAAATGCTTGGTGAATCAACACCCTCTTTTGTTTAGCGACAAAAGAGCCTTTACTGCTATTACCACTGCTTGCAGCAGCAATAAAAGATCGCCTACTGCAGGATTCGGACCCACGACCTCGAGACCGAGGTATAATTGATTTCATATTTCTTTTGCTGACAATGTAGGCAGAAAAGAAATTTTCGAGGATCCCATGATCTCATATTATATTATTTTTTACTGTATGTTATTCTTTTTTTTACCATTCTATTGAAATTATTTTTTATTGTATTATTATCTTGCTGACGGAAGCCAGAAAAAACGTGCCAGATCTCGGCAAGGATCTGTCGGTAAGATGCCGATCGAGGTGAGAGTACGCTTAAGTCAAGGCTTGGGAGATAGCTTGTGATCAAGATCGGTATTTTTCAATTGTGCATCTGCAACTTCACTATTTCATTTCACCTGAAAGGAGCCGGCCTTGGCCGTAGCCAAGATCAATTGATATGGCCCTTCAATGCTTCACATACTAGCGGATTTCTTGATCGTTTTAACGATTATTTTAAGCTGTCGCGTAGTGAAGCTAGTTTAACGTATTTACTTAATCATATGCCATCTGGGCGAGGTCATAAAGCACACTTTGTCAGAGGTGCCAACTCATCTAAAAAAGTTGAAGAGCGCCGTTTGGTAGCATTTTAACGGCGAAGGGAGGTAGGATGAAGCTTGAAGCACAGGGAGGAGGTACAAGTATTTTATTGCGGACACGCCTAAAGACTCGTGGTTTAGCGATTTAAACATTAATTGCGATACTGAACCGGGCAAAAGCTACAAGTTGAATGAATTTTGCATAGAGTAAATCAGTAGAATAGAGCCAATACATGAAATTCGACGCATAAGGAGTCAGTCAGTTGGGTTGTTAAATTTGATGTTAAAATCCCCAAATAAGAGACCCGGGTGATTTTCGAACCTTGGAGTGGAAGTGGAAGCAAATATGAAATATAGCAAGGGTCACTGTAGGCGATGAAAGTGCGTACCGGAGGGGATTTGGCTCTGCTCTCTCTGCTCGGGGGACTTCGGCAAGGTTAATGTCATAGCAAACAGGCCACGGGCTATTTAGGACAGCATTTAGTGGGTCCCTGTGATTCGTCTTTGATGTGCTTATGCGTGCTGACACTGTGCATGCTGCCACTAACCACATTTGCATGCTGACCCTGTGCATGTCACCCCTAACCATATCATTCATCTGGTCTGTTTTTCAAGCATGATTTTACTTACCATTCAATTGCATTTCACTTTACAGCAAATGTAAAGGGCCTAGAGAGAGATTGAGTTCTCTGAGGGCGCTTCATCAAGTGAATTATTATTATTATTATTATTATGGGTGCCGTAAGAAATCATGTAACATAATTAGGGCATCGTCGCATGTGTGAGCGAGAGTCGTATAATCATAATGTAAGGGTCGTGGCCTGATTTTGCAGTACCGGCACCTTGCTTTAATTGGACCTGCGGCTGGAGACGGCCGCCATTCACGAGCTCCGGCAGAAGCTTCGTCATACGGGAGGAATGAACTGTAACGAAAATGGAGAAGCAATTGTAGGCATGCACGATCTCATCGAAGAGTGAGGTCACGCAGAGCTCGCCAAACTACAGCGGCGGACGGCCGGCTCTGACGGTGAGAGAGAAGCACAGGCGGCCTAACAGCTGACCGCTCGTTGCAAGACGTGCACGTGCTGAAGGTACAGCAGGCACAGGCGGCAGTCACTTCAATGTCCACAAGCACGAAATTTCACTTGCATCGTGGACAAAACATACTAAGCGGTCTAGGCCGCACTCTAGCGCTTCAAACGCATTAAGCACTTTAAATGATCCTAGCTACACCCAGTCTCTAAATGCGACGCTCGAAAGAGCCGAGGGTGACGCCAGGAGGCGATCGGTAGGAGGCCTTTGCTACTCTAAATTTACCGTTTAATCGTTTAGTTTAACCATTAAGTTTATCCGTTTAGTCGAGCATGGAAAGCAACTGGTGAACGGAACGATTACATCTAGGAAGCTGTCCAGGGGTCTGAGAGTTTTAATTTATGCCGAGCCAAAGAAGTCGACCGGCCAGTTCGAGAGGTCCTGCGACCGCCTGGCGCTCTGGCCGCTTTCGGTCGCAGCGACCCCATGCCGCACCCCTACGCGATCAGAGCGGTCGCTAGGTCATCGTTACTTTGACTTCTGTGACGAATATGACAATGGCGAATGCAAACGGGGCAAGTGAAAGGAATTGGAGCCGCCAGCGCTCAGCGCCGGCTAATGGTGGCCGTCATGCTCGAGTCGTGCCGTATTTCAATGGCCCGCGCACGCGAAGATGGCTATTCAGTGCGCGAAATACCTCGTCGCTTTGGTCAGCCGTTCCATTTTTTTCCTTAGCGCTCCCGTCGCGCCGCAGTCGCATACTGTCTGCCACGCGAGTTCTTCCGGGCGACGAGGGTAATTGGTGGTGGCTCTAGCGGGCGCGAAAACAGTTCTGTATGACGACGCCGCCTCAAGCCGCTCGCCGCAGTCACGTGGCCTCGCTCGCCCCCCATCGCTCGTCCGCGCGCTTAGTGCTAGCGCCGTCTCTCCGGCCGGTCCATCGTCATCGCACCGAAGCACCCACTGCCGACCGTCAGCGTCGTTTATTGCTCTCGCGTAATCTCGGATAACCTAGCGTCATGATCAAAAAAGCCAACCGGGGCGCGTCTGCTTCGCGGTGTGCGGGCGAGTCGGCGACCTCCACCGTCGACCTAGGTAGGGTACGTCTCGATTGGAATGTTAAACCTCCACGCGCTAGTCTGGGAGCTCTAATTTTGAAAGCAGTCAGCGTGGTTTTCTAACTCGCTTTATTTGGCGTGTTTTCGCGGTGCGCTCCATATCGCACTAGCGACCAAGATATAATCAGTGCTCGCTTATCGCTCGCGCCTGCGAAGAGCGCCTGAGCGCGTAATAATAATAATAATAATAATAATAATAATGCACTTGATAAATAAAGCGCCCTCAGAGGACTCAATCTCTTTCTAGGCGCTTTACATTTACTTTACATTTACATTCGCTTCTCCCACTAAGGCGTCCCGCTTTTCGGCCGCGCGCTTCGCGTGTCGCTATCGACGCTGCTCCGAAGTTCCTTCTCCAGCGAGGCAAACGCGAGCGCGGCCTAACTTCGGGGTTTCCGCTGCTGTAGGCTAAAGAGCGCCGCCGCAAATCTCCAGTCTACGAAGGCAGGCAACGAAGGCTAGGCGAAGGCAGACTGTATCTCTCTCTCTCTCTCTCTCTCTCTCTCTCTCTCTCTCTCTCTCTCTCTCTCTCTCTCTCTCGCCGGGAGGCGGCTTCAGCAGCATTCGCTGGCCCACGCCTGGGCCTCACAGACGGCGTTACCACGGCAGCACCGTCCCTCTTGAGCAGGTGCGCTAAGGCGCTCACTCTGCCGGAGGTCCGTCGGGCTTCTCGGCTCGTCCAAACAGCCAAAGGAAAGCCCACTGCGTCGGCGCCCTCCCAAGGCCCGCTGGCCGGAAGATCGCTAACCAGAGGTCGGCTCGCTTCCTGAGCCTTTAACCGAGCTGTCCATGGCAGGCGGCTTCCAGTCGCTTTGTATTTTCAATTAGTAAATGTCCACACACACACACACACACACACACACACACACACACACACACACACACACACACACACACACACACACACACACACACACACACACACACACACACACACACACACACACACACACATATATATATATATATATATATATATGCATGTATGTACGTGTACGTTGAGTTCTACTGGGTCGTATCTTTAGTCGTCTGGGACTCGCTCGCCCTGCTGCCTCTCGTCTAGGCAGTGCACGCATGCGCGCATATATATCTAAAAGTTTGTATCATTACACCGATCAAATTTTATAGGCAGTGAGTGCTTTTGAACGGTCTGGCGGCTCGTAGGGTGAACAGCTTTTTTCTTCACCGATTATTTAGTTAATTAATAAATTAATTCTTCGCTCTTTATATACCAACAGCAGCATCATTCATTAGAAAAAGTCCATTCCTTGTTTGTTAGGTCGAAAAGGACATTATATTCCACGACGGTGCAGAAAATTATGAGCAGGACCGCCGATTCAAAGTATATGCTCAACAGGAGCTTGACACCTCGCAACCGAGTATAGCTCTAAGACAGGAAGTGAAGACTGCCGGTAGTAGAGAGAGGACTTCATGACCCCAGCTTGCATGACCCCATTTGCGGCTAACAGGCTGAACAGGCGTGGCGCTCTCATTTGCGGCTCGACTCCTTCCTCCTGTTCACGAGCAACACGAATCTCAGGATGAGTCGTGCTGCCTGCTGCTGCCTGCTGCTGCTGCCGCATCCCGATGCCCTGCCGCTGCGCCTCTAGGTGTCGCGATGCTGTTGCCTGATTGGTTGCGCTGCTGTCTGACTACATCGTATCGCCGCACTTACTGACTGCGAGGATTGTGTTCGAATGCCGTTACATGCATGCGCTTCTGCCTCATTTTTTGTGTCGAGCCACTGTCGACGCCTCGCGTCCACGTCGTTTGTTTTCTTTTCTTCAGGCCAAGCTGTGTCGCGTGCCCGTACGGCCGGGTTGCTTCGTTCCAATCATTCAGTCAGTGTCACCGTCCGTCGAACAGCTCGTCCTGCTCCGAGTCGACCTGATTCACGTAGCCAAGCTCGAGCAGGCTGCATCGCTGCCACCTCCGCTGCCGCGGCTACTTTTTACTGAGATTGTCGCTCACTCGGCGGCCGTCGCAGCTCACGGACGTCACCGTGCAACATCGTGCCATCGTCACCTGCCTTCGAACAAAATAATTGCCAGAACCGACTGGGGATCAGTCAGAACCGACTGTACAGCCAACTGGCACGCTTGATCTCATCTCTGTTGACGCGCGCGAGGTTTTCGCCGAGACGCGAAGCTCGGTGTCTGGGCGTTTTTCGTCACTGCCCGGCATTGACACTTCCGTGCCACGATTTTTGTGCAGACTTTGGAGCCTTTGAGCATACTCTTCTGGTCAGCTTCGCTGCGGCTATTTTGGTGACACGATGACTGTGGACAAATAGCCTTGTTGGAGTGCACGTTAGTCTCAAGACTAGGCAAGACTGGGAATTTGTATTCTAGGAGTATCTGTATGAGAGCTACCACTGAGAGCTGTGAGTGCGGTGCGACAGTGCGAGCGGCTTTACGCTACTTGGCCTGGCTGAGAGTTTATATCGCGCTCGACATAGTTTCCCTGTTTATCGGGATTGGATTTTGAATAAAAACTTATGAAAATAGACATTATTTTTTGATTGTCATGCCTCCAAGCTGCTTTTAAATTAGCGACTCATGAAAAACCATTTCGGCAATATTATGATAGGGATAGCGAATATCTATGGCCGCAGGGGGCCAGGTAAACCACGTGTGGACTCGGAGTACTACCATCTAACGACGCTCCACAAATATCCTAGAGTTTAGCTTTGAGTATGTGCCATTTAGCAGCCAAAAACATAGGCATAGACGTCTTGCAATTCCGTCTTATGCTTCCCGGGTTTCGGATGATGTTTTCGGCTTGGATGGGTGAGATGGCGGAAGCTTGAAGGTCGGGATAATTAAGCTACTTATGAATGATGTGAATGATATGTTATTATTATTATCTAATCTTGGCCTCACTTTATCTTACAAATTTAATGTATTTTAACGCCTATGTATATGGAGCGTTGCCAAAACCGTAGCCCACGTTCAACTCCAGCTAATGTGGGCGTGGCACTTTCGCGGTCTGACCGCTCAATGCCGGATGTCGCTTTGGCAGGTAAACGTCAACTTGGTTCTCTTGCTTTTACGAAAGAAGCCACAAAACGAGATGCAACTATGAACACTATATTGTAAAAGTATGGGACGTGGCCATGTAGAATGTAAAGGTATGGAGCCATGTAGAACGAAACATCAAACGTGCCTCTGTGAAGCACAAGCCCAGGAGCGGCTGGACAATACCACGCGACGGTCGATGTACTCATTTGAAATTTCTTCTCGTCATTTTACTCGACAACTTTAAACAGAAATTTTTGCAGCTCCAAATCTGGGTCGAGACACACGTGGTAATATTACCAACGGTAATAATAAGAGATATGTAAATAATTGTAGGAACAGTATAACGTCATAAGCGAACTAAATATCATTAAAACACTTAAAAAATTTTGGAAAGAAAGAATGTCAGTTAGTGACAGCATCACAAATATCACAAATTCAACCCAAATAAGCACACAGAAGACAATTCACACGGAGAGAGTTAAGGCTGTGAGGGGATATCAGGTTTCTGATACATTTGTTTTAATGTCGTAGAGTCAGGAGATGCCATGACGTCTGTCGGCGTCCGTAATGACTTCCACACCTTGTGTGCATGCGAACTGAAGGTAGGGTATCCACTTAATTTGATGCTGGTCGTACGCACAGCCATGCGACTTGAGTCAGAAGAGACGATGCGAAACCGCCGGATGACAAGTATTTCAGAGCGACGCAGATCGGAGAGAGACAAATAAGGAGCCTAAAAGTGAGCTACATGGTGTCGGAGTCGAGCCGCTGTTGTAATAACGACGGGCCCACTGCATAGCGCCCGAATAGAACAGAATCTCTCCTTTCTTTACAATTCGCTGCAAGAGAAGCCATAATCGACATTTAATGTCGATCGAGTTCTCCTGTCCAGGAAAGTATGTGACAGCACCCAGGTATCGTGGCTAGAGAAGCACAAAGAAGCATGACGCGACGAGAGATCCGAAGCGAAATATTAATTCATAATAATTTAAAATATTAATTCATTAATCATTAATTCATTAATTCAGGTGAGCCGGAGCAAGAGAACGGAAGGAATTTAAAGTGAATGACAGAATCTTGCAGTCGATCGGCATCCGGTGCAGATTGTTGAGCAGTGGTGTAAAGTGGCAGTCGCGAAGTTTAAGACTGATAATCCTAGCTGGCCCGTATTGCACAGCAGGAAGCATCTTACTACACTAGCAGGGAAATACAAAAGTAGTGAGCTTCTGAAGTCTTGTCGGAATGTCACAATAGCTGCGGTTCTTTTTATCTACGCAAGCCCGAACATATGCAATGTTAAATTGGATTAATTACCTAGACGAACTTGAGCTGGTTTTGGTGACGAAAGTGGGAGCCCACATTCTTTGCACAGGCTACAGGTAATTTTCTGGTCAAGCCAATTTAGGTTTCCAGTTTCTTAATAATTCCTTGTTGCCGTTCGTTCATAAATTGTTTTCTTTTCGTCATGCAATATAAGAAATAATGCTGCATCTAAATGCTAATGTCAGCAATACATTATGAAAAATATGTTAGAGTTTGAGATATAAAAGATAGGGATAAAGATAAAGATAGGGAATTGTCACTGCACAAGTAAAGATGCGTGCCGTCTAAAAAAATGTACACGGCAATTGCAGCGGAAAGCGAGAGGAGAGCGTATATTTTTAAATTTAAATCACTGGCAGAGAGACACTACGTAAGTTTTAATTCCTAAAAAAGTCGATTCTATAAGTAAGGGAAAGTCGGATGGACGATAGAGCAGTGTGATGAAGTATGATAAACCTATGTATTATTTACGGGCAGAATAGATGTTAAAGTTCTAACAATTTCGGGAGTGGCTGGCGAATTTTGATACCAAACAGTACACACGCTGCAGAGAGAGTGAAATCCTCAGATGCGCAGGGTGTGTGATAGAATAGAATCACTAGACACCTTAGTATCGGCGGCGGGTAATAATATATGACCGTGAATGCGACCTTTGCTATAAGTAATGGCACACGCCCGAATCTCGTCTGAATCCTTTTAGGCCCGTGTATGAAATTCGAAAAATAAGAGGGTTTAGTGGCAAATATTAAAATTGAATGTTAAAATCAAGTAGTTCAAAAAATGCACGTTTTCCAAAGCGTATCTACCATAACAGAAATCGTTAAAAGTGAAAACAGAGCAAGCTTTTTCACCCGGATGGAGCAAAATTTCAAGGCCACCACCACTGGCATCTTCCAGCTGGAGGAACTCGCCGCAAGAGATTCAAATGATAGCTCCGGGGGGGGGCGAACGTCACAAGGGACTTAAAACTTTGGTACTAGCGAGCTACAGCTGCTTTTCTGCACCGGCTCCAGCAGCTGCAGCGGCCTATTGCGTGGCTTGTGTCCGTTGAGTAGCTACGAATGCCGCCACTGTCGGAGGATTTAAACTCAGGCCCGAAGTATCCACGTCCGAAGTCCCTAACAATACGGTCAACTACGAAGTAGGAACACTAGTCAGACAGCAGCAGTATCAAAGGCCAGTCTGGACTGAGAAGTGGCAGGTAGCCGCCGCCGCGTACTGAGCAGGTGCGTGAGAAACTAAAAGACAGTGACTAAACAAAGTAATTTCTAAATTCTTATGATGTTAGGAATTACTTATACGCTGTCAAAGAAAGATGCACCCACCGTCCGAATATTTACTGGTTTCACCATGTAATGTAATATATCTCCGTCTGTAACTCCACAAAGTCATAGAGACTATGTGAGTGTTACGCAGGAGAGTTTTGTATAGCATTCTCACTGCCTGAGCGGCTTTTTGTATGCATTTGGTAGCCAACAGGCTTCATCTCACGCAACGAAGAGAAAGTGAGAAGCGTAGCAGAGTCAGGAGAGCTGTTGAGCTGGTGAGTAGCGTGGAAGCAGCAGCTCAGGACCCCTAGAAAGAATGAGCCGTAGTCGGCAGCCGGAGAGTTGTTGTCGTTGCCTAAGAAACCATCCTCCTATTCATCAGCACACAAGACAAGGACAGGGTGAAGACGATTCTACTTAAAAAATCTAAATGACAAAATATGTGACAGCCCAGTGGTGTTGTTTGGTTGAAATCGAAGAAAACAAGTTACACGAGTAGAGATTAACAAGTTCGCTTAACTTGATAGGGAATTCAGCCTGCAAGGCAACTTTTCGCTCGACCTTGATTTGCTGGGAAGTTTCGCCTTAATCTTTGTGTGCGTCAAGACTTCATTAATAATTGTCAACTAAGGAGCACGGTGACCTTGAAATGGCTAGTATAATTCGTAAATAATGTAGCTGAGGCCTTAAGAAATGTTCGCTAAGTGAACAGTAGTGCCAGAGAAGTGGAATACTGCTAGGGGTTATTTAACTGTTTGAATGACTCGCTTTCTTGGGCAGCCCAGATTAAATGAGGTGACGACATCGTTGGCCGCTTTATGCAAGACTAGGCTGACCTTATTAAAACGAACGGTATCATTTCGTAGAGCTCAAGCAAGATTCTCTTACTATTTTTAATGGCTGGAAAAAACCAATCAGTTTGATTTAAATTGAAATGGACAATGAACTCCATCTCATTTTTCGGTTAACGGAAGCGCTAAACTGGGCATCCACTGTTTTTTCCAGCTGCAGGAACCTCAATAAAGTACAGATTTGTCCAGATCGCACGAAGACAAGAGACGGCGTTCAATGTTTTTTAAGAGCCTCTTTTTTAATATTCAGCTCATTAAGACTGGAGTTGAGGTTTTAGATTCTCCTCATGTTAAAAACTAATTAAGTAGCACTGCCCATCATGTCAAGTGGACAGCGCTTACTGCTACAAGAGTGCTTGTACGGTTCGTTAAATGAGATGTATAGAGATGTACATGGAAGTCGTCCCTCGCATTCTTTTACCTGCGTAAGTTGGGCATAGGTTTGTGTCTCTTGCTTGTGACTAAATAAGACGTAATGGTTGTGGCTCGGCATCCGATTGCAAAAATTACAACAAATTACTCATGCATTCAAAAACGATTAAAAAAATTTACTCGTGCATTAAAACTGCACACATCAATCAGGCTCGTTGACCTACGTGGACATGTAACGTCAAGGTGTTTAGTTAATTTTTGTGCTGAGCTCCAAGGAAATTTATTTCCAATACTTCGACGATGCTACAGGATCGGTAAGGCAGAGGCTGCGGCATCTTGAATCTCTAGATGCAAAACTTACTTTATTTACACTCAGTAGTTGACCATAGGCGACCGATAGCAAAAGTAGCGGTTTAATAAGGCATGTCAAGTAAATACTTATAAAATGTGTCCGACAATTGAATATATGGTTAGGGTACCTTTCGAAAGACAGATGTGTTAGAGCTGGGGTCGGACTACTATCCCTCTAGATCCTATTCTCACAGTCCTACCTTACGATGCAAAGATCCGCTGCTGCCACGCGTAACTGACATAAAAAACATGTCCTTAGCCTCAGGTTATGTCTATGCACCTTTTAAAATTGTTGCAGCTATGCCACTAATTATGAAAGTAATACTAGACCAAAGGAACTTGAAAAAATTCCGCTGTCTCCTTGCTATACTGTCTATCAAAGACACCGGAACGATTAGTGGCTGACCAGCTGAACTCTTACCTTGAAATTTCAAAGCGAGAAAGCAAGTTTCAGTCTGATATTTGAGCTAATCACTTCACCGAGTCACCCTTTCTTCCGGTGTATAATGACATTCTCAAGTATGCTGACTTAAGTTAAGTCTCTATATTTTCTGCTTAATCTTTCGGCAGTGTTCGATACCTTATCGATCACCAAGTCCTTCTCGAGCACCTCTCATTTCGCCCGGGCATCACTGGCACTGAACTGCAATGGCTTAGGCACTATCTCAGTGAGAGACTCTGTAGTTTTGATGTGAACAAACAAAGATCATCCGAGGAACCACTGAAATACGGGTAACCCTGGAGGTCTGTGCTTCGGAAGCTTCTTTTCACAGTTTATCCCTCCCTCGTGACGATGTGGTCGCCAAGCACAATCTAGCTTTCGTTTGTATGCAAAGGACATTCAGTTGTACTTTTGCTTTGATCCATCAAAGCCCCCTTAGCATGTCAAATTTTCTCAACTCCCTTGCCGCATGTATTGCTGACATCCACACACAGTTGGCCGCAAACTTATAATAGTAATAATAATAATATAATTCATTTGTATAGCGCCCAAAGAGAACTTAATTTCTATTCAGACGCTTCACATATGCTTCGAGGGCTTGAGCCCACGACCTCAGTCAGACCTTGGTCGGGGCGAGCACCTTAACCGCTGGACCAAACCAACTTGGACTTTCTCAGATTAAAAGACGATAAAACCAACTTACTAGTTATGGGAAAACCAAGAGTAGCTCGGAAATTGAACAGCTTAACGCTCAAAATGGGCTCTGTCAGCCTATCTCCTGTAGCATCCGAGCGAAATTTAGGTGTCGTGTTCCAAAGTGACCAAGCACAAGACAAACGCATCACTGTCGAGTCTACCTATTTTCAGTTACATTGCATTACCTAAATTTGGGTTTGCTTAGAAAGGAATACTACATCTACATTGATCAATACATTTGTGATATCTCGTCTCGACTTCTGTAACTCACTGCTTGCTGTTCTACCGACATTATGCAATCAGGTGCTTACATTTGGTGAAAAACACGGCAGCTAGGCTTGTCTGTCGCGAGCGTCGAAACAGCCAAATCGCACCACTTCTTGTCGCCCTGCACTAGATTCCAATCAAGCAGCGTGTCGACTTAAAATTTTTGTCACTGAACTTAAGGTCCCTTCATTCCCTAGCTCTAGCCCACCTATCAGAACTACTCCATGACCAGGATTGGCATCGTAACACCCACATTTCTGACTCAAATCGTTAAGCTGTTCTTCATAAGTGCCTCAAATTCTTTGGAGACCGTGCCTGTAATTAGTATGCTCTCAAAGCCTGGAACTCACTCCCGACTGACGTTATGACACCGTCCGAATTTACGATGTTTAAAAAAAAGCTAAACACGCACGTGTTTATTGCAGCACTAGTGGATCCTCGCAATTCGATTTTTTTATGTTTACGCGTGCTG
The DNA here is from genome assembly GCA_009760855.2 of Cristatella mucedo. NCBI lineage: Eukaryota > Metazoa > Bryozoa > Phylactolaemata > Cristatellidae > Cristatella > Cristatella mucedo. Next base: position 4,382,150 of record WPIO01000017.1, read on the forward strand.
ACACTGTTTATGCTACCACTAGCCGTATTTTACATGCTGACACTGTGCATGTCAGATCTAACCACATTATTCTTATTAATATTGTCCACTTTACCACTAACCGTTTGATCGTGCTTCCTTTACAGCCTATATAAAGTGCCTAGAAAGAGATAAAGTTCTCTGATGGCGCTATACAAATATATTGTTATAAAGCATAAGAAAAACAATAAGCTTTATAATAAGAATAATAATGAATTTGATAAAGCGCCCTCAGAGAACTCAATTTCTTTCTAGGCGTTTCACATTTGCTGCAACGGGAAGCGCGATTGAATGGTGAGTAATATCATGCTTGATAAACATGAATAACATGGTTAGGGGTGACATGCACAGGGTCAGCATGCAAAAGCTTTGATATCGAAGTATTGGAACTCAGATCCAACTGCAACCTTTCAATCAACCAATATACATTTACATATACGCTTGGCATATTTTAACGTGAACGCAAACACATTCACGCCACGGCTTGGCTCCTTCGTACCTAGCTGAACTGCTGCACCAGTTTCAGCCTATTCGTGCCCTCAGGTCCTGTGTGGACAATAAATTAGTTGTCCCATTCCTCCGCTTAAAGACAGTTGGCGACAGAAGCTTTGCCGACGATTGCCCCAGGGCCCGAGTGGAGCTGGATAGCACGCTCGTTGTTGAGACTTGTATATTCCGCGTTCCCCGTGTAGCGTGTTCGTGACCCCCCCTCCAGTGTGTTGGCGTCTTTCGGCGGAAGCTATCGACTGTAGTGGACGTCAACTCCGACTAGCCAAGCAGTTACTCAGCTAGCCGGATCTTTTACGGCGTACGCTCGTTCTGTTGGATTCGGAGTCGGTACAATGGCAGGATTGTGGAAGCCGACTGACCAACTGGCACGTTTGTTCGCGCTTGCTTTGTCGTCTTGCGCCCCTATAGTGTACTTTGTTTAGGACCCTCCCTGTAGACTTGTTTAGTTCCCCTGTTGTTGTTGGCTCATGCGTTATTATAAAGATGATTAACCTGACGGCCGCTCGTCTTACCCCAGCTCAGCGGCTTGGCGAGCAGCAGCGTGGCCGGAGTACGGTGGGGCTTGGCGGGAAATAGCCTCTGACCGCTGGAACTCGGCTACAGACATGATGGCGGAGCAGCCCCGATTACGTTAGCGCACAATCGTGGGTCTACTTTGCCTAGGCAAATCAACGAGACCGTTTCTGCCTCATCTTTATAACTTAGAGTGCACGGCGTAGCATGGTCGTAGTCGTGGCCAGGACGTTGTGGCGGCCATAGATCGCTAGCAATTGTGGGTCCAATGTCGGCAAGGTCCAAGGTCTAAGGTCTTGGGTCCAAGGTCGACCCCAGCGAACACTGTAAGTTGCCCATGGCCGAAAGACGCGCTGTCCTCAACCTAGGCTACACAATCGAGGCTCAGGCGTGCACAGCTCTCCCACATCCGGCAGTCCATATGCGTCCGCGGTCCAAACAAGCATTTAACCACCGTGACGGTTTGCCCCGCCCCACCCCCACAGCGACTCCAGTGAGCCTCCCTCCGATGGGAAGCCATAGATAGTACTGCTCCTACACTGCTCGTAGTCGGGCTACATGCTGACCCTGGACCGTCTGGTGCCAGGTGATTGCTATTCTTCATGAGCTGTTAATCTAGGAACGGCAGCAGTAGTGCTATGAGGCTGTCTCGGCTTTTTGTTCAGGTTGACTTGACATACGACGGTCCGGCGGTATGTTTTTATGGGCTAGTACTATTCGCCTGTATGAGTGTGGCTCGAAGTCTGGTCCACGTATTCGCGGCTGACGGCGGCTCTCATTCAATTGCGGGTCTCGATATCAGTAATCCCGGAGGAAAAAATATCGTCGCCATCTTCGGCCAGTGGGGAGCAAGCCAGTTAATCTTCGGTATCGTTAAATGGATTGTCATTGTGCGGTACAGCTTTCTCGTTCCTGCGATGTGGTTGCTAATAGCAACGGAGCTGTGCCTACGATGGCTGTCTGGCTATCTCAAGCCCGTAGAAGCTGCACGTGCGCCGCCGGGAGCCATTGCTAACCGACTGATGCTGCCTGTGTCTGTATGCTTTTTCCTCCTGTCTCTATACTGAGTTGTGATCTCCAAGGAGGCCTGCCGGCCCGATGACATGGACAGTGGCGATCCGTCGAGATACTTTTTTTCTTGACTACTGTCAGACTGTATGCTGCGACGGTCAGGCTGCATGCATCAGTTGTGTGACGACCGGTCGTGGGGAATGTTTCCCCTACGCTAACGGATACATCGCCACGGTGCTCGACGTCGTCTTGACATCCATGCCGACCGAGGCAGAATAGAATTTGTTTTGCAAACCTGGAGCTGTTGGCAGTGGGATCCTGAAAGCGGCAGCCGGAACTGCTCCGTGTCGTTAGCCTGGATTACCATCGAGGTGTATATTTTCAGTCGCCTGCCCTAGTGCGACTATTGTTTCCACTAATGACGCGTTTCGCTTATTCGAACGAGCTTAAGCATTGGTCTGGTCGCTGACGTAAAAAATAATCTTGGGTTAGATTACCCACGGAGACGCAAGTGACTTTTTCTGGCTCTCAGCTCTTTCCGTTTCTCACATCTCAAGAATGATTAGACTGCGGTTTACCGTAAGTTTTTTAGCAGCGAAATGAAAATTCTACTTTAAGTGTTTCGCTCTATCAAGTCGCCTTAATAATATAAGCTTTTCAGTCAGTCGGTCAGTGATAGCTTCGTCGTTTCAACTGCATTTAAGCCCAAAATTTAAGAATAACTCTTTAAACTGATCGGCAGACGACTTTCATAGTAAGGCTCAATGCTGAAGCACTTTGCAATTGTCGCCTTTTTTCTTTTCTCTAACTGTTCACTTAAAGTAGCCCTCACGAGCACTCTATAGGCCGTTATCTGGAGTCCGATCGCTATGCTGTTCATATTAGGGAGCGGCTCTGCAGCGAGTTCAATGCCAAGTACCGGTAAAGTGATGCGAGGCGAGGCGACAATGGCTCAACCCACTGCACCGCGTTGATCTCTCAAGGCCGTGCTCAATGCCGCGAGGCTTGCGATAACTCACACTGGGAAATCTCCCGTCCTTGATTGATCGCCCGAGGCGCATGCGTTTAGCATGTAAGCAGCGCGCTCCTGAGAGAACTCGGAGCGCGCCTGCGACGGCGCGCAGCACGCAGTGGCACACTTTGGGATTTGTCGTAGGTCCTCTTGTGCATCTTCTCGTGCTGCCATCACTTTGACGCAGACGGTGCTCGGCTCTGGCTCGCTGTTTCATTCCGAGTACCATGATGAAGTAATGCTGTACCCAGCTTCAGACCATGCTAAGTCGCGAAAACGTGTAGCTATATATGAAAAATTTAAATGTTATTAGGTCAAAGTGAATAAAATCCTAGCGTGAGAAGTCAGAATTATGAATTAAGCGCATGACAAGTGCCAAGAATTGAGGATAAGGCAGACGCTCAGCAGAGAACGCTATCCGCCGTGTTTAAGAATTGCAGAATTTAATAAGTATAGAGTCACTTGTAAGGATACGCAGATAATACAGTTTTTATTAAATACTGCCTCTGCACTATGCCCTATTTGCTAGAGATACAGATTATATCAATAGTAATAATAAAATATGTATATAGCATCGCAAGAAAACTAAATCTCTTGCTCTCTAGGCAGTTTACAGATTTCTCGTGCAGCATCAAATTGTGCTCGATCGCAGAACAACAACAAAAATACGCGTCTCTGCGAAGCATTTCAGCCCGTTTCAAATAAAATAAAACACGAAATGAAAGTCGGCAGAAGGTCTTTCGTGGGACTGAGGGCACTTCTGTTTCGCCTTTATTGGTGAATGACCGCACAGGTCAGTGCTACGCCACTTGATCTCTCGCGCGTCAGGTGTCCTGCTCCTAATAAAGGGTTAAGACTTTGACTTCACATGACTGCTTACCTGCGGAAGCTGAATATGACGTTCTAGAATGCATTTAGGTTTTAAGTGTAATTTGTTGCAAACAGCAATCGTTACGTCGGCAATGGTCAGCGGCGACCGGAGGCCGAATTCGCTGCTCGGCTTACAAAGGTCCAGGAAGTTGGTGAATAATTCCATAACTCGCTGTCATACTCAGCTGACTCAGCACTCGTGCATGCTTACATGCGTATGCCGTCCTAGCGGCTGTGAAAAAAGACTTGATTTGAAGCATGCATGCCCGTGGGCCAGAGAGCAGCAAGATTTATTTCGAGCAGGGAATAGTGCACCGAAAGCTGCCTAGTCTTTGAGGGCGCGATGTGCAGCTATCGAGACTAAAACCTAAGACCTAGTCACACGATAAAGACCGGCGACTCCCGCTTCGCGTTTTGGGTTTCCCTGCAAGAAAGAGTTTTGCTTCGTCCTCAGTTTTCGCCGCAAAATCGGCCATCTTCCTAAATTCAAAAACTGCTAGAGTAGCCCAGTTTATCTATCGCCGGGGCCAACGATGAGAGTTTGAACGACGAGCGCACTCGCGTGTCATCCGCGCAGGAGCGATATCCATTTGTCTGACTATCTCAGTTACCTTTCCACAGTGGCGTAGCAATGGCGGAGAGCCGCGAGCAGAATCTCGTGTAACTCCGCGGACGGCGGATCGGCGAAACGTCAAATGATGATTCGTCGCCGCACAAAACGACGAGTAGGAGGTCGGGTAGGTATGAATCAAGCCGTGCTAAATGCTTATCGATCAGGCTGGCTATTGTTATTAGTCTCTCGAGAAATATCTTGTGATTGAGACCGTCGACTGTTGCCGACAGAGACTAAGCAGGACAATGACATTAACCCTCTCACTTTGGTCTTTGAACACGGTATCGTTAGTCTGATGACGTTGCGGCATTTGCTGTAAAGCTCACTTGTATAGAGCAGTACCTCATTTTTGCACGTCTTTGTCAGCTATTTTTTGAGTCGCAACGTTTCACTGGGTTCGTTTTTAATACTCTTTGGGGTATTATCTCAGCAAAAATTTAGCTTGGTCCTTGTTCTTTCAAGAGCAATGCAGCTGCAACCAGCTAGATCAACGACTAAAAGGGCTGATTAATTAATTTATATCTAGCGCCGCACAATAAAGAAAAAGTGAGTAGCGATGCCGAGTCAGGACGGCAATCGAGGAAGTGAGTAGCGTGGCAGTAGCAGCTCAGAGCGGCTGGAAAGAAGGTGCCGAAGTCGGCCGCATGAGGGTAGATGTCGTTGCATAAGAGTTGTGGCAGTCAATTCCACAGTCTAGGACCGTTAAAGCCAAAGTTTCTTCGCCAACGATCTTTGAGCGTAGGAGCAGAGCAGCTAATTTATTCTCCATGGAGGACCTGAGGGCGGGAGTTATAGCCGAAATGGAACACTAAAGGAGTAAGCAAAATGTTCGCGGTGATTATTGGAATTGTGAGAGCCTTCTACGGTGACACGTATGGCGAGCCATGCCCAGCTGCCCGAAGTTTCCCTATGGGGCTGACAGCTCACAAGGTCAGGGCCGCGATTGAGAGATTGGCTCCCAGCCAGTGTGCAATCTGATCCCGACCTCCGCCGGTCTCACAAAAACACTGACCGACCTCACGGCCCTCGGTTCCGATACTGAGCCCCGAGCTGAATGAAGTGACCACGAGTGCGTTCGCGCGTGACTTATAGCAACCTCAGCATCGATGCTCTAGACGTTGTTTCGCCGGCACTGACCCAGTCCAGTGAGGAAGTGCACAATAGCTTCCAAGGCAAGGAGACACCTGATGATCGCCAAAGCTCAAAGCCGTTCCGGCGAGGGTGGCAGAAATGGGCGGTACCTGCCGCCACATGCACAAACCTGGCGCCCCGAATTGCAGCGTTCTGTCCACTTAAGTCCCGATTTCGAAAGCACCTGTAACCGAGGTCAACGGTCGCGTGACTGCCAATTCGCTCAACAGTTGCTGCCTAGCAAGTTTACACGAGCTCCGAGGCGCTTCCTCAACGTCGGAACGCTTTTATGTGCAACGGCAGAGCGAGCGATAGTCCAGACGGAACTGCAGCCGGCGACTTCAGTTCCGTTGCGGAAATGGCTGCCGCTTGCAAGCGATTTGCCTTGGATAATAAAGATTGGTATGCTTACTTCTGTCACTTTGGTCAGTCGTGTTGCTGCTGCAGCACACCAGAGACTGCCATCCCCATCGTCTGCCTCCGACTCGAATTCGTTTCTGCAGCTCCGGCCTCTAACATTGTCGCGACAGCCGATACTGTGAATTCTGCTATAGACCACGAAGACACACTAAATGGTGTAATAAAAAGGTGTGTTTTAAGCTTTTTTAAAACGAATGCGAAAGGCCAAGCCTTCGTGTGAGTGCGCCGTTTGCCAGAAAATCTGAGGTAAGCAGCTTCGGCCAGAATCATCATGCATTGTGTTGCTGCTAAGTGCTAATCGTTAGTGTAATCAAAGTACGAAATTTATTGAACCTTCGGATGTGTTTTAGTGATGTCACTCCTGCACTTCCTGCATGACATCCCAGCAGCGTCGCTTTTAGTGCTGGTGGACTGAATGTTTCCGGCTGAGTAGCAGTAAGTCATACGCCACACTAACGCTAATAATAATAATAATAAATTTTTAAAAAGCACCATCAGAGAGCTTAATCTCTTTCTAGGAACTTTACAATGCTGTCAAAGAGGCATGACCCTGCGGTTAGTGATAACATGCACAGTATCCGACTGCATAAGCACATAAATGACACGTTACAAGGACCCAGCAAATCCTGTGCGGAGCGGGTGCAGTGTTAGTTTCTTTTTAAATAGCGTCAAGTCAGGGTATGTCGTAACGTCAGTCAGGAGTGGGTTGCATACTTTGAGAGCATACTAACTAAAAGTACGGTCTCCAAAGGATTTGAGATTGGTTAGAGGCATAGTTATACAATTGAGTCAGAAGAGCGGGTGGTACGATGCCTAACTTGGTTAAGGAGTAGTTCTGATAATAGGACTGGAGCCAAAAAATAAAGAGACCAAAAAGTAAGTGACAAAACCTTGACCTCAATACACTGCTTGATTGGTATCCAGCAAACGTCGGGGAGAAGTGGTGTAATGTGGCAACTGCGAAGCTCACGGCAGACAAGCCTGAATGCAGAGTTTTACAGCAACTGTAAGCGCCTGATTACATAGACAGGTAGACCTACAAGCAGTGAGGCACAGAAGTCGTGACGGGATATATAACAAATGCGTGGACCAACTTGGATGTGGTACCTCCACCAAAGCAGGCCCAAATTTGTGCAATATTACCTAGTTTAAGGTTAGGTAGACTTGGCTGTAAATCTAACGTGATCTTTTAGAGAACACCGAGACCGAGTAGCAGCAAGTAGCACACTATAAGGCTGGCTCCCCAAAGAATTGCGTAAGTGATTCAAAAGCAGAACAGCAGTTACTGACTGTCAGACTCGAGCGAGTTCATTCGTCCGGCGTCAACAGCAAAGTCAAGCAATTGCCCTCGACCTATGGTCGAAAGCTACTTTTTGGCCCGACTTGGGCTGCGTCCTCGTTTCTGACAGTGCGTGGACTCACTATCGCAGCCTTCCTAAAGGAAGCCGCGGTATTGATGCAACTACTAGAATCTACTGATAAGGTGGGAACGATGCCACGCACAAGTGGCTAGAGTTCGAGTGAACGGTGCCTGCCTCGAGGGCCAATGCTGCACACTTCACTGCGCCACTTAAGTTTCGTCTTTCGTCGGCATGCGATCTTATCTATGCCTTCTTCATTGGGAGAATAGTCTCACGCTTAGCCAAGTGCTGCACAGTGCGTCAGAACCAGCGGAACCCAATCCGTCATCGGTCCCCCAGCGCACCCGTCCATAAACTCAGGCTCTGGCTGGCGCTCGTAATCTTGTCAGCAGCTCAGATTTCATCACAAGCACTATCTCTCTTTGCTACCGTCTCCGGTGGCTTCGGTGGCTGCTGCATGGGAGCTCGGCCATGCTCACTGCTTGCTCAAGAGCTAGCTCAGCCGATAGCGTTACTATTTGGTGGCAGTCATCGGTGACCATTATCATTGTCTACTCGAGCTGTTTTGCGCCATATCAAAGGCTGAGGGGCGCTATCCTCAGTCCACGTCTTGGCTGATCACAGGCTAAGAGTCCATTAGCTAGCTGAGAAAGAGAGAGCGAGAGACAGACAGACAGACAGCAAAAGACAGAGAGAGAGAGAGAGAGAGAGAGAGAGAGAGAGAGAGAGAGAGAGGGGGAGAGAGAGAAAGAGAGAGAGTGAAAGACAGAGAGATACAAAGAGAGAAAGACAAAGAGAGAGAGAGAGACAGACAGACAGACGGGTCAGACAGACAGACAGAGACTGAGACAGAGAGAGCGAGAGAGACAGAGAGAGCGAGAAAACTGAAATTTTCAAAAAGGAGGATCGCATGCCAATTAGTCAGAATGTACTTCGTGGCCAACATTGCTCTGCCCTGCAGACGTTTGAATGCGAATAGGGTGGAGTTTCCAGGCAATTTTCCTAAACACATTGAAGTTATTTATATTGCAGCGCCAACGATAAATTTTACCTATTCAGAAGTCAAACGAATTTGCATTGAATTATAAGCAGGCCATTGTGTACGTACACCCTGTTTGTAAATTTTCAGTGCTAATAGCCATTTCTGAAAACCAGCGTCAGCGACAGACGATACCGTAGCAATTATCTCAGATATCTCAATATCCTCTTTACTCATCGCAAAGGCGATAGGAGTACTGGTTTATATAAGATCTAGATTTGATATGCTGCAAAGTCAAAACCAGTGGATAGCAAGACAGCTCTCTTGGAGTGAACATTGTAGGAGCAATGACGATTGTTCATTTGTTCAGCACAGTTTTGTTTTTAGTTGAAACTTTCACTTCCCATAAAGGTCCAGAGCATGCTATACTAGCTAGCCATCTCGAATTGGCGAGCTTTCATCTATATCCAGCTTGAATTTCTGCAATGAGGACTCTACTTGGAGTCATAGTCAGAATAAATATGTTCACGGCTTCAGTTTACTTTCTCATATTTCGCAACCATTCGGTACCTATTTCCGGAGATAGTTTGAAGTTGACAGCGGCCGTGCAGTGTTTGACGTTCGCAAAGGTTATTCGGGTGGTTCTAAAGAAGCAGCTATCTTTAAAGAGGATGCCCAAATGACGAGTACTTTTGAGTGACTACCCTATTAGTGAACCGGCATTACCTAAGCAAAAAGTTCAATATTTTTCTGGTAAAAAGTTTAGGTCTTCACTAACATTTTTTTTAATCTGTAATTATTCAATTTGTTAAAGTTGACTGGATTAAACAAAATACAGTATCGTCATTTTAGGATTTGGTTTTTCGAAGAAATTCTGGACTCAAAGTTGTTTAATAAGTAGGGACGATGTTCCTCAGCGTAGAGTGAGATAATCTACCATGGGACTCAGCCTCATTCAAGAGTGTCTGTATTCGGAAGAGCCTATTCTTAACGGATTACCGCGGAACAGCAAGGCATGTACGGCTCCATTTCAAATATTTTCTTGAAAAAACAAGGCTCTTGATGGCCGAATGGAGCAGTGGGTTCTTGACCTTTACCTCTCTGGTTTGAGTTATGTTGACTGTAGGTTTTATTTACTTTTAACTGCGACAACCTGCGCCCACGATTACTCTGCTACCCAGCGGAGAGTAATGGCAGCTTGAAGGGCGTTCCAAGGATGTCTCAGCACCAGATGACAGGTTTGAGCCGTGCAGTTCCACTGAAATCTCAGACGACTTTCAAGTGAATTAATTGATGCTGCACCTTTCTCTTGACGTTAAGCAGTTTCTCTGCTCTACGCTACCTACACTCTACGCTGCTCTACACTGTCGCGAATTAATGCTCCGTCTGCTCGCCCATCTAACGAGAGTGTGCAAAATATAGTAAATTTCGATCAGTTTTGGTCTATTTTAGAGGAAAATGTAACACTGGATTTTTTAGGATGCTTTAAGTATGTTTGTCAATATGATGACCCCCTACGAGCGAACTTTAAAAAAAGTGGCCATCATGTATTTGGAGCCGATGTCTTAGAGCTGTGACCACCATTTGACAAAACTCCACCACTTGACACTTGAAACAAAATGCGCTCGCACTGTTTCTTTTATGCCAGAAACTCACTCTTTTAATAATAATAACAATAAATTGTGTGTAGCTCACTCAGATAACTTAATCTCTTTCTGGGCACTTTACATATGCTTCAGAAGAAGCATGGTCGAATGGTTGGTAGAATGCGTAATGACAACAAGTATATTTATTGGTGCAAGTTCATGTATTGCGATTGAGGTTACAACGGTTTTATCTGGAGGTATTGTAGTTCCTTACAGGCCAGCAGCTGGGATCTGAGGGTAGTAACCCCGGAAGCAGCTTCAAAATGACGACATTGCCTGTAGATGAAGGATAAAATTCAGTAAGTGCCATTTTCTCTAAGACTATAAAAAGATAATCTCGAACCCCGGCTGTTTTCGAATTTCCAACGACTTTAATTCCAAGGTATTATGTTCAAAATAGATCAATTCTATCAAATCCGTTGACAGCTATTATGTAAATCCCATCACAAAAGGCTTCGGGTGCACCGAATACGTTCCAGCTATGGTAAATTTTAGTCAAAACAACGGCAAAAGATCTGCATGACGCCTGCTCGTAATGCCGAAAACTACCACTTTCTATCATGCTATTGTCTGCTACTTCTGTCCTTCGTTTTCATGAGAGTACTTTTGTGTTGAAACTCTCCCCTGTGAAGTACGTCTTTAGGAAGGAGCCAAGCTTCGGATTTTGACCCGAAAAGGGAAGAAAAGTTTAAGTGTACGAAAGGTTTACTAGAAGTGTACCAACAAATCAAGTCCTTCCTCTTCCTTTGAGTCATCCCTTTCTTATTCCGTGCGGAAGATTTTCTTAGCTGCTTATGACCATGACCACGATTTAATTATTGCAGCATTTTGCAGGTCCACGTTATTCGTTCTGCGTGCTGACACTGTGCATGCTGCCACTAACCACATTTGCCTGTTGACCCTGTGCACGGCACCTCTAACCGTATCGTGCTTGCTATCATTGCTACCAATAACCATTCGATCATGCTTCCTTTGCAGTAAATTTTCAGTGCCTAAAAAGAGATTAATCTCTCCGAGAGCGCTACATAAATATGTCATTATTACCATAATTATCGTGGAGCCAGGAGGGACTGTTTCTCAATTTCAAGACCTTTCAATAACCATCTTCTGAGCACCTGATCATTTTCGTCCACCTCAATGCAAGCGCAGAAGGAAAATGCTATCCTTGTGGTCGATGCCTATAGCTTTTCTGTGTGGCGTTACTGAATGTATTTAACGACATTGAGCTGTGGATGGCTGAGCAGAGATACTACGGGCAATTTTCCATCGGGACTCCTTGGAGGAGCACTTACCAATTTCACGCACGCTGCGGTCGTCATCATTTGATTACTGCTTACGTCTGATACTCGTTAGTGGGTGCCTCGCAGACTAAGTGGCGCTACTTGTACTTGTCCAAGAGCTATCTGTATCTTGAGGAGAAGACACAACTACTGATAGCCTTTACTTGCCCGCCATAAAGGGTTGAATTCGTGGATTCAGGCACTGGTATCGCGTCGAAGCGTCTATCAAATAAGAAGCTTCGTTGGGCTTGAAAGAGGCAGCTGATTCACCAAAGTTAATGGCCCAAAACTGATATCAACCAACGTTTCTTGAGTTTCTTCGTTCTCTTTTCTCACCTTCTAATGTTTTATGCTCAACGCGCCAAGTCTTTGACTCTTTCACACATCTTTTCTGATGTATTTCGCAGAAGAACTAGCTAGGCCATAATTGCTTAGCCCGTGGAAGAACAAGCCTTAAAGTTTGCTTGCGTTTTCTGCTGCCACCACGCCTTAGTTATAATGCGTTCGAGTTTTTATGTACTAGTGGAAGAGTGGCTGCATAATGTATGGCTAAAACTAATTCTTAATGCCGACGAGAGGTTTTTCTTGCGGGCATTTTATGAACATAATAGGCCGATTGAAGTATCGGGAAAGTTTAAGGTGTTCTACGGTCAAAGTTCAAGTTTTTGCAGCCAGGTTCAAGTTAGTCTGAGTGAAGGGGAATGCAGAGACTTCGAGCTGAAACTTGGGCCCTCGATACCAGCTAAGCGACTATGCTGCGTGTTTGGCCTTTTTTTGGTCTGCAATATTGGGCGATTGGATTGGGACCTTTTGCGACAGACATGTAAAGCCTCGGGACCCTAGAAATGTGCTCTTCTTAATGTCACATCGTCGCTAGTCATACAAATTAGACAGAGGCTTTACTGCTGGCCAACGACGAAAAGGACCAAGCTCTGCATTATCACTCTCATTTGTTGCAAAAGAAGCGCGTTAATTTCCGTGCGCTGATGAGCCTGAGCGATCTCAACAGTTATGTCAAAAGATCGTCATACTTTAAAGTTTGCTGCAGCCCTACATTCTTTGGCTTCAGCTTCTACTTATCTATCAGACCTACTCCTCCACCAGGCTAGGCATCGTACCACCCGCTTTTCTGAATCTAATCATTTAGCTACACCTCGTACGCACCTCAAATCTTTTGGAGACCATGCCGTCAGTTAGTAGGCTGTAGAAGTCTAAAAATCGCTACCGACTGACGGATGTCACGGCATGCCCTGACTTGACGACATTTAAAAATGAGCTGAACACTAGTCTATTTATTACAGCCTTTAGCGGGTCCTTGTGATTCGTCCTTTTGTGCTTATGCGTGCTGACAATATGCATGCTGCCACTAAACATATTTGAGATTGACCTTGTGCATGTCACCTCTAACTATTGTATGCTTATTGACATTTAGCATATGAATACTAACCATTCAATCATGCTTCCTTTACACCATATGTAAAGTGCCTAGAACGAGATTAAGTTCTCTGAGGGTGCTATAAAAATGTATTACTATTATTATAGTGCAATCAACGCTATCAGGATTTTACTATCGAGTCATTTATTATTTACAGTTATATTTACCTTCTTGAAGTAGACGAGAATATGAACAAGGACAACTAGATAGTCTGTCATTAGAATGACTGTCCAGATGGGGATATTAAAGCCCGCATTTGTGTTTTACAACCGGATGTCGCATACTACTGAGCTTAGCTTATCGATAGCAGCTGGTTTTTGTAAGGTCAAGGCACTGGGCTGCTCTTGAGCAACCCGCCTAGTTACTTCTCAGGGTGCTGCTAGATGTGTTTCAGTATAGCTTAGTGCAATTAGTTATTTGAGGTTTTACACAACGGTATGTTTTTGGGGCAGTTTCCCGTACACTTCGATGGCTGGTGTCCTACTACATTAGGGATGTTGGCACCGATTTCTATGGCTGCTGCAGCCTGAAGCCGGCGAGGCCGCATGGCCTCAGGGGCGCAGTGGGCGGATTTTAGCTGTAGCGGATGTGAGCAATTTTTTAATTCTCTTACTCGATATCTCGAGCCACATAATTGCATTGCAGGATAAAACGATCTCAAAGTTTTGGGCCTTGGGATCGTACGGTTTCAGAGCTCAAGCGGTTTCTTACATCTTTAACTCGCTGGGTTCCTGCAAGCACTGAAAGCTGTAAGCACCAAAAGGCGCCAGGCTGAGGCGCAGGCCACCGTGCCAGTGAATCCGCGCTTGCTTGCATTCAGGGTACTCAACAGCGCACTGCGAACTCGCCGCGACGTCGCTGTGGGAAAATACAGGTAGCACGGCTTTGCGACGGTGTTCTGTGTGGATAGTAAAGCAAACCACCACCTGCAGCTGCTGCAATGTAAACAGACGGCGGGCTGGCTTATCTGCCGAAACGCTTGCAGCGCGAGCGCCTGCATTATCGAAGCGGAGAAGCGATGACGGTGCGGTTTCTTTACTCAGACCGAGCTTTAATCGCAATCTCAGCTAGGTTAAGTAAGTTTTCCGCCATGTGATGTGCATCGGGCCGGTTGACCTTTCGAGCGCCTACACGACCAAGCGAAATCAGGCTGATGACCGAATCACTTACATCATCATATGGTTATGGAACGTAGGAAATGAGAGCGACAGAGAGAGCAAAATTGACTACGAAGAAGCTGAAGTAGGAAAGCTGACTGCGAAATACTACTACTCTGTGCCCAAAAAGCTACGACCTTGCAAGAGACCACGCACTGCCTGAAAAATTGAATAGTTTCAGCTGAATTAAAAAGACGGCTCGGCTCTGACCTGGATCGGAACCAGGGTGGTAAGGCCTGTTTAGCAATAAGTAATGGGTTTGGATGATGCTATTTCATTTAAGGAGTAGAACACATGACGTTTTTGGACTGTACGGTATAGCGTAGTGTCTTGACAGACGTCATGACATTCACTGACATGACGACATTTAAGCAGAAGCTAGAAGTACAATTATTTCACAGCATTGGCTGGGCTTACGGGATTTGTACTTTATGTGATTATGCGGGCTGACACTGTGCGTGTTATCACTAAGCACATTCATGTGCTTTTTGTACAGCACACGTAAAGTGCCCGGAAAAAGATTAAGTTCTCTAAGGGTGCTATACACATTTTTTATTACTATTATTATTATTAGAAAGCTTGTGCAACAGCTGTAGCAAATCAGCGTGTTGGAGCAAATTATAAGTGTCTGGGTTTTAAAAAGATGATCAAGAGTTAGACTATGGTCCGTTGTTTTTCTGCATGCTGCGAAGCTCAGATTACGTGAGGACAAACAAACGTTTTGTATTGGTAGGCCTAAGCGCCTAGAAAAAGATTAAGTTCTCTGAGGGCGCTTTATCAAGTGAATTATTATTATTATTGCAGAAATCGTTTCAAAATAACGCCAGGAGTGCTAAGCGCAGGTCTGCTTCAAGAGAGAGAGAGAGAGAGAGAGAGGGGAGAGAGAGAGAGAGTGAGTGAGAGAGAGAGAGAGAGAGAGAGAGAGAGAGAGAGAGAGAGAGAGAGAGAGAGATAGAGAGAGAGTGAGAGACAGAGAGATTGTAAACACATACAGCAAAAGACCCCTAGAAAATCTCCTCCTAATACTGCAGTCAGCTCCTACGTTACACACAAATGAGGCATACGCGCTTACAATGTGCCACCTGCTCGAGGATGTTCCCATCAATTATGTAATCGTTATTTCTATACAACATCTGCAAAGTGCCTAGAAAGAGAATCGGTTATCTGAGGGTGCTATTCAAATGTATTAGTATTATTATTATTATTACTCATCGATCAAAGACCGGTATTGGGCTACGTAGACGGACGGCAGGCTTAGAACTCGGCAGGGGTAGAAAATGGCCTCGTGGCACATTAATATTATGTAGCCACTGAGAAGGAGCCACTCTGTAATGCATCTCTGGTGGTTAGGAAGTAGTTCTGATAGGTAGGCTAGAGCCAGAAATGGAAGGACCTAAGCATGAATGATGCAACCTTGACGTCGCTACGCTGCTTGATTGGGAGCCAGTGCAGGTCGGGGGAAAGCGGTGTGGTGTGGCAACTGTGACTCTCACGAAAGACGAGCATAGCTGCAGAGCTTTACGCCAATTGTAAGCGCCTGATTGAACAAGCCTGTCGATCAGCGAGCATAAGTTGTTTACATAGATATCTTAAGCCCCAGGATCTTAGCCAAGGGTTAAGGTGCTCGCTCTTCACGACAGAGGTCGTGGGTTCGAACCCTGCAGCGGGCGATTCTTTATTGCCCACTGCAAGCGGCGGGGATAGCCGTTAAGGCTCTTCTACCACTATACAAATGTGGCTGTTGAATCATTTAATCCTTAATGAATGCGCTCGAAAGGAAGTGTGTCAATTGGTTGGGGATAACATGCGCAACCTCAAGACGCAAAAGATTAAAATGAAAAATGCATACGATCCGGAAAATGTTGTGGGGGAGCAGATAGATTTCGAACGAACTTTTAAGCTTAAGGTTGAGGCGGCATGTGGTTGACGTAAGTTTTTATTGATATCCAGGCATTTGGAGCATTCAATCCGAAGGCACGATGTCTATGAGATTTGAGATTCGTCAGAGGCATAGCAAAAACACTTGAATCAGCGGGTGGTACGACGTTAACCCAGCTTATTAGGCAGGGAGTATTTTGCATCGGTAGGCCGGAGTAAAAGAGCGATGGGAATATAAAACTGACAGGCAGAACCTTGAAATCGAAGGACTACTAATAATTTAGGCGTTCTTCTCATTGCAGCTTAAAGCTTGAAAGCTTCCTTGAGAAGGCTGCTGCCACAACTAGCCGTCACGTTCGATCTCTGTCATAAGGGACCGTCCACCAAGGTGGGTTGCAAAACATCTATCTATCTCTCAGGATCTGCCCAGGCTGGACTACTACAATAAAGTTTTGGTTTGGCCAACGAAAAACCTGCTGAGGCTTTGCAGCTGGCGATAAACTAGGCTGCGAGGCTTCCAAAAAGATCTCAGAGGTTCAGTCATGTGTCTCTGTTGTTTAAAAAACATCGATGGCTTCTAGTCGATCAACAGATGTGGAGAAAAGTTATTCTAACACTGCTCCTCAAGGCCCACCGTGCCTTGGCTCCTTCATAACTAACGGAACTGCGACACCAGTTTCAGCCTCCTCTTCCACCAGGTCCATGGACAATAAATTAGTGGTTCCATTCATCCGCTAACAGACCACTGATGACAGAAGCTTTTGCTGTGCAGGTCTTAGCCTGTGGAACTCACTTCCACAAGTCTTGAGAAACGACATCATATCAGCATTGCTGAGCTGCTACCTTCGTGCTATGCATTAACCGCAAGCGTCTTACCGCACTGTCACGAAGACCTTTAAGTATGTATGACCTAAGTCCATACGTCGGAATGTCGCCTGTGCATTGACTTGCTAGGCAGTGGCAATGTCTAGGCATGCCGCCCGAGTTTTTGACGCGGTACCTAGCTTAAAGTAGCAGGACTTGACTACGGAGCTGACGTCAGTGAATGCAGCATAGGGTCAGTTTGGAAATGGATACCCAGTGGAGCCGTGCAGAGGTTACACGAGCTAAGCTGGCCGAGACCGTTTTGGAACTAGGCTTTCCAGTTTCCGATTAGTATCTCGGGATCGCTAGCGCTCGCTTGCTTGCGCTGTCACGTGACCAAGCTTCAGCAGCTCGCTCGCTGCGGTCTTGGCAGCCAGACAAGCTGGATACGCGCCTGTCTGCGCACCGTCTGTAAACATCGTAGGCAATGGTCTTCTCTCGTACTCTCATTTCCGTATGGAAAAGTAGCCAGTGACGTATGGCGTGCTCTTTTCCTCTGGCTACAGCCGATGTGTGCGCCAATGGCCGCTAAAAGCTGCTCGTGCTCATTCTGCGATGCGCGGTCGGGTACCGGAGCGACGTGGGAAAAACTGACAAGATATCAAAGGAAGTTTATAGGAAATTGAAAGCAAGTCTTTTGGAGCCTGAAATTGGCTGCTACGGTCTCGCGCTCAGCCCTGCAGCTCCGGGCGTTTCACATCCTAAGACCAACGAATTGTATCTATTGATCTGCTCCTTCAGAGAAGCGGTGAGCCCGTCACGTGCCATCGCAGGCAGTGGCGGAGCGAGGATTTGTATCTAGGGGGCAAGACTACTGGCCACACTTTTATGTAGAGTGCAAGACCAGCAAGATTCTCAAATAGGCGGGCCAGACTTACAATTCATGAAAAAGTCTGTGCGGAAAATCGTAGCATTTATATGCTACGAACTGAGACGTAATGGCTCACTAGGTAAGGCGCTTGCTTTTCACGACCTCGGCCCCGAGATCGTGGGTTCGAATCCTGAGGTCGGTGATCCTGTATCGCCATTGGAAGCGGTGGTGATAGCCGTAAAGGCTCTTCCGTCGCTATACAAAAAGAGGCTGTTAAATCAGCTAGCATTGAGGGAAAATGGTAGCGTACTTTCTTCATTGGCGACGGTCGCGGGACGCTAGGAATCGCTGCGGCCCAGCTCGACGCCCCCGCCCCCCTAGGAGATGCAAATGGCCCCGCCACTCCGCCACTGGCCGCAGGATCCTGTTATCTGAGAAAGGAAGAGAGAGCTAGTACCATTCGCATCCGCGGCTTTCGCGCAAGACAAGAAGCTAAGTTGGCCGCCTCAACAAATTAGCCGCCCACCATCATAAATGACTGGCCGGGAGAGGAGGTAGGCTGCGGCTGGCCGGACCGATTCAGTCGCGGCGAGATCGTGCTACGGTGTCCAGCGTGCGATTGGACGCCTCGGCAGGTCACAGGTCGACGAGGGGACATTTAGTAGTCGCCACATCGTCCCCTCTTTTCTCGAACGGTTGCTGATTAAAATCCCGTCCCGTCCGCCGCGCCACGTAAGACCAGCCGTTGGATCAGTCTTATTGACTAGACAATGCTAGCACAGTTCACTGCGAATAGCTGAAAGCGAGCTCGTACTGTGCGCTTCGTGCGTCCATTTTCTCTGGCCGGAGCTGCCTATTGCAGCATCTGATGGAAGCACGAGCATAGTCAGGCAGAAGAGACCTGGCCTTTATTGCTCTCGCAGGGCAGGTAATTCGTCTAGAGAGAGAGAGAGAGAGACAGAGAGACAGGGGGACACCGAGTGAGAAAGAGAGAGAGAGAGGGAGAGAGAGAGAGAGAAAGAGAGAGACAGACCGACAGAGATGAAGAGAGAGCGACAGAAATAGACAGAGAGTGAGACAAAGAGACAGAGAGACAGAGACAGATACAGACAGACAGACAGCGAGACACAGAGAGAGAGAGACAGAGACAGAGAGAGAAGAGAGAGACAGAGAGACAGGGGGACACCGAGTGAGAGAGAGAGACAGAGAGAGAGAGAGACAGAGAGAGACAGAGAGACAGAGAGACAGAGAGACAGAGAGACAGAGAGACAGAGAGACAGAGAGACAGAGAGACAGAGAGACAGAGAGACAGAGAGACAGAGAGACAGAGAGACAGAGAGACAGAGAGACAGAGAGACAGAGGCAGAGAGACAGAGACAGAGAAAGACAGAGAAAGACAGAGAGAGAGATGGAGAGAGGAAGAGAGAGCACAGTGTCAGCGCATAAATACATAAAGGATGAATCCCAAAGATCCACCAAATGATGGGAAGAATAGGGGCGTTTTTAGCTTATTCTTAAATGTCACAAAGTCAGAAGTCGTCGTTACGTCAGTCGGGAGTGAGTTCATGTCTGTGAAAGTATAGGAGCTAAAGCACACTCTCCAAAGGAATTTAGGCTTAAACGAGTTATAGATTTGAGGTTTGAGTCAGAAAAGCCGGTGTTACGAAGCCTAGCCTGGTGGGGGAGTAGTCCTGATAGAATTGTAGGAGCCAGTAACAGAACCTTAAAATAATAATAAGGATAATACACTTGATAAATCGCTTCCAGAGAACTCAATCTCTTTCTAGGCGCTTTACATTTGCTGCAAAGGAACTACGATCGAATGGTGTGCGGTACCATGCTTGATAAACAACATGAATAACGTGGTTAGGGGTGATATACACAGAGTCAGCATGCAAGTGTGGTTAGTGGCAGCATGCACAGTTTCAGCACGCATAAGCACATCAAGGACGAATCACAGGGACCCACTAAATGCTGTCCTAAATAGGTGTGTTTTTAAGTTCCTTTTAAATGTGGTCAGGTCAGGGGATATTGTGACGCAAGTTGGGAGGGAGTTCCACGCTTTGGGAGCATACGAACTAAGGTTGTTTCATCATTCAATTTAAGAATGTTTGCTGCCATCCAAGTGCAGATAGCATCATTTATGCAGTATGGGAGTTGAGAAAATTCGACGTGTTCGAGGGCTGAGAGGGATCAAAGCAAAGGTACAACTGAATGTCATCCGTATAGAAGTGAAGAACTAGATTGTGCTTGGCAATCACATCGGCAAGTAGGAGAGTATAAACCGTGAAAAGAACCGGACCAAGTACGGAGCCCTGAGGTATTATTATTATTATTGAGTATTATATTTCAGAGGTACCTCAGATTATCTTTGTCCATTCACGTCAATACTCTGAGCCTCCCTCTGAGATTGAACCTGAACCATTGCAGAGCAATGCCAGTGATGCCCAGGTGAGATTAGAGGCGCTCTAGAAGAACTTTGTGATCGATAGTATCAAAAGCTGCCAAAAAATCGAGCAAAACAAGCAAAGATACTCTACCAATGTCTGCATTCCTAAGTAGGTCGTTGTATATCCGAAGCAATGCTGACTCAGTGGAGTAATTAGCTCTAAAGCCAGATTGGAACTTACTAGCAAGGTTTGAAGTTTCAATATATGAGTTCAACTGGTCTGCCACGACTCGTTCCAGTGTCTTTTATGGGAATTATAGAAGGAAGAATGAGCGGTAATTGCTCAAGTTCTCTTTGTTAAGTGTTGCTTTCTTGAGAAGTGGCCTGACTACAGCTTTTTTATAGGTGCTGAAACATGAAGGCTAATGACAAACTAATTACGTTATTTATGCATATCAGCAGCAGATCAATGCAACGTAGAAGCAGGACAGTGGGGATAGGGTTCTAAGGACTGGTTGTCTTATTTGATTGGGATATTAACTTCAGGACGAGATCACCAGTGACCTGCTTGAATGTAGACATTCAGGTGCTGCAAGGAATTGAGGGACAACACTCTAGGGAGAAAGCTGCCATCGCAGGGATGGACACCCTGATCTTGTCTATCTTCTGCACAAAGAATCGAGAGAAGCGATCGGATAGATCATCACAAGGATCATCAAGTAAGAAACTAACCTGTGAGCGGTTGAGGAGATTGGTTGATCGTTGACAGCAGCATTTTGCATATGTGATTCAACAACGTTTTTATAGAAGCTAGACTTGGCCTTTGCTAGGATCGATTGGTACGACCTACAGTAGTCTTCATATGCTTGTCGATGGACAGTCAGTCCTGATCTTTGTATGCTTTCTCAAGCTTGCGCTTAGTAGACCTGGCTAGTTTAATGTCTGTGGTAAACCATAAGCCGTCTGGACGAGGGCGAACAATGCACTTAGTCAGAGGTGTAAACTCGTAGAGCATGTCAGATAGTGTCGCGTTGTAGCTATCTAACGATGGTGACAAATATGATGGGGACTGAGCAGCAGAGGCGAGCCAGATATTCTCGCACGGACAGAATCGATGTCATGGGTCTTGAGGTTACACGATCAACGGGTGATTTGAAAGGAGGAGGAGGAGGAGGGCACACATTGTAGACTGAATGAGATCTGCATGTGGTCAGATAAGCAGGATTTGATAATAATTGGTGATGACAAAGTGCAGTTGTATGAGAAAATTTGGTCGAGTGTGTGACCCTTGATATGAGTAGGGCTATGCACATGAGGCACAAGAGACAGTGAGTCAGTCAATGCACGAAATTTAGTGCTGAAGGCGTCAGATGAGTTATCAAGGTGAATTTTTCAATCACCCATAACCAGGAAGGATCGATTTCTTGCACACAGAATCAAAATAAGATTGAAGAAATCTGAGATAAAGGAAGACTTTGATACCTCGTGGGCAATAGACTACTGCCACCGTCGGTAGCTTTTTTTCAGCCGAAATCGAGACAATCGATTCAAAAGACTGATTCGAGGATACTGCAAATGGCTTGAAGTTGAATTTCAAGCGCACGATAACAGCAACTCCAGTTTCGATTGATCTAGGGGTGTGAGAAACCAGTCGGGGCTGCGTCATTAATTTCCGGGCAGTTAGCCAATTTTAGCCAAGTTTCACTCAAGGCGTGCAGGTCGAGACCATTTTCAGATATAAGGTCGCTTATAACTGGAGATTTATTGCACACTGAGCGAGGATTCCAAAGGCAAGCGTTAAGTTGGGCCGCCGGAGTCATAAGATGACAATGATGACAACTAAGTCAGAGAGATTCACAGTGATGCATGTGGGAGAGCGTGCTGAGCGGTTCGAGACAATGCTAGCACCAAACGAGCGGACACGCAGCTCGCAGTTCCAGCCAAATGAGCGGCGTCTAAGCTGGCGGCTCCGGCCACCGCTACGGCTCCGGGGCGCTTTTCTTTTGTTAATGCATAATTCACGAATCTTAGCAGCAACAGTAACACATATAGGAATGCATACGATCTACGATGACGAAGCGATAATAGCTGCGCACGGTCCTAACTAACATGCAGGTTACTAGCCGCCGGCGTAGCTAAGGCCGCCGCCGGCGTGAGAGACTCAGCAGCCCGAAGCGATAAGCTTTTAGATATCCACGGGCACGTAATTTCTAATGGTCTACGTACAAATAACAATCAGAATAACTTTAAATAGGTCTTAGCTGTATCGTTTCGGTATGCGATGTTCGCAAGAACTTCGATTCTTGGAAGAATTCTGCAACGAACAAAGAACGCGGATCAGCGCGCTCTATGTCCGGAGGCTGAGGACCCTATGCAAATCTATTTTTATCATTACTATTATTATTCATTTACTACGCTTTCAAAGCCGGGAAATCACTACTGATCGACATTACCTCCTGTCCTGAGTTGACGAAATTACAAAAAAGCTAGTACACGAAACCTACGCGCTCCGCACAGTCTGTGCTCCGTCAGAGCGGTTGGCCCTCTGCGTTTCTGTGTGATCTGAAACCGTGCATGTTATGACTAACAAATGAATATTCTTCGTTTTAAGGATATGCCCAGTCCTGGACGTATATCTGGTTTGTTTGGGGTGCTACAGATTTTTGTATTATTCTTATGTATAACATCACGTGTGAAGGTGAAATCAAGAAAAAAAATGCTGGAACTTTCCTGCCCGAATCTAAAATATGCGACTTAAACGGCCGTATATTAAGCTCCACCTGAAAGCAACTCCTTTGAGTCCGGTGAGTTTGGCCACGTGCTTGCAGAGCAGCCAATCAGATCGGCTGGGATTCAGAGTGTGCACTTGCCTTATTTGTTATCCGCCAAAGTCCAAAGGGCCTATCGGTGTCTGCACTCCGACTACGCAGCTGTTGCCTTTTTTAATGGGCACACATTAACTTGTGAATCGAATAAAGAAAGGCGGCGCTGCCCAGGCCCCTAGCTTGCGTCCCCAAGCTACCAAGACAGACGAATTTTGCCATCCTCGTGCGTCGGCCATTTTGTCGTTCTCGCTCTCACGATCCCGACGCCGCTAGTGCAGTGCTCGCCACATTATCGGGTCCTATCGATTTCGCAAGTGCAGCAGTTAAAGGTGAATCAGAGTTACCTCTTTATCTCTAAAGAGATAGCGATCTGCACGCGCTGAGCATGCGGCACCCGCTGCCCATGCTCGTGTTGACCTCGCGTATGTACCTCGCGCGAGATAGATAGATCTTCCCCCCCCCCCGAAGCCCTCAGCACGAGGCCGTAGCGCACGTGGCTCGGCACCTAGCTGGCACGCCACCGAGCGTTCTTGTCGTGTCACGTGGCTCACCCGGTCTTTATAAAGCGACTGATGATTTTGAAGCACCTTTCGCGAGTTTGCGTAATCATTCGCATCGTCTTTTGTCCTAGACGCTCGCGTGCGGAACGTGCGATGTCGTTTCTGTGAGCAAGCGGTCGTTCATTTGCCAAATGTCCACTGATCTTTGATGGATAATGGCTGGTTTATTAACTCAGGCTTAGTTTGCCTGGTACCGACCTGCGCTAGCTCGTGTAAGCTGCTCCAAATCAGCACCGTAATAAGCATACATATGCACACGCCCACACACACACACACACACACACACACACACATACACGCACACACACACACACACACACACACACACACACACACACACACACACACACACACACACATACACACACACACACACACACACACACACATACATGCATACACACACACACACACACACACACACATACATACACACACACACACACAAATACACACACACATATATCTGTATATGTGTGTGTGTGTATGTGTGTGTGTGTGTATTTGTGTGTGTGTGTGTGTGTGTGTGTGTGTGTGTGTGTGTGTGTACACATATATGTCCTAGAGAAAACTAGTAAAAGATCGCGAGATATGGTCACTGGATTTGAGAAGCTGAAAGGTTGAAGGTAGAGTCTCGCAGCCAAGATCTCTAGCTTCCTCGTTGGTCTCTTGTTGTTGCTACGTTTGAAGAAGCTGCATTTACAAAACAGATTCTAAAGCTTATTAGACACACATTAGCATCCTAAATTCTCTAACTTTCCCGATGGTGAGCCGTGATGGCACACTAGGTAAGGCGGTTGGTTTTCACGACCTCGGTTCCGAGGTCGTGGGTTCGAATCATGCGGTGGGCAATTCTTTATCGCCACTGCAAGCGGTAGCGATAGCCGCCATGGCTCTTTCGTCGCTATACAAACGAGGCTGCTAAATCAGCTAGTAATTTTTATGTTGACTTCGATACTTGTGCATATTTTTGGTGGCTTGAGTCTGTTTTTGATCGCCATCTATTCTTACCAGACTAAGAGAATCATTTTTTCGAAATGCAATGCTTACCTCTCCTATTTTACTTGTAATATCATCTTGAAGAGATAAATGTGGAGCGTTGAACACTTTCCTTGATTAAAACTAGAGTTATTTTCCTTTGCTCAGTTTTGTGCACTTGTACATATACCTTCATCACTTACCTTGCACGGCGGCTTCCGTTACAGTGCACTTCTGATTTACAACTAATGACCTTGCGCATTTGCAGCTCGTCTTATATCTGCTAAATAAGACTTTTGGAAATTTTCATTTAATTCAATTTTTAATTCAACTATGGTACTAAACTTTTTCACACGAATTTATATAATAAAATTGGGCAGACTCTCCTGCCATTGGTCTGCACCGGCTGGTGAATCAGCCGTGGCTTCCGTTCACGGGATGGATTAACGTACTTACATTAAAATTATAAATGATCTATAGGTATTTATTTATCCATATATGCATGTCAATATATCCAGAGAAATGCAGAATGTAACTGTATATATATATATATATATATATATATGCATATATGCATATATATATATAGTTACATATATGCATATATATATATGCATATATATATATATGCATATATATATATATATATATATGTATATACGCACATATATACACACATATATATATATATGTGTGTGTATATATACATATATATATGTATATATATATGCATATATATATATATATATATATATATATATATGTATATACACATATATATATATATGTGTGTGTGTGTATATACACATATATATATATGTATATATATATATGCATATATATATATATGCATATATATATATATATATATATATATACACTTGAGCTCACTGCCTGTAGACTCGCTTCGCTGAGTCATAGTAGTTCCATCACCAAAGACAACGCTTCGCCATCTTGCCGCGTGATGAAGGGAAGGACGGACGGACTTTCTCACTTTAATTAGTGGATATATATATATATATATATATATATATATATACCACATTCTGATAATTCGTCGCATGGGTACTGTATTATTAAGTATATGTGCAGGTATATATATATATATATATATATATATATATATATATATATATATATATATATATATACCTGCACATATACTTAATAATACAGTACCCATGCGACGAATTATCAGAATGTGGTGTCAATCAAAACTCTTCATTGGAACTGCTCCAGGGGTTAGTCGCCGCACCAAACATACCAACGTATGATAAGGTAGTGAGCCAAGTTGTAGGTCTGTCGAGGAAAGTTTAGGTGTGTCGGAAACCGTGAAACTTCATGGAGCTCACAAATGTTTTTGCGGACTAGGTCCACTGTTAATGGCCAAAAAAATGTGAATGGGCTTAAATTGAATATGTATACAAGTAAAATATGTACCATGCCAAATATGTTCAACAAATTAGACAAGAACCTGCTACTAGTAGGTACTTCTATGGTCAGAGGTACCCTCTGCTTCAAGTACACGGGCCGTCTAAAACCTGCCTGCTTGTGCTACGCTTTCAAACTCTCTCTCTCTCCATCCGAAAACACCGTGTGTGTAGTCATAGTGTACTTTAGCTTTAGGACAGAAGGACGCTCGGACGCCTCAAGGACGCTCAGTATGCTCCTCCCATTTTGACACAGAAAGAAAAGACATACCTAACCAAACGATATTTAAATTTCTGCATCACGTACTCGCACTTCATGCCGAATGAAAATATTTGAAGATGTTCGTTAACCAACCTATTCTTTGAATACACTAGTTTGAAACGTGTTACCTTGCTCTCCCTTATTGTGCACACGCCTCTTCAGATTTTTCAGTTTTCCAAAGAGACGGCTGGGAACAGATGAAGATTCCAGGCGAACTATGCTTTCAGCGTGTACAAGGAGAGCAGGCAGGCTTTTGCCCAATGTCCGTTCGGTTTTGCAAAGGAAATTGCATGCAAACAGGTACAGATAGAAATATTTTGGCGATCGGTCAGTTGGTTAGCATGCACCGAAAGTCTGGAGCTCGCTTTCAACGTATATCACCGGCTATATTGACTTTGCATAACTTAAGTCTAAGCTAAAGATTCAGCTACTAGGCTTAGCTTTCCTTTGGCCCCCAGTGGACCTGTCTTTGCTCCTGTATACTTTTCATGCATACCAACGCATGATTCAGTGCATGTTACCAGCCAGGAGTCCTACTAACGAGCGGTCCTGAGTGTCTTCTTGTGGGCGTTTATAAGCTTAATACCTCGGTGCAGTGCACGCTTTTCTAAGAATGATACCTTGCCTGCCTTTAACTCTTTTTTATTGCTTCTCTTCTAGCACTAATAGTATTTGGTAATTTTAGGGCACTATTCAAAAGTTTTACTGTTATCATTATTATTGATGTCATTATTACCAATAAGTGCAGGGAGGACTTCGAAAAAAAGGTAACATATTGGCAAGCTCTCTCCCTCAGGCTTTATTATATTATTATATTATTATATTATTATATTATTATATAATTATATCATTCCGTGAGGATGTCATCTCGTCTTATCTTTTACCGTCGTCAGTACAGGACTACGATGACGTAGAGAATCGCAAAGGAAATTTCAAAAGTCTCTTCAATGTCGTAAACAAAAAGTAGCTAATGTGATAGCTTCGATGCTGACCTTTGAAGCAGAACTGCAATCGCGACGTAGCCCTAGTGTCAAATTGAAGTGTTGCTCAACTTTGAGCGGCATCTAAATCGACCAAGAAACCGCACTGCGATGAAAAACCCAACCCCGTATCATCTCTGCTCCTTGCAGCGCCTGGATGTCGCACGAAACCACAGTTGACCCCTAAAGCTAATCAGATATTGTTTGTTTGGGGTTAATAATAATAATATGCACTTTATAAAGCGCCCTCAGAGAGCTCAATTTCTATCAAGGCGCTTCACATTTGCTGCAAAGGGAAACGCGATTGAATGGTGAGTAATATCATGCTTGATAAACAACGTGAATAACATGGTTCCCGTTGTTCTTCATAGGGATCGAATAGGGCCAAAAGACTGTGACCTCGTGAATCCGTCTTAGGTAGATCAAGTGGCTATCCTTGGATCGGGTGAGGCATCACAAGGCTGCTCAATCTGCCTAATTCACCGAATGGCAGATCCGTGACAACATGATTACACAGGCGATGTTTTTCGGGTCGATTTGTGACCAAGGCGAGTGTGCAAGAATATCCATGCGTTCTCACAGAAAAAACTGGGCAGATAATCCTCACTTGGGTTCTTGATGCCGTGCGGCAGAGATCATCTTATATGAAAAATATTTTAGACTTTTTTATAGAAATCTATGCGCTTGAAAAATAATCTAAAATGTTTTGCCTCGCTTCTTAAATCTATCGTCTCATCTTCTATCAAAAGTTGATGACCCAGTCTCCATTGAATTCATAAACGAGAAGTCTTTGGCTGCAATTGCCCATGTGCAGTGGGTAACTTTCCATCGATGAGACGACTACAAGGATTGATAGACGCTGCCGTCCTCGCTTTGAGTTAATTACCTCCAATGGGAAGAGTCTTGTACTTTGGCCGGAAGCGATTCATCGCTAGATTAATGCTGGCGCCATTTAAGCCATTTAGATATCCTAATTGTGCAACAGATTCTAGTCAAAAGAGCACACAGTGGCCATCATCGCAAGTGGTCTCATTTTCGAGAACGATTTGAAGTGACCGTCATTCTTATTTCGAAGGCACGCGACAACTGGTAGTTTATGACGTCCTCTCCTTCGGAAGCATCTAGAAAAAAACGAATGCTGTGGCCAGAAAAGCTTAATGGCTATCGGAGCGAAAAGATTCGTTGTCACTTTGTTAGCCATTTCCGATCATCTCTTTTACCCGTCGGAAGTTGCTTGTTTTGTCCGTAGAAAAGCAAGCGGTAACGTATCATGTAGAAATAAAATGCATGCATGCATGGTCTACAAATCATTTGAATTTGACTATAAACATCGGTAAATGTACTTTAATGTAATGTATCTTTTCTATATCTCCACAAACCCACAAAAACCATGTGGGTGTTACGCAGGAGAGTTTTGTAGAGCAAACTCACTGCCTAAGCGGCTTTCGGTACGCATTCGGTAGCCAACAGGCTTCGCCTCACGCAACGAAGAGAACGTTGCTAAAATTCGGGCTTGTTTAGATAAGGATACCACGTCTAAGTTGGTCCGTGCATTCGTGACATCCCGTCTCGACTTCTGCAACTCACTGCTCACTGGCCTACCGGCATGTGCGATCAGGCGATTGCAGCTGGTGCAAAACTCTGCAGCCAGGCTTGTCTGTCGTGAGCGTCGCAGTTGCCACATTACTCCACTTCTCGCCGACCTGCACTGGCTACCAGTCAAGCAACGGATTGACTTCAAGGTTTTTTCGCTCACTTTTAGGTCCCTTCATTCTATGGCTCCAGCCTATCTCTCCGATATACTCCCCCATCAGGCCAAGCATCGTACCACCCACTTTTCGGAATCCAACAGTCTACAAATACCTCGTACAAACCTTAAATCTTTTGGAGACCATTCATTTAGTTCATATGCTCCCAAAGCCTGGAGCTTCCTCCCGACCTGCGTCAGAACATCCCCTGACCTGACCACATTTAAAAGGAACTTAAAAACACACCTATTTAGGACAGCATTTAGTGGGTCCCTGTGATTCGTCCGTCATGTGCTTATGCGTGCTGACACTGTGCATGCTGCCACTAACCACATTTGCATGCTGACCCTGTGCATGTCACCCCTAAACATATTCTTCATTTCGTTTGTTATTCAAGCATGATTTTACTTACCATTCAATTTCCTTTCCCTTTGCAGCAAATGTAAAGCGCCTAGAGAGAGATTAAGTTCTCTGAGGGTGCTGTATCAAGTGCATTATTATTATTATTATTATATAAGCACAAAAGAAGGTTTTTTAGTAATAATAGTTAGCTGTAGCAGTCTGTCAAAATGGTGGACTACTGAGACAAGGTGGTTATATATATATATATATACATATATATATATATATGTGTGTGTGTGTATATATATATATGTATATATATATATATATATATGTATATATATATATATATATATATATATGTATATATATATGTATATATATATATATGTATATATATATATATGTATATATATATATATATATATATCCTGAAAAATACACGCATTCAAAGTAACCGCAAAACCTCAAACACCATTGAGTTTCAGAAAAATCGTAGCCAAAAATGTATACTAGAAGGTAAAATATTATAATAAAGATGTAATTTGTGTGCATCAAATTGAGCATGCTGACACCTCTGCTTTCCTTGTGCGAAAGCAAAGCGTTCGAGATGGCTCTGTTTTACAGTTTCAAGTAGGTTCGCTAACTGTTGCGGCTTTCAAAAATATGCAACGCTCTCAGAAAACGGTGAAGTGAGATTTAGTCGAAGTGCCACACATCCCTCTCTCGTAAATGCATCTTAACTACTGTGTTTATCCCTGCTTCTGAAATGTTTCAAGTTCGATATATTTGGGTTTTTCACGCGCGGCTCAATACTTTGCAAGAAATTGATAGTCTAATTATAGATAAAAGTCCTAACTGTGTAGATAAGTTTTGAGCACGTGTCTCCTTTGCTGAAAGAGCTAGGATGGTTTCCGTTTGAGCAAAGGATACAGAGCAAAGTTCTTACGCTGACCCACAAGGCCCGCCGCGGCTTGGCTCCTTCGTACCTAGCTGAACTGCTGCATCAGTTTCAGCCTGTTCGCGCCCTCAGGTCCTGTGTGGGCAATAAATTAGCTGTCCCATTCCTTCGCTTAAAGACCGTTGGTGATAGAAGCTTTAGCTCCGCAGATCCTAGACTGTGGCACTCGCTTCCACAATTCTTACGAGACGACAACTAGTCTCCTACTGCCGGCTATGGCATATCCTTTTCAGCGGTCCTGAGCTGCTACTTCCATGCTACTCACTACCTCAACTGCTCTCCTAACTCTGCTATGCTTCCCACTTTTTCTTTGTTGCGTAGCCTGTTGGCTACCGAATGCGTACCGAAAGCCGCTTAGGCTGTGAGTGCGCTATACAAAACTCTCCTGCGTAACACCCACATGGTCTTTATGACTTTGTGGAGTTACAGACGGAGATACACTACATTATATTTGCATTAAAAACACGCTGAGACGGAGATTTACTATAAAGACGGAGAAAAAAGCATTGATTACTAGCTGAGACACCAAAGCCACAGCCATCTGCAGTATTTAAAAGTACCCTCAAAGATTATGAGCCGAAAATTATTTTGAGCAAAATAAAGTGAGTCAAGTTCTATGAAATAGTTTAAGAAGACTCTTCTGTATTCGTTGTTTGCCTGAAAACGGTCTTTTTCTTGTTATCAGTATATAGATAGTTCCATCCTTTTGAACAGCATCCGGCCTGCAACTGCAGGAAGGTAGAGCTTACATTGGGTATTACGGTCGACCCTCATTTATCGTGGTTAATCCGTTCCAGACTCTACCGCGAGGGGGGAATTCCCGAAAAGTAGGATTCATTATTTATAAATCAAATATTTTCGTAGTTATAGCATAGAAAACCTTATTACGACCTAAATACGTTTTTTAACATTATTAGAGCCTCTAGACGTGAAATAACACCCTTTAGTTACAATTACACTAGCATCACCCAATATATAATATTGTACAAAGTAAGAGAAAATAAGACATATTAGACGTTACAAATATCATATTATTATTGTACGTTTAATTACACACACAATTCTTATACACAACCACAAACCTATGAATTTAATTCATTTAATTCATTTATATAGCGCCCTAAGAGAACCTAATCTCTATTCAGGCGCTTCGCATATGCCTCGGGGCTCGAGCCCACAACTTCAGTCAGACCTTGGCCGGGGCGAGCACCTTAACCGCTAGACCAAACCAGCTCGGCGAAAATAGTGCAACTCGTCCGATGATGAAGCAGTGAAGATGAAGAGATTACCGCTTCTCTGAAGGCCCGACCTCAGTAGGAGAGACTTCAGGTGGTGCAGTATCTTCAGCAGGCGCGTCGTCGTTTCCTTCCGCTGAAGGAGTGCTAGGCATGGGCAGTGGGCGTCTGGGTGCCTAAGGCTGAAGAACAGCGTGACAGGCAGTTGCTGGCGCTGTCTTTTAATATGGGTGAGGAGGCTTTTCTAGGGCTCCGTCGTTACATCAAGTGCATTTCGGAACCGCAATGCGCGCATCATTTGTGGGTCTCATTCACCAAGCACGTCCTGTACTTCCTTAATAGTTCTCACGACTTGCGAAAGACGCTCAAGTGTAAGGCCAGCTTCCTCCTCCTGACCCCCCAGGAACATCTGAGCTGGGTTGGTCCAGTGGTTAAGGTGCTCGCCCCGACTAAGGTCTGGCTGAGGTCGTGGGCTCGAGCCCTGAGTTATATGTGAAGCGCCTGAATAGAGATTTAGTTCTCTTAGTTTTCTTATACAAATGAATTATATTATTATAGTATCTGGCTGCTCTTCCTACTCTCACTCGCAGATTTAGCCATCGCCACCAGATCCTCGCCCGTTAAGGGAGCCGAATGCGTCTCCAGCAGCTCGTCCACATCATCGCGGGTCATCATCCGCGAAACCTTCTCCTCCCAGCATCCGGTCTAGCCTGCTTTATCCACTGCCGAGTTGCTTATATCCTCTGGGGTGAATCCTCTAGTAGTCGTGGATAATTTAAGGCCACAACTGCTTCCAGCTGGCCTTCACGGTCTCCGTCTTCATGTCATTCAACGCGGCCTGGATGTTCACCAGATAGGTCGCGATGGTCTACTGCCGCCAGCACTCCTTTATCAAGAGGCTCTCCTCAAGGTCCTCAATGCCTTTGACGAGGTGCTGCAAGGTGCTTCGCGCGTCGACGGCCTTGAACGCACGAAGGATGCTGCATTAATCTATGGGCGAAGATCAGCGAAGTGGCGTTGGGAGGAAGCAACTTCTTAATGAATATACAGTATTTTAAAAAACCGCGATAGAGTGAAGCCGCGAAAGTCGAAGCGTAAAGTGGCGTGGGCACGATTTTACGTCGCATTTCTTTAAAGTGCGATCACGCCATCTAAACCCAGTGAGTGCGGGCAATTTTTGTATATACACAGCAATCGTTTTGCAATAGATCAGGCCAGTGCTGAAATTTATTAAAATCTAGTAAAATTCGACCACAAATTGGCTATTTGAATCAATAGTTCTCATTGCTTAATTGCACATGAAATTTCTCATCCGCGAAAGAAATCCGAAAATGTCCCAGTAATTTTGCACATTAACTGGCGAGCATTTCAAAGCGTGCAACATGCTGTGCTCTTCCAATTCGGCTTTGTTCAAACTTTAGGGCCTTGTTATGCTTGAAACACCGTAGACCATAGGAAGCTACTTTTATGGAGTACTTTGGCCTCAGTATGAGTACTTTCATAACGCCGTACGGCGCAGAGAAGACGGAACTTTGCATTAGTGAGCATGTCTCAACATGCTTAAGCAATGCAGACAAGTGTAGTAATGATGGGCTATTCTGTCTTAATAAATAGTTAGGAGATTAGCTTTTTGTAACTGTCGTGAACAGTCACTTGAAGAACGTTTATCAGACTCAGATTTCTTTTACATGCAGTCGACTCCGCTTATAGGAATACGCTCGGGCTGGCAATTGTTCATTCTTATAGGCGGAGTATTCCCACATGCGGAGTGAGACAATAGCTAGAGTAAATCTGGGACGCGGAACTGCTATCCTTGTAAGCAAAGTATTCCTAAATCCAATATTCTTGTACGCGGAGTCGTCTGCGCACCTGCAAAGGACCACTGCAGCGGACAAAATTGAAATTGTATCAATAGATTGTCTGAACAAGCAGGCATAAACAGTGCGTGCGTGTTGCAGTGAGCAGTACACGCGTCCTCACAGCTCAGGTCACGTTTAAAAATGGCGCATCATTACACCGGAGACACATTCATTCAACCATAACCTCGGCTTGGAAAGTATGTTGCCAAGCTGTTATTCGAAAATTACAATCTCTGCCGGCGTAACCGCGACCTCTCGGCATGTAAGCTTCGTTTCTGGCGTGGTTTTTGGCCTACAGTGGGGCCTCCGGTAAATCAGAGAATCATCCGCTGACAAAACGATTTCCGATCTACGATTCTGCTCTCAAGTCCGCCGCAAGAAGCAGGCCGTCATCTGCCGCTGATCGGAGGCGTCCATGGACTTGTACACATATGGCTGCTCATGGAAGTTACCGCGGTGGCTTGCAGCTAGTCGATACACGCTTCACCCCATAAAAGCGAGTTTAAAGTCAGTGAATTGGCTGGACATTTGCCGGTGCACTTAAAAACGGTGCAGTGCAACGTTTAGTTAAAATTCGACCATCGCCCACCTGGTTCGTGTTAACTTGTTGGTGATATCTGTGGCTTACTGATGTTGCCTTGCATAGGAGCAATGACTCGCTCGAGCACAGCTCATTGGCAGAAAAAGAGAGTGCACGAAACCTTGAAAATAGTTCGCAGACCTCAATCGTGTTGTATTGTAGTTCGATTCGAGTTTTTACCTTCACCTAGCCGATTTCTGGTAGAGTTGCCGTGGATAAGAGTGGACGATGGAGTTTGCACGGGCCAATCCCTTCAAAAATTTGGCATTCGCCGAGACTGAACTTGCTTGAAAAAGCTTTGAGTTCTCTTTAAACCGAAGGCTCGGAAGTGTGCAATAGAATAGAAATTGGAGCTGGGCACAGTCCATTTTTCGACGATCGCCCATTGATTATTGTAAATCCCGGCATTAACCTAAGTCGTTTCAATCGATGGAAATGCATTGCCCGATAATTATCATGCTGAATGCCCCCAAAAAATTGCATTTACTTTCAATTGTGTAAAGTCTCACGCAATGAGAATTAGAGCTTCGCGCATCCTACTTGCGGACGCTTTGCGACGATTGAGAGTAGATTTTTGTATTGGTCCGGACCTCTACAATCTACTGCAATGCACTGTCCCCGTGCAAGCATGAGCAATGGTATTTCTAGGGTTCACTCCAAAAAAAATATGCTGAAACCAGAAATCTAACTGTGAGCTTCTCACAGCTACTGTTTGTTTATTAGTAGTAGATTTCCGCATTTTCCAAGGGGATTGCACTCGATTGCCAAGCATTGCCAGAGATTAAATGCCCAAAATTGGTTGCAAATATGTGCGCCCGTAGCGAATGTTATGTGAATGAAAATAGATCTTTTCTGAGCCGATTTCTCATCGATTTGCCATGGATTGCGGTATTTACCTCGGCCCGCATTGACGGCAACTAATGAGCAAACCAGCTTGAAAATTCCAAGGTTTCGTTCTGAACACAGCGAAATGTTATATGAATGAGAATTGGAGCTTCGTATAGCCAATTTGTGAACGATTTGCTACGGATTGTGGTACTGGCCTTGGATATTGCTATCGATTGCCATTCATTGCTCGCGATTAAACGTGTGCGATCGGTTAAAAGGATTAGATTGCACTTTTAATACAGCGTGCGGTAATACGCAAGAAAAGTTGGAGATTGGCCCAGCCACTTTCCGGTGATTTGTGACAGACCATAATGCATTGCTCTATTTTCTCGGGCCATTGCCGTCGATTGCTATGAGTTTCTCAAGATTGAACGCAAGAAATAGGTTAAAACTATGTGCGCCCACATCGAAGTGTTATATGTAACGAGAATTGACACTTCGTGCAGCCAATGTTTGGTCTATTTGCCACGGATTTTGGTCGATTGCAGCTCCTAGCCAAACTATTGCCGTCGATTTCCATGCATTTCCCGAGATTTTTCGTGGCGCAGTTGGTTAAAACCATGCGGCTACACACTAAACTGGGTGAGTTGTAATATGCATTCGAATTGGAGCGTTGAGAAACCGATTTCGGGGCATTTTGTATCGGAATGCAGTGGATTGCTGTTTTGGCGTGGCCATTTCAGTCACTTGCAGTGCATTGCATCAGAATGCCGGAAGCAATTGTAGTGATTTTACGAATACACTATAACCGAAGAGTAGAGCAATGTAAAATAGTAATTAGAGCTTCTAGTATAAGCTTGCTGTTTGTTTTTCTGAGAATTGCGGGGGATGGGACCGTGCCGTGGAAGTCGATTGCAGGGGGGGGGGGCATGTCCGACAATGCGCACGCGAAACGGCGAAGAATTTTGCGGGTGCACTTTAAACTGAGTCTAGTCTTACAAGCAATACATAAATAGAAGCTTTTCGTTGACGATTTGGGTATTATTTGCAATGCATTATAATGGATTGCGGTATTTGCCGAGGCCATTTCGGGGAATTGCACTGCGTTGCCAGAGTTTGCGGATGTGCAATGGCTTGAATTTACGTGGCTGAACTGAGTGAAGTTCGCTTTGATACGCAAGAAAAACAGGAGCTCGACGCAATCTATTTCTAGTCGCTTTTGCGGCGGACTGCAGTGGATTGCGGTTTTGACCCGGGCACTCGATGCACTCGAATGGCAGCACGAGATTGCACGAGAACGCTCAATGCAAGCAGCGTTTTTTGTGAGCACACTCTTCATGGAGCCTAGTGTCATATGCGATAAAGCGTAGCTTCTCGAACAAGATTCATTTCGTTGTTCGTTAGAATGCAGTGGATTGCGGTATTGGCCCGAGCCGTTGCAATCTATTTCAGTGGACTTCGTGAGTACGTGTGAGCGGAACAGCGAGTCATTCTGTGGGTATACTTGAAATATAGCGTATTTTATTTGTATATGCCAAATTTGTTGAGCCTTGTGAAGCCAATGTGTGGTGTATTTGACGTGGCTTATAGTAGATTACGGTAGACTACGGTACAGGCCTCCGTCTTTGCAGCTCATTTTTATGAGTTCGCGTGAGCACAGGGGCGTGAAATTTGGCGGGTACATAGAATAGTTATTTACTAAAATATTTACTTACACCTTGACCTCTGCGCCACCAAAATCCTGCTGAGTGGATGGCGGTAAGTAGTCGAGCCTCCAATGAAACACATACCAGCCCCAGGACGATATAGTATTAATCACTGTACTAGTTCTGCTGGATATCTCGGCAGCCTGTGATACCGTTAATCATCAAGTCCATATCGAATGCCTATCGTCCTAGCGCTTGGGCTTTATTTTCACCTTACTGCAATGATTTAGGTCCTATCCCAGTAAGAGATTTCAGAGAGTAGACGTCTACGGTCAAAGTTCATGTGAGTTTTAAAAGTGTGCGCTTACTCAGATACCTATTCTTCGGCTTCTTTTGACTAGCCAAACTCTTCTTCCGGCCGAAATAACTGCTATGTCTAATTTAAGATTTCCTTTTAATGAAGATGGTAGCATGGTTGTTGATACCCAGCTCGATACCTGTGCTTTCTTTTATCCCTTCTCTTTACTTCCAGCACCTCCCAGAACAATCACAACTCCCTTTCAGCCTGCATCATTAATATAAGCAGTCGGACTGCGGCAAAGTTAAAAAATGTAATGACAATAAATACAACTTTATAATTGTAGTAGAACATATTTTCACTCAGAAACTGAGAGGCTTACCCCTAACGTGGCCTGCACCATCGTATCTAATGCAGCATCTTCGCAGAATCTCGGTAGCCACTTTACAATGACTTTTCCCAAGATGGCCACATCATCAGCTTCACAGTCAAGGCTGCCTACTCTCTTCTACGTAATGTTACAAAAATTCAGACGAGCTTAGATAGAGCAGCCAAACTGATCCATGCAATCACAACATCCCGTCTGGCTTTCTGTAACTTGTCACTTGCAAGTCTTCCTGCTTGTCGAATGAGAGAGACAATTACCGTTGGTGCCAAAATCTGCAGTGAGGCTTATCTATCGTGAAATTCAAAACTGCCTCATCATACCACTTGTCACCGATCTTCACTGGCTCATCTTCAAGTAGCCAGTCGACTTCAAGGTACCACCACTTATATTTAGATCCCTTCATTCTCTCGCTCTGGCGTGCCTAACCAAGTTACGCGCTTGCAATCATATCACTCGATCTCCTCGCTCTAGCCTTTGCCTCTTTCTTTAAATAATATTCCTTTAAAGAATCTCAAATCAAATTCCTCGCCCCGAACCTTGTATTCGCATGCTAAAGCCTGGAAAAAAGCTCTCAAATAGCGTCGCGTCATGCCTTCACTCGATTACAGCCAGAGAAAAGCAAAAAACTACATATTCCTCGTAAATTTTGTGAGGAAGCATGTAAAAATGCTAGCTGAAATTGTGCATTATATCACTCACCAGCAGGCATGCTGCAATTCCAGCCTATTTAAAGTGTCTACAAGAAGATTCAGTTCTCTCAAGGTCCATGTTTTACTGCTAGTATTGCTATTCTTATTATTACCTGGGCTAAGAGAATCCGCGCTACGTCACCAGTAATAGCCAGCTATGCTACACCAGTGGGGTTGTGGGGTCCCCGCATATTGACGTAGCTCTAGCAGAGCTAGGACTGACAGGTGATGCATTTTATCAAAGAGAATCCGTCGCCTGCGAAAAAAGGACTCTAAATCTGTTGGCCGGTTTAGCATTCATTCATGCGGCAAAACATCAGGTGGCAATGTGATGCTTGAATACGCACATAAGTTTCTGACTGTGCACGAATTTTGCTGAAATTCTCGCCTCTTTTTTATGCAAATTTCTTACTTTGACCAATGTGCCCTCAGTTATGTTAGTGGCCCGTCGTTCTCTCTATTTGCCCGTGGCGCACTGTCGCCTGTCGGTCAATTTCCTCTCTGCCTGGCTACTTTTCTATTGTCCTTGCATGTTTCCAGGAGACTCGTGGATCATGGCACGGTTAGCTTTCCATGTCAGCGTCATCCGGTGCATTTTCATAAGCCCCAGGAATGTGAATGTCCAGGGACGATTGGGCGGTGAACGACTATACCAGGCTGCACTAGACGCGCCGAATAAACTAACTCGGACAAACGAGTTGACTTGTACGAGCGCTGCAGTGGCTCCCGATCTCAAGTTCGTTGCTACGAGAACGGTAACAGTGCATGCAACAGATTCTAGTCCATGCAAACGGGTGACCTACGCTTGTGAAGCTACGGCCTCCAAGCACAGCTGGCAGGTCTCGGAAACTGTAAGGGTTCACGGCAGTACGGCAACGGTCGCATAGCGCGGCGGCAGCAATCCAGAGTACCTTTACCTTAATAACAAGTCCGCGTCGTAAACGTAGAACTGGATATTGGTCAGTCAAACAGAATTTACGTGTGTGCATTATACCAGTCATATTTACTACTCTTCTCGTTTTGCTTGATCTTTGGGCGGCGTTTGATACTATTGATCGAAAAGTCCTTCTTGAGCGCCACACATGTCGTCTGGGCATCGCTGGTGCTGCACTGCAATGGTCCTTGTCCTATCTCAGTGAGAGACTCCAGAGTATTGATGTAAACGGACAAAGATCATCCGAGGAACCACTGAAGTATGGGTTACCTTGGGGCTCTGTACTCAGTCCGCTTCTTTTCACAGTCAATACTCTCCCACTTACCAATGTGATCGCCAATCACATTCTAGGCTTTCACTTCGACGCTGATAGCACGAAGCGTATATCTTTGCTTTGATCCTTCCCAGCCCCTCAGCACGTCGAGCTCTTTCAAATCCCTTGTTGCACGTATTGCTGACATCTGCTCATGGATGCCAACAAAAATTGCTCAGATTAAATGACGATAAAAATCAACTTACTTGTTATGGGCAAACCAAATTTGACTCAGGAATTGGAAAGCTCAAAATTGGCTCTATCAGCATGTCTCCTTTAGCATATGCACTGAATCTAGGTGTCCTGTTCCAAGGTGACCTCTCACTGGACGACCATGTCTAGCGCCACAGTCAAGAACTTCCAGTTGCATTTCATTGCTAAAATTTGGGCTTGTTTAGACAGAGATACTACATCCCAAACGTTCCATACGTTTGTGACATCCCGTCTCGACTTCTGTAACTCACTGCTTGCTGGTCTACCGGCCTGTGCATCCAGGCGCTTACAGTTGGTGCAGCCAGGCTTGCCTGTCGTGAGCGTCGCAGTTGCCACGTCACACCACTTTGAGTCGACTTGCACTGGCTTCCAGTCAAGCAGTGGATAGACTTCAAGGTTCTGCCACTAATTTTTAGTTCCCTTCATTCACTGGCTCTAGCCCACCCATCAAAGGTACTCCCCCACCAGGCTCGACGTCGTACCACCCGCTTTTCTGACTCATATCGTTCAGCTATACCTCGTACAAGCCTCAGCCATTTTGTGGAGATCCGTGCCTTTATTTTCTATGCTCCCAAAGCCTGAAACTCACTCCCGACTGACTTCACGACATCCCCTGACCCGACGACATTAAAAAAAGCTTAAAATGGACCTGTTCATCACAGCATTTTAGGGGCCCTTATGTTTTGTCCTTTGTGTGCTCCTGCGTGCTGACACTGTGCAGGATTCGGCTATCCATGTTTTACATGTTGACATTCTGCGTGTCATCTCTAACTATGTCATGCATATTGACCTTGGGCATGCTAGCACTAATCATTCGATTATGCT
Organism: Cristatella mucedo; assembly: GCA_009760855.2. Lineage (NCBI taxonomy): Eukaryota > Metazoa > Bryozoa > Phylactolaemata > Cristatellidae > Cristatella > Cristatella mucedo. Next base: position 4,421,942 of record WPIO01000017.1, read on the forward strand.
TTCTTTGCAGCAAATGTAAAGTGCCTGGAAAGAGGTTAATGTCTCTGAGAAAACGCTATATAAGTGTATTATTATTAGTAGTAGTAGTATGCTCTCTTCTTTAAAACCTTAAATTATGACTTATGTCCGATTTCTGATGATCGTATATTGCAGGATTTCCCGATAGCCTATACCAATGCAATTATTTGGAACAATTAGGATGAAAGCATTTCAGTATACCTTGATTTGTATAAACCAAGACTTGCTTAAACTTGTTTACAGTAGACAACTACATTTATGGCTTGCCGTATAACTGTCACGAAAAGCTTATTGAACTAACTGAACTCACGAGCCCTCCGAATTAAGGTAACCTCGAAAGCACTGTGGATTTTACAAACTCTTAGTTGAAAAAAGGCCGTCAGATATTCACGATGAATATTCACGATAAACCCTGTTTGCGGAAGACACTAGTAGAAGAAGTACACTAGTAGAACACTAGTAGTACACTAGTAGAAGTACACTCTGCCATCACTGCTTTGCTATCAGAATTTTAAAACATGCAGCATGATTATTTTGGTGGTCTTTCGGATTCCTAAATAGTCACTACTTTCGAAAGACCGACATTCGCACACGGAAGGCCACTAAGTTCCTGTAGCCTAACGATGATAAGACCAACCTAAAAGTTATGTCAAGCCTCATGTAACCCTCAAGTAGACACGTTATCTTTCATCTTTTTAGACCTCGCCCAAAAGATTGGTTCAGCTTGTATCACTGCAGTTACGTCTGCCCTTAATCTGGGGTTTTTATTTAAAACCGAGTTGTCATTAGATAAGCGCTTTGCATCCACTGCCAATTCAGCCTGCTATTTCTTACAGAAAATCTTCTAAATCAGGGCCTTCTCAGACGGCATAGGGCAGCGAAACTAATTAATACGATTAAGATAATGTCTACATCCCGTGCGACTGGTACAAAACTCAGCAACTCGTCTGGTCTGTCATCAACTGCGTAGGTGCCACATACAAAATACTTCTTCTGAGCTTTGCAGGATCGTTACGAAGCATCAATGTGACTTATTAAAGATCCCTAGTCTAGCTGACTGGTCTCTTCAATCGCTTGCACAGGCCTACTTATGCGACCTCCTTGCTTCTTCAGCAGTGTGTCCTCGTACCACCCAGTCTTCTTGCCGTCCCTCGACATACAATGAAACCTTTTGGCAATTGGGCGTTCAGTTGGTATTCACAGAAAGACTGACTGGCTTCTGTCAGTGCCTGAATTGCCTTTACATCATTAAATTCTCAGCTAAAAACATCTGCTCCGCTCAGCTTTTCCTTAAACCCCCAATGAACTAGCCTTTGTAGTTCCTGTGTGCTTTGCATGGTTACCAGTGTATGATTTTAGTGAACCAGCGAGAAGGGCGACTAACCCACGGCACTGAGCGTAGCCATCTTTCGTTTTTTAGCTCACCGAGCCAAATTTACCCAGGCTCAGGCATGGTGCTTGTCTGATTCATCGCGCTCCCAAGCACGATACCTCGAAAGTAATTTGCAATTAGTCATTGCATCTCTTGCAGAGAGTTGGAAAGAGTCTGGATAGAGGCTTGGTCCTCTAAGAGTGCTAAGCCAACGATCTATTGTTATTTATGTATCATCATTTCTGGCTTATTGAATTGAGCAGCTTGCTCAGGAAACGACGACCTTGTTAGACGCCTAATAACTCTAGCTTATTCCGACTAATATTTATCTAGTTATCGGCAGAGCGTTATTTCTTCAACTTTATAATGGCATCCGTAAAAGTGCACTCTGTCTTCGCTCTAATAAAGTGGTAGAATGTTTAGTATCAAGTTAGCTTTTTGTGATTCAAAGATCAACCTTGAAGCTCGATCTAGAAGCTTGATCTACAGGTAAACTTTCATCGATCACGAGCAGCTCCCTGCCTGTGGGCTCGGTTCGCTGAGTCATAGTAGACGCACATTACACAGCTGTTACGTGTCACTCCCGGAAGTACTGGTCACAGAAGACAGCGCTGCGACCTCTTGCCACGCGACACAAGTGCGCTATCTTGCACCTTGACGGAGGGAAGGACGTAATTTCTCATTTTAATTAGTAGAGATATAGGATATATCGCTCTTACCTATACCTTAATCTATCAATTATCTTACGAAGCCGAGCGGCACTTCTAATACTGGCACTTTATAAAAAAAAAGGTTCACCTATTATCTTTGCTTTTAGGTAGGCGTACACCGATTCACAGTCAAGCTGTCAGTAATGTGCAGCCGTGCAGGTGAAGCACTCTTAATCCGCCTGGGATATGTGCTCGCAAGAGTTTGTCAATAAGTCAGTCTCTTTCTAACTCGCTGGCTTGGCCCACTGGCTAAGGTGCTCGCTTCGACCAAGGTCACGGTGAATGTATTTGATGACCGGTGTATTGGGCTCGAGCCGTGCGTCATATATATGAAGCGCCTAAATAGAGATAAAGTCCTCTTAGGACGCTATACAAATGAATTATTTATTTATTTTAATTAGACTAACCTACTCGCCGATGCACTCACAATGGCGATACGCAAGATGCAACTTCGACAAAATATATTAGCTGATTTAACAGCCTCACTTGCATAGCGGCAGAAGAGCCTTGACCGCTTTCACCGCCGCTTGCAGTTGGCAATAAAGGCTCGCCCACTGCAGGATTTGAACCTACGACTTCGGTCGTGAAGAGCGAGCACCTTACCCCCTGGGCTATTGCGGCGATGCAGTGATGCGGCGCGATGCATTGGCTTGGCTTCGAACATCGACCGTGCGCCTTCTTTAAAGCTCCACCACCACCGAGCCGAGCCGCACCCTGCAGGGTCACGGAGGTCACGTGAAGCTCGCTGCTCTGGCGAACCACTGCTGTCCTTGAGCAACCGAGATACTGGCCAGAAATACAGCGAGCAATGCGGCCAGCAATGCAGCCAGGCCGCTTTCGTCCACCGTCTTAAGCTTCGAAGGTTAAATTAGCCAATGGGAACGCGTAATGCAGCCGACGCAGCCTGACATTGCCAGCCGCCGTGCGCCGCCGTTCCAGCGCGTCGCCTGTGGCCCCCT